>BTHU01000009.1:39007579-39657579 GCA_036184795.1 Tokudaia tokunoshimensis
TAATGTGTGTTGCCTTCGGGGGGGTCTCTCTCTCTCTCTCTCTCTCTCTCTCTCTCTCTCTCTCTCTCTCTCTCTCTCACTCTCTCTCTCATGCACGCATGCATACACAAACACACACACACACACACACACACACACAAACATATAACCCCTTTCATGCTGAATTAGGTACCTAATCTTTCATCTTCAGCACTTCCAGAAGGTAGTGCCATTATCAAACTGCAGAAAGGACATATCTAAAAAACATGTCAGCTACCTTCGATACCACCAGTGACATTTGCTGGACATTCTTCCTGTAGACTGATTTCTAAGAAACAATGACAGGAACCTGAGTTTCTAAACTCACCTTTCTAGAGAATCTAACTCAAAGGACACCTGTCAAATTCTTCTCCTGACTCCCTCTCTGAATCCTAATCCCACTCCACTCCGGTATGACAGTGATATAACCTGGAATTGATACAGTCTAGGGGGCTTGGTTAGGTTCGCTGTCATTTTTTTCTGTCAGTTAAAAAAACTAAAAGGCAGGGAAACTCTGAAGTACAACATTAACAGCAAAGAAATCTCTCACACCCAGACAGACTTAGCAGTTAAGAAAGGTAAATATTAGGGAGCACACATATGTGACAGGGACAAGGGAAAAGAACCTTTCATGATAAAGCATACGGGTGATTTAGGAAACTGAAAAAAATTCACTCTGTTCTCTAGACTTGGGGAGTTTAAAGCCTCTGAACAGTTTTCCTCCCCTGCTTTACAGTTGGTCAGTTTGAAGATAGGTATGATGGTTGACTGGTCAGCAAGTGTTGGGTGACACGTCTGATCAGTCCTCAAAATTATTAAGCCAGTCCATCAGGAAGGGATCTGCTTTTGCCCGAAGTCATGTGGTTGAGAGAAAAGTCAGCCATTTTGGAAATTCATGACCTTTATTACCTACCTATGACCCCTTCTCCCTATCTGTCTACCAGTCTGTCTAACTCTTAGTCTCTCAATAGGAAAGAAAAGAAATTAGTGGGAGAGTAAAATAAAGTTATGCTTTCAACTAGAATTGTCATGCTATGAAGTATAGATGAAAGTATATAGTGTGTGTGTGTGTGTGCGTTTGTGTATGCGTACGTGCATGAGAGAGAGAGAGAGAGAGAGAGAGAGAGAGAGATACTGATTTTGTATAATAAGCAATGCCTAGAAATACATAGCTATCTTACGCCTTCTAAAAAACAAAGTGGAACATTTTAAACCATGCATTTATTTATGCATTATTTCAGTAAATGCATTCTACTATTCCAAGTTCAGTTCTGGTCTTTGAAACCCAATAGCCACCAGCTGACATCATCACTCCATATATGTTCTTCAGTGACAGAAATAAAAATTGAATCAAGCAATTTCAGGTTTTTTGTGCCTTTAATATGCATGTTCAATGATAGACATTTAACATAAGATGTACTCATCATTAATGTGGCAACTGGGAAAGAAAATAGAAAATATTTTAGGATTTATGCTATAATGGAGGGTTCTAGTAAAAGATTCTCATTGGTATAAGAAAAACATTGAGGATATTAGGTGGGTAAGGTTTTATCACTTAGACAATAGTCAGTTCACAACAATTGAGCAGATGATAGACTTTTCACTCATATTCTACCTATGGATATACATACTCACCTTGTTATCAATATCCTCCATCAGAATGGTACATCCATCGTGAAACTCATGGACCCACATGTCTTGACATAATCACCCAAAGTCCACAGGTATTATTATAATCTATTCTTCTGTTATACATTCTAACAGTTTGAGAAATTTACAATGAATTACTCCTTATCCACCACCATAGTAACATATAGAATCTGTCCATTGCTCTAAAATCCTGTGTTTTATCAATTCATCCCTCCTGCCCACACTGATATCCAGCAAATGCTAATCAGTTTACTATATCCATAGCTTTTCTTTTCCTGGAGAATCATGGAGCTGGATTTCTACACTAGGTGGTGTTTTCAAATCAGTAGTATACACTTAAGATTCTTCTATTCCTTTTCATAGCTTAATTGCTAATTATATTTACAATTTAATAATATTCCATTGCCTAAAATTCCTACAGTTAATTATCTACTACAAAATGTCTTGAATGTCTTGAGCAATGGTGAATAAAAACACATCCGTGTATAAGTTTTGTGTAGAGAATGTTTTCCATTCCTTTAGGCAAACATCAAAGAGGGAAATCACTTGATTGTGGTAGGAGTATGTTTCCTACTGTCTGCAAAGTAGCTACAATGCATTACATCGCTACCAGCAGGGAGAGTTCTGGGGCTCCACACATTCACCCTCACTGATGCTGTTATGCTCCATATTCTAATTGCTGTGTAGTTATAGTGTATCACTGATAGACATGCTGAAAAGCATCCTTTATCTAACTAGCTGCCATGGGTATATCTTCACTGCAGAGGTGTCAAAGTATTCAAATATGAAGTGTCTGTTAAGGTATTTAATTATATTTTATTTGAGTTATTTGTTTTCTGTTGAGATTTTAGAGGGATTCTTTTTCCTTCGTGTTTGTGTGTGTGTGTGTGTGTGTGTGTGTGTGTGTGTGTGTGTGTGTGCTCATATGTAAATGTCTACACGTATGTACCAGGGATTAATATCTTTGCCTTCCTCTCGTATTGAGGAAGAGTGTCTTGCCAAGCCCTGATATCCACTAATCAGCTACTCTAGCTAATCATGTTGTGCCAGGTAACCCCTGTCTCTGCTTCTTAAGCACCAGGATTATAACAGGGACGTCCACCTGGCATCCACATTTTACTGGTTCCACAATCCCTGAGACTTCAGGGCTCTTTATGTACTTCGATAACCATCCTGTATAAGATCTATCTTTTTAGATATATTTTCGTCATGCATAGCTTTCCCTCTCATGTCATATTTTTCATATAATAAACATTTTTAAGTTAATAAAATCCATCGTGTAAATAATTTCATGAATTCTACATTGCTCTTGTATCTACCAGGCCATCACCATATGCAGAGTCCTACAGTCTTCTGCTATATCTTCTACAAGTTGCACTGAACTGTTTTATGTTTAAGTCCATAATTCTTTTTGGGTCAAGTTTTAATGAAAGATGCAAAGTCATAGTCTAAATTCTATTTTTTGTATGTGCATATCAAGTTCTTTTAATGCTACCAATTGAAATTACTATATGGACTTCATTGCACTGACATTTTCTTCTATCAAGGATTAAGGGACTAATTTTTGTGGGTATATATCTCTATTCTATTTCATTGACTTACATGTTCTTGTGGTAGCTGCACACTGCAGAACTTATATACCTTTGCAGTAGGATTGGAAGACAGACATTATCAGTCCTTCAGCTCTGCTCTTCTCCTTCCAATTGTGTTAGTAAGTCCAAATGTTCTGGCTCTGTATGTCAGAAGTCAAAATAGCTTTGTCAATCTCCACAAAATAAATATATTGCTAGAATTTGAATGAACTTCCTCATTTTCTAATTGAATTATAAAATTGGATTAATTAATGGGACACCAAATGATGTTTTATGTGTATACGTTGTACAATGTCTAAATCAGGATATTTTAATTGGATTTTTTTTCCATTTTTTTAATTATTTTCTATTTTTTTTATTTACATTCCAAATGATTTCCCCTTTCCCGCTTCCTCCCTCACCAAAAGTCCCATAAGCCCCCTTTCCTCCCTCTTTTTCCCATTCAACCCCCTCTCACTTCTCTGTCCTGGCATTCCCCTACATCCAGTCTTTCCAGGACCAGGGGTCTCTCCTTCCATCTTCTTGGAAATCTATTGATATGTGAATTGTGTCTAGGGTATTCCAAGATTCTGGGTTAATATCCCCTTATCAGTGACTGCATACCATGTGTGTTCTTTTGTGATTGGGTTACCTCACTAAGGATGATAGTTTCCAGTTCTGACCATTTGCCTAAGAATTTCGTGAATTCATTGTTTTTTATTGCAGAGTAGTATTCCATTGTGTAAATATACCACATCTTCTGAATCCATTCCTCCGTTGAGGGACATCTGGGTTCTTTCCAGCTTCTGGCTATTATAAATAAGGCTGCTATGAACATAGTGGAACATGTGTCCTTATTGCGTGCAGGGGAAGCCTCTGGGTATATGCCCAGGAGTGGCATAGCCAGTTCCTCCGGGAGTGTCATGCCCAGTTTTCTGAGGAACCGCCAGACTGCTTTCCAGAGTGGTTGTACCAGCTTGCAATCCCACCAGCAGTGGAGGAGTGTTCCTCTTTCTCCACATCCTTGCCAACAACTGCTGTCTCCTGTGTTTTTGATCTTAGCCATTCTGACTGGTGTGAGGTGGAATCTCAGGGTTGTTTTGATTTGCATTTCCCTAATGACTAAGGATGTTGAACATTTCTTTTTTTTTATTTTCTAAGTTTTTTTTATTTACATTCAAAATCATTTGAACATTTCTTTAGGTACTTCTCAGCCATTAGATATTCTTCAGGTGAGAACTCTTTGTTTAGCTCTGTACCCCATTTTTTAATAGGGTTATTTGGCTCTCTGGAGTCTAACTTCTTGAGTTCTTTGTATATATTGGATATTAACCCTCTGTCGGATGTAGGGTTGGTAAAGATCATTTCCCAGTGTGTTGACTGCCGCTTTATCCTTTTGACAGTGTCCTTTGCCTTACAGAAACTGTAATTTTATGAGGTCCCATTTGTCAATTCTTGATCTTAGAGCATAAGCTATTGGTGTTCTGTTCAGGAAATTCTCTCCTGTGCCTATATGTTCAAGGTTCTTCCCTAGTTTCCTTTCTATTAGTTTCAGTGTGTCTGGTTTTATGTGGAGGTCCTTGATCCACTTGGAATTGAGCTTAGTGCAAGGAGATAAGAATGGATCAATTTGCATTCTTCTGCATGTTGACCTCCAGTTGAATCAGCACCATTTGTTGAAAAGGCTATCTTTTTTCCACTGGATGGTTTTATCTCCTTTGTCAAAGATCAAGTGACCATAGGAGTGTGGATTCATTTCTGAGTCTTCAATTCTGTTCCATTGATCTACATGCCTGTCACTATACCAATACCATGCAGTTTTTAACACTATTGCTCTGTAGTACAGCTTGAGGTCGGGGATACTGGGATTTGTTTTTATATTGAGTTGTTTGAGCACCTATGAAATCTTGATATAACCCCTGTCAGATGTAGACTTTGCAAAGGTTTTCTCCCATTCCATCAATTGTTTAACTCCTTGTGTTATCTCCTTCACTGTTTAGAGACTTTTTAATCTGTGATTACAGCTGTTTACTCTGACTTGTATTGCCTTGTAAGTTCACTAGTGAGAAGCCTCATATTTTCTGTTTCAAAATTTCATATTAGTTCAATTTAATCTGCATATACCTATTTGGATACCTCTATCTTGCATGACTTTTGGTTGACCATCTCTTTAAAGCAGTCAGTACATTTCATTAAAGTTATCAAGTTAATGGCTATAAGGTTGTTAGGGTTGCTCCCTGCACAAGCGTTTGTTACCTCTTTAATATCCATGTAATGATCCTCTCTTTCCTTTCTGATGGAAATGACTTATGTGCTATTATTTTTTGTTTCCAGTATAGCTAGATGCTTTATTGATCGATTTCATTGGTTTTCACCTCTTGCTTTCTTGTTTTTAATTTTATTGATCTTTAATCTAATTTTTATTATTTTTCTATCTTTGGGTATAATTAGCTTTTTAGCATTTAATTCTATGAATTGTCCTCTAAACATAAGCACTACTTTGCTGTATCCTACAAACTTTGATAGGACATGCCATTTTCATTTTGTCAAAAATATTTTTAGACATTTTTTTGTACTAGTGTTATCTAAGAGTGTGCATGTTTAATCTTCATGGACTTGGGGCTTTTCTATCTATCTTTCTGTTATTGCTCTTTTGTTTAATTCCATTATGATCTGACATACTGATCCTTTTAAATTTATGAAGTTTATCTTATCACTCAGAATATGGTTCATCTCAATAAAATTTCCATGTGGGACTTGAGGAAAAGTGTGTATTCTGTTGTTAGATGAGCTAATCTATAGGTGACAACTATAGTTTATTCATGATGGTGTAGTTTTAGTTTGCCTTTTCCTTTGTGACTCTCCCTGCTGGATCTATTTCTAGTAGATGGAAGTTTTAGTCACCAACTGCACTATGAATGTGCCTACTTCCAGTCTTTGACTCACATGGCTTGATACCTAATTTTTAGTCAGAGACATATTGACTACTATGCATTCTGATATTTATCCTGGTAACTGTCCTTATTTCGTGTCTGTTCCATCTTTTTTTTTTAAACTGTTACTTTTATTCCATCAAAAATTTTAATGATTAGGAGGGATGGAGATCAATATTAGAGCACTTGGCCTGCCTATGTTTAAACCCCAGCACTGAAAAAAAAATAATAAAAACTCAGGCAAAATTCTCCAACACTTAGTAAATACTATGATATCTTGCAGGCATAAGGCCTGGAAGCTTCAACAGTCTCAAGAGTACTGTAGATAGCAAAACATTTGAGACTCAAGCCTGAATTTTTACAATGGGCTCAGGGATCCTCATATTCTGTTTCTTTCTCTCTCATATTCTCTGTTTCTGTCTCTGTCTCTATCTATCTATCTATCTATCTATCTATCTATCTATCTCTCTCTCTCTCTCTCTCTCTATCTATCTATCTATCTATCTATCTCTATCTCTCTCTCCCTCCATCACTCCCTCTCTTGTTCCTACTTTTACATTTATTGAACATCTACAGTAAGGGGCAGAGCAGAAAGTAGAAATGGGCTTTTGGAGTTGACTGGCAGATTTTCAGAGCTCCAACAGAAAATTAACCCACATTAGGAAGTGGTTAAAGGTAAGTGATGGAGGTGATTAAGGATTAACATTAAGGATTAAGGATTAGCATTAACATTCTCTGGTGAACCAGAGAAATCTATCAAGCTAAACATCATTCCCACCTGAGTAAGAAAGTCCAAACACCAACTAACATCTGTGTTCAATGTGGAACTACTTGCTTATACTAACTCTATAAAGTTGGGGGAAATCTAGGTTTGGGGAATGGATAAATTTAAGACTTTGGGAACTGTGGAGTGAATGTTGAAAGTCTTGTTACTGGGCAACTTTTAGAGTTTGATCTACCTTGTGGACACGTCGGTGGGTTAGGAGTCAAACTGTAGTGTGGATTAGCCATGTCTCTATCTCCTGGGATGGCTGCCCTTTGATTATCTTCTCAGTCTGGTCCTTTGGGTCACGGGTGACTTTAGGACCTCAGTAAGGATTTTCCTAAAATATTACTGGGTGTTTGAAATCTGGGTCATGTGGCCATTCAGTTTTTATGGTTCTCAATTTATGGAACTAGAAACAAGTACAGTTTGATAAGAAAGGGATGCAGCTGCTTTTGATGCTTCTTAACCCCTCCCACCCCTTTCCAGGGAAGCTTCATGCCTGCACAAGCCATGGAGCACATAGCGTGTTCCTGATGCCTTGGAAATAGGAAAAGATGCCTGTTTGTGTGACAGGCTGGGGAAGATTCCATTCCACAGCTAATCAGATTTGCCTCAGGAAAAATACTAAGTTGTTCTATTTGTTCCTGGCCTTCAGTTTGTGAGATTACTCTATTTTTTAATATAATTTTATTAATGAATTTAAAAAATAAAAAACACCTCTGGAACAAAAACGAAAAACAAAAAACACCATGGAGAAGCAGAGGGATGTGGCTGGGTGGGAAGGTGTGCTGCTGGAGTTTTAGGGGGGACGGGAGTAAAAAGCTCAGTGTGTTAGGCTGGCAGGTGAATGAACAAAGGTGGTGAGCATAAACCTAGCACTAGTCTAGGCCAGCTTTCCCAGCACCAGCTGTGGCATGAAGGACGCTGGCTGCAGGAGGTTCTGCAGGTTCAAGGGAGATTGACAAAGGGCGGCCTCGTGTCTCAGTGCAGATGCACATGAAGTCATTTTTTGGAGGGGAAGAAAAGTAAAGAATAAGTGTAATAAGAGTGTGAGAAGGAGCTACAAATACCAGGAGATATGGTTAGACATCATAGATGTGGGGGCACCAATCCACTCAATTATAGGTATCCCTTCATTTGCCCCACAATCTGGGGTATTGACAGAATTCTTATTCTTAGTCTTATTCTTATTCTTATTCTTCTTTTCCTCCTCCTCCTCCTCCTCCTCCTTCTCCTCCTCTTCCTCATCCTCCATGGTGTATTTAGGTATGCCATCACACTTTCTCTCTTGAACCCAGACAAGCCATTGTGTGAAGGAAAATGCAACACATGCTTAGTTTAGAAACAAAGGTAACTCAATCTCTGGGCACAACAACTAAAACCTAATCTTGTAAGCCTTATTAAAATCTGATTTTTCCGGTGGCAAATCCTTGTGAATCCTCCATGATGCCGGGAAACTCTAGCAACTACATCTTACCCATATGCTGTCCTAGTTCCAAAAGAAGATCTGTTCCATCTTAACACAGCCACTCTCTCCTACCTTCCTTTCTTTGGTGATGTCATAGCAGACTTTTCTCCACCATTTACTTTTAATTGCCTTCATATTTGAGCTAGATTATTAAAAGAATATACACTAATTTGTTCTTTAAATTGTTTTTATTTTTATTTATGTATAGATATGTGGAGGGAGGTTGAAGGCATGTACATGTGGATGCAGGCACCTAGGGAAGCTGTAAGATGCTCTGGAGCTAGAGATACAGGTGTCTGTGAACCACCTGACATGGGATCCAGGCTATGACATCAACAAAGAAAGGAAGATAGGAAGGAGTGGTCCTCTGCAAGAATAGTGCTATCCACTGTGACAAACTGTACTTTAATTGGTGCATTTAGTCCACAAACATTCAAGTGAGATATAATTCTTGCCTGCGTTTCTTTGTGAGAGTGTGTCTTCTCTAGTTCCATTCAAGAGAGGTTGTGTTTGTTTCAGATGTTCTCCCTCACTCTCTACCTACAACTGCTGACACTTGAAGCATAAGGGTGTATTTTTCTGAGCCTCTATGATTGCCTACCCCATTACAGGTTTTAAGTCTTATTTTACATACCAGGCTGAGCTTCTAACAATGTGCTAATTAGTCTCTCTTTTCCTACATCAGCCTAGGGACTTAATCAATTTCCCACTGTAAAGTCTCTAGTTAGATAAATGGATGACACTGTAGAATGGTGTCTCTCCAAACCTGAAGGCTGTAACTTTCCCTGTGTCCTGATGTCTCACCCCAAATGGAAGGAGAGTTGGTTTTCTATATATCTTTTTACTTGGCTGCTGAGACAAATGGCAAGATCGATGTTCCACAGAGAGAGAATCAAAATCTAAATCCAACACTTTAATTTAATTTTATTATCTTTTCAGAATATATTAAGTATAGGTATAATAGATTTGATTCATCTAGAAAAATACATTAAAAAAACCTTGACAGCTAGTTTCTAAAGGTAAGAGATTATTAAACATTTCATAGATACAGTCTGCCACCCTTCCAAAAAACACTGGATATTTGAAAACTGTGGTTCAGCTCCAAGGTGAACCGTATTAAGACTTCTATTTGGAATTTAGATCAGGAAATTCAATTATAATAGCTAGTTTAAGCAATTAATTTAAGCAATTAATTAACTGTGATTGACTTCTTCAAAGCAATCAATTAAATTAGTAACTGGTTAAAGCTAATGAACATGTAACTGCTGAAATATTCTATATAATAGGTTAAAATGAGAAAACACAAGAGAAACAAACCACAAATACTTATAAGACAGATGTAAAGGTTTTATAAATCTAATGTTGTTGAGACACCTGGAGTACAAATGAGACTATCTTTGTTTGTGCCACTATAACAAAATTCTACATATTTAGTAGTTTATCAGGAAGATTGGAGGCTGGGAGTATAACTCAGTAGGTAGAGTACTGGCTAGCATACACAAAGCACTAGGTTTACTACCAGCTTTATATATGCTACCCATGGTGTTACATGATTATAATCCCAGCACTCAGAGGGAGCAAGAGGGTCACAAGTTCAAGGTCAGGCTACAGTAGATACCTACATTCTTTCCAAAAGAACAGAAAATTATATCTCACAATTCTAGAGTCTGCTAAGTCTGAAATCAAATCCCTAGGCTTGGTTGTCTACAAAGGGCTGCCCTCTGTTTCCACACAGCACCATGTGGCAACATGACCCAGAGGAGAGGAATATTTTGCCCTCACATGAAGGAAGGAAGGAAGGAAGGAAGGAAAGAAAGAAAGAAAGAAAGAAAGAAAGAAAGAAAGAAAGAAAGAAAGAAAGAAAGAAAGAAAGAAAGAAAGAAAGAAAGGAAGGGAGAGAGAGAGAGAGAGAAAGAGAGAAAGAGAGAAAGAAAGAAAGAAAGAAAGAAAGAAAGAAAGAAAGAAAGAAAGAAAGAAAGAAAGAAAGAAAGAAAGAAAGTTGCACTACATGCAGTCCCTTTGTTAAGAACCTTAATCCCATTCACAAGGAAGGGATTCCTAAAGTCTGATCATCTCTTAAAGAACCCTTAAGATGCCTCTTAAACTGGGCCATGGTTGTACAGGACTTAAATTACAGCACTTGGGAAGCAGAGGTAGTCAGTGGATCCTTACGAGTTTGATGCAAGCCTAGTCTACAGAGTGAGTTCTAGAACAGCCAAGGTCACAAGGAGAAACCCTTTCTCAAAACAAACGAACAAACAAAAACAAAAAACTAAAACAAACAAAAGATACCTCTTAAGACTGCCATATTGTTCATTAAGTTCCAAGACATGAATTGTAGAGGGGGCAGAGCATTCACAGAGCTACAGAGCTAGTTCAGTCAGCTCATGGATATGGAGAGAACCTGTGTGTAGGCTGAGGTTAACCATTCAGACAGCTGCAGAAGCTGGCCTGGCCACCCTAATGAAGCAGAACAGAACTCTTGTTTGTGAGTGGGCCCCCAAAAGATGAATGTCATATATTGTTCAGTGCTAGACATGAAATGTTCAATGACAGAAACATGTCCTGACTATCCAAAGCAAAGAATATCTCAGAATTCCTTAAATGTACACATTTTTAAGCTTACAGGGGACTTTTTTATCTCCTGCTTTCTATCTCCTGAACTCTGTCTCTATGTTACATGAAAGGTCAGACCAGGCTGCCTATGTCTGAAAACAGTTGGCAAAATGGAGGGGACATATTTCAGAAACCTTTAGTATATAAATGTCAAATCAAATTACGCTCATATTCTCCCTTGGTTGAACTATAATTCAATGACAGTTTTATTATGCAAATTCACTGGAAATCCCCAGTCTCTGTAGCTCTGCCAAATACTTTGTATTCAATGATGATAAACACATTGTTCCAATAAGAAAATGCTCTATCTTGAAGTCAGGACCCGGAACTGATATAAGATTCTAATACATTCATCTTGCCTGATACAATGGTTATCTTCAGAGAACACACAGTAAAGTAAGCTCAGAAGTGCTCCTGTTCTGTGCCAAGTTCACTGATCTCAGCTTCAAAGCTTTCATCTCCCAAATATGTCTCTAGCTCTATAGTTCCCTGAGCTTATTTTCATTGCCTTTAAATAAAGGGTGTATTTTATATTCGATTCCTCTTTTCATACAAATATTGCCATATACATAATCTTCTAAGATTAACTATCAGTTTCAGGGTGAGTAATTGGATGTGTATTCCACATTTATCAGAATATCTTGATTAATGGAATAAGTCGAGACACTAAGGATTGCTTGTTCACCATACAAATGACTTAGGGGATTAGTGCTTAAGCACCCTTATACAATCAGTAAATGAGCTGAACAATTTTCAAGAAGCACAGAGACACTTTGAAAGACTTTGAACATCTAACTACCCATGAAATACACTCATTAATTTCATGAAGTTTCAGAAAAGCTTGCTAATACTCTTTAAGCATGGCATTTATTCTAATCTCTACTTTTGGTAAGTGCTATTCAGATAATACCTGGATGAGAGGATAGTTTAGAAGTCCCTTTGAATTACATAACTTCAAATCCAAAATAGTTTCCTGTTCACCTACTATCTATTTAAGAGGATGTAAGACCAGTTCAGTCAATGTAACTCTTCCTCTAGAATTATAAGGAAACATCAAGCCAAATCTCTAGTGCTGGTTTTGTGTGCCAATACTGATGTAAATGAACTGATCATCAAGGATGCTATGAAGACCATATCCCAAACTATGCTTGGAGAATAACAGGTTGAAAACATCTCCCTGATTCTAAGAGCATCTTTGACTGATAGTTTCAGATGTCATGTATTCTCAACATACCCCCAACTGCATGGCACCCTCTCTAAAAACTCTAATAAAGGAGCATTCAAACCATGCTGGAGAGTTCCTGTGGTGATATACAGATATTTATACTGCTGGGATTTTGAGAGTCTTCACATTCACCAATTACATTTTTTTATTTTGCATCCATTACCAAGAAAATGCCCAAATGTACTATACTACTCTATAGTAACCTGTATTTTCTCACTCCTGTGTACTTTTTCTGGGTTTTAGGGTTCATGATCTTGCCTTCTTTCATTCTCTGGAATTCAAGCTCACCATCGTAGTTTCTCGTTCCAACCTCAGCCTCAGCTTGCTTTAATGACTATTAAGAAAAATTTTCCCAACCACCTCTATGCAAATTGCAAAGTCATGATTTTGTTTTCTCTCTAACCCCACTCAGAAATGGTACTATACACAAGTGCTCCATCTGCTTTCTGTCAAATTCAGTGTCATACTACTCTGACCAAACCTCCCTCCAAGAGACCTTCATCAGAACAGGAAGAGCTGACACCAAAACTTCCCTGAAACTTACTCATGCCACCTGTGGTGGTTTGAACAGGTTTCGTCCCCAAAGACTGATACATTTGAATGCTTGGCCACAGGCAGTAGTCTGATTAGGAGAGGTGGTCTTACTGGAGAAAGTATGTCACTGTGTAGGTAGGCTTTGAGGTCTCCTATGCTCAGGTTCTGCCCAGTGCAGAAGACAGTCTCCTCCTGGATGCCTGCAGAAGACAGTCTTCTTCTGCTGCCTTTGAATCAAGATATAGAAGTCTCAGTGTCTCCAACACCATGTCTGCTTACATGTTGCAATGCTTCCTGTCATGATGATAATGGACTGAGCCTCTGAAATTGTAAGCCAGTCCAATTAAATGTTTTCTTTATAAGAGTTGCCTTGGTGATGGTGTCTCCTCACAGCAATGAAACCCTAAGACACTTTCCATTCTGCAATCAGAAAGCAAATAAAACTATCAAGATATGCCTATAAAACATATCTATTAGTCATGCACCATGTCACTATATCTAAACAGTTTTGCCTCACTGACCCCAGTAGAATCTGTGTGACAAGTTCCACAGATTGAGGAATTAGACTTCAAAAGAAGGAGGTCTCCTGGAACTGGTTGTGGAACTCTTGGCCAGAGAAAATATTGAGCCATAGTTCTCATGGCAATTTTTCATTTTTGTTCTCTTTCATTCCTTTTCTTACCTACAGGTTCCTGGTAGCCTAGACAATGATCTTAAGCAAGAATAATGGGTACAAAACCACCCCTTGAGATGGGTCACTAACATGACCTTATCTCCAGGGAAACCAATGCTTTACTTTTCAAATTGTTTACAAAATTATTATGATAGATTAAAAACTTTCCCAACAATAAAATTTCATATGGCTACACGTGTGTCATTGGAGGTGGGTTCTGGTATATGGTAAAGAAAGCCTTAATTAGAAAGAATTAAAATAGTTTAAATTTATGCTTTGAAGATTTATAAAAAATCAGGTATTAGATGTTAAGCAATAATTAACCATAGGGGCTTGAAAGTTAGCTCAGCAGTTAAGAGCACTGACCATAAAGATTTATTAATCTGTTCTTGGGAATATGCCACTAGCCTTGAATGATAGCCCTATTGAATATATTCTTTTAGAACTGTTATACTTTTGATGATGACATTACCTGTTCTGTTTGTGATTCACTGAACATGTAGTTCAGAGTCATAATGCTTAGATGATCTTTGTATTTTACTGTTCCAAATGATTCTTGTTGATATTCATGATTGTTTTGCTAGATATGGTTTCTAAGAGTGTATCATGTTTGGTTTAATGTATAAAATCCCCTGCTTGAGAGCTGCAAAATACACTCAGATTCAAACTGCCCCTGTGTTTGTTTCTGTTTGTCACCGCCGAATCCTTACCCACCTGGACTTTGAGAACTCTCATCCCAGGGACCCCCATACCTGGTTGGGGTGGTCCGTGGCACAGCTTACATGGGAAGCATGATCTAAATCCAAACTTAGATAAAAAGTTTCCTTCCTAGAAGCAGAACCCACATAATTATAGCCAATTAAACTACACAAAATAATTTATATCATCAAACCATCCCAAAGCACTTGGAATAAGACTAATTATTTTGAGAATAGCATCCTGAGTGAGGTAACCCAAATCCAAAAGGATAAGCATGATATGTACTCACTTATAAGTAGATATTGGCCATAAGTACAGGATATCCACAATAACTCCACAGAACCAAAGAAGATAAACAAGAAGGAAGGCCCAAGCAAGGATGCTTGAATCTCACTTCTAAAGGGGAAAAATAATCATAGGAGGCAAATGGAAAAAGAAAAGTTGGTGGGAGAGGGGACAGGGAGGGGAAGGAGGGGGCTCATGATCATGTGTAGGGAGAGAGGGCCAGAGGGCCGGAAGAATGAATGGAAATCTGCAACTGCTAGGAGTAAGGGGGTGGGAGGAATCTCAAGGATGTGCCAGAGATCTGAGAGGAAAGAGGGTCCCAGGAATCATTGTGGGTAACCTTAGCTGAGACTTACAGCAGTGGAGATATGGAGCCTGAAGAGGCCACCTCCTATAGCAGGCAAGAACCCCATTGGCACAATAGGGACACTAACCCACCCACAAAAGTTTTGACCCAAAATTAATCCTGTCTACAAGAAATGCAGGCACGGGAGATGGAACAGAGACTGAGGGAATGACCAACCAGTAACTTCCCCAACTTGAGACGCATCTCATGGGCAAGCACCAATGCCTGACACTATTAATGATACTCCATTATGTTTGCAGACAGCAGCCCAGCATGGCTGTCCTCTTAGAGGCTCCACCCAGCAGCTGATTAAAACAGACGCAGAGAACCATAGCCAATCATTGGATGGAGCTTGGGGACTCTTTTTAAAAAGTTGGAGGAAGAATTGTGGCCCAGAGCAGGATAATAACTCCACAGGAAGACCAACAGAGTCAACTAACATGGATCTTTGGGGACTCTAAGAGACTGCACCACCAACCAAAGAGTATACATGGCTGAACCTAGGCTCCCTGCACATATGTAACAGATATGCAGCTTGGTCTTCATGCAGATCCCCAGAAACTGAAGCAGGGGCTATCCCTAAAGATGCTGCCTGTCTATGGAATACTTTTCCCTAATTGGGCTGCCTTGTCTGGCCTCAGTGGGAGAGGATGTGCCTAGCCCTGCACAGACTTGATGTGCTAGGGTGGGGGTATGTCCAGGGGGTTGCCAGCCTCTCAGAGAAGAAGAGGAGGGAAAATGGAGGAGGTAATTGTGTGGTGGGGGTGAGTCAGGAGTAGGGGCAGCAATCAGGTTGTGAAGTGAATCAATGAATGAATGAATGAATGAATGAATGAATGAATGAATGAGACTAGTCATTTCTTTTCAGTTTACTTCATTTATAATTAAAATGTCGACTCCGTTTTTTTTTCCTGAACAAGAAGCCTGCCTCCAAATAATAGTCAAGTTTCTACTGCTTTGTTGTTCATCTTTGAAGTGGATTTTAGATTGTGTTTTGCCAAGACTAAAAAGCCATTAGAATTATAGCTAGGGCACCATATTTCACCTAATATTCCTGTAGTATTTGTGTTTCATTCTGTGGAACATTCAGAAAGAAGCTGTGGCTTTATTGCTTTCAACTCTTGATTGTCTCTAGAAAACATGCTAAAACAAGGAAAAGTGGAGACATGGCAGAGAAGGGCTGCCTCAGAGCCCATAGACTTTCAGAAGTAGAGAGCTCTAACAGAAGCATGGAACTCGATTCCTAGTCTGTCGTCTTATCCTTCCTCCCCTTCTTCATTTCTTCTCTTCCTCTCCTTCTCTTTTCCTTTTCCACCATTCCTCCTAACCTCTCTTTCCTTTCTCTTCTTCCTCTTCCTCATTCTCTTTTTCTGCTGTTTCCTCCTCCCTCTCCTTTTCTTCCTTTCTACTCTTCTCTTCATATTCTCCCTAGTATCTATACATAGACCACAAACAGCATCAGAATCCAACACACCACTGAAGAGGCATCACAGAGTCAAGCCCCCATATGAATTTCAGAATCTGCTGCTCCTTCTAAGAACCAATCCAAAGCTGTCCCTCCAATCACCCTCCAAGGTTTGATACTCTTGCTTTCAATAACCACCATCATTGACTAGATCCTAAGTATTAGGATTTAACCAAGGCAGTAATTAATGCTCAGATAACTGCAAGTATAATTAATTTATATCATGAAGAAAATGGCAATTAGTAGTTAGCATATACTGAACAATTACTCTAAAGGTCTTCCTTTAAAATAACTTTAAGGGAAAGGCTCAGCTCCCATTCAGTGATGCACCATCAAAAATGAAGACCTTTAAAAGAAGTAACAAGCTCAAAAGAGCATGCAATCATGGTTCATGATGTGATGAGAGAGGAAGACCATGCTGCATGTTGCGATGAGATGCCAGAAATCAAACCCCAGAGGAGGACCACTACAGCAAGCAGCAAAGCAAACCAAGAATTTAAATGTCATCAAGATGAAAAAGTCAGCAAAGCCTTCAAAATCTACAGAGTTGCAGACACTACATTTGAAAACTGATTGGGCTTATTCATCCTTAGAAGCATAAAATGAATGCAATCTTTTCACAGGGTTTTAACTAGCATTTGTAACCTCAAAAATATTAGGTACAGTAAACTCAATATTAGGAATCCCTAAGAATAACATAATTTTGAAGAAAGCAATGGCTGTTTAAATATGCAAACGCCTGAAAAAATAAAACTGTATGAAATCTAATATTAAAATGGTAAATTATAACACTAGCTTACTCACATAAATATTATAATTGAAGCTATGCCAAAGCCTTTGTTTAGCAAAGTTCAGAAAGACTGCAGATTGTTCCTGCCCCAAGCCCTGTGCTCCACCTCTCTCCCTCAGGACAAATGTTCATGACTTATAATATATCTAAAAATTTGTATTGAATGTTGTACTTCTTAATATGTACAGATTGGACCAGTAAGATGGTTCAGTAAGTAAAGGTGCCCACTGTGCAAGTCTAATGACCTAAGTTTGATCCCTGGAATATGTAGTAAATAGAAAGACATGACTCCCAAAAGTTATCCTCTAAACTCCACACAAATGCTATGTTATCTGTATGCATACAGTAATAATTCATAAAATTTAAAACCTTTAAAAAATTTTAACTGTGAAGATGTATAATGTTATCTTCTTCCAGAGAGCATGAATCTTTTCCTTTGCTGAGTTAGCACACAAACATACACATAAGAGACAATTTTTGCCACATGCCATCATGCATTAGACTGTGTCAATGTTGAGTGACAGGTTTAGAAAGTCTCTCATCGTACCTCGCATGCACCTACACCTGAGGATGAGTGTCACATGGAAATCTACCATGCTGGCCAGGTACCTTCTGCTAGTATGTCTGTCACAACTCTGGTCCTGTCTCCCTAGTCAAAAGGCCTGCTGAAAAATACACCCTATCATGTATTTTTGGAATGTTGGAATGTTCTTAGCTATGTACCCATATAGCACCCAAATGTAACAGATATCTTAAGGGAGGAACTGGCAGTATGCTGAGTCTTGTTCTCCACCTTCTCCTTTTCAAAAGTATCCTGACCCCCGCAACAATCTGTGGCTTGCTTTTCTAGTCACTAGAGTGCTGGTCTCTCTCCTGCCTTTTAAGAAATCTCAGCAAGATTTCATTCCCAGATTTTCAACCTTCTGACAGCTCTAGAGGTTTTTTCATTAATTTATTTATCTATTCTCTTAACTTCACACTATCAGCACCCTCTCCTCCAAATCTTTCCTGCATACATCTCCTCTCCACCACTCCCTGCTCCCCTTTTATTCTGAGAAGGTGGGAGCACCCTGGTAAGATATCATCCCATCCTGGCTCATCAAGTCACTGAGGGACTAGATGCATCCTCTCCCACTGAGGCCAAACAAGGTGGCCCAGTTAGGGGCCTGCCTCCACAGGCAGGGAGGCCATAGAGTCAAGGGATCCAATTGTTGGGGGATCCACAAGAAGACCAAGCTGTACATCTGCTACATATGTGTTGAGGATCTAGATCCAACCTATGATTGCTCTTTGGTTGGTGGTTCAGTCTCTATGAGACCCCACAGGTCCAGGTTAGTTGACTCTGTTGGTATTTCTTTATAAACCCTAAGATCTTTGGGTTACAATCCTTCCCCCAACTCTTCCACAAGATTTCCTGAGATCCATCTAATGTTTGGCTGTGAGACTCTGCATCTGTTTCCATCAGCTGCTGGGTAGAGTCTCTCAGGGAACAATTATGCTAGGATCCTGTCTGCAAGTATAACAGAGATTCATTAATAGTTTCAGAGGTTAGTTCTTGCCCATAGGATGGGTCTCAACTCAGGGAAGTCATTGGTTGGCCATTCCATCCATCTCTGATCCATCTTAGTCCTTGCACATCTTATAGGCAGGATACATTTTAGGTCAAAGATTTTTGTGGGTATATTGCTGTCTGTATCCCTCCACTGGGATTCCTGCTGGTTACAAAAGGTGGTCACTTCAGGCTCCATCTCCTCCTCTGTTAGGAGTCTCAGCTAGAGTCACCCCGATAGGCTCCCTGGGATTTCTCCCCATCCCTGATCTCTGGCACATCCTAGAGATGCTCCCTACCCACAGCCAACTTCCATGCTCTCTTCCCTGGTCTCCCTATACCTTATCTTCCTACCAGGTTCCCTCCCTATCCCCTCACCTACCCAGTTCCTTCCCTCCATTCTCTAATGTCTGAGTAACACTTTAAGAAAAGTTCATCAGGCAAATGCAAATCACAATGACCCTGAGATTCCACTCTACACCCATCAGAATGGCTAAGATCAAAAACTTAAGACCTAGCACAAGCTGGCAAGGATGTGGAACAAGAATCCAGAAACTCCAGTTCCACTCCAGTGGGAGTTCAAACTGTACAACCACTCTGGAAATAAATTTTCTGGTTTCTCAGAAACTTGGGAATAGTTCTACCTTAAGACCCAGATATAGCACATCTGGGCATATACCCAAAAGATGTTCTACCATCCCACAAGGACACTTGTTTAACTATGTTTATAGCAACTTTATTCTTAATAGCCAGAAACTGGAAACAACCCAGGTGTCCCTCAACTGATGGATAAAAAAAATGTGGTTCATTTGCAGTATGGAATACTACTCAGCTATTAAAAACAAGTACATCATGAATTTTGCAGGCAAATGGATAGAACTAGAAAATACTATCCTGAATGAAGTGAACAAAACCCAAAACTATATGCATGGTATATATTCACTTACAAGCAGGAATTAGCCATAAAGTGCAAGATAACCATGCTATAATTCACAAACCCCTAAAAGCTAAATAAGGAGGGACTAAGGGAGGATGCTTGAATCTTTCTCAGAAGGGAACATAAAAAATTAGAATATCTAAGTGCACAAGGATAAAAACTAGATAAATAAAAAATAAATAAGACTTTTTTAAAAAGTCTTAAAGGGGAAATCACTGGGAATGTAAATAAAAAATATAGAAAAAAAATAAAAAAGTCTTACAGAATGTTAATGAACCTTTTTTTCCCTCGGATCTTGTCCTGCAAGTACTGACTGCTCAGAAGTTCCCCAAGACCTTTAAAAGTATTCCTTACTCTTTCTTTACTAAACACCTTCCCATTTTGTCTAAGCATTAGTACAATAAAACACCATGCAGCATCAAATTTGGAAAATACTTAAAATGTCTAATAATATGGAAATCATGTCAATTCAGGAACTCACAGGCCTCACTGGAAGACATGAAAAATGTCACGATCATATTGAATGCAACTAGCACAGTCACAGTATGGTGATGGGTGACCTACATGAGTGAGCTACGATCCATGTTCCAACTTCCTATAAAGGTGTATGTACCAAGGAGTTGTTTGTAGAAGACAGTTGGAGGTCACTTAAGTGACCATCAATAGGCCAAATACTTAGTATATGTGGAAAAAGTTCACCACTGTGTGCTATGAGATTGGTACAAACAAAGAACTAGATGCTAATACAAGCAATTGTGTGCATTCAAAGGTGCAGTGATGTGCAAAAGAAAATAAGAAGAAACAGAACAAAATAGATACCCCGAACTTGGATAAAATACATGCATACCTATCACATATTTTAAAATATACTAAGAACAGAAATACATTAGAAACAGTTACCTATGGAAATAGGTATTGAGAATAGTGGGAGATAAAAGAATGAGAAAAACTATTTCAGAATTCTTGCTGGGTACCTGACATTGCTCAAAGCACTTTACGTTGGCTGATTAAATTCTCTCAATGATGCTAGGTGGCAAGCACTATTGCCATTCCTTTGTCACAGCTGAGGAACTGGAGCACAGAGTGCTTACATAATTTGCTCAAGGTTACACAGAAAGTGATGGAGCCAGAATGGAATCCCAGACAAACTGGAAAGAAAGTCTGTGCCATTTCCTGAGGGGCTTCCCAGCAATATTTCTGATGCTTAGGAATATCATTCTCTCTCTCTCTCTCTCCCTCTGCATTCTCATAAGGTTATCTTTGTATTATCAAGTGCAGATCTCTGAGTAGGACTGGCTGCATTTAAGGTCTCAACTTCTTCCATCAGGTCATCTCTTATGAAAAATGTTTTCATTTCCACACACCACAGAGCATTTTAGGTGTGTAAGCAATGTTTGAACAATGAAGACAATCTCAGCAGAAGTATATGGTCTTACATTTCGTGTTCCCTTTATTTGAGAATCAAGGGCAAGATCTTTGATTGTGTGTTGCCTTACATATGAGACTACAATGACCTCCTAGAGATTTGGTCTTATAAAAGCAAATTAAAAGACATCTTGTAATGTTCTGTTCTTAAGGTATGAGAGAAAGACCAGTGAAGTGATCCTTAAGTCCCCAGCTTTGGAGAGACTGCAATTGACCAACGCAATGGTAGACAAAGTGAGTCAGAAGGGGCAAGACAGTCACACGGAGCCATTGCTCATAAGAATGCATGTGCTGGTTGGTAAACTCTGGTTGGAGGAAAAAAATGAAGGAAATGGAGGAAAGTGGGACAGATAAAGAAAGGTGGAAAAGAGGAAAGGAGACCACAGGACAGTGGACAACGGGGACAGAGGAAAGAAAGAAGGGAGGGGAAAGGAGAAAAAAGAGCAAGACACAATGGGGAGAGAGATGAAAGGAGAAGGAAGTGGGATTTTAAAAACAGTAATCATTCATTTGGCTGCACAAAGGAAAGATGTGTGCCTTTCAAGGATGCTAAATACTATCTCTCTCCCTCTTCCTCTTCTTTTATCTACATTATATTGATAAGCAGTGCTTCTCAATTGACTTAAAGGGTTAAGATGCCTGTCTCTGTTAGTCATACTCCGGTCATTCATTGTGAGATACCTAGGCCATTCACCTGTTTGCTTCTCTGTCTACTATGTATCTACTGTCTGTTGCTTGCTGCCACAGGCAATATTTCACAAGGGGCTGCCTTCATATAATTTCCTGCCAAGCTTCTGGTTAGGTTTATCAATGCATAGGAGATGCTGCTGGTGAGACAATGGAGAAGACAGGAAGGCTAGAGTTTCCTCACTCACTAGCAGCGGTGGCATCCCCAGCACTGACTCTGCTTCTTCTATCAACTTCTTATGGATGTTTCCAACCTGGTGTTCCCACCTCTGGACCACCACCTTCTCACTCAGCACTTTCTAAGGCATTTGCTTTCCTTGTTTTCAGCTCATGTATTTTCTATGTAAGTAGATCCCCATAGTCGTTTTTCTCTACTGAACTTCAGGTACCACACAGATTTTCTACTTAGGCCCCATCTATGCATACAGTCTTTCCCTCCTGTTATAACTTCTGTGCTAGGCAGAATAATGTTCAACCTATCTGACACTTCTACCTCCTAGTCTCAGGCATCTATGAATATGCTATCTTTGATGAGAAAATGAAATTTATTGGTATGGGTGGCTTAAATGTCCCTAGATCAGGGGCATTTAATTGTCTGAGATTAATCACATGGTTCAGTGCAATCATAAGGCTCCTCATGAGTGAATAAGGGAGATAGGAAATATGGAGTCAAAGACAGAGATCTGATAGTGGAGCCAGGTGATGTGGTTGCTAGGAGACCAATCAAATGTTAGTATCTCTACAAACTGGCAAAAGCAACAGGAAATATCCTCCCCCATTGCTTCAAAAGCCTCTCAAAGCAGGGCTGGTTGTTCAATAATTCAACAATGAGACTTGTGAGCTCCACATTTGATTACTTGGTTGTAGCAGCAATAATAAGTTAATATCCTGAAAAAGTCATCTAGTAAGAGCAGACAGATTGTCGATCAGGGAATAGTAAGCAAACTGTATAGAACTACAGAAAAGTATGACTCTTGCTGTCTCAAGGGGGAGAAAAAGATGTATAAAGGATAGCCAAAAGCCAAACAGTCAACTGAGTCTCAACAGGCACAAATCAGAGGTAGATGCTGATCATAGTAAAAAAAAAAAAAAAAAGTACAGAATAAGAACTCAAGCAGAAAGTATGTGTCAATTAGAGGACCCTGAATAATGAGAGGCAAGAAGATTAGCAAAGGTGTCTTCTCTGTAAGGACACAAGGTAATTTTTCTTTTAGTTCAGTATCGCAAACAACTGTGTTCTACCTATCTGACTGGCTTGGTTTTGTCTAAGAAATCTTGCAACTCTTGTGAAGGCCACACTTCCCCTTAATGCTTGTTAAGAAGCTTAATGTCCAAATCATAATCTACTTTGACACTGCATAGAACAAAGGTTTTCAATCTGTGGGTCTCATTCCCTTTGGGGGTCAAATAACCCTTTCACAGTGGTCACCTTAGATCGTTGAAAAACATAGATATTTACATCGTGATTCATAACAGTAGAAAAATTAGTTATGAAGCAACAACAAAAATAATTGTTATGGTTGCTCACAGCATGAGCAAGTGCATGAAAGGGTCGCAGCATTAGGAAGGTTAAGAACCACTGGCCTAAGCCTTACACATACAGAGGCGGATACTCACAGCCAACCATTGGACTGAGCGCAGTATCCCCAATAGAGGGGCTAGAGAAAGGACTGAAGGAGCTGAAGGGGTTTGCAACCCATAGGAAGATCAACAACATCAACCCCATCATCAGTCCCCAGCACTCCCAGGGACTAAGCCACCAACTAAGGAGTACATATGGCTCCAGCTGCATATGTAGCAGAGGACATTGTCCTTTTCAGGCATCAATGGGAGGAGAGGTCCTTGGTCCTATGAAGGCTCGATAGATGCCCCAGTGTAGGGGAATTGAGGGTGAGGAAGCAGGAATGAGTGGGTAGGTGAAGGAACACCCTCATAGAATCAGGGGGAGGGGGGATGGGATGGGGGATTTCTGGGAAGGGAGAAAACTGAGAAAGGGGATAACATTTGAAATGTAAATAAAGAAAATATCCAATAAAAAAAGTAAAAAAGAAAACAAAAAACAAAAAAAAAAACCCCACTGGCCTTATGCTATACCCTCTGACATTTAAACCCACCTTAGTACATCATACCTCATTCTCCCTTTACTTGCATTTCTTCAAATTTACTTTTTTCCTGATCAGACACATTTGTAAAGTTGTTAAGATCCCTTGCAAACAAGACAGAGAATGAATAAGTAAATGAATAAATCATCAACGATGGATGCTAGAGGCAAGAGGAATTGGAACAAGGAAAGATCATGAATGACAGGCATCCAAAGATCTAACACAGTCAGAAGTGAATTCTGGAGTGAATCTATTTCCAGTTAGGTCAGGTTGTTCTTTTGCAGGACAACAGTCAGACTGAGAGGAAAAAATAACCTGTACTGTATCCTAGAAAAGAGATTTGCAAAGTATCCATCAATCTCCAGGTGATACTACAGACAAATAGAAAGGAATGACCAGTGAGACATACCTAAAAGTCACAGGCAATGGAAAATCCCAGGTTGAGGATAGAGGGAACAAGAAAAGGAATATACTCAGATGTGGTCCCTGGCATTGGCTATGTGTTTACGATATGAATTGTTTCCTTTTTTTCCCAGAAAATGAATACACACACACACATACACACACACACACACACACACGTTCAACACTGCACATGAAGTGGACCTGGGAATGCTCTTTGGGTTTGTGCGTGCTACTCCCTAACTTAAAACTGAAGTTTACAGACTTGCTTTTAGGTCTAGGCAGAAATAGCCAAGACCCAAGCAGCTGTTCTTCATAAATGATTAGCTGAAGATTTATAATGCCCAGGATATAATGACTACCCAAATTAATGTCATAGACTAAAGGCATCAGGTAACTGATCTACAGACCAAAAATATCCTGACAGCAGGGAACATAATTGCTTATTTATACAAATGGTCTGTGCACTCAGGCATTCTGTGTAAATAGATCATTACAGCCATTTCCCAGACATTATAATCCATTAGGTAAATTAGATATGCTTTACAATCCTAATGACACAATCTCAGGAACAAACATCTCCAGAAACATTTATCCAATTCTGCTCTCAGACAAGCCTGGCTCTACATGAGGGCATTCAGCAGAGAAAGCTATGAAGTGCTTCTATTTTGAGAAGAAACAAGTGCAGACTCTCAAGGTTCGAGTTGAGACCTCATTTTGGTAGCAGAACAATAAGCTACTCTGCAAAAGCAAGCCTGCATTTAAACTCCCTACATCGTGACATTTTTACCAACAACTATCACCTGAGTCTCTGCTTACTCACCGTCTGTCACTATGATGTTCTTCTGAATGCCCATAGTAGGCTGCATTTCTCCTTCCTACTACTACAGCTACTGGTTGCCTGCGGCTGGCCATTCACAGACTTTCTGCCATCCGTGGTGTCTCTTCACTGCCTTCCTCTCATCATCTTCTACTAGTATCCTGGGTTTTAGACTCTTTTCCATCCTTTCATTTAATACTTGGCAAAAGAGTCTACTTCTCTTCAACAAAACATGTAAATTTTCTCTGTTTTTTGCCACATTGGAGAAATCAGGAAGAATTAAGTCAGGCCCCTGATCCAAACCATTTCCATGAAACCCTTTGCTTATAACCAAAGTGACCTTGAGTATCTTTGCTCCAACTTGCAAATGTGTTGTTCTCAGCCAGTTCTTATAAGCATACCTTTTCACCCTGAAAAGTGTCTCAGGTTTAGATAGTAGCTGTATTGTTCAAATATGAAGTAAAACTGGATGTTGCTGACTTTAAGGTCTTCCTCATGATGAACAAACATCTCTCTGACCACAATCAACTACAAACCCAGGGCTCCAGGAAATCTGCAGGAGGACCAACCAACTATCCTGCCTCACTTTACTTACAGGACTGGAACATTACTCTTTAGAATCACAGAGACATTGGACTAGAAGACACCATCCCCCATGTTAAGCAAATTCATAATTTTGCTGGTGAGAAGACCAGGGCTTGTCTGAGTCAGACACAGCCATTATTGTGTCCTAATTCTTGACCCAGGAAAGTGTTCCATTGCAAGAGCCACATAATCAAGAGGATGTGGAAGATCCTTTCTGTTATTAATATTAAGAATAAAGTTTGCATTGAGCTTTGCCTTCCTCCATACCCAACAGCTGTGGATGGCTCAGGGTTAAGGGTACAATCTGTTCTTGGGATGCACTAAAGCTAAACGACTCAGAGAGAAATCATACTCACAACCCTGACTTCATTAGCACCACCTGTGCACTTAAGAAAGGCACCATAAATGCATTTTAAATAAAACACTGAGCCGGAGTCTCACACCCAGCTGTTCAAGCAAGATTATAAATGGAGCTCTCCTTCCTACCATGCTCTGGTTCCTTCTATAGTCCACAGGTTCTGAGGAGAACTTGGCTCTTCGTCCTTTAATTCCTTCTCTACCCATCTTCCTTCCATTAAATCATACTACTGGGAACTGGGAAGACAGGTGGCAAGTCTGAGTTTCCAGTCTTTCCTGTGTTATTTCAACTAGAAGAGTGATAAACAAATCAGTTACCTAAAACAAATTTTCTCAATGTATTTCTGCTGTGAAGTTTATCAGCCTGGCTGGGCTCTTGATCCCCAACTGTTCAACCTGACACTAAATCTAGGTGTTTGTCTTAGTTTGGGTTTTACTGCTGTGAAGAGATACCGCAACCATGACAACTCTTATAAAGGAAAACATTTAATTGGGGTTGGCTTACTGTTTCAAAGGTTTAGTCAAAGGTTATCATCATTGGAGGAAGCATGGAGCACACAGGCTGGAATGGTGCTGGAGATGGAGCTGAGATTCCTACATCTTGATCTAAAGGCAGCCAGGGGGAGACTGCATTCCACAGGCATCCAGGAGGCATCCTCCTGCACTGAGTGGAGCTTGAACACTAGGAGAACTCAAAGCCCACCTACATAGTGACACACTTCCTCCAACAAGGTCACACCTATTCCAACAAGGCCACACCTCCTAATAGTGCCACTCTCTATGGGCCAAGCATTCAAATACATGAGTCTATGGGGGCCAAACCTATTCAAACCACCATAGTGTTCCTGTGAAGGTATTTGGCAACTGTGATGAGGAAAATCAGTAACAGCTACTTTTCAGTAAAGGAGACAATCCGGGCAGCCTCATGAAAACTGTTCAACAGCCTTAAGTGCAGCATAGAGGCTTCCCTGAAGGAGTTCTGCCTGGGACATACAGCTTCAGATCATATTCCAACCTTCCTTTGGATTTTTCAACTTGCCCTCCTCATGCCCACAACTATATAAACCACTTCTTCTCAATAAAACTCTCACTGTACAACTCCCACTGGTGTGTTGTTTCTTTGGGTAAACCTAATGCAATAGGTACTGAAAAGCCTTGCTATTTGTTCCTTCTTATTGTAGAATTATACAGCAGATAACAATGAGATGGGTTTCTATTTGGCATGTATTTCTGATCTAGCCTGGTCTCTGCCTTCCAGAATGCATTAACCAGTACCAAGACTGATCCTCCCACACCACATCATATAGATTAGAAATTTGGAGACAGGACCTGAGCATGGTTTTTCATACACTTCCAGATGGCTCTAAAATGAGCCAAAGTTGGAAGACATTGAATTGGACTGACAGAAATCAGCCCATCCTAGTTAGTCTGGGTAAGGTTATCTGGCAACCCAGTTACCATTTGTGAATGCTGTCAGCAAGACTACTACAAAATTTTAAGAACAACTGTGGTCTTCTGGTAAGATTTCCAGATTTAGCAAAGAAACACATGGGACATCTAATTAAATTTGGAAAAAAAAACAGTTAAGCAGAAATTTGAAATGTATAAGGAAATGTTGAGTATAGAACATTTAGACATTCCGATGGAATCAGCATGTGCTTCAAGACAAAAGTATGAACTACAAAGGCATGCTCTGTGTGCACAGGATGCCTGTCATCCTGTCGTCTGTGTGCATCCTCTGAGCCAAATCTTCCACTGAGTTGTTTTGATCTAGTTTTAATCCTACATGGTCTATCAGCATCCTATGTGAATGAATAAATACATCTCTCCTGTCTTAAGTCCACAAAAACAGTGGCTGAATTTCTGAAGAGTCTGAGGAAAAAAGAAATGTTGTAGTAACACTAGCTAAAGATTCAGTATGAAATGCCTTGTTGAACATGGCGGTATTGTTTCCCTGCTGAGGTCTTGGTCTACTTTTTCTTCTCCTAAATTCAAGCTCCTATGCTTCCTCTTTGTTTGTTTGTTTGTTTGTCTGTTTGTTTTGTTGAGAGTTTCTCTGTGTAGCTCTGGAACTCTGTAAACTAGGCTGGCCTGGGACTCACAGAAATCTACCTGCTTTTGCCTCCCAAGCTCTGGGATTAAAAGCATATGTCACCACACACCTCATTCATTCCTAATTCAGAATAGGTAGTTGAGTAATGCTCCAGTTCCTTTCTCACCATCTTCCTGAAATGGTTCAGCAAGAAAATGCCCTAAACAAAAACAACCCCTCTCAGTAAGGGGTGGGGTTCTCCAACCTCTGGAAAGAAACTACACACCCAGTTCAACGGTTATGCTGGGCTTTTCTATGTTAACAAATACTAATTTTGGAGTCTTCTAAGTTTGAGCCACTCCTGTTTATGTACCTCCAATTTCTCATACAAGATAGCTACTGTTGTTTTACTGGCCTGGAGTGGGACAATTAGAACTAGAAAAACTCATTTCCTAGGATGGCACAGTCCGTTTGCCTGAGATGGTAGCTAGGATTCACAATGCCAGCAACTCAGCCTCTGAGTTTATTGAGCTTTCCAGATGATGCAGACCATTGTAATTATCTAAGCCTGTCAAAAGTACAGTATTGTATCTTCACCTCACACCTAGAAAATCCAATCTGTGGAAGAGATTATTTCAACTGTTAACCAGGTTTAGAAAACGCTGTTTTATACTTTTGATGGCCCTGTTAAAATGCAGATGGGGCATTGTCAACACTGCAGGTGAACAAGAACTGATTCCACTGAGATGAGGTGGAGATGGGCTGTACAGATTACCTTAAATCTCCATGTGCTTTTGAGTCTCACCTGTAGGGTGGGTGATCTCTAACAATGCTTTGAGCTCCAGGATTCCAGGATTCTGCACAACACGGGATCCTCAGAATCTTGGGATTTTTAAGAGCCCAGTGAGTGAGAAGCAAATAAAGCCTTATTGGAAAGGATGCTTTAAGTTAAGGGATCTTGGTTTTCTGGAAACAACAAGCATTAGCTAGGGTTAGGAGGAAGTAACAAAGGTGGATGGTGGTCTTTGGTGACATTTGATGCTTGTTCTTTGGACTGCCTCCTTTATCTTCTCCCATAAAAATGGCTAGAGTTAGACATGGTGACACACACCTACAATCTCAAAGTGAGGAAGCCTATGGCAGGAGGATGTCTAGCTTGATGGCAGTGGGACTATTTTATATATCTCTCAAAGATAATTTAGAAGGTTTATGAACATAAGAGAAAAAGAAAAGCCTATGTCAATTTAAATTATAGTTTTTCCATATTGCTCAAAATAGCTTTTAATTCTGATTTGTGATAAAGAATTTTTTTGATTATGTTTGAAAAGGAAAGGGATGCCTTAAGTTTCTCCTAAGACATATGCTAAAATGCTGTAATGGAGGGAGGCCCAGGGACTACACAAGAGAGTCACTAAAATGTGTTTGGATCAGAAAGAGCCTTACAGAGCAATGACTTCTAAGCTAGGACACAAACTGTGGGTTGCAAAGTGCTTCTCAAAATATGAGCACAGGCCATCTGGGGTACTGAGATGCTCTTACAAAGATATCCCATCTTCAGATTGTCGTGTGTTTCATTATAGATGCCCTCAAATACATGGAGATATGTCAAACTCACATAACTCAGAATGTAACCTTATTTGGAAATAGGGCCATCCTCGATATCTCTTAAAAGATATCTCTTAAAAAGATCCCCAAACCATCAGGTTCTAGGGAACTAAGAAAAAGAATGATCTCTCCTTGCCACCTTCTGAGAGAGCACAGCCCTGCTGACACCTGAAGTAGAGGCAATGACTTCCTGCTGTTTAAGACACTCAGTGTGTGACACTCTTTCAGTAGCCCCAATAAGCTGATAGTCTAAGTATCTCTTTGAGGCCAGACCTTTTCCATGTGTGCCAACCAAACAAAAGTTACAGACACTTAATTCAGAAGTAGACAGGAGACTCCAGTGTCTCACTTGGTGTTAACCAAAAACCTAATAAACAGTAAGTCTAGTATCTCCTAGTCAATTAAATAGTGAAGATCTCATTTGCAAAGTTGTAAAGTTATACCCCTCTTCTCTAACTTGTTTCATCATATCAAATGCATTCATTTTCATAAAATATGATGTTGTTATATTTTAACTCAATTATATCAATGAGAATCATACTTTTAAAAAATGTCTTATTTATTTATAGACATAACTTCTACCAAACAGAATTTTGGGGGTTTCATAGTAATTTCTATAGTTCAAAGAAGTTTTGTTTGTTTCGTTTGGTTTGGTTTTACACTAAACGTTTAAGAATTCCTAGGATAGAATAAGACAAGGAAAGAAAGAAGGAATGGCTATCTCATGCACACGCAAAAACACAGAAGACAAATGGGAACTTTGAGGTTTGCATGAACAGAACACAATATAAGTTTATGGAAGCACAAATGGGAAAGTAAAGCCAGGTCTTGTACCAAGTGTTAAGGAGTTTACTTTTCAGTAAATATTGTTAAAAATTGACTAGCAACACTTGGGGAAAGATCATTCCAACACAGTAGGAGAGATTCAGTGAGATGGAGAGAGGCTGAAGAGAAGAAACTAGGCAGAGGTTAAGGATCTGAGAAAACACAAAGCAGCAGCAGTGGGAAAGAGGGGAATAGGAGATTCTGTAGAGATACATTGTTAATGAAATCTGAAGCATTTATGGACTACTACCTGTGGAAGAAATGGAGAGAAATCCTCCTCAGAATGACAGTTTTAGACTGGGTCAGTTGAATGGTTGGTGGAACCATGTTGAAGAAGACAACAAAGACAGAAAGAGTCCAATCTGGAGAAGGAAATGTAAGGAGTTGAATTTTGGAAGAGTATCACTTATTCATCTAAAGGGCAGTCAAAAATGAGTTCATTACCTACAACCCACATGTGGACCTGGAGATAAGTGTGTTCTAGATAAATATTATCTGGGAAATGTTCACATACAAATTATGGCTAACTCATGGATTGACAAAAATCACACACAGTGAATATGCAGAGCTGTATGCACAGGAAAATGTCAGATGCAAACACTAGGCCCTTGCCATTGAGAAGAAAAGGCAGAAAAATGCAGGATCCCAAGGAAGAAAATATCATGGAAATACAAGAACTGAGAGAAGTGATTGTTGCAGAAGCCAAGGAAAGAAACATTCTGACTAGAAAGAAGTACTCAGCAAATTTGGTGGATGGGCTGGGTAATAGAGAACTTGGAAACATTTTTTCAGAACGTTAACTCTGGCCATGTTCTTAATGGAGGATGCAAGCCTGGACTACTGAGAGAACAGCTGATGTGTTGTGAGGGCAAAAGATAGCAATTCAGAGTTCAAGTCAGGGTGGGGTGTGGTAATTTGAATGAGAATGTCCTCCATAGGCTCACATATTTGAATGTTTGGTTCGAAGTTGGACTATTTAGGAAGGATTAGGAGGAGTGGCCTTGTTGGAGAAGGTGTGTCACTCGAGGTGGACTTTGAGGTTTCAAAAGCATACCAACAGGCACAGTCTCACTCTTTTTCCCCTCGGCCTGATGCCTATAGATAAGCTTATATAGTCTTTTTTTTAAGATTTACTTATTTATTATATGTAAGTACATTGTAGCTGTCTTAAGACACTCCAGAAGAGGGCGTCAGATCATGTTATGGATGGTTGTGAGCCACCATGTGGTTGCTGGGATTTGAACTCAGAACCTTTGGAAGAACAGTCAGTGCTCTTAACTGCTGAGCCATCTCTCCAGCCCCAAGCTTATATGGTCTTAGTCTGCTGCCATACTCACTGCCACAATGCTTAGGGACTAGTCCTCTGAAACTGTAAGTAACCCCCTAATTAAACACTTTCTTTTCTAAGTTGCCTTGGTCATGGTGTCTCATCACAACAATAGAATAGTAGCTAAGACAGGGAGTAAACTGTATTTTTGGGAACATTTCAGCAGAGTCTATCCTGGCACAATCCAGCAGTGACACAGCTGTGGGACACAAAAGACACACTTGACACATGGGTGGCTAGCTAAACTGAGATGTGTTGCATGTATGAAAACACACACAAGACTTAGGGAAAAAATATAGTGTGAAAAAGACCTCCAGATTAGCTTTTATATTGTTTATATACTGAAATGAAAATACGGTCAGCATAGATGCTACTCTGACCAAGCAACAGGTTCTTGTCCTCCCTTTCTCATTCCCGCACCACTAGAGTAGAGCATTTGCCACACTAGGATTTTCTTGTTTGGATTTGTTTGCTAGTATAATTGTCGTCAGTGATGTTTGGAGCTGCATACTTCTTTGTTCTTTATTCTTTTTTCTCATCCACAGAGGTAAAAAGTATGACATGTGCATTGTTTTCAAAAGCAAATTAGGTTCTCTGCAATTACCTCCAAACTCTGCGTCTCATCAGCTAGATTTAGCTTACACATACAACCTGGAACCAATTACTGATTACACTGGACCCCCAACCAGCTTCCCTTTTCCAGAGCTGAACATAGAACCTGGCATCTCCTGAAGACCCTGGGTTGCTAGAGAGCCTAGCAAAACTAAACAGAATTCTGTGAGGAAGTAAGACGGCAGGGAATTCTGCTGGGTAGGTGACTCACAGTAAGAAAAGCACTGTTTAAATCCAAATGGGGGGACTTAGAAACACAACTCGTAGAATCATATTTCCAACCAAATTTTTAGTCCTAAGCCAGAGTCCCTCAGTCCCAAATTCCCAAGTCTGCACTCAGGGAAAACCATCTAATTTTAAGTGACCAAAGTAATAAGTCACTGTGAAAGCTAAAGCATTATAAAAACAGATTTTATTTCCGAGCTTGATGCTAGTGACAAAAAGGCTCTGTTATTTGCCATTATCTGACCTCTGCTGCCTCTACTTATTTACACAAACAGCAAAGGCTCAAACCATGCTTACTCATCTCTCCACTCGTCTAGGACATACACTTAGTCATCTTTTGGGACCATCTCCGTCTTATACTCCTTCGCACTCTTCAAGCCACAGCAGTGCGAGTGTATTCTTTCATGACTGTAACTCAGGCTGCATTGGCATGGACAAGCTGTGATTTAGGAGGAAAAGAGTGAGTTTGTAGTCTCAGGTTTGGTTTCTGACTGAATGGGAGATGAAAATTTCCTTCAACTACTGTTAGGTTTGTCACAAAGAGATCCTGGGTTTGGAAACCCTTGGCAGGCATGACATATTCTAATTCCCCCACATGACTCCTTCTCTAGCAGTCCCAAAGGTCAAGAGCCACAGAAGGAGTTGGAACTGCACAAAAATGTCTCTTCACTGAGCCCACTGAAGCACAATGAGAGCACAGAGGCAGAGGGAGTAATTAAATGAAACAAATCACGCTGACACGGAGGCAATTGGCCCATGGAATTTTCTACTTAAAGGAGAGCTTCAAGACAATCTGGCCCTCTGTAATGAGAAAATAATAGTTCATACCAAAGGTCTTCACATCCTAATCTTCAGAACCTATGAATATGGCAAGAGAGACATTCACACAGACCAACAAGTAAGGAAATTAAGCTGAGAGATTATCCTGGGATCATCTTAGTAGGCTCTCTACACAGAGGGCCACCCACAACTCACCACTCAGGGCTACAACCATCCTGGAGTTCAAAGTCCACAGCTGTATTCCTGAATTTACACACTACATCATCTTTAGACAAAGCTCTTACCACTGACTATTCTTATGTACTGGGTCCTGTGCTGTTTCCTGAATGAGGGTAGATTATAGAATGCAGTCCTTGGATTCCTAGGATTTGAGATCCAGGTAGGGAATTTTTCCTTTTAGATTGGCTCCTGATATTACATATATGGACAAATATAATGCAATGTACTTATTACTATTTATTAATTAGTCATTATTATGTAATAATATATAAGTTTATGCCTTCCTTCCAGCTAACAGATATTTGGTAAATGCTTCCATGTATCAAAATCTGTGAGCAGTGTTATTGGAAACAAGGAAGGAGACAGGTTCTTCCCTTGAAATTATCAGCATCTAGTTGGGAAGTGATTCACAAACACTCTCCTGACAGTCTTCTAAAGAGAGAGAAATAAAGAAAAGGTATGGAGTTTGGTAGTTGAAGAAGTAGGGAGACTCTGGGAGAAATTGGGAAAGGAGAAAGCATTATCTGACTATAGTATATGATTTTTTTCCAATTAAAAAAAGAAGAAAAGAATAGACTTGGTCAAAGAGGACTAAACATATCCTGACACTTTTATAGTTAAATACTGTGAAAAATAAGACACAAAAATCTGAGTGTGTGGCAGATTCTGGGGAAGGGAGTCACTGTAAAACAAGGTGATCTACAGTATATTAACATGACTATAGCTAATAGATTACTACAAACACAAAAATTATTTTATTTATTCTTTTATTTTTTACTATTCTGAAGGTCAAAACTCTAGAATAAAGGCATTGAGAGAGCTATATATTCCTTCTGGAAGTTCCAGGGAAACTTTTAGATAATGCATTTTTTTTAATTATTTATTTTATTTTATTTTATTTTTTAATTTACATTCCAAATCATTTCCCCTTTCCCGTTTCCTCCCTCCCCGAAAGTCCCATAAGCCCCCTTCCCTCCCTCTTTTCTCCATTCAACCCCCTCTCGTTACTCTGTCCTGGCGTTCCCCTACATCCAGTCGTTCCAGGACCAGGGGTCTCTCCTTCCATCTTCTTAGAAATCTATTGATATGCGGATTGTGTCTAGGGTATTCCGAGATTCTGGGTCAATATCCCCTTATCAGTGACTGCATACCATGTGTGTTCTTTTGTGATTGGGTTACCTCACTAAGGATGATATTTTCAAGTTCTGACCATTTGCCTAGGAATGTCGTGAATTCATTGTTTTTAATTGCAGAGTAGTATTCCATTGTGTAAATATACCACATCTTCTGAATCCATTCCTCCGTTGAGGGACATCTGGGTTCTTTCCAGCTTCTGGCTATTATAAATAAAGCTGCTATGAACATAGTGGAGCATGTGTCCTTATTGCATGCAGGTAAAGTCTCTGGGTATATGCCCAGGAGTGGTATAGTCGGATCCTCCGGGAGTGTCATGCCCAGTTTTCTGAGGAACCGCCAGACTGCTTTCCAGAGTGGTTGTACCAGCTTGCAATCCCACCAGCAGTGGAGGAGTGTTCCTCTTTCTCCACATCCTCGCCAACAACTGCTGTCTCCTGTGTTTTTGATCTTAGCCATCCTGACTGGTGTGAGATGGAATCTCAGGGTTGTTTTGATTTGCATTTCCCTAATGACTAAGGATGATGAACATCTCTTTAGGTGCTTCTCAGCCATTAGATATTCTTCAGGTGAGAACACTTTGTTTAGCTCTGTACCCCATTTTTTTAAAGTTTCTTTTTTTTTTAAAGATTTATTTATTTATTATATGTAAGTACACTGTAGCTGTCTTCAGACACACCAGAAGAGGGCGTCAGATCTCATTACAGATGGTTGTGAGCCACCATGTGGTTGCTGGGATTTGAACTCAGGACCTTTGGAAGAGCAGCTGGTGCTCTTAACCACTGAGCCATCTCTCCAGCCCTGTACTCCATTTTTTAATAGGGTTACTTGCCTCTCTGGAGTTTAACTTCATTAGATAAGCAATCATTGCTAGCTTTGACATCTTCTTGGTGCTGTCTCTAAGGGCATGACTGGGGCTGACATCTCCGGAAAGACATCTGAATAGAAATTAAGAAAATGGCAAGGAAAGGGGTGGTCCTGACTGAGATCTTACCCAGTTTTACTGGGGCCTAGGATGGCATTTCTAAGTCCCAAAATCAGGCTGGAGGGAAGCAGGTTTAGTGTTACTAGTTAGCCATGGGCCATGGGCTGTACCCCTGTGAGGAGGGTAACTGTTGGTAGGGCATTTTCCTATCAGTGGAGGAAATTCCCAATGCAAGACACACTTATGAGCCATATGCAGCTAGCATCCTTATCAGCTTCGAGATGAATCTCTGATCCTGAAGATGGTGGTTGGTAAAGTACTGTGGTATTCACTTTACTGCCCTGTAGGAAAAAAACGGGAAAAGTCTCAAACAGACAACTGATTAAAGGAAAAATTATGAATGCCAAGAACTGAAATTTAAAAAAAAAACTTGACAAAAAAACTGCCAATTACAATAACCATCATCTATTAAATTGGCACAGATGTTATCAATATTCAGCTTATGTTGGACAACAAAGTATGTCCCAAGATAGGAATACATTTTATGAAATGATTTGTTTGGAAATAATTCAAACTTATGAAAATTGCAAGTACTCATCAGTGAACTCCTCTTTTCCTCTACTCTTAGCACTTTATATAGCATCTCTCCTCTATGTTTATCTATATAATCTATATCTATATCATAAGTTACTACCTATAAACATAAACTGCTACTAATGAGTCATAAGGAATTAGCCAATTTCTTCAGAATCAACCTCAGCATTTCAATGCTGATTTTAATCCCTCTCTTTTTTTCTGTATCCTTGTGCAAAATAGTATTTTTCTTTTCTGTTTCTTCAGGTATAAAATAGGCGTAATGTTAATTCCTGATGGTTTCTTTATATATATATATATATATATATATATATATATATAAATTAGATGCTCCATGCTTGAGTCAGCCCTTGGTAAGAGCTCAGTAAATGTTGTTTGTTGTTAGTTATCATTTACTCTTATCAGTACTGGCTGTCTGAAGGTCAAGGTTGTACTTAATGAGTTGCTGTGAGCCTATAGAGCTTAATATAACACCTTGGATGTGGTGGGCCCTTAGGAAATATTCTGGATTGATTTACTTACTTGCACATGTCCACTGGCATAGGGCATAGGGAACAAAAGATGCTCAAGGCTAGGAGCTTTGTTACTACTTCTTAAATAAGTGATTCATTGGCTCATGAAATCAGTGATTTTCCAAGAAAATCCCTTCAATTGCTTGCTCTTTGAACCTCTGAATGACTGCTTGGGCTGAGCATCCTATCTGCCATACAACATTCTATCAAAACTTGTATCAATAAAAACTTGTAAAATTGCAAGGAGGGGAATTTTATGATTGGTAGGCTTTCAAATGCCTTAAAAGAAGCCGTGATATATTAGGAAATGTTTGCCAACTCTGCTGGCCTCTTGCAGGTGGCTGCTCTCCTTTACATTCTGTGGCAATGGGTACGCCAAAGATATGTGGACATAGTTACCCTGGAACATCATTGTCAGAAGGTCAAAGAGTTCAGGTAAGATGTAGCAGGAGAGAATGATGCATACATGCAGGAAAGACTCATGTTCAGAGAATACAGGGAATATCAGGGGCTGAAGATTGCTTAGCAACTGTCTCTGATGAGTGTTGGACTAAAGAGAGAGTTAGCAGTCCAATTTGTTAGATCTAAAGACAGGCTCCACTAATAATTTTCAACCCATGGGTCTCAACTCCTTTGGGGGTTCATATATCAGATATCCTGCATATCAGATATTTATGTTATGATTCATAGCAGTAGCAAAATTACAGTTATGAAGTAGCAATGAAAATAATTTTATTGTTGGGGGTCACCACAACATGAAGAACTATATTAAAGTGTTACAGAGTTAGGAAGGAGGAGAACCATTGGGCTATATAAACCAGGGCACCTCCTAGAACCAGTGGGGGTTGGAATTTGCCTGGAGTCTTTCATTCACCTCTGCTTCCCTCTAAGGCTTGACTGGTGGCTCCCAGCTTCTGCTTATTGCTTACTCTGGATTGCTTTACTTACTTGCACACGACCATTGAGATGTCAGCCCCAGTCATACCCTTAGAGACAACACCAAGAAGTTCTCAATCCTTTGAAAGAATCCTTGGGGGTGGGGGGCACTGGCCTAGTTGGGACTGGGTACTCAACCCTAGGTTGTTAATACTTAAGAACTGAGATGAGACCAGTGATGGATAGAAGCAGAAGTCAGTGATATAACTGCTGACTGAAATGGACCATTAGGGGAAGATGATGCAAAAAGACATCAAAGCTAGCAATGATTGCTTATCTAAATAATGCATTATACCCTGGAGCTTCCAGAAGGAATATATAGCTCTGTCAATGCCTTGATTTGAGGGTTTTGACCTTCAGAATAAGGAATTTATATTTAGTATATTTAGTAAATATTCCACGTATAAACTGAAGACATGATCACTCATGGTATGATCAAGGGGAAGATTTTTATTGTAACTATGAGGGAGAGAACTGCTAGAGGCATCTGGAAGAGTTCAGAGCAGAGAGAGAAAGAAGAGTAAACCAAACATGGCCAGTGGACTGGATCTGGTCATGAGGGAAGCAGAAGCAGAACAAAGGGAGATGGTGGAGGAGAACAAGAGAAGAAGACAAAGAAAGGACCAAGAAAGGACAAAGATGGAGACCACAAGGGAACATGGCTGAAATAGTAGTGTTCTAAAAAGAAATGAGTAGCTGTGGGGAGGGAAGCCTTGAGCTTGGGAAATTTAGGTTAGAGGGGGGGAGGCAAGAAGAATAAGAATGCCAGCATGAATTCCAAATGTGTAACAACTGCTTGTGATACTGAGGGAACCTGGAGACTAGCATAGAGTATGCTAATAGGAACCACATGTAACCATAGCCCCTTCTATCAGTGATAAGGGAAAATGGCTTCTTTCGTAGAAACTGGCTTTGAAAGTTCCTGAGGAATGCTGGCTTTTGTCTGGCAGATGGAGTTGGGGGACATGGATTTCCTTTGAACCTGACATGTGGGGAACTTTGGGGACCACTTGGCAGGAATCTGACATTGGCCAAGGACAAGGAAATGGGCTTCAGGCAGGAATTTGACATAAGGCCATGACAAGGAAGTAAGCTCAGGCAGGAATCTTAATTTTAGGGTGGAACAAAAGAAGTAGGCTTCAAACAAGAATCTGATTTTGGGCTTGGACAAAGAAGTAGGCTCAGATATTTTGGTCATCCTGACAAGCCCTTAGAAACAACATTCATGGAACTTTGCTTATTGCCTTGTTTGTTCCTTATTGTACTGCTTGCCCTTATTACTTGCATCTAATTAAATGGTATAAAAGTGGATTGGGAAAAATAGGCCTGCCTTCAGTCTCAGAATTGACTGGGGTCATGCTGCAGTATTGTCTAATCATCTCTTTCTTTTCAATCCTCACTCCTGTGCTGGAGAAACTGTTGACTGACTAAGCGAACTTGGTCACCAACACTTAAATGATAAGTATCAAGTGACATGGGCTGCTCTACTGCTCAAAGTACTGTAAGTGCTCGAGCTTATACTAAGTCTTAATAATGCTTCAGTTGGACCTGACTGCCTAAACATGAACTGAACAAGGATGACATCAATAGACATGCTAACATGGATAGAGAAATGCTCATGGTTCTTTAACCATATACAAAGAACTACAGGCAACTAAGGAATGATGCGAGCTTAGCCTTCCCTGGGGAAGAACACACCTGTTGGTTACCGAATACCAATGGTCAGCCCTGAAAATAAACATATACACATCATTATATACAGACTGAGAAGGTTGTATTTATGTATTTAGGAATACATATGCAGCTAGATATGTATATAACAATGATTAATAACAAGGGGACTATTAATTTGAAAGAGAACAAAGAAGGTATATGGAAAGGTTTGCAAGGAAGAAAGGAAAGGAGAGACAAAGTAATGATTTCATAATGTCAAAATTTTTTAAAAGAATAACTAACTGATAAGTAGAAAAAGAAAGATTATAAATTAGCTACTAGAGTGTGGCTAGCTCATGACTGATTGTTCTATAGCAGCAGTATACTATCTCACTCAAATCTCATTCCAACCAAAATGTGCTGAGAGTACATAAATATGGAACTACAAATAGTTGAAAATAAATTTGTAATATATAAATAAGTTTTCCAAGTATAAACCTTAACAACAAGTATGGGTATGGAATTATCTTTAATTATTTCAAAGTACCTATGATCCTATAATTCAACTTTATTTTATTATATTTTATCTAATCACAGGTCTAAAATGTGTGTTGAAATATTAACATCCTGAATATTTCCATGTTTCTTCTAGAAAATAAAGTTGAGTATAGTGCCAGAGACTGAGGAATCTGAACTATTAAAAATATGTTTTCACAACAGCCTCATACAGAATTCCAAAAATACTTTACACACTTCATGTCTAGACACAACTTTACACTAGAAATCTGTGGGACACAGAAAGGTATACAGATATACATCAACTTGAAGTTCTTAACTTCGGCCTTGTGGATTTTGTTTTGTGGGACAGAGGGGGGAAAGGTATTTCCCACATCTATATCCTGGAAAATGTGTATTCCTTTAGAATGCTTCAGTGCTTGAGGTGGTTGTTTTGAACTCATACTAATAAACACAGAGTCACCAAATTATGTGATTGTGTCACATTATGGAAAAGTAAATCAAAGCATTTTCCCTTGAAGCCATTTAACCAAGAGCAAGTCCAACTCTGAATTCTCAGTTTCATTCTCTGTGTTTTCCATCTTCCCTATGTGTCTGTTGTACGATTCTAAATCTTTATCTGCCCGAAGGTTTTCATGTCAGTCTGTTCCTATGTCTGTGTTTTTGTCTGAGTGTATGTTTCTGAGTCTGTCTGTATATATTTCTCCCTAACAAAGGGTTTTGACCTGTATTTATTGAACATTTCAGAAAGCACCATATGGAGGAAGCAAAGAGAGATACTTTATAGACATCTTTAACAGAGTTTATGAAAGAATTAAGTCATTGATTATAACTAACTCCAATGGACCCAGATATCAGACAGTATTACAAATATCATTGTTAATAGAGCAAAGTCCATATATTGCATCCAACATTCATGATAGATATTCATTTTATAAGACTGCTTTAGACTATATTTGCTGTTATCAGGAAGTAATTATTATAGCACTTAACTCGTTACTCTGGGTTTGGGCAGGAAAGAGTTCATAGATTACAGCTTTGCAATAGCTTAGGTTGTAAAAGTTGATTACATGAGAAATCCAAGGCAAGTACATTGTTCTCTTAAAGGCAGGTTAAACAAGCAGGCTGAATAAACAGTAGAATAGTGGTCTATGTGAACTCAGTGGGTATTGTTAACTCCTGCTGTAAAGTCCAGCAAAAGTTCAGCCTCTTAGAATTTAAGAGATTTTTTCAGCACAATATTGCATCACCACACTTGGACAAGGTATACTCACAGAACCCCACCTCTATCTAATCTAAATTTGGTTCTAAAAGCACCCATTTATATCATTTCACACAGCTAAAGCTCTGACAATTATACTAGCTTTTATTCTTTTGTTTTACATAATATTTTTGAGAATCTCATACTATGTTGATGATGTTTCTGTCCCTCAACTCCTCCCAAAACCACTCCCATCTCCCTACCCACCCAATTTCATCTTCTCTCACACCTTTCTAAACCCATCAAGACTAATTTGTACACTTGGTTTTTTACCCTCTTTGTAAAATGATAGGAATTTACTATGAGACTTCAAAGACCAAATAAAGCCTCATAATTCTTCCTGTTCAAGAACAAAGAAAATATTTAATTCTTTTTATTCCTAATTAGTGACATTTGTTCAATTCTTAATGGAAGAAGTATAAAACCCAAAAGCTGGAGTGACTTAAAAATAGAGTTCACTTTAGATCTTTCCAAATTCCTGAAGGGCAAACTAAAGTGCTGGTCCTAATGAGACCAAATTCTAGGATAATTACCCGAACTAATCATAGGATACTACATTTGAAAAACATTTGTTTTCCAAAAATAAAATCCAGTCTTAGATCTTTGAAGTTTTTCCATGGAAAAGAAACACATAAATAATAAAAAAAAAAAGTTAACACAGCTTTAAGAATCAATATTCTTAGTGACAGTATATAGTTATATACTATATATATATGTATATATATATATATAAATATGAAATAGTGATGGTAATTTTAGTGTAACAACACTTGAGGGCAAGGAGTCAGAACCCTTGCAGGTACTTGCAATTGGGTGGTAAACAAGAATTCTGGAAAAGATTGATATGGAAGAAGAGGTGAGTGGTGGCATCTATATAATTACAAGCCATTTATAACCATGCCAGCCAGTCCCCAGGCACAAATTATAGGCTCAGATAGCCTGTCACAAGAGTTTACCTGTCCAATTACATTAGTGCAGGGGAGGCCTGTGATTAAACAGGGAAAAGGGAGATGGAGCTAAGAGTTGGAAGACAGAGAGGTCTCAGGAGGAGAAGGAAGGAGAATTGAGGCCCATGTGGTGTTATCAAAAGGTTAGAATAATTGAGTTAAAGCTTTATCATTATCAACTGGCTCTGAAATTATTTATTGGCATCTTATAAATTGTGAGTTTATTGATACATAAATCTAATTGCTTAACTATTAAACTTTAAGAGTCTTGATTCGACTGAGTAATTAGGTGTTAAGATGGCTGACTGTGGGGTCTGGGGGGCATTGTGTGGTAGCAAGGGGAACTGGTAATGGTGGTAGGGTTGCTGGAGAGATGGCCCAGCAGGAGCCCTGTGGCCCTATGGAGCCGGAGAATTGGCTGTCTGAGAGACCTGGAGAGTGAGATCACCCAGTAGGAGCCATGTGGCCCATCAGTCGCCAGCACTAGGGCAGGAATGCGCCGATATTTTTCTATTTCCTGCAACAATAGCCCCTAGAAGAGTTATTTGTCCTTGGAAAGGTGAAGAAGACCAAAGAACGCTATGTGGTACTAAGATATGAGCATCACTGGCCCTCTTCCTGATGCTCTAATAGGTCCAATGTGAGGCAAAATGCAAGACCTAGTAAAGTCAGCTTCAGTCTTCCTTTCTAGATCTCCTCTATCTTTCAGAGGCTCATTGCCTCTTCCCCATCAGTTAACATGTGCCTACTTTCAAAACTTCTTCTCAACAAAATTTAACAGGAACTCCTATCATCATCTGTACCTCTAATTGATCCACATGAACTCCGAGCTGCAAGTAGAGTGGGAGCTGCAAACAACGACGGGAATCAGGAAGGCACAGTGTCAGTTAGAGGAATGGGCTCAGGGGATCCGGTGTGTGATGTGCTTACTATAGTAAATGATGCTTTGCATGCATACCTGAAAATTGCTAAGAAGTTGGGTTTTGTGTATCTTCCAAATATCTGAGAAGTATGTAAGGTAATATATATGCTAACTAGCTTAATTCAGTCATTCTCTAGTGTAGAGATATTCCAAGTGTTTGTCTCATATACCATAAATATATATATTGTTTTATTAGCAAATTAAATATTAGTTCTTTTTTAATCATCCCTTTAATCCAAAACAAGCTTTATTCCAGGAAGTACAGAGGATATTGGATTGCCTTGCTAAATTTTTTCTTCCTATCTTCTAGATTTCATAAATTTCTTTGCAAAATACTTATAAACTTTTGTAGTCCTTTCCAGCAGCTGATCTCTATCTCCCATAGATGTCACACCCTCAGCTTTCATGTTTATAAAAGAAGAAAGTCAAGCCACAGAGAATGTGTCTCTTCCAGGCCTTGAAAATTCCAAGTATCTTCTTTTTTTCTATGGTTGATTTTGTTGAACAAATTGTTTTTACAATTGCTGGTGACACATAGTAAATAGTTATTCAATAGCTTTCATTTCTTTATCATTTTTTTTGAGATTGAAGTCTCACTAAATAGCCTATGGTAAGTCAGATCTCACTCTTCTAGCACCTCTGAGCCTCAAACCATTGATTTTCTATGAACTTGAAGTCATATCTGTCAGTATTGGATTACTATATGACTGATTTGAGAATTCCTGTTATAAATATTACAAATACAGTTTGTTCTTTAAATGGAACAAAATAACTAAGTATAAGATCTCCATGAAAATAGAGATGGGGCATTCCCTCAAACCTTGACAATCTAGCTGCTTATACTTCCAGAGATAGCTGTGAATCCTGGGGGGGGCATATGGAGGAGAGAGGAGGGAGGAGAAAATAAGGAGGAAGGAAGAGGAAGGAGGGAAGAGAGAAGAGGGAGGAGGGAAGAGAGAGGAGAAAGATTTTGTGAGTGGAATTGGGCAAGTGGGGTAAATACATACACAGTACCATAGGCAAGCATCTGAAATCAACCTCATGTGTAAAGCAATTAGATTTAATCCCTGCTAATGAGACACTGATAAGTCCCATTACCAAATTATTTCCTTCACATACAGTTTCTTTGGAGAGCAATATGTACTATTTGTTTTACACCTAAGAAGAGGGTACAATATTAGAGCAAAGGAGTGAAGTCCTATCATAGCATAAACAGTTGTCTTCTCTCTCAAAGAGCCTGGATACAGACAAGAAGCATTTATGTATGTACTGCATAAATCATGTTCCTCATGCATTGTAAGCAAACCACAAAAGGTCAATCCCACAGGCATGAATACACCTAATATCAGCATAGCATACTACTGATTACAAAGCACCTTTATACTAACAGTTCTATTGTTATAAACCCACCACATGGTAATTATTGTTAAAAACCTTCATTTCACAAATGAGGAGGTTGCTAATGGGAGAACAGAGGCTCACTCTTTCTGTGTCCCAATCACGTGCTGTTGGGGAGAACTGGTCCTGCTGCTCCGAGCATGCATCAGAAGCATCCTCTAGAACAAATGTCACTGTTACTACTACATAGTGACATCACTCTCAGGGGAGACAACAGCTCAGGGGCTATTCCACTGCTGCATGCTTCCCTCTGATGTGACCTGGCAGCCACGTTGATTACAAGCAGTCACCAGGAAGCCTGCATCCTTTGGCTCAGTCTTTGTGTCTTCACCATTTTTGCTCTTGCCACTCAGCCCCAGCTGAGCATGAATCACATCTGCCCGGGTCCACTCTCTGTGTAACAGCTGTTGATCTGACCCCTCTCTTCCTGTGTGCCTACTGACCCAAGAGTTGACACTAAAGCTCCGGGTCTTTGATGAGGGCCTGTCAAGGCTAGGGATGGTATGAATGTAGTGCTCATAAGAGCATATAAAACAGGTGGCCTTAGACTTTCTATCCCATAATTCCTTAGTCATCAAATTTCACGCCTCCTATACCCATGCACACATTCACATTGCCTCCAGGACAGATATGGTAATGTTCCACTCATATAGCCGTTCTGAGCAATCTGTAACTCTGAAACTCTGAGAATTGGTTTCTTAAGCATTTCACAGGTACTTATGGAGTACCTACTATATGCTAGACACTGTCTAGCTCTTTCAAATTAGAACTTGTTTGATCCTCAGTGGGGCACACCATCTCCCTTTCATAGGGAGGAAATGGTGCAGAGAGGTACCCACATCTCCCTCTCATAGGGAGGAAATGATGCAGAGAGGTACCCACATAAGATCCCCTATTAAAAAGTAGGAGACAGAGATTGGATAGGTGAACCTAACCTTAGCATCCATGCCTCCTCTACTCACTACAAAGGGATTTCATATGGATGGATGAAAACTGAATGGCAGTGTGAGAGAATTCTAGCAAAGGTGTCATCAGGTTGAAAAGATAAAAGAGTGACCCAGAGTGATATGGGTATGAGGCAAACCCTCTGGTAAGAAATCAAATATGACATGGGGTCTTGAGGCTTCTCAATTTTCATGGTACCATGTTTTTTCTCCCCAAGATCATCACACCAAAAATAGCCAATGTGGAGCCATCTCTAGCCTTTGACCCTCAAGCTCACAGCAAAAGTATCTGTTTATGATCATATCTGATTGTCAACAAGCAGAAATTTTCATGAATTTACAAATACAGACAGTTATCTGATGGTATTTTGATAATCATTGCTCAATTTAGAATACCTAGACACTTTCCTAGGGTTGGTTTAAAAAAATAAAAGAGAATACTCAAAAGTTTTATATCTCGAGTATCTACAACACCATGGTTTTGGTGGCGTTTTAGAGGTCTGTTTCTGATTTTTCTTAATTTAGTATTCCAGTCATGTGGCGGAGCATTCTGAATAGCTTGCTCTACACTCCTCTGTGGGCCTTTTGTGTGGCAGCCCTACACACATCTCACTATTATGCATAGATCCTGATTTGCTTTATGATGACTTAGAAAGAAGTGGTAATGTTACGGCTGAAGAATTTGTTATATAATATTAGAAATTTGGCTAGTCTCAAAAAGGCCAATTGTTCGCCACCCTGCACCACAGTAGCTCCCTCCATCCCAGAGTTACTTCTGAAGCATTTGACCATCTGGGTGGGCTCCTGGCAATAATTAAATTGCCATCTTCATTAAGTCCTAGGGGAAACCAGCAGTGGAGTGTGCAACTGCAATGCTTAGAGTAACATTTAACCATCACCAAGAGAGCGACTTGAAGGGCACTTTTGTGTTCTGTCTCTGTTCTGGCCTTAAAGCTAAAAACATCAGATGATAAAGCATCCTTTGAAAACTGAATAATTTACTGGGTTTTTGCTTACAGAAGGATGTTATTATTTTTTGACACTTCATTTCCACAATGAGGCAGTAGCTTTGGAACCACATGAAAGTCTACTTCAAATGCCAGTAAGGATAAGGATTTGAATACTTACCCATGAATCTCAGTTTGGGGAGAAAATAAGGAAAAGATTGGAAAGAAAATAAAAGTATTATGGAGAATACTGGGCCCATGCAAGACCAGCCCTAGCAACAATCACTCAAGGAAGTGGGATAACTCAGTCTGTCCTACCCTTTACAATTGGGTATCCGTAGATGCTGAGAGAAGGGGGAAATCTCTGTCTCAATTGTATCACTTAGTTGAGCCACCAGGATCCTATAGATACTCTAAACCCAAGGTAACATAGACAGCCTTGCCTAATCTTGGTGAATCACAATACAAAATGAAAGAACCCTGACAGGGCTTTATGGAGGATAGGAGTAATCAGTATGCCAGGTGAACCTATGTGAAATAGGAAAATAGTAATTAAGTTTTTATTTTTTTTTTATTTTTTTTTATTTTCTAAGTTTTTTTTATTTACATTCCAAATCATTTCCCCTTTCCCGTTTCCTCCCTCCCCGAAAGTCCCATAAGTCTCCTTCCCTCCCTTTTTTCTCCATTCAACCCCCTCTCGTTTCTCTGTCCTGGCGTTCCCCTACATCCAGTCTTTCCAGGACCAGGGGTCTCTCCTTCCATCTTCTTAGAAATCTATTGATATGCGAATTGTGTCTAGGGTATTCCTAGATTCTGGGTTAATATCCCCTTATCAGTGACTGCATACCATGTGTGTTCTTTTGTGATTGGGTTACCTCACTAAGGATGATATTTTCAAGTTCTGACCATTTGCCTAGGAATTTCGTGAATTCATTGTTTTTAATTGCAGAGTAGTATTCCATTGTGTAGATAAACCACATCTTCTGAATCCATTCCTCCGTTGAGGGACATCTGGGTTTTAAATACTACAAAGATGTGAATTAGTGAAGCACAAACAATCTCGGAGTTCAGAAATGAACAGTCATCCTACCTCCTACAATTGGTTGGGAATTAAAAAAGAAAAGAAAATATCTTTAAATTCTCATCTCCTACTTCTTAAAACTAAGAGGCCAGATATATTAAGTTGGTTTTCTTTAAAAAAAAATAGTTAAGAATAGCGATGTAAATAAATAATAGAAACTTGACACAAATTCCAGCACTCAAGAAGCTGAGGCAGGAGGATCAAAAGTTTGGGCCCAGCTTAAGCTACATAGAAAGTTTCAAGCCAACCTAGGCTACATAGTATCTAAAAAAAAGGGGGGGAGGGAGAAAGGGGGAGAGGACAGGAGAGGACAGGACAGAAGACGAGAGGACAGGAGAGGACAGGAGAAAAAGAAAAAGGAAATCTGAGATCTGAGGTCAGCAGTTACGGCTGGTGTGATAACTCCCTACTGGCTCAGGAGTCATTCTTGAGATTCCAACCTAAAATTTAAAATGGATCTTTAAACTCCTGTCATTATATCTGAATCCCAGTACGAAGCCAGACAAGAGAGCAAAGAAAGAAAAAAGAAGTGATACGTCCTATCCTTGGATGTGATTTCAGAAGTCACAACAGATTCACACTTCCAGACAGTGTCTTGTCCAAAGTTTCTCCCCTCCACACACCTCAATCACAAGGAAGCACAAAGAGGGAGATAGCATGTCCTTAAACTTAGCCCAGCCCAGAGCCCCACGTAGGGGGCAGCAGGGATTGCATCTGCAACAGCAAGGGACAATCTCTGCCACATAGGTTATCTAGGGTGTTTAACACTGGCATTATATCCTGGCATTAGAATACTCTGACCGTGGCTTGTAGATAGCACTGCAGAGGAGGAAGCAGCCCTCATTTTCCGACTATCCCACCCTCTGCAATCTTGCTTCCACAGCTGCACCAGGACTGGCACTGTCCACTGGGTGAAAACTGACCTGTACACTGAATAAGGTTCTAGGTCTCTGTCTGGCTCACACGCTTTCGCTGTCTGCGCTGTTTGCAGAGGGGAGTTACAAAATGCTTCCTGGTGAAAAGTTCACTAAGAAAAGCGAAGTATGATTGTGATGGTTGTTACTAAAAGTATCAGTAGTTTAAAATAAAAGGTCACGCTCACTTCTGAGACTGCTGAAGACTGGTCGAGGTGACAAGGGAGAGTTGGAATTGTGCTAAAAAGAGAGAGCCAGCAGGATAAGGGATCAAACAAGACGCCAGCAGGGCCTTTCATATATAGTGTCATACAGGTATTATAAGAATCCTATGATATGGGAATCACTTTAAAAAAGAAAGGCCCTCGGAGTCTTTTACTGATTGATATCACTGCTTTTTAATGTTTCCTGAAGGTCATGTGCTAAAAACTTCGCCACTAACACATTGCTATTCACAGCTATTTGAAATATGACAAAGTGTTTAAACACCTATTAGGTGTTTTTAAGTCATGGAGTGTAGGACATTTCATCAAAACAGATTTTAAGTCCTGGCTTCTTCTTTCTCTTTTACAGTTCACATGAAAAATAGTGTTTGTTCTGTGGTGAGCAGAGGCAACCCAGGCTGAATGTGTATTGTTTGACATGGGCACAGCCACGTCAAGGACCAATGAATGCCTCAGAGTCGTGGGAAATCGGCAAACCCCACCTCCACCAGGCTCAGAGGGGTGACAAGCCTTCTTCTGGTCCTTGTGCCAATATTGGAGGTATGTGCAAAAATTAGAAACCTCAGCTTTCTCCTGTATGTTTATAGCCTGAAGTTGCTCCCTACAGAGACCAGACCTTCTGGAACCAGCTAACTCCTCCACCGCTCTGTGCTGTACACTGTTGGTGCATCTCCATCAGAGCATGCACAACCCTCCCGATCGCAGCCCTTCTGATGCCTTTCTTCCCTTCCTGCATTCCCATGCTGCACCAGTCAAGTTTCCAGGACCACACTGTATAGGCCATGGTATTGCTCCATTGTCCTTCCTCCCGTGATCTTACCACAAGCCCCAAACAGAACCAGTCAACGTGGGTGAGGTCCCTAAAACTTTGAGCTGAAATAAACCAATTTTCCTTATAGATTTATGATCTCAGGTTCACATTACAGTAGATAAAGACTGAACACATTTACAAATATAGAAAATTGAGGTTCAGAATGTTTTAAGAGACTCATTCATGATCACACATGGAGAAAGGGCAGAAATACAATATCTCTCTCTCTCTCTCTCTCTCTCTCTCTCTCTCTCTCTCTCTCACACACACACACACACACACACACACACACACACACACACATACACACACACACCCCACTGAACAAAGGGGAAAGCAAGGTCATCTTCTAAGGAGAAGAAACCGGTACCAGAGGAACAGGAACAAACCTGAGGACATGGAATAGGAAGGGAGTCTGGAGTCAAACCACAGATTTGCTCCCTACTCTCTGTCAGTCACCTACAGGTGCTGACACACAGCTGGAAATCTAAGGTCAGGAGTGTTCTTGACTTCAGTGAGACAATCAATATAGGTGAGCATCTCAGAGAAGAAAACAGAGTAAGAGAAAGAGGACTTCATTCAAACGGGCAGCAAGCTATTCAAGGCAGAAGATAGACTCTCTCCTCATTCCAGAACAACCGGTATGAGATGATTTTGGTCCATTTACTATCAAAATTCCCCTTCTTATTGCTCACCCATACTTACAGGGGGTGGGGTAGGGAGCCAGGAAACTAGATATGACTTGATGCCCTCTACTGCCACTGGGTAGAAAGCTAGAACTTGAACAGGCTGCATTTAAAGACACCCAACCTGATTCCAGTTGTGTAAGGGAGGCGGCTGACTGCTCTGTCTAAATTAAGACTTCAGAAAACACAAGACTCTGCATCACTCCTTTTGTGGTTTAAAGAAATTCACAATCAAGAACATACCTTCCTAAGGCTGTGACCCTTTAATACAGTTCCTCTTGTTGTGGTGAGCACCCAAACACAAAACTGTTTTCATTGCTACTTCATAACTATAATTTTGCTACAATTCTGAATTGTAATGTAAATATCCAATACACATGATGTATTTTCATTGTTACAAATTTAACATAAAGCATAGTGATTAATCATAAAAACAACGTGTAATTACATATGGTGAGATTCTGGTTTCTAATTACAACTAAGTGAAACTTTGTCTTGAAGCATGGTGTAGCACGGGTAACAGTCTTATTATATAAAAACAATAAACTACATTGCTACATTTTGCAACACTGCATAAAAAGCCAATGTAGTGGGGAGTTGGAGATTGCTTCTTTCTCACTCAATCAGAAATTCCTGGGGTAGTCTTTGCAAGAGCACAGCAAAGGTCATCTTCCACAACAAGTCTGCTTCTGTATTTAGACTTGATAACAAACAATCAGGAAAACCCTGCTTCACAAATACAGGTTGTTGGAAATGGAGTTAAAGAGGCAGTACCGTCTCAGACAGAACAATATGGTTGCAAACACTTGATCCAGAATTTTGTAGCTGGCATTATAGAGAAATCAGTCCTTGCTAAATCACTGTTAATAAGTTGAGTGCGATCCTTCGGGCTGTCTCAGGAGCATCTTCAGATTTAACTGTGAATGGGCTTTTGGCAAGTGCAAATGAAGTGTCTGCTGGACTTGGAAAACACACTGCGAGCATCTGCAAGTGTTCTTTCACAGAAACAATCATCACAATCCTTTTGTCTAGTTCAGTGTCATGTTCCTCAAAGAAAGCAAATGCAATATGTAAATTTTATTTTCATTCTCTCTCTCTCTTTTTTTTTTCTAAAGCTGAAGTTGTAACCAGAGAGATCAGATGTTTCCAGACAAATCGAAGTGTGTTGTATTTGGTCCCTGAAATGATAAATGTAACTCATTCAAGATGGCAGAGATTCCAACCAAGTAAGCTATTTGTACAATTCACTTTTATCACTGAAAAGTGCTTCAAACTGAGGTCTTGCTTTCTGACTTAAAAGTGTTTTGAGTTCATCACAGAACTCTAAAACACGTTTTTAAACTTTTCCTCTGGACAACCATCTCACTTCATTGAGATGAAACAGCAGAGCTTCGTGCATTCAACTTAGAGCACAATTTCAGAAACCCTCAATTGCTCAAAGTTCTCAGTTCTACAAAATTGACAGAACTTAGGACACTTTACATTGCTTCTTCTAACTCTTGTGGCCTTTGTTGCTAATATCTGTCGATGAACCATACAGTGAGTTCCAACGACTTTTGCTACCAAACATTGAAATACGGATAGCCATCCCAGCATAGTTGGAGCTCCCTACCTGTGTGAATACCACAAACCTTCCCTGAGAGATCCTATGCTCTTCACAAACGAACCAACTATGTCAAATATATCACGTTCTGCAGTTCTTGTTTCAAAGACATTCATCTTTAAAGTTGCCATCATTAATATACCCTAAGTAAACCAGTAACTATGGACAGTGCGCCATGTCTGTACATTCATCAAGCTGGATACTAAATACTGAAAGTGGAACACATTTAATTTCCTGGGTTATCTTATTAAGAGTTTCAGCAGACATGTCATCTATTCTCCTGCAGACAGTGTCATTAGATAGGAAAATTGCACTCAAGTGTGTAACAAATCTGCCTCCAATTATACCTTGATCAATGTCTTTGGACATTGGCAACAGGAAATCCTCAGCAAAGGTGTGAGGTTCCATGGCTCCAGCAATCCTGGGTGCCACCATACAAGGCTTCAAAGGCTACTATGTTCTGTGTGTGGTACCTGCCACCAGCATCAAGTCTGGCTTTCTTGAATCCACCAGCTTTGCCTCTGAAATAGTTGGGTTTCCTTGCCAGCAAAGGAAGCTGGCTATCAAAATGGCGATTTAGTTTGTTTGACTTCATAGATTTGGCTGATAGGACTTCAAAATCAAATAACACATTCCAGATTCTTAATTCCCACTGTAATTATTGAGGTAAAACCATACTGTAAAATAAAAGCCCTCACTATATTTCCTTTTTTAACATTCTTCTCTACATGATCTATTGTCATGGGGTTGTTTTCTAATGAAAATAATATGTAACAATCACTTTAATAATACAAAAGATGATTCGTGGCACGGTTCAGTCAACACAGTTCTTTAGCAATTCTGATAATTTACCATTCGGTGTTGTTGGTTTTTATGTTTGTTTGTTTGTTTGTTTGTTTTATCATTTTGTTACAATCTCAAGGGAATAGTATCACATCAACCACAACTCAATATATAAAGATACATCAGCATCCAAATTAGGTTCCCGTGGATTTTTTTTTTACAACAGTTGACAGTTGTACAGTGAACAATTTTTATATTACCCAGTAATTATACTTCATGAAGTATCATTGGACCTAGAATGCTGCTGTTTGCAACACTATGGATGCTCTCTACACTGTGTGACTGGCCTACATAAGCACATTGTGCTGCCAACCCTGTCACATACACCTATATTTGTTTGCAGTATAAGTGATGGGATTAAAGTGACGATGTCACCATGCTAGGTATGAGGATGTATCTGCTGTGGATGGACCCACCTGGAGACAGATAGAGAAGCCAAGTATCAGTTCCTAAGGCCGTTGGAAATACACATTTTCAAATGGTCTTAGGTGACCTCTGTGAAAGAGTTGGTCAACCCCAGAGGGTTGAGAACCTCTGATGTGTTGTCACTTAAATTTTCTTTGAACTATTCACATAAACATGCAATATGGAGAGGCCTCTTTATCATGAGGACACAATCCTTCACTCTATGAACTTACTGCAGTTGTCTTAAATAATCCTCTGTTGGTCAGCACTAAGTTCTCTGTTGCTCCACCATTATGAGCAACACTATATTAAACAAATCTGTGACTGTGTCCCCATACCCTTCTGAGAGTATGCCACAGGGCAGGTGCTCAGGACACTTGACTGGTCAGAGAAATTGAATATATGCTATTGTAACAGACACTACAAATTTCATTTTCTTAAAAGTCATCAGTAGTCCTTCCAGAGTAAGAGGGTATGTATTTTTTTTTTCAAACCTCTGGCCAAGTCATACAGAAATAATGAACATTAACAAACTGTGTTACTCACATGATAGACAAAAGAATAGTGTTGGAGGCCTTAGCTCAGCCATCTGCAATTCCTAGCAAGAGCAGAAATTTCTCAACTGACTATGTGGCATTTGTGTTTCTGTCCTCCAACTTGCTCCTAACTCTCCCCACTTTTGCATAGAATGTATATTTCCCACTGGCATGCCAATATTCTGCATGTCTTAGACCTTAGGCCTCTAGTGAATTGCACATGTATACCTTCTCTTAATCCTATTCTTGCCATTTATAATGTGTTTCTTTGTGGACAAAAGAATAAATACATGTGATGTGGTAAAGCATACGTATGATTTCAATCCCCTAAGAATCCCGACAGTATGAAACTTGGAAGAAAACAACCTCCCTCTCCTTGGTTCAGCATCTGGGACTTCTCTTTGTCCACCTCTTATTTGCTGGTTTGAACATCTGATAGTTTCATCTCATCTGGAAATGGTTTGGCTTTTGGAAATGTGTCTTGAATTATTTTAAAAGTCTACTCAGCCTATTGTCTAGGTTCCCACTTTCTGGTCTATCCAGCAGGCCTGAATTGGCCCTGTAAACTGACTCTCTTCTGATCTAACTTTTATTCCTCTTGATAAATGATTACTGAGAAACTTATCAGTCTTGCCTCTCAACCTTCTACTACTTTTGAATTCTGATTTTTATTTAACTTTTTTTGATAGGGGTTTTGTTTGCTTGCTTGCTTTAAGCAGAGTCTCATTGTATAGCTAGAAATCACTGTATAGCCTGGCTCACCACAAATTCATGATCTTCCTGCCTGGGATTACATACTAGGCTAAGTCTGAAATTTGTTTTCATACATGTTTCAGATTATCATCTCTCTTTTAAATGCTTTACTTTAGCTTTTGGATGTTATTACACAAATGAAATGCCTTTTCCCTCTGAGGATATTAATAAAAGTAACAAAGTAATGATAATTTTTTAAAGTTTTCATCTTTTCTTTACACTCTTATTTGCTTCAAGTTACTTGTTTCTCAATTTTTTTCCTAGACTATAGTTTTCACATTAGGGGCTCTTCTTAAACATCTAGGAATTCTCAACACTCACTCCCTTGAAAGGGGAGGACTTGCAAATCTGTGTAGGTGATCTGCGCATGCAGTTTTGTTGCAAAGTGTTCCAGCTGCACATTGTGGTAAGAAAGTTCTCTCACTTTTCCAGGTCTTTTCTGGACTGTGTAATTACTGACAAATTGCAGCCTTAGCCAAGCATACTGACACCTCCCATGGTGGGGACAGAAGGGCACACAGGGGCTGGGGGAGGAGTAATTGCAGGTCATTCAGGGGTTAAATGCCACTTCAGATTTTTATTTTATATGGTGCCTCCTCCTGACCTATACTTGGTCCCCATGTTCCTCCCAGCCATTGCCTGGAAGAGACAAAGATTCTTCTTCTGCAGTATGGCAAGACTAGGACCCAAGAGCCTCCTACTAATTAATACACAGGGATTCATTCCCTGTACCAAGTCTGGGCTTCTGTAATTTCATCCCCATTTTCAATGGCTCCTCATGCTACCAAATACGGAGGCATGAAGCTCCCATACTGTGTGTCTGACTGAGTCTTCACCTTTCCTGTCGTCAGCTTACAACTTGGTTGCTAGGTCACTGAGCCCTCATCTTCCTACTTTCCAGCTCCCAAAATGCTGTTACTGTATAGTCCCCAGGTCTGTATAGTCCCCAAATCGTTTTCCTGTAATTAAAGTGGGACTTTTGAGAGAATGTAGGCTAATGAATATGTCTGGTGTGCCCACTTTAGGTAGAAGTTTCTAAAGTTTGAATTTAAACATGTTTCCCTGTCACTATCCAATGTTCATGACTGGATATGTGCATGTCCTATCATCTCACCACCACGACATCCACATATAAGAAACAGAATTAGAAATGGAGAAAGATAAAAAATATTAACAGCAAATTCCTTCTGCATTTCCCTTTGTCTCTCGTGTTGAAATTATTTGCAGTCAAGTTTTAGAGTTATAGTGAACTTTGCTTACTGACTGACAGTAAGGATGTCTCTCCATATCACTCTCATCCTGTCATGCAACAAGTATCTCCTGTATTTGAAGAATTGTTATAGAACCCTGTTCTTTATGCGCTTGTGTAATCACAGTGGAAAAAAGGATGAGCGTGTACCTAAACAAGTTAGGGTGGTTATATTCTCTCTGGAAAAGAAACCCAAGTAAGGAGACATAAAGGGAGGAGAGCGTTATTTTAAATAATATGGATGAAGAAAAGCTTTTTATGGAATTACATCTGTGCAAAGACCTACACTATGTAACAAGGCAAGCTGTGCTTGCTAAGTTGTCGGCTGAGAGCACCACTCTTCCTCAGTCCTTCCCTCACTCTGCTGTGCCACTGGGCCAGGGAATCCACATTTTCAAGCTTCTTTCTGCTCATGTGACAATACTCATAGGAGGTCAAATACAGGGGGAAGAAACAGGCTTATGCTACTGACATCCACGGGCCTTACTCTGTACCCCAACACCCAAAAGAAGGTGGTGGTTTAAAAGAATAGCATGAGCTACAGAAAGCCCAGTTAAAGCCACATCTGGTAAAAGCATCTTGTCAGACAGACGAGGGTGCTAGCCTACAAGCTGTTAGATATGTTCCTAAACACTGGCCAATAAAAGATGTCCCTGCTCTAGTTAGAATATTGCGGCTAGACAACAGAATATGTGAGTCGAGGACAGAAGGCCTTCTCCCCTTAACTTTTTAACACTCATGAGTAGTTCATTGCCTCTCTGTAGCTTTAGGACTGGTAGGACAGTGGGACTCTGGGCTAAGATAAGTGTTCCACTACAGAAAATTGTAGCTGGCCACCTGGTCATTTAAGTTCTCTCACACCCACAAAGCAATCATCAAAGTACAGTATTAGTCTCTAGACTTAAAAAGCATTTTAACTATCAAAGCACATTAGGGCCACTACTGAGCACAGAGATAGAAAAATGGAACCTGAGAGTGTTTGCTAGAGCATGTCCTACTTTATCCATGCACTGTAACAAAAGCAATTCCACCTTAATTTAGAATCTGATTACTTCTTTACCCTAAAGAAGCAAAATGCAGTCAAGAGAGCACAGACCTCTCAACAAAGACAGACCTATCTCACCAGAAAAAGATATGCTCACATGCTGACTTTCCAGACATAGGCGAAGAACATAGAAGAAAACAGCCATACACTCTAACTTCAGCCTCCCAAGCAGGTAAAGAAGTAAGAACAAGAATAGCTCCAGATTTCCTTTAGATTGTATTGGGCTCTTGGGATTAAAATGAGAGCTTTTGTTTAATGTAGTATGGCAGAAAATAATGGATGTGGAGGCCATTCTAAAGTATAAAGTCAAAAAAGGTATGATAGAGGAGAGAGAGAGAGAGAGAGAGAGAGAGAGAGAGAGAGAGATCAGAGAAGTAGAATCAATGGTACTGTTATCATGTAGAAAATATGCAGAGACCTAAGTAGAGATAGAGCCCCCGCTTCACAGTTCTACTGATAGTTCCCCCAGCTTCACAGTTCTATTGATCGTTCCCAGTGAGAACAGAGAATGAGGCATTGAATTTACCAAGATGGCTATCACTAAGGACCAATGAAAGGGTCATTTAAGTGGAATATTTATTTTTAAATGTTATGAATTTTAAATATAATTAAATAAATATTAATTAAAAATAAATTAACATAGATGATATGAAAAATAGAAAGAATAAAGGATATTCATATCTTTTCTAGTGATGTCTGTTAAAGAAGGAATCATGGGAGATTCTTGTCCAGTTCCAAGAACAACTCAAGGTGGGTATAGTGTTAAGGATAAATTTCTTCAATGTGAGGATATTGTATTTTAGTAGGCTTTAGGGAATGATGTGGTATAGAGGAGATAATGATGCGTGGGAAATGAAGAGCTCTTCAGAGGGAGTGCTGGAGCAGGACAGCCTGGGGCCTATGTGTAGACATGGATCCTTCCACCCCTGGTAAGAAAAGTCATGAGTGCAGACACACCAGAGCAGATGAGGTGGGGTAGTCTGGACCATCCAAAGATATTTCTATTGACCTTTTATTTTCAACCACAGTGGACACAAATATAACACCTGAACAAGAAGGATGGGTTGGAAGAGATCCAAAGATTTAAAGAAGAAGAAAAATGTTTTAAACACACATCAGGAAAATGGAAAGGAAGTTTATCAGGGATGTATATTACAACTAGTGCACAATAGTCCCAATATGTGTAAAATTCATCACCGTGGAGTCAGTCTAGTTGTAAGACGATGTTCACCTTATTGTGTTTTGCTGCTTCAACATGAACATAACAAAGTTGGAAACTTAACTGAGTTTTATTTTGTTTTTCAAAAAGAGAAAAAAGAAAAGCTTGAATGGACTGGAAGTTTGGGTGGTAGACGAGTGTGATCCCGGTGAGGAGCTCGGCTTGGTGAGAAGGCATGTGAATCATGCACAGTCAACTCAACACAGGCACAAATCAAAACATCAGATGCCAAAAGCATCAATGTTAAAAGACACAGGTTAAATATCATGAAGGCTTCAAACTCATGTGTGTCAGAGGACACCATCAACAGGAAGGACATGTTTGCAGGTCACATCTAGCCTCCTATGAACCCTTACAACTCAACAACAAATGGCAAACAACTGGATTTTAAAATGAGCAAAGGACTATAAATAGCCATATTTCAAATGAGCAACAAATACACAAAAAGATGATTGACATCATTGGTCATCATAGAAATACAAATTAAGACCACGAGAGAACGGCTCAAACCCCTTAACTGTTTATAACTGTTTTAGAGAAACACACCGGTGTTGTCAAATAAGCAGGTAAATTGTCACCAAGACGGTAAATTAACTGATCACTTCAGAACGCAATTGGGCAGCTCTTCAAAAATTGAAACAGAGGCATTGTCTGACACAACCACTCCATTCCTGTGTATCCAAAAGGACTTTCAGCAGGCTCTCAAGTACTTGCAAGATGTTCATGATGGCATTGCTCACACCACTGCTTAATGGTTGTAGAGTTCAAGTATTAATGGAAAACTTCTGGCTTCATGCAGCACCAATGTGAACAGATTTAACTACACTAAACAGTACACTTCAAAGCTAAAATGTAATTTTTACTGAAACGTCAAGAAAGGCTGAAAGCCAATACACTGTTTTAATCCCCCATGTTTAAACTGCTTCCTCATTTCAAGAAGCATCCTAATAGCAAATGCTTCATGTCAACAGAAACATTTGATTCCATTCACCAAGCACTTTTGCATACTGTCTCACTTGAATGAAGAAATGACATTACTTTAATACTCTTATTGTTGCATTAACTTCCCTGAGTTCTCAATACCAATAATACTATCATACACTGTTCTAAAAAGGAAAAATAAAGACTCCACATTCATCTGTGTCTTGACTGAATCTTTTTGTATCTGCATAGGCTCGAATTCATTTCTATAACATGGTTGTCTTCTCCACCACTGTCTCATATCACATACGGGAGCCACAAGGAACCAAATGCTGTTGTCTATGGTCTAGTAGCAGTCAGGTTATACTCCTGCTTCCAAACTGCCGACTTACTTTTAGGCTGGGGGTTGGAAGAATGCCATTAATTGTTCCACGTAGGCTGGAGTAGCTCTTTAACTTAACTTTAGGGATCTGTTGGTATGGCAGGGACAATAAGACACGCTGAGATCAAAAACTCAGAAGCAATTCCAACAGTCTCTTTAAGCCATAAATATGTATCTAGCAGAATGGCATCAATTTAGTCCCAGCTCATCTGAGATCATTAAAGCAGGCCATGTGCAGCTCTTCCGTTGTTTGTCTGTGCCTCTTGGCAATTAAGGAAAACACACTTGACCCTTGAGAGTTTCATTAGAAAAGTGTTGCTTCCAGCTGCTACTTGTTATTGTCAGAACAGCCTATCCTATTAGCCTTTCCAGCCAAAACCAGAGTACAGAATAGAACACACACACACACACACACACACACACACACACACACACACACCACAGTTGCTGCCACTTCTCTCCTAAGCCAAACTAAATATCCCTTTCCTTCACCATTAAGGTTCTATGGTCTTACTAGGATATAGGTGACGTAGACCCTGAATATCTTCATAAAGATTTCATCTGTCAAGATGCATGCATACTTGGAAAGAGGCTTCTCAGTTACCAAACTATGCTTCCAGCCTTTACAATCTTAGATTAAAAGATCAGTAGCCAACCCAGGAAGCTGTAGACTAATATCAGCAGTTAGGGCAAGTCATTATACAAAGACTAAGTTCTTTCAGAATCCCAGCCCCATCTTCCCATCTCAAACTCCCGTCTTTAAAGAGTTTGATAGGCATGAGTACAACAATGATTGGCCCAGTACTTCTGCCATACTCAGTATAGGGAACAATGACCATGGAGACCCCTAGAAAGATGCTGGCGAGTGCTTGCCATGTCCTGAAACACAGACGCTGCCATCTACAGAGACTCTGGATTCCTGCAGAGACTCACAATGCTCTACAGCAGCGCAGTCTGGACTTCGGCAGCTAGCAGGTGTGGCTCTCCTCCTTGAATAAATGGGAACGTCCTGGAGTAAGGTCTGCAGTGTCGGAGTTTGTCTCAGAGTTACTGTTCTTAGTGTTATGAGAGTCCTACAGGCCGATGAGTTCATTCATGACAGGATTAACTAGGGTAAGGTCACTTCAGAAAGATGCTTCATCATGGTGCCATCATCTTAGGACATTCCCATTGGACACCCCACACTGGAAAATGGAGTGACATGTCACCACGAATCCTGTTGGACTTTGTTGGTGGGGAGGAAGAGGTGGGGCTTAGGAACTCTCAGAATGAAAGCACAGGGGAAGACAAGAGCAGCTACTGCTCAGGGTCTTGACAGTTTCATACCTATTTGTGTGCAAGTGTGTGTGTGTGTGTGTGTGTGTGTGAGATGCATACAAATTACACTTGTCTTCACCCTCTTATCTCCCCCCCCATGCCTACCAACCAATCCCTCCCTTCCTCCTTACAAATCCCACTCCCACTTTCATATCATTTTGTTTTATTTTTGTTTTGTGTTCCCCTAATCTTAACCAGGGCCATTCACATGAGCATGGCCATGATGCTACTAAAAAGAGCATATTCCTAGAACAATAATAGTAGCTCTGTGTAAGTTTTGTGTTCCTGGGTCCTGGAGTCTTTTTTCTATGAAAACTAATATGTTCACATTTTCCATTAGGTCACTACCTCCTCTACAAACAGCTTATGTCTGTGTGTGGCCAACTTTGGCTGAGTGGGACCTCTTGGGTGGGGTACACTCTCTCCAGCCATCCCAAGAGAAGGATTAACATAAGCTGCAATACGAAACTTGGAGGCATACAGAAATTCCAGTGTCCCTCCCATAACAGCAACTCAGCCTACATGAAGAGTGTATAAGCTCTGCTAGAGATCATCTTTCAGCAAGGGAATTGGCCCACTGTTGTCCAGAGAACTTCCCTCCCCACCCTCTGATTTCGACTCTGCCATTGATTCAAAAATAATGCTATGAAACAGCAGCTTCCAAGAAGGTCTATTAGGATAATGAATATTTCATTGATCCTTCAGTGTGGCACCTTATAAAAAAGCAAACATGCTTTGCCTCCAAAAGTAGAACCAATAAATTTTACATAAGAATTGGCTACCTATTTATCTCCATGTGTGTTTATTTCTGTGATGAGCAGAATAATACCCCACCCCGAGCCAGAGTGTTCACTTCTCAATACCTGGCACTTACGAATAAGTTATCATACAAAAAAGAAAAAATCCCAGATCTTACAGATGTGGTTACAAGGATTGAGATGGAGAGATTCTACTGGATTACCAGCGAAGGTCAGATGTAATTACAAAAGGAAGACAAAGGAATCAAAAGTCAGGGAAAATGGAGAAGTGACCTGTGTTTTAACCAAGGTTAAAACAATGAATTATCTAAGACAATACAATGGAAGAAAGGACCATGAGCCAAGGAGCAGAGACAGTCTCAAGGGACCAGAAAAAGCAAGAAAGCAGATTTCCCAAGAAGTCTCTTGAAGGAATTCAGCAACACTGACTTCTTAATTTTAGACCTCTGACCTCCAGAACTCTCAGGGAATATAACTATATTAGTTCAAGCCAATAAATATGTGGTGATTTGTTACAGCAGCATAAGGAAGCTAACACACTGTCCCTTGCTCAACCCGATGGAGCTGACACCAACAAGCTGTTTGGCAGGCCCTTCTGCCACAGCCTTCCACGCTGCACAGCAATAGGGAGCACTGAAAAGGCATTCGAACTCAAGGGGAAGAGAGAAACCTGGGTGTCACTAGCCTCTTCCCTGCTTGGACACTGTTCTCATCAGCGATTTCCCTTCATGGTCTCAGTTCCCAACCTACCCACCTAGGAACACAAGCTTGTAAAGTCCTCTGCCTCCCTCTAGCCCTCCAGCCTTCATTGCCTTCTTGTGTCTATTCATGCAACTCTTATCCGCTGCTTGTTCTAAAACGAGCATATTAAAACCATCTTCTTAATGTGCCTGAGACAGATAGGGATGGTGGCTCACACCTGTAATCCCAGCACTTGGGCATTCATTGAGTCAGGGCATTTCCTAGGAGTTCAAGGCCAGCCTGGGTAATATCACTAAGTACCAGACAAGGCAGAGATACAAAGAAACATCCTATCTGAAGAGACCAAAATAAAAAAATGAATTAAAAAGAAAGGAAGGAAAGAAGGAAGGAAGGAAAGAATACCTGACTTGAACTGCTTTCTTGGCTGAAAGGAATAGCCAAGTTTCTGACATTGGCTTACCCGCATTTCCAGTCCTGGGATTACTGAGATGGGGCTTTGGTTAGCATTCTCTCCCACCCCTTTCACTCTCACAGGAAAATAATATTAATGGCTTTCCAGGAGATCAAGGGTCTTGTCTCATCTTTCATGCTCTGTTCTTGTCAGCAGAATGAATTGGATAACTTCATGAGGGTGGCTGAACTGCAATTTTGTTAGTTTATGCAAATTGGTCTTTCAGGTATGAGTCAGTCAGACTTGCTATGACCTAGTGACCTAGAAAAAAAAATGAGAGTGACAATTCTAAGAAAAGATGTCCCTTTTTTTTCCATAGCCTAGGTCTCATTGGCAAATCAAAACACACCCCCATTGGCGTTTGACTGCAAGACCATTCTGGTTAGTTTTAGTTAACTTTCTTTCTGAAACCGAGGAAATTATTATTTAATTTTAGATGTTGCTGAGTGAGAACATCCTTTGGGTCAAGGAAACAAACTATTCATTCTCAAGCTTTATCTTTTTCTACATGCCAAAGAATGGTAGTCATTGGTTGTCTTTGGACAAATAGCACTGGCCCCTATAAATAAAATTTCAACATCCAAACCTACCTTGAAGTTATCAGTTTTCTAGGGATGCCATTGTAACAGGGTCCTGAACCTTATCACAACTGACTCAAATGATGGAAGTGTCATTCAGGCTGCAAAACCCAACATGTAGACAATACCATCTGCCAAAAAGAAAAGAAAGACCTAATCCATCAAAGTCCATAGTTAGGGGAAAGTCCCTAGATGTACTAACCTTGCTTTTTAGCTTCTGTAGTTCTGCTTCTTGCTAACTGTTCTTGTTAACTGAAGTATGTTGACCCAGGACATGATTATTGTGCTTAAAAGCTCATCCTGAGAAAGGTTTGGAGCTATGCTGGGATCCCGAATGCCCAGTAGAGTTGCCAGGAATCCAATAAAGACTTTCTATTGACTTAAACCCATGTCTGAGCAGTCTTCTCTAGTGTACCCCACAACAACATGATAATACCACAGATGCCCCGCCCAGATGGCAGAGATTTATTCTGGAAACTAGAAACCCAAAATCAAAAAGTCTCTAAGATTGGTTCCTTCTGATGCTGGAGGGAGGCTCGGTCCCCTGCTTCTTCTTTGTCTTGTTGAGCAATCCTGCTGATTGCTTGCCTTGGAGAAGTGTCACTCCAACATATCCACTTTGATCATTCCATGGAGTCTCTGTACACGTCTCACATTCCCCTCTCTATAAGAGTGAGCATTCTAGATTGGAGCCAATCTTAATGACCTCTTTCAACTTAATGACCTCCATAGAGACTTTATGTCTACGTTGGGTCACATTCTAACACATTGGAGCTTAGATTTCAGCATGTGAGTTGGGACAGAAGAGAAAACACAATTCAATCGCCAGTACCTATTCTCCAAGAAAGGTATTGATGGGCACATTTTTAATTCTGGCAGAATGAGTTTATGGTCTTTCATTTTTCCATGTACTACATTTCTCACCTACTAATGCCAGAACAAAAGTAATTTGACCTGTGTCCATCAGACTTCTCTGTCTCTGTAACAAATGCCTGATACCTGATTTATCATAATTTCAGAGGTTTCAGTCCATACTCAGTCAGTTACATTGCTTGAGGCAGATCAATAAGACTGGAAGAGAAGTAGTGTGGCAAATTCCTTTCCTTTCACTCAGGCCCAAATTTGAATAAAAAAAAACAATTTACTTTGGTTATTTATCAATAGATTTTCACTTTTCATTTTTTCTTTAATTTTATTCACTCTCTCCAGACTTATTGCATGAAAATGATTTTATATTATTAATATCAAAGAGAAATTTTATATTACTGCTATTAACAAATTCAGTAGCAACACACAGGGCGAAGCAACAAGGGCCATATGTACAGTCAATGTGAAGCCAGAGATGTGTCCTGTGTCCTAGGCGATGATAAATTATAGAGATTAACATGCAACAGCCCACTCGGAAAATATCTCTAACTCATTCCTTCTCTATGAAAAATACAAACACAAAAGCATGCAAAGGATCCCTTCCAAGGATGCTCAGAGATAACCGAGAGCTGGGTTTCTTATTTTCAAAAGAAATTGATCGCATCTCAAAACAGCAAGCAAATAGCAAGTGTTGGCTTCAATCCATAAAGAAATTATGTATGATTTTCTTTAACCTTTACAAATTCATGCTCAACTGAGGATGTGCAGTTTATATAATGCCTTAAAGAACACGTGTAGTACTTGAACAAATGGGCTCTGATTAAACTAACCCAGGCCAGTTTTCTGGAATTGTAAGATACAAGAAGCCTAACTGAGGAGAAAAACATCATTTTAGAGCAAAGTGCAGAGGGTCAGGATATTATTTCTCCATATGTACATTTTTAGCTGGGCCACTCGAATTGTCAAGTATGCAGCTACGTGACTCACCAATCAGACCTCCTAACCCAGTTTTATTAAAGGGGCAGTGTGACCTGTCTTTCATAGTCTCTTCCAGCCACCAGCCAGTGAAATCACTATATATAGCCATCACTCCTCAACATCATGAACACATACCTTACTGTTTCTACACTGCATACATCTATCATACTAAAGTCCAGCAAGCATTTGCCATGTATGATAATTACCATCAGCAAAGCTCAGAGAAACAAACACTCCCCTTGAGAAGCTTCAAACTTTTCCTAACCACACAATAAAAGTTAGTTGATTATTACCCTCAACTGGGAAAAGAAAGACTTTGGTACTGTCTCAGGGGGAGGGAAATAGCAAAGCACAAACCTCTTGGCAGTCTAATCCTTGTGTCTTTGCTGCATATTCAGTCACTCTGAAGGATCAAATATTTCAAAGTTTGGCAAAGAAGTCTTTCCTTCCTTTTCTAATTTCCCACAGATTTTATAAACGTTGGCTTTTGAATATACAAATGCATACAAAGCTAAAATTAATAGACAGAAGCAACTTTATATCCCAGCCATAACCTAAACTGCAGTTAAAATCGTTGAGCCAAGATGAAAATTATAAGGCAGAACAAAGGATATTTGAGTTCTGTAAGTCTGGAGGAAAATTGGTATTAATGGCTGCAGTCTATGGCTTCATGGGAACCAAGTGGAAACAGAGGCATGTCATTTCCACGGCTTCCCCTAGGCCTCCCTGCCCCAGCGTGCACACTGCTCTCCTCTTTGCTGCTCACATCTTCACATTGTCCTTTCCAGAACTTTATCTCAGGCTCACCTTGAAACCCAACAATGTATTCGAGTCTGAGGAGTTTCTTTATATTGAAAAATCAAGCTATTGGTCACTGTGATCATCAAGGTAGTAGAGTAGAGCTCAAGGAAACCTTCCAGCCAGACTGCCCAGGTCTGCTCTCAGAGTCACCACATTGACTACGAGCTTCGTCTGATGAAATCGCCTGTGTTATAAGCAGATGAAACAATACGTTGGCACTTCTCAGATGTTTGATGATTCTGTTTCTTTAAAGCACAACCTCTTTGAAACAGAAAAATAACCGTTTGAGTAATTAATGAGATGAGTTTAAAGGTTTTGGTGGCATGAGTAACTATAACCAAAATAGCAAGTGATAAATATGGTAAGATTGTGTTTCTTTAATTTTATTACTTTATTTAAATTCTTTAATTTTCAAGAATTTTATACATGAGTACTGGGTTTACATCATTTTTATGTCTCTTTCTCCCTCCAAATATTTCCATGCCTCCCTCCATCACCTTCAAATTCATGACCTCTTCTATAATTATTGGTGTATATAAGTGTGTATGTGATTTTGTTGTTGTTTTGTGTGCACACGTGCACATACATGTGCTTAGAACTGTTCACTAGGGATTGAATAACACATAAGGAGCCTCATCTCTGGAAAGAACTGCTTCTACCTTTCTCAGCAGTCATTGATTGCCCCTAGCTCTGGGAATCTTATTGAAATGTAACTGGCTTTATGAATGCATCCAAGATTGAGTGTGTATGTGTGTGTGAGTGTGTGTGTGTGTGTGTGTGTGTGTGTGTGTGTGCAACAGGATCTGCAGAAGAATCTTATTATAAGATCACTGTTTTAAGTAAGAAAAGTAGAAGGCAAACTTCATGGATAGGAGGAAAGCAGACAGGTATAAAAAAGATCTACAAAGGTAGGTAGTAACTGACATAAAGAAAGGCATTCCAAATGGAAATGACAATAATTGAAAACAAATAACTAAAAATTTTGGACCATTAGATGTCGATAAAAGTAGTTCTGTTCATCTGGAGAACAAGATTCATGACGACCTCAGTTACTACACTGAACCTTAATTTGAGAAGAAAAGAAATACAAAATCTTGAAAGGTACTGGCCATTCCTGAAAGAAGTAAGCTGAGATGCAAACCCCATGGCACCATGGCTATATGTAGATTAATGTTTGACCCAGACTATGCTTGCTAGAGCTCTAGGCAGGAGACCCAAGGCTGAGAGGAATCATCAAGGCATGAGTAGCTCCAAAGTGATCTTTGCTTTGCCTCCAATTGGCCAATGGTAGAAGATTCGTTTAAGGTGCCCTTATGGTTAGTCACTTTCTAGTATGTTTTCAGTCATTTAAAAGAAAATCATCTGGGAACAGCTACACACAATGAAATGATAGGAGGACTAGTTACAAATTACAAGTACAGTTAGTTCACTATGTCTTTGCACACATCCAGGAATTCAAACTTGTTGCTCACTCAACCCTATTCTCTCTAAGAAGCATCCCCAGTTCCTGAAACAGCACACTACCACGTTCTCAGCAGGACAGTAAACAAGCTTATCTACAGAGGATCAGGTTTTTTAACTCAAGAATGCTCGCTCTTTCATTTGGGATGTTGTATTGATAATGAAAAATGGATTATGCTCTCCAAAGAAAGGAATCACCAGTGTGGGGGTCAGTGGATGGACAGACAGATGCTTGTATGCATGCATGGATGGATGGATGGATGGATGGATGGATGGATGGATGGATGGATGGATGGATGGATGGATAGATGGGTGGGTGGGTGGGTGGGTGGATGGATGGATGGGTGGGTGGGTGGGTGGGTGGATGGATGGATGGATGGATGGATGGATGGATGGATGGATAGACGAATGAGTGGGTGGATGACACTTATCCATCACTCCAGGCTTAGTAGAGAGCCAGTTCTACTAACAAATTCCTTCCACCCTGCTCTATGTGAAATCTGTGTCTTCCAGAGTCCTGCTGGCCCTCCCAGCATTCCTACTGCTGTGACTTCTGCACAGAATTATTTTCACACAGAAACCTTGAAGTGTTCCAAAGCTCCCAGGAGGAAACCGACCCTCTCTCAACTCTGTGGTCTGCCTCTCCCCGAAACCCTTGTAGCCTAGGTAGTCATGTTATGCCTTGCACAGCAAACCTCAGAGCCAGGGTTGTTCTATTCACAAATGACTTTTGAGAGTTCCCAGTAAGGCAGGCTTCTCACACACAGGCCAGTAAGTTTCTTCACAGCTCCAAGCTCTTCTCTTTCTCTGAGCGGTGCTAGGCTTCCTTGGATAAGGAAAGTCAACAAGATGTGCCTTGCAAGTTTGTTCAAGATAACAACAAAGAAACTCCTGTTTCACACTCAAGGAAGCAAGAGAGTTATAAAGTAGGTGGGAAGAACCCATGACCACCACCACCACCACCCCCCCCACACACACACACACACATGAGGAAGGCAGACAGAGGACAAAGGAACAAAATACTAAATCACCAATATTCAAAATGCTGTCTAAAGACTCAAATGCACATAGAATAATTTTTTAATTATAGCTCACGCGCACTTAGACATTTCTTTCTCGGAAACAGCAGGCACAGCAGCCTCGTGGATCCCACACACTCCGCTGTGTACAGTATTGCTGTCACAGCTGACAAGCATCAATAGGCCTAAAATAGCCCTCACAGCTTTTGTTCCCTTTTTGCAAGAGAACTCAGCCCACTGCCACTGACGCTTACGGTGTTCTCAGCGCCAGGCTGACTCACTGAAGACCACTTGACCTCTGTTTCTCAGTGTGTGCCTTGATAAAAGGGAACAATGCCAGCTCACACACTAGAGCATAGCTGCGTTTATTAAGCACCCACTCTGCAGAAGTGCATTTGTAGGCAATATATAGTATTCTTTGGAGGTGAGGGGGAGCTACAGTTTTTTATTAGTATTTTAAATTATCACATGATTTTGATGGGTTTTATAATAGTTTCATATGTACTTTTTTACTTATGCAGCCATTGAACCCTGAACCCTGAACCCTGTCTCTGCTGCTTTCTCCAGAACCAACCTTCTGATTTCAGGTTACATGTATTCCAATTGCCTCTTTTTTCCTGTCATTTAATATCTCTTCTGCTCTCCTGGCCTCCTTTCTAATTTTAACACACACACACACACATACACACACACACACACACACACACACACGCATGCACACACGTACGCATGCACATACATACACATGTACCCACAGATACACACATACACACTCACATGTACACATACATACATATACACATATACACACACATATACATATACACACACAAACGTACACACACACACACACACTTAAATCTAGGCTCTGTGCATGAGAGAAAACACACAGCATCTGTCTTTCTGAACCTTGCTTCTTTCGCTTAACTTGATGTCCAGTTCCATTTATATCTATTTTTCCTTGTGAATGAATAAGACAGTATTGTCCATATGTATTACACTTTCTCTATCCATTCATCTATTGATGGGTGGCTAAGCTGCTTTTATTTCTTAGCCATTATTAATTGTACAGCAATATGGAAGAATGTGCCAGTATCCCTAGTGTAGGACTTGAGTACTTAACTCAGCTGCACCTTATTCAATCCTCTTGTGCCAACTCACCAGGGTGGTTTTATCACCCCAGCCACTGTACAGACAAGTAAGCCAAATCATGAATCTAAATCATTCTCTGAAAAACATCATAATGGTGAAGTAAGGGCTTAAACTGAGACTGATTCGGGTACAAGATTTTGTTCTCATGCTTCCCTCTGTGAAGATAGATGATGGACATGTTCTTAGCTGCCAACCATTTTCCTAGGTAAAGGATTCTCACAGTGATAAACAATAGGTATGGAGTCCACATGCACACTCAAGCTCCTACTCCCTTACAGGATATCTCTATCCTGCCCTAGGATCTTATTCTTCTGGGCACCACAATGATAAATGTTGACACCGTTTTTCTCTCTCCCAAACTTTCACAAGGCCTATTGAACTGTCTCTCTATGACCACTATGTACATTTTAAAACTTAGGGGATATAGAATGTATAATGCAAGACCTGGTCCCTTTCCTTTTCACAGGTTAATCTGGAAAGGAAGCTGACCATAATGTAGAACTTGAGGCAAGTATTAACATCCCCAAAACAGAACAGAAAGTTGTTGCCTAAGCACTACCATCCCGAAGCCAAGTCTACAGCTTTACAGTCACTTTAGTTTTAGGAAATACTGAAACATAGCTCTTAACTACTTTTCAAGATGCTTTTGCCTGCTCTTGGGACTATTTGGGCACCTGCTTTTCCTCTTACTGGGTTGCCTTGCACAGCTTTGATATGAGGGCTATACCTAGTCTGATTATATCTTGTAATGCCAAGTGCATTTGATATCTCTGGGAGATGCTCCTCTCTGAAAGAAAACAGAGGAACAGCGGATGGGATAGTGCAATGGGAGGGCTGGAGGGAGGGGAAACTGCAGTTGGGAAAACCAACAAGCAAAGCATTTTTAAGAGATGTTTTATCTCATAAACTGAATAAAATCATATTGCCTCTCTACAGGCATATGTATTTGTTGACTTGGGAAATGACTCGTGTGTTTAAATTCTCAATATGGAGATTCTCCTTCGGAAGCACCATTGGAGGTTCCTCTGCATTAACCCACCTCTACAGACTAACTCAGCATTTCAAAGCCCTCTAAGTCTGGAGATAAAATGCTCACAGCAGAGTTTGAGGTTTAGGACTGGAAAGCAAGCGGAACGCTGTTTGCTTCTTCATGTGTTTGGGTAACAAAAGCCAGCTGATTGGAACCACACAGTGGTTCTGCATCCATGAAAACAAACCAACAACACGAAGCTTGACTAACCCAATGTGTCCCTTTCCCTAGGCCACGCCTCTTGACGTTCACACGTAAGAACTTGTTTTGATCTGGTAGTCATTAGAAGTTCCATTTCCTAAAATCCTCAGAATGACCAGAGAGCCCATAAAGGGAATACTGCTGGTTGAGATTAGGGTCAAAAGTGGAGTTCTAGAGTCTTGTTATTTCCTAAGGCATCTTTACCAAATCTCGAGAGCTACCAACAGACACACTTTACAATCTTTACCAGCTTAGGACTCAGAGGAAGGATAAAGCACAGCCCAACTGTGTGATTTCTACTTAGAATTAAAACAATGCAAAGAGCTGAGAATAAGACATAGGGATGCACAGCAGGCACATGTGTCTTTTGTTTTCTCAGCTCTTCCTTTTGGTCATGGTGTATTTCTCTTGTGGCACTCTAAATGATAGAATACCCTTTCTTTCCTTGGTTCCTTCCTCCTTTCTATATGAGCCATGTACCTAAAAGTTTTCTATCAGTTGACAGAATGGGAGAAGGATAAAAGCAGGAGGAAGAGGAAGGAATTGGATTTAGCTCTGAGAAGCAAAAATCAAAGACCACAGACGACTTGCATAGGGAGTTTTGACTTCATCTTGAAGGTCTAAAGAGAGAAGTGGGTTTGAGTCCCATCTAGAATCTGTAGATCAAGGAGAAGCTGTCTTTCTTCAGTCCCTCCTTTCTTGTTGCTGAGCTAATTGAGACCATGCTTCCCTTAGAGAAGCTAATTGAATGTAAGCTAACTGACTGAACTCTCAGTGGTTATGACTCACTCAAGGTCTAATCATTAGTTGTCCAGTGTTCAGTGTGAAAGAACAAATTCACAGACTCATACATCTGCTTTATAGCACAGAGCAACATTTGCGTGCACGCGCGCGCGCGCACACACACACACACACACACACACACACACCCAGCCTCAGTGGTCACTTCTTCCCTTTGTTATATACCTTCCAACAAGCCAGCCTTTGACGCCACTTCCTTTGTATTACCTCTCTGCTCAGAACCTGAGTTACTGCTGAGGAAGCATTAATTTCCTGCTGTCTGCTATATATACTGTACTCATGTCTATAATTATCACTCTCCTTCCATACTACAAACTAGGAATGACTTCCATTAAATCACCTGTGTGTGAATTTCACAGGGCATTAAAATCCCACCAGCCAACAACTTCATCCCACACTAAAGTCCATTTTCTCACCATTCCTATGTAATTTAAGGTCTGTCTCCAAAGGAGGTGGCTATTTAATCATTCTGATGGAGATGGGTTTTTTTCTTAGTTTCTATAATAATATTCTTCTGTAAGTTAAAAGAAGCCCATTATTTAGATAAATACATGGTCAGGAACTACCTCTCCTATTTTTTATATGAACATGTAATTTAAATTCCATACTAATATATGAACAGAAATCAATTCTACATCTTCATATCTTAGGATAATTGTGTGTGTGTGTGTGTGTGTGTGTGTGTGTGTGTGTGTGTGTGTATGTGGTTTGGTTTGGTTTGGTTTGGTTCGGTTTGTTTGGTTTAGTTTGGTTTGGATTGAGACACGGTCTTGCTATGTATCCCTGGCTGGTCTAGAACTTACTATATAGATTAATCTGGCTTTGAAATCACAGAGATAGATCCACCTGCCTCAGCCTTGACAGTGTTTGGAATAAAAGGTGTCTGTCACCATGTGCAAATCTTATCTTATTTTTTTTAGGTATATCTAAAAGTTTTTGGAAATTCCAATTATTTCCAAATAACTGATGAGACAAACAGACAATAACACTTAAGGAGTCAATAAACCAACTTAATATGATGGATATCTATAAAACACTATACCTAATAACAGTCAACTGAGTACTTACGAAACATTTGTCAATACATGCCTCTTATACTTTAGCTATAAAGAAAACTGAAATAAATGTAAAGGGTAGTCATTATATAGACTATAAAGTTTGGATATGAGGAAAATTAATAAGAATAACATATCTGGAAGTTTTATCCAAAAACTTGGAAATTAAGTATTCATTTACAAACAAGCCAGAAATGAAGCAAAAGACAGATTAGAGCTTTGATTGAATTGAATAAGATATAATATAACATCAATATTTTTAAGAGATATACTTGCATTTGCCAGGTCATATAGACTTGTGTTCTAGATGACATAAAAACATCTAGTTGAGAAGAAATAATTTCTAGTGAATGGGTATGTATAGCAAACAGTCATAAACTGTATATTTCGAAAGAATTGTATATAGTTTTATTGATCACCACAGGAATAGAAATAAAAACCATAGGGTGTTAGAACAGAGTTACTATACTGGCTAGTGAAAAGCTAACCACAGCCAGTGTCAGTGACTTTGTGGAATGCCTGGGATTCTGACACAGCTGACGAGGTTGTGACATGTTGGATCCACTACTGAAAACAGTTCAACATTTTCATAAGTTACTGAATGTAAAGTCGCCTCTTAATATTATCACAGAATACTAAAGGTTGTAGATATATCATGGCTCTAGAGGTTAGGAAAGGCTAGGTTAAAGCTCGAGCCTCTTGGCATCTGGTGAGGAGCTCCCTGCTGCAACTGCACATAACAGAAGGAGGGAGGCAAACTGGCTTCTTGTCCTTCAGATATAAGCAAAAGAGAGAGGATTCAAGCAGCAAACCCTTTCTGTGGAGATACTAATCTATTCATAATAGCATGTAAACATCTCTACTAGACCAACACTGCATCAATGGGGATTAGTTTTCTGACACATGCTTTCTGAGTAACACATTTAGATTACAGAACCACATGATCCAGAAATGCTGTTCATTTGCCCAAATGAAAACATATTTAACAAAAACACTTACTTAAATATGCACTGTTCATAGCACCTCCAATCACAAACTCAGACAACCCTTATGCTTATCGAGAGAAGGAAATACAAATAAGCTGTAACAGATTTATAACATGGAATTCTACATAGCAACAAAAGGACTGAATTACTGATCTACACAAGACAGATGAACCTAAAAAGCATACTGAGCAAAAGAGTGTTCACAGTGCATTATAACTTGAAGTGGCGTAGAACTGAAAAGAGGGTATGCTCACATTTCCTTTTGGTATCACCCAGGGCCCAGACTGGAAGTACCTGTTGTGTGATTCCATTTCTCTAGAATCCTGGCACAATTAAAGTAATAAGAACAGAAAATGTGCTAGTAGGGGTCTATGCAAGAACAAATGATGTTCTCTGCAAAAGACTTTATGGAACTTCCAAGAATAACAATAAAAATCAGTGTCTTGACTAGAGTGGCAGTTAAATGTGTATAGACATTAGCTAAAACTCCTCAATAAATATTTGTAACAAGTTAATTTTGTTTTCTGTAAATCGTGCCTCAATAATGCTGGATTTTGTATGAGAGACACACTCTACTTCCTGCCATCTGTCCTCCAAGCTCAGTTATGAACGTGGTAGGGACCAACTGCTGTTATGCTTAGTTTCAACTGTCAACTTTTACCACCTAGAATCACCTAGGAAAAGAACCTCAGTGAAGGATTGCCTACTTTAAGTTAGCCTGTCCAGCTCAGTGTTTTGATTGTGTTAATTAATTCAAGGAAACCCAGACCCGTGTGGGCAACTCCATTCCCAAGACATAGGGTCCTGAACTGCATAAGTGTGGAGAACTGAAGCTCAGCACATGCAAACAGAGAAAGCACAAATCAGCCTTCTGAAGGTAGAAGCACTACATTCTGTCCAGCTGATTTATAGGATCCATCTGACAATTAAGCAAACATACTGAAGCCATTTCATGGTTTCTTGCAAAAATACAAAACAATGTTGCTCTTGTTGTCAAAATTAAGACAAGACTTCATTGTATGGTCCAGGTTAGGCTTAAATTCATAATCCTCCTGCCTCACTTTTCCTAGTGCTTAGAAATAGGCATATACTACCATATTCAGCAGGAAAAAATGATTTTTCCAACATATTTTTAGTGATTCATTGGGAATTTCACATCATGTACTCCATCACACTCATTTCCCAGCCCATGTCCCATCCTTGTGATCTCCTCACCAAAAAATAAATAAATAAAATTAAAATCAAAGAAAAGAAAAACAAGTCCAATTTGTATTATGTATATATTCACTGGAACACAGACAAACCCTCAGTGGCCTGCCTCTTAAATAGAATTGAATAGTTTCCCTCCTGCAGCCCCATGGAAGCCATCAATTATGACGAGGTACACTTCCCACTTTTTAAGAGTTCTCTTCGAGAGCTTCCTGTTCAGGCTTCTACTTTGGGGGAGGACTGAAGTGGAGGTCAGGGTTGTCACAGAGGCCTTCCATGTTCCTCTTTCTCAACTATGCATCTGGATTTACCAATGTCACTGCCAAAGTAGCTTCCTTGTTCTTTATAGTCAGTGAGAGCATGGATAAATGGGTTTCCCCACACAGTTTCTGATGATAGCACAGACCGTGAACATGCCCCCCCCCAAGCTGTCATACAACCACATACTCAGACAAGGCCTTCAGAGGCAGCACAGATCACAAATATCACTACGGTCTCAAATGGCAGCTTAGTTCTCTCTGCCATTGCAAGTCTCCAGTTCTGTGTCTCTCCACAGTGTGTGTACCACTCAGTTTTTCTGTCTTTCCCATCTCTACATGGCCCATTTGTTCTTCATAGTGGTACATGCCTCCACCCACGACATGAGGCAGAGTGGTCTGGCTGTGAAAAGTAATTTTTCAGGAGCTAGTGATAATTCATTGTCAAGAAAATGGCATGAACATGAAGACTTATTAAAAAATAATTATATTTAGAAGCTTATGGAATCCATATGACACCAAAGCAACCAATCAGTTCAAAGAGGTAAGCAGTTGTCCTACCTCTTGTATTATTCAGCCTTTCATTGCTGTGACAAAATACCTTAGACAAGACCTTAATTGAAAAAAGATTTAGTCTGTGTGGTGATTTGAATATGCTTGGCCCATTAGACATGCCACTATTAGAAGGTGTGGCCTTATTGGAGGGAGTGTGGCCTTGTTAGAGGAAATGTGTCACTGCAGAGGTAGGAGTTTGAGGTCTCACATATATGCTCAATTCTGACCAGTATAAGACAGTCTCCTCCTAGCTGCCTTTGGATCAAGGTCTAGAACTCTTGGCTACTCCAGCACCCTGTCTACCTGCCTGCTGCCGTGCTTCCCGCCATGATGATAATGGACTGAACCTCTGAAACTGTAAGCCAGCCCCAATTAAATGTTTGCCTTTATATGAGTAACCTTAGTCATCTTATTACTTCATAGCTATGAATCCCTGACTAAGGCAATCTGACTCACAGCTTCGCAGGTTGTAATTCATTGCAATCATCACCGAGGATCAGTGCATCATGAAAACATTGCTCATCACTCAACAGCAGGAAACAAAAGAAGCAACTGGAGGGAGCCAGAGCCAAGAGTGCCCTCCAAAGTCACAACTCCAGTCCCCACTTTACATAGGACTATCACAGCCCAGCAGTTTATTCAAATTTTAAGTGTATCAATGGATTAAGACATAAATTAGGTCAGAGCTCCCATGATCTACTCAGTTCTAGAAATGTCCTAGTAGACACTGTCAGAGATGTGTATGCTAAGTCTCCCAGATGTCTGCTAACTAATCAAGATGATAGTCAAGATTTAACCATCACATTGCCTAACATACACATGATTAAAGCATTCAACTTTTCATTCCTACTGGGGTGTAATTTCATTTGTGCTTTGAGAATAGGAAAAAAAGTACAAAAATGATAGAAGTTTCTCCAAGTGTCTAAGTTGGAGTAACTAATGACACATGCTCTTCTCAAAAAAAAAAAGTAGTGAATAAAAGGAAAGGAAAGGTGAGGGTGTGGTTTTTGAATCAGAAACAGTTGAATGGCTCATTTTGTTTACTGGACGCTTTTGTGTGCAGAGCCTCAAACCAAATTCTAAATAAATGAAAACCAGCAGGATGAAGCCACACTACGAATAATAACACTCTGCCCAGTTTTAATAGGAAATCTGCCACACACAGCCTTTCAACTCTTAAGAAGATGCTCTTTAATCCTCAGTTTTATTTCCTCATATTCTCTCTGAGAATTTGGAAAAATAATATGAAACAAAATACCCATACTGCTTTCATAGAGACATTCCAATCGTGTCCACTGGAACGGGTTTCCTGTGACATAGACTCTTCATTTATGGAGTACGAGTCACAGTGCAGTGAATGCAATACCTAAGCAATGACTAGCAAGATTTTGTAGGTATGTCATCTTCAGCAAAAAGATGGTGGGAAAATGGGTTCTTAGCACTCTTCTATACAGGGAATACCTCTCCACTTTCTTTCTGGGTTTTCTGCTCAAATTAGCCAAATTCATATTACAAATATGGCATTAAACTCGCAATACAATACCTTAGTGGTCACAGGTCAATGATCCTCTGTAGTTCTAAGAGAGCCCCTACTACCAAGATTATCTTCCTCTTTTACTCCTAAGCCCTTTGGGGTGTTACCCATATACTCTTCCTTAAGCAGGCACAGTTAAAGAAGGAAGTTAGGACACTGTTCCAATCTTCTGCTTTTCTATCTGTGCTTCTACACACAATTTCTTGCTTCCGATGCCAATAGAAAAGAAACTGTTAATTTAGTTATCTGAATCCATGTCCTGGATTGAACGAAGCTACTGGAGTGACTTTGGCTGCCAAGAGTGAGAGCCTAAGTCTTCCTGCCTCTGGGAAGCATCTCAGGCTGGGGAGCCCCAAGGTTTAGCTCCATCTCTCGCTGCTACAGCCAGCCTTGCTCTGTCTTTCTGTTTTCTCCCAGGTCAGTCTTCCCTTCTCACACAATGGCTCGGGACTGTGGAGCTTGAAGACTCAAGAACAACAACACAGGAAGCCTCCCTTCGACCCAGAGCTTCAGCAATATTCAAGTAGAGTCTTAGAAAATGAGATGGTTGGGAGTTTCTCAAAGTCACCAAAGTAGGGTCTTGATATCTGTTTGTTGTTTATTTCTCTATTGTGTGATTCTTACTTACAGAAATCCTCCCTCAAATAAATAGTAATGGTAATGGTTAGGCATTCCAGACACTGTCCTGGATGCTGAAGATGCAGGACTAATTTCCTCTCCCTGCATCCTCCATTGACCAAACTATGACTACAACCATGATCTCTTGATTGACACAAGATCCATATTTCTTGGGTTTTCACATATACTATCTTATTTGGGTTTCCCACAACTCTATAAGGTTGCTGTAGCAGAGAATATTAACTCCATAATAACAAACCAAAGTAAGGAAGAAGCAATGGGTAGGCCAAGGCTTGTCCCTGCAGGTATGATCAGAGCTGTTCAGTGTTCGCTTGATTCTAAAAAGGAGAAATTAAACTACGCCTAGAAAACATGTATAGCACTGGTTCTCAGCCTTCTAATGATATGACCCTTTAATGCCGTCCCTCATGCTTTACTGACCCCCAACAATAAAATAATTTTTGTTGCTACTCCATAATGGTAATTTTTCTATTGCTATGAATTGTAATGTAATATCTGTGTTTCCCAATGGTTTTAGGTGACCCCTATCCCAAAGCGGACATGACTCACAGTTTGAGAACCACTGATGTATACGGATCATTTTGTGAATATCTGTATATAAGTGTATGTATAACCCTACCATGACCAAAACTAGAGAACTTAAAACATACATATCATTTGTGATCCACTGCAATTTTATTAGGTAACATCATTTTTGAAAATTATTTCCAGGATGAAAATTTTCCACTCGCCTGTTTCTTGGAAATTTGCAGCTGTGAGAATCCCTGTGGCTCCATCCTTATGACATTAAGTTCATCTACTTTAGAACTCTACCAGGCTTTCCCATCTCCAGAAAGTAATCACAGATACTGCCATGTACGGTAAGATGATCTCAGACTCCTCTTTCCTCTCATAGAATAAGCAGCGTGCATACTTTCAAAAGAAAGGGATATTATGTTATTCATAATACAGAAGTTTACCTACTAATTTTGTCTCTCCTCTGATTTTCAAAATATTATCTTTAAGCTAGAAATGTAGGACTGAAACTGCACTGTGTTCAGATGAACCGAAAGTTTGACAAAATGGAACTGGGGGTTACTGGGAATCTTTGAGGCAAAGAGTCAAGTGAGGCCTGAACAGTTAACATAGAGATTGAATTAACACCTCAGGGCATAGTGACCCCCTGTTATGATGAAACTGACTCTAGCTCAAAACAAAAAAACCTACTATGGACATTAATGACAACAGTTAAAACAAAGCAATAGCAACGGTCCACACCCAAAGTTCAGTCAGACTAGTGATGGAGCAGACAGACAACGGCGACCACATTAAACAGGCTGACCAGGCCATGAAACTTCCTTCAGTCAGAAGAGTGAAATCAAATCAAGTTGGCTCCCATTGGGAGACTGTCTGCCAAGTTCCCAGGAACAGATGCCACTGGGAAGCTCTGGGACAAGCAAAACAGAGTAAGTGCTGACAAGCCCGTGAGGTCCTGGCCGGCAGACAGATACTATCCTAATGCAGAGAGCATGTGTTCCAGTTGCTCGTGGCTGACATTTGACTGAAGGATCTAAAAGCAATTTGCATATGCCAGAGTCTTAAAGCATGTTTTGTAGCAAACATCTGGGTCTACAGACAAGTTATAAAGTGAATTCCACAGGATTTGCATGAGCTCTATACATCACTGCACATTTTCATCTGTTGTAAAGCGTCATTGCTTCCAACAGACATGGGCACTTAGGCCAAGTCACCTGACTCTTCCATCTGTTTTATGGTAGTAATAGGATCACCATGTTTGCTTTGAGTCTGATGCTCCATCATTGTTTTATGCACTGTCTCTCCCATTTATTCACTGTGTATAAGCCACAATTGGTAGGAATAAGGCCAAGTACAGGAGACAGAAGTCAACAAATATCCCTGCCCTATAGAACTTACATCCAGCTGGGAGTGGAGAGGAGAGGACCTCCAACAACAAAAGCAAAAGCAAAATGCAGAGTATGTAGAGCCATTTGGAAAACATGGCGGCTGGAGGAAGGAGAATCCTCAGTGATGATAAGGTAACAAAAAAAAGAAAAAAAGAAAAACATTTCATTGATGCATATTTCTAGGACAGAAAATAGTAAAGAGTCCACTCTTCATTCTGATCTGCTCCCAGAATGAACTCAGAATGAATTCTCCAGAGTTGAGTACAACATATTATACAAGACTAACCAAAATGTCTTACTCAGATCTTGGTTTCCCATTAGGAGAGCAATGAGAGGCATCACTGTTTAAAGAAAGATCATAGAATTTGAGCTTGGTGCCTTGAGGTTCTAGTCTCTAGTCTCGGTAAGGTATTTTGCTACTATTTTTTTAAGCAACATAAGTATTTTGTTTGTTGATTAGTTTTAATGAACCCCAGAATATCCGAGAAATGAGGCAAATGATATGAAAACCAAAAAGTTAAATTAGAAAGGAGGAAAGGATTCCATCAGTACTATTTCTTGTGAGAAAAAGAATCTCTTCAAGGGGACTTGGAGAGAAGGGGAGAAGGGGGAAGAGAAAGAGGGAGAGAAAGAGAGAGAGGGAGAGGGAGAGGGAGAGAGAGAGAGAGAGAGAGAGAGAGAGAGAGAGAGAGAGAGAAATAATTTGTCAAGTGACAGGTAGGAGCCAAATGAGAAGAGAGAGCACACAGGGTCAGAATATGAGGAATGTCTGATGACTAGTCATTTTATTGGCTGGCACCAAAACACCGAAGAGGCAGACAGCATGCGATGAAATGCAGACTGTAAACCAGAGCCAGGAGCAGGGTCAACCTGAGAACACAGGGCCTAAAAGTCCAAGGGCAAGAAGCCCTGTTACCCTAGCCATGCAGGAAGTCTCAGAGCTGAAAACAACATCAAGAAGCCAAAGCAAACATTCACTCAGTTCCAAGTATCGTTTGCTCTGATTTCCTGTGTGTCTCTTGTTTTCCAAGTTGCTTTTAGCATACTTATAATCAGAAATAAAACATAATTAGTTGTATATGTTTTTCATATGGAGAATATATATCAAAGCTATATATATGTATATGTTATATATTATATGCATATATACTATATTACATATTATGTTATATATATAATATATCATACATTATGCATTATCTATTGCTTATTACATATAATTATAATATTATATACTGTGACATTATATAATCATATATAATATATAATATGATATATAATATATTGTACATGTATATAATATGTATCATATTATATAGATATTATATTATATATACTATGTATATTATGAATATTATATAATATGTACAATATATAATATGATATATATGATATACATATATTATATAAGCATATATAAATATATATATTATACTATAATTGTACTAATAGAATGAAATTCATATATTATATATTTTAAATATGTAGTATATAGTATATTGTGTATAGTGTAAAGTGTATAGGGTATAGTATGTATTTATTATACATTAAATGTTACAGTTATATATTATGTATTATGTATTTATCATATATTATATATTGTATATCATATATATTATATATTATATAACATATATCATAACTCATATGTCACATGTTACATATCACATTACATATCACATGTCATGTATAACATCACATATTATATATTATGCATTTATTATATAATATATTATGAGTTATAGGTTATATATAATATAAAAGTAAACTAAGAACCTAAATGATGTCATTGGCCCAAGTCATTGATCCAGTGTTCATCCCTCTCTAGTAGAAACTACATATAAGGTGACTGTGTCCATAGAGAACATCAGCCAGTTGCCAGGGGAATTCCTGTACTACAGACGATGTTGGGTGCAAAACCAATCTCACAAGAGGGGAATTTACACCAGCGGTAGGACAAGTGCCCAGAAAGGGTTTAAGTACAACATTAGTATCCTAGGTAGTCAAGTTTAGTTGCTGACAAGGAATTATATTTTAAAGTCAGTGGTTTTTTTCAAACTGAGGGCAAGACCAAGTATAAAGAGACAAAAGGGGTCTAACTTCCTCTAATGGAAGAGCCTAGATGGGTCCCTTCATGGAGTTCTCCCAGCCTATAGAGCCCACAGCACATTTGTGGAATCCTGGGCTCAGCAGAAACTCATTGAATGCATTTTCAAAACCATTGGCTTTAAGTCATACCTACTAATTAAGATTTTTAACTTGCTGCATGGGAAGTAATAAGAATACACATGTAACATAAGCCAAAGTGCCACTAACAATCTCTATTTGTCAAAAATAAAAGTAACTTACAGGTTAAGGATAGATCTGTGGTCAAGCCCTTGATTAGCACATGTGGCCCTCAAGTTCTAGCTCTACAAAAACAAATTTTATATATATAAAAAGAAAATGCCTTTCTTGACAAAGGTGGCATTGGCAGGTGAATGGTTACTGAGAGAGAAAGAATCCCTGTCCTTTAAGGGCATGGTTTTTGATAGGTTGCTTATGGCCCAGAGAATGTCCCCCAAACCATACACATATAGGTAGTCATAACTGGTCTCAGGTGGTCACTAAAGACAAAACAAAAAGGAAGCCATTAACTTTCAAGAGAGATGGGGTAGGGGGCCACTAGGGAGAGTGGGAGGGGGGTAATGATGGATGGATATAATCAAAATATATAAATGTACAAAATTTTAAAGAATAAATGTGAATATTATTTTAAAAAAACTCCACAGTATAAAGTTTTCATACTTGGTGTCTGATATCCAGAATTTATCAAGGGCTCTCTGAACATGTTTGGATTCATTGAACTTTGAATTAGTGTCCTGAGTATACCACACACCATGATCATACAGATTAGCTAACACACCCAATGTCTGCATGTGTGGGTTAAATGATACCACCCTCTATTTAAAGCATTCCTCAGAGAACACACTTAAATAAAATCCAGTGACTGGGCTTTCTGAAAGTCAGTGAATAGCTTTGGTAAAGTTAAAAAAAAGAAGAAAGAAAGACAGAAAGAAGGAAGGAAGACAGACAGACAGACAGACAGACAGACAGACAGGGGACCCAAAGCAAATCCAAAGCTGTAAGACTCTGCTACCCTAGGTATACCACTCACTAGTCATCTACTTTTGCCCAAGGCTGGTCTTGAACTTACAAATAACTTATATGAATAGCTGAGACTGCAGCACCACACCTGGCCTGATTTTGCTTTCAATTTTTTCTAATTGACATTTGCTTTTTTGCCTTGATATTCACATGTAGACCTCTTACTGAAGAACACCTCTCCACGACATCCGCATATATGGTTTTCTGTGAATTGTGCTGTGCACAGCCCACTGACATGTTATAGAGAATCTACTGAGCTTGCTAGGGAAAGAGTAGAGAGGATGTACTAAATGACCTGCAGTGGGCTCTAAATGAGCCCAAGCTTCTGTTGCAGTTCAATACTACAGCATAATGGAAGTGAAGTCATACTGATGTGTCTGTCATATTAGACTCTTTATGAGTTAAGGAAAGTAGGAAGTGGAGACTACACTGGTGCTTTTCAAGAAGACACGTCGGGATGGGGAAAGGATCTAGATAGTGGTTCTTTTCTCCTTCCCCTGTGTAGTCCAGCCTGGTATAAAACTACAAGTTCTCTTGCATCAGGCCCCTGAGTGCTGAGAGTACAGGTTTGTTTACTATACCCAGCAATAGTGAGTAGAACTTCATGGGTCGTAAAACAATTGAAAATGTTTGTTCCTGGATTTACCCAAGTGAGGATATGAATGAGATGAACACAGTAATAGGCCTGCCATCATTCCAACACATCAGGGGCTCAGGTAGGAGGGTTGTGAGTTTAGGGCTAACTTGGACCACAAAGCAAAACGCTGTCACAAAAACACAAAGTACGAATTAATTAATTAACTAATTAAATGTACAGATGAGGTCTAGGGAAGAACCTGGGTGCTCCTTTCTTCTTGCTGTTGCTATGAGCCTCATTCAAGTCTGCAGCGTGCCTTTCTTCCTCAACCAGGCTGCCTTCCTCCCTTACCACAGACGCTGAGACCCTGAACAAAAAACACAGGCAAGTCAGAGTTCTGTGAATGTTGAAGGAACTGGAAACAGAGCAATATGGACTGGGGAGTGGGGGGGGGAGCTGTCTTCCTCCCTCCCTTCCCAACGAAATCCCTCCCAGGGAAATCCCCTTTCCATTAAATTAAAACCAGAAATGGTAGAGCTTACATTTTAAACATCAAACCATTGTCTTCAGTTTCTGTGAAATAGGATATCGCTTTCAAACGTCCCAGGAACCTCCCCAGCTGGTTCAGTTCATTCAAGCGCAGAGGTTTTGCGGCAATGGCTGGCTCCCAGCCCAGTACGGAAAATGACAAAAGCCCATTTTGAAGGTGGGTTACCACGATGATGTATGGCCTCTGGAGAGTTGCAGGGCGAGCACAGAAAGGAGCCCGTGGGATTCCCCGCGTAGGGTGGGTTTGGAGTGCAGACCTGGAGGGGGTTTTTATTATTATTATTATATCCTGGTACAAAGGCAAGGCTCAGATGAGGAGCTGTCTAGTTCTCAGGAAACTGAAGTGACGAGCCTGCTGGAGGCTTAGCCAGACAGAGATCCCTGGACTGCACCATGTGGAGGAAGGAAAAACCTCCCCTTTGGCCAGACTAATTGTTGCTGCTCTCCTTATGTGCAACTTCTCGTGGGACCCTTGAAGACATCTCTGGAAATGACAGAAGGAAAATACCATGTCTTTTACCTCTCCAAAATAAGGAAAGAACTGATCTCTTTGTTTGAACATATTCCCAAGCCTTTCTTCCCCTCCCCAAACAAGGGAAAAATAAAGCTTAGCTTTCGCAGCTATTCCTCCTGTGTCTGCCTGATGCCTTGAACCTTGGTAGCTGTCTAGACTTAGGAGTCTTGTTTTCCATGAATCTCTCCTTAACTTTATGTTCACAACATCTACAATGAAAGGTCACCCAGAGACAGGAAAGTAGGAGAAAAGTTGGTTTTAATCATCTTATTTCATGAATGCTGTATCAATCAGAGCTTTCCCTGTAAATTACCTCTGTGGTCGGACTCCACAAAGCCTGCATAGAAATGCATTGATGAGGACTGAAAAAGGAAAAGGCATTAAAACTATCTTAAGACAAGGAAATGTTCCAAAACTTGATAAGGTACTCTTCCTCTAAGACTCCTTTATGACCAGGTGCCATCTTTCAGCATATTCTGAGAAGTCTAATTTTTATAAGAACCCTGCTGGGTCAGGAAGAATCTACACAGTCCATTTCCCATCACCCCCTTGTCTTTCACCATTAGTATCTGATCTCCCTGGCATGCCATTGACAAGAAGCGTAAGCTGACTTAGCCAGAAACCCCCAACTCCTGGTATTTCCTCCTAGAAATTTCCCATCAATTACTCCCACCTTGCCCCTTGGCTATGGCTTCCCACTTACACAAGATAGATTCAGAATTGAGAGCAGCTAGGAGAGATATCTTTACCTGTTACCACAGTCCTAAATGAAAAATACATTGACCGTTCCACTCTTCAGGCAAGCTTACTTGTGCCATAAAAATTGTGCCTAGGAAACTAGACTAATGGATGGATTGACAAAGCCATGTGTTTATTCACAGGATAGAAGGAATCTTGTCAAGAATAGATAAGATTTCAAAGACTCAACACAGAAAAGGGTTTGTGAACTGAGAATGTTGACTAACATTTGGTCAACTAGTAAGAAGCAATCACAGGATCCCTGACACTGAATGTAACATAGATGTTGTGAGATATGAGTGTGTGTGGTAATGAGCTTCAGAACCAGGAGGCTCCCAAGTTCTGATATCCTCCTAGTTCTCTAACAGAACTTCAGTTCCTCCAGCCTTGAGTTCTCTCACTGAGAAGTTAAGGACCATCACCCTCCAGTCATCATCTGCACCCAGTAGCTGGGCTGTTCCTTAGTCCTATGTAACATAGTTCCCATATCTGGACCTTGAAATACAGTGCCAGCCAATCTACAGAAACACAGCATTTGAGAATATTAAAGAATCAATTTCCAGGACTGACTCTCCCTGACCTCAAATCTTATTATAAGTTCCAGTAATCAAGACACTGTGGTTTGGGCAAAAGATTAGACAAATAAATCAATGCAACAGAATAGGGAGAGCAGAAATAGACTTATATAAATACAATCAGTTCATCTGTGAAAACACAGGAACACAATAAAGCTGAGAACCGAAGGTTGCTTCAGCACCGCTGCTGGAACAACTGGACAGGCATGCAAAGATCTGAATCCAGACCTTGTGATGGGCCTTACCTAAACCCAACGCAAAATTAACTCAAAATGGAGAGTGATTCTGCTGTATTTGTTTTGTGTGTATGTGTGTGCATGTCGGTGCAGACATACCACAGCACATGAGTAGAGGTAAGGAACAACATTTGGCTGTCAGTTCTCTCCCGTTACCCAAGGGATCTGGCGATGGAACTGGGGTCATTCAAGCCCAGGCACAAACACTTCTCCCTGCCGAGCAGTCTACAAAATGGATATTATAGAGCAAAATGTAGGATGTAAAGCTTATAAGAAATTACACATTAAAGCATCACACTAAACTTGGATACGATGACTGCCTTTTAGAGACAGATCCAGAGGCATAATCCACAGAAGAGATACCCAGCCTGGACCTCATTAAAATCAAAAATGTATGCTTCATAGATGACATATCAAGTGTATGAGAAGTTCAAAGAGTAGGAGAAAATACTTAGAAAATACACAACTGTTGAAGTAGTACTATCCAAAGAACTCTTATATATCAACGAGGGGGAAAAGCCTGGTTAAAAACTGAGCAAGACCTTAAGGGACACTTCACTAAAGAAGATACGCAGAAATGAGCGGACAAAAAGATATTCTTGATTTGTCATTAGGACCCTGAGAGCTAAGACAATGAGATAAGCCTATCACAACCACCAAATTCCAAGATATGACGTCAAATGCTGACAGGGACATGGAGCCACAGGAACTCATTTATTTCTGTGGGGAATTGCTGCCTGTACCCTGGACCTGCCCGACCCTACTTGCCCTTGGGGGTCGGAGGTGAGGTGGCACAAAATCAGCTGTAGAGACTCCAGAAGCAGATGAGAACGAGCTCACCTGAACACTGCTGCAAGCTCCCGTAATGCCCTCCACCCAGGCCCCGTTGGTCCCAAGAAAGCATCTCTTCTAAACAACAGTTCCTGACTGGCTGGCATTATCTGTACCAGCAATCCTTGGTCTCTTAGGCAGTCCTCTATTAGGTCCTCCTCTAGGAGATGCCTTTGTGAATGCTGGGCCCCCGGCATTTATGCAGAGGTGACCATACCTTTCCTCCTACAGAGACTATGCATGAGTACAGCCACTTGGAAAGATACATGGTCAGTTATTAACAAAATTAACCATTTTCTTCCCTTACGGTCCAGGAAATTGCACTCTTCTGGCCTTTGTCCAGATGTGTCTGTCCACACAAAATCTTACACAAAGATGTTTACCAGAACTGAATAACCATGAATTCCAAATCTATGATTTGCAAATCTTGAAAGCTACAAAGATCTCTGTTGATAAATAAATGGATAAACTGTGGAATGCCAAGATAATGAAAGATTCCCAGCAGCAAAAAGAAATTAGCTACCAGGTCATGAGAACAGAGGAAGTTTACACGCACACAACTCAGGAAGAGATGCCAGTCTGAAAAAGCTGCATGCTATATAATTGCAGCTATAGGTCATTCTTTAAAAAAAAAAAAAGCAAAACTATGAAGACAATAAAATGATCAGCTGTTGCCAGGGGTTGAGGGGATGGAGAGAAATGGATTGAACACGGAGGATATCTAGAGAAAATATTCTATCTGATCAATGATATATGCATGCTATCTTGCGTTTGTCAGCCCCCAGGAGGCGGATACCAAGAAGGTAACCATATAAACCTAATGTAACTATGGCATTTGAGTGACATTTATGTGTTCACTTGGTTCCACTGAGACAAGAGACCTGATGTTGACAGTGGAGTGAGCTACTCGTAAAAATAAAGTACTTCAGAAAAAATAAGGCAGGCATAGCTGCACACATCCATAGTGTCAACACTCAGGAAGCAGAAATAATAATGTCACAAGATAGAGGTCATCCAATACACATAGTTAAATCTTGCTGTAAAAAAACAGGGAGGGGTTGGTAGTTAATTGTATATGTCAGTTTGACTGGACCGTGGGGTGTCATGACATTTGGCCCAACTTAGTCTGCTTATATTCATGAGAATATTTCTGGGTGAGATTAATATTTGAATTTGGTGAGTCTCATCTACTCATGGCAAGGCTCTTACCTGAATTCATAATCAGAGACCTTTTGTCTTCTCTGTCCCCAAGCTGAAATACTAGCTCCTCCCTGTCAGTTCTACATTCCTTCTGATATTTAGTTCCCTAGCTTGCCACTTAAGAGACAGGAGGACTTTTCATCTTCAGTCATTATATAAGCCAGTTCCTTAAACACACACACACACACACACACACACACACACACACACACACACACAGTGGTATTGAGTCTAGAGAGCCTAGAGACATATACAGTTGTGACATGTATGCCCTTAGTATCCACTCTAAGTTGTTCAGAGTGATTCATCATTACCCCATGGATGTTCCTTATCTGTTGTCATGTTACCTCATGTTGTTATGAGGTAAGACAAGTCATACTGACATGCTGCTGTATTGAGTTGTCATGTCAGGTTCAGCAGAAATTTGGATCTTTATTGCAAAGGTGGAAATACACATAGAACATTCATTTGGTTCTCTACTATTTCAAGAGAGAAACTCCTAGATTTTCTTGGAGGGAGAAAAGAGAAGCATTGTTTCAAAATCTTATCTGTATTAGTTACTTTTCTCAAGGCTGTGACAAAATGCAAAACAAAAGTAGCTTAAAGAAGTGGAGATTCCTTTTGGCTCACTGTTTGAGAAAGGAGAGTCCACCCTAGAAAAGAAGGTATGGCAACTGGGCCAGCTCTTCTGTGACATCAAGAGTATGACTAGACTCCTTATTAGATGCCCATTGGGAAGCAGACAGGTCACCAGATCAGGTAGCAGGCTATAACCCCACAAATCCTGCTCATCCTAACAACTTACTTCCTCCATCTATGCCCTGCACTACCCCAGAAACATTGCCACCACCAGGAGACAGGGATTACAATCACATGAGACTGTGGTGGACATTTCACATTCAGTCTTATCAGAGGATACACTGCCTGGAAGTCGACTGCTAGTCATCCCTAGATGTGTAGCCTAATGGCTGTCAATTTGCTTCTTCACCAGTAAAATAAGAATAATGACCGCCTTCTATTGGGGTGTGATAGGGACAACCTGAGAAAATATACAGAAAGGCACCACATACTTGACCAATTACTTCCTCTTCTCTGGGGAATTCTACTTCCTGTCTCCATGCGGAAGTGTCAATGCTTGAAGGTTCTCTGCATACAGGAAGTTGGTAATCCTGAATTTAAACTAGCCCTAGAAGCAAGGGTCTCCTTATATCAGCTGAACTGTAATGCTCATGCTTTCTTTCAATGTTCCCCAGAAAGCAGCCGAAAAGACAATCCCTCTGTGCCCTCTGTGCCAGCAGAATCAGGAAGTGGGAGAAGAGCAGAAGAAGAAAGAGGCTCTGAAGCTGGCCAAATTTTTCACATCGAGAAGTCAGTTAGACAGACTGCAAAAGGGGTTTGACTTCCAATTTTTGAAAATTCCTACTTGTCCTTTCTTTCCAAAGTAAACTAGATCCTCAATCTTCAATTTCAAAAAAAAAAAAAATCAGAACAGAGAACACCCTGAGTAGCACCAGTCGGCGCCCAGAGTCACAGCCTGCCTATCCTTTGACTAGTTTGACCTTTCTCAGTAACTTTAGAAGAGGTGCTTTAACTTTCCCCCAGCCGACTAATGCTAAAGTTGAAGACCAGCCAAGTTGATCTGTCCCAGGTCATAGAGCCCATGTGGTGGACTGGGAACTAACAGAATCCATGTGTTTAATCACTAGACTAAACTGTCCTCTAGAGACCTGACCACTGCAGCCTGAGGCAGAAAGAGGAGGAGGCAGCATTTGAAGTCAGGAAGGAAGCACCCTTCCTTTATCCCTCTTCTCAACCCTACCTCAGCATACAGCTTTCACCCCAGCCCTGCCCCGTTATCTAATCTCTGCGTCTAATCTCTATGAATCTTTGATTCCTTAACTCTGATAAGAACTTTATTTTTGAATGTTTTACACTCTCTCTCTCTCTCTCTCTCTCTCTCTCTCTCACTCACTTTATTGTAAGGAACTCACATATTAAAACATCACACATCTTGTTTTTGTTGCCGTTGTTGTTATTGTTTGGTTGATTTGTTTTGGTCTGTTTTCTCAAGATAGGATGTAGCCCTGGCTGTCCTGAAACTCACTCTGTAGACCAGGCTGGCCTCAGACTCATAGATCTGACTGCCTCTGCTTCCCAAGTGTTGAGATTAAAGGCATGTGCTACCACTGCCCATGATCACACAGCTTGTTTAAGGAAGACACTTAAACGCTCAAAGCATGGTCCCAAACTTTATGATCCCTGTGAGTTTTGTGGTTATAGTTAGAAGCTGTGGGGCTCACTATCAATTACATCCCATGTTGTCTGCTTCCCTTTTAAAATACGTGTTTACATTTATTTGGCTGGTGGCTCACACCTGTGTGTATGCGTATGTGCATATGTGATTGGATGCCACAGTGTGTATGCAAGGCTTAGAGTAGGTGTCAATTTTTGCCTTCCGCATGCAGGTTACAGAGATCAAACTCAGGCTGTCAAGCTTGACGGCAAGCCCCTTTACCCAATAAGTCACCCACCTTCTCCATGTCTGCATCCCTCTACCCTTGCTTCTCCTACATCACTATTCTAGACTCACATTCCTAGTAGGTATTCCTTACTTCCACTCTAGTTTAATAGATCTGTTTGTTCCCGCAAGTTACACTGCTGGATTTCAGACCTTTCCAATGCCCTCTGCTGTAATTCTAATCAGAACATCATTTCCTCTTCCTGTACCATGCTAAGCCTGCAGTTCTTTAATACATTCCTTGCTTCCTCTCCTCTATAATCTTCTCTTCTCATTATGTCAGCAAGGATGTGTCTCCCATCATAACCTGCCTTCTTCAAATGTTCACTAAGTGGCTTCTCCTTTGTGTAGTACCCCAACTCACATAACACAACGCAGTGTAGACACTCAGAGCCTGATTAACTTAACTAAATGTTTGCTATATTAACGAGATCTTCTGCCAAGCATTCCAGCAATCGCAGCTATGGTCACTCAATCTCCTTTGAGTTGATTAAAGGCAAACTATAAAATTTATACAACCTATAGGTCTAGGGAGATGGCTCAGTTTGTAAAGCCCTTACCACACAGCCCAAGATCCTGAGTTCAATCCCCAAAATCCACATCAAAGAGTGGGTACAACAGTACTTACTTATAATCTCAGCACTGGGAAGGCAGAGACAGGAGGATCCCAGAAGCTCACTGGCCAGACAGTGTAGCTGGACCAGTGCACTGAAAGACTCAATCTCAAGGAAACAAAATGGACAGAAACTGAGAAAGATGCTTGACATTGACTGCTGGTATCCACAGACATACTCACACATGAGCACACCCATGCACTCACACATCCACACACGCACTTATATCTGCTCATGATCATGACTTCTGTCAGCAAAAGTAAAAATAACTCTATTATTTGTGCAATTGGGAGAAGAGAGCTATTCCTCACAAAGAGACACACAAAGAAGGTAAAATGAGGAAGAGAAAGACTGGGAGGAAGATGCAGGATCGAGGGAGGTGCTGTGAGACATGAGGTGAAAGTCAGATGGCTGAATTTGAGGAGAATTTAAAATAAGCAATTCCTACCCTGAGGCCTATTTGAAAATAGAACAGGGAGATGAAAATAAATTCTAAGCATATATTGAAAATGTATTTCAGTAAATTTACTAGTCCTAAACTTCTATTGCATGTTATAACAAAGTTGATGATACCAAGTTCAGGGATTTTTCTTTTAGGTGCCTTTATTTACCATCTGATTTACAAACAGATATTTGAGCAGCTCTAGGATTCATTCCTATTGTTTTTAGCTTGTTTTTCCAATCATATTTAACTAACAGGGGTTTTTTATTATTATTAAAAAGGAATCAAAGCAATTAAATGTGAAGTCCGCTGCTGCTCTCCAAAATTCAGCAGACCATTGCTAACACACTGAAGTCAGGAAGCAATCATGAGCCCTTCTCTTTATAGAATGCCTTTCCTCCTTGGGAAACTTCAAAGCCCTTTTCTGACGCTTGGTCTCTGCAGCTGCCAGGAAAAAAATGTGGCTCCACTTACCTCAAAGGGGGTCAGAGCACATGAGGGACCCGCTAGACCCACGGCAGGCATGCCTCCCCTCCATACCCATGCTGCCTCTGCTCCATCAGAGACCACCCCAGGGATCCCGAGGGGGGCTAGAAAATAGAAGAGGTACAGGAGTGCCAAACCTCTCACATGCAGAGAGAGAGAGAGAGAGACCATAAGAGCAGGAGCAGCCAGATGCTGCGGTGATGTGACTCTGTAATCCTCCGAGTTGTTGGGATGGAAAGTAGGCCAGGCAGATACAAAGCAATGCATAGATAGAATATGCGTCTTGGGCTGATCCTAGCAAGAACCTCACAAGAACACACTGTGGTATAAAAGAAAATGCAGAAACAAACTACACATGACCATGGTGGCTCCCTGAAGAGAGATGGAAAGAGCAAGATGGAAAATCAAGTCAGAAGTTCTGGTCCTGACTCTCTGGTTAAGATGATCTCTATCCACATGATTTCAGGTGGAGGCGGGGGGCTCTGTTCCCCTCCAGAAGGAAGGAAGGAATAAATAATATTTATTCCACTCTATAGGCTAGGAAACATCCCACAGGCTCGTGTGAGATCAAGTAGCAAGCTGCAGAGCTGGGATTGGTATCCATGGTTTTCTAAGTGTGAAACCATGTGATTAGTTTTTTTATTATACCAGATTGCATTTCTGTTTCAGATACTCGGGCCCTTTCAACCATGTGCTCCCCAAAATTCTAAGATGATTCTCATTCTGGATAGTTATCATACTTGGCTTCTAGTAGGAAAAAAAAGAGTCCATATGTTTTATGAATCTTGGCAGAGAGGCTAATAAAGAGTGAAAGCTTAATATGCTAGGTATTGGAATAAAATCTTGATTAAAATAGGTGGTTTCCCCAAATCTCTTTGACATTTCAACAAGTAGGAGGTAGAAGGGGGCCTATGACTGTCTGATTACTTGAATTATTTTCCAACAGCTAGGACATTGTTGACCTACAAAACAATATAATTTTTTAAGATCTGCAAAAAAAAATATTTTAAAGATGCAGAGGCATATCAGTAGGTGCTCTAATGATGTCACAAATGTTTGCATGTGTATGTACAAAGTGTATGTGTGCATATATGTTACATGCATGTAAAACAGATAGCAGATGATAGATAGATAGATAGATAGATAGATCTATATAAATTTATGAATTTCCACTCTGCCTTTAGGATCATCTTGCTTTTTATATTCACTGCATTTGGCAGGGCTCATAAGTCCCTCATTCTATGGTTGGTAGAGGAAGGAAACAATATTTTATGTATCTCAAGCTAGCTATGAAGTTGCTATGTAGCCAAGAATGACCTGGAACTTCTGATCCTCCTGCCTCTACGTCCCAGGTACTAAAATTGCAGGTGTACACTACCATGCCAGCCCTAAATCTTTTGTTCTTTAAACAGGGTTCCTGCTTCTATGCCTGGATTCCACGTTCTCACTACTGGTACCTACTTCCAAGACTCCCTTGCAAGCTCCTCCTGCTGCTTCTGACTTCTATATGGAGGAATGCACCAGAACAGTCTCCTATCTACGTTATCTGGTTCATCTCCTCAGAAATTATGGCTTTATAAGACATTTATACTTTAGGTCCCAAGACGTAACTCCAGTTCACCCTCTCCTCTAAGCTCCGGATTTGGACATCTCATTGTCTTCTTAACATCAGCTCTTGAAATCCAGCAGGCATTTCAAACTTGACACATCTGAAAGATCATTCCTAACAAACCAAATCATTTTTCATAATATTATTCCATATCATTACTCCATATCATTATTCCATATCATTATTCCATATCATTACTCCATATCATTATTCCATATCATTATTCCATATCATTATTCCATATCATTATTTCATATCATTATTTCATATCATTATTTCATGGAAAGCCCTGAAAGTCATTTAATACCTGCCACCTCTTCCTCCTCCCCCCCTCCTTCTCATCTTTCTCCCCTTCTTCTTTCTTTTCTTCTAAACTATTCTCATCCATCCACTTCATACTTCCAATTTCTCCTGAGCACACTTCAAGCTTGTGTCTGCCTTGGGGCTTTCTACTGTCTCTTTCTGCTCCTGGAGCATAACTCTCTAAGATGCTCACAGAGCCATCCCTCCAGGTAACATGGGTCTTTTCACATGGAACCCCTTCAGAGAAAATGTCTGCAACTATCCAATTTCACTCTCTGGTCTCCAAGGTCACCATAACTGCAGACTTCTCTGCTCCTGTCTGGCAGGGTACCATTTTAATTGTTGCTACATGTGCTGTTATTTGTCTGTGTATATTTATCCATAAGTGGGTTTGTTTGTCTGCTGACATGAGTGATTCTGGGCCTCATCCTCTGTGTGTGACTTTCAGGGGTCCTTGTCTGTTGTTTGCCAGTGTGTTCCAGCATTTACAAAAGACCCTGGTGCACAGCAGGCACTTGGAATTGTGTGAACTGCATAACTAAGTCCTCTGTGATGCCTGGATGTTCTTCCTCTAACTCCGCATTTATCTTTGGTATCTGCCTATGTGCTTCTCTAAAGTTCACAGGGTATATAGTTCTTATCTACTTATTCTTATCCCTTCCATACCAACCACCACTTCATTGTTAGTTAATTGCTATTTTGCTACCGTTTAACATAACCTTTAATTCTCCCAAACACAACCTATCCACTCTTAGTGGGAAGAGTCATGACACCACGCTCCTCCTAACAACGCACGCAGTCTGATTCAGCTTCAGGGAGAATGCTTTTCCTCAACCCCGTCTCCTCCCAGTCCTTGCCCAGCCCAGCCCAGGACACATCCCAATGCAGGACAGCAGCACAGCATCCTGTCATGTGTTGTGGATTGGTTTGTGTCTAGTGCTGTGTAAGTGACATGGTCAGACATGGGGAAACAAGCATGACATCTCTCCTAGTCTAGAGGTGGAGTGGAAGGCTCCAACACTGTCACAGTGTGGACAGGGCTGTGAGTCTACATTTTGCTAGGGCCAGAATACAGAAAGAGAATTAAAGCCAGATTGGCTTTGTCTAGAAATAGCCAATGAACCATGCTCACAGACCTTTACTTGAAACGAATCAAAATTAGAAACTTAAAGATCACGCCAGGCTATTCTTAAACTACATAAAACTTTGGAAGTTTTAGAAATGACTTTAGAAAGATGTTTACAAGTCTTTCCTTCTAAAAATCCATTAAACAATGGAGAGAACAGTGGTACTCAGGGAGGCGGAGGCCCTACCAGTAGACGACTTTCACAATTGATTGACAGCAACAGTACTTCCCTGCGATTTACAGAAGCTGCATTTACATAATTGCATAAAGTGACTCAGAACTGACCTCACTCCTGAAAACAGGCAACAGATGGCATCAGGATGCTCTGCTGCAGGGAGAAGGATAATGAAAATCACTTGCAAACGGCAGAGCCATCAGACCTACTTGCAGGCTCCCTAGACTCTGTACTCATTCATTAGCTGCTACACTTGCTCCTTTTGAAAGATGTGAGCAGGATTGCATGAAGGCTCCTAAAGGTGTCCATCGATGGTGTTATTTCCCTAGACTTGACCAAGCCAGAAAAGGAAAGAGTTTCTCTAATCTCTGAGCCCTCTGTATTCCTTACATCCTGTTTCCACTCTAAACTGTTCTGTCAGTGAGCAGTTGTCCTCTGACAGACAAGTTCAGTATGATGCAGAGGCACTTCTGATTGACCTGGAATCCAGCTGGAGCACTCCAACTCTCAGCTAGTTTGCCACGGATGAATGTTGAATGTAAAAGTCTTTTAATTCATGTGCGATCAGGATAAGAACATGCATTGTTGGAGGAAGGTCATAGCCCAATGAAAATAGTATGCTCCTACGTCAAACAGACAATGAACATTAAAATAATGAAGAAAACCATTACCTAACTAAACATATGTCTTTCTCCTAAAGCAGTCAAGTGTCCAAGGCAACACAAATGGATGATTTCCTTTTCTGAGATATACTACCTTCCCCTTACGAAAAACCATAAAAATGAACTTTAATCTTTCCATAGCAAACATGAAAACCAATGGTCACTGTTTGGTTCTCAGGCCCATGTACCTACTGTGTGCCGAACAATTACCCTGAACTCTGAAACCAGATAGGCTGACTTTCCTTCGGAAGGGACACACTGCACCTCTGTTTCTATTGCAGCACACTGCACACAAAGCAACGCTCGTATCCCTTGACTCATAAAGGGACATACACATCACTTGTCAATGCAGTCACTTTCACTGGCCTCACCCACACACTCCCTACTGTCTCAAGTCCATGCCTATGACTACCTTGGTCTGCAGCCCACATCTGCTGTCTTCCCTGCTCCTGACAGCACTGCAGCTGTCTCTGCCCTCCCCCAGAGACAAGTTCCAACAAAGGGCAGACTAGAGTTCTTCCAAATTACCTTGAGGACTTTTGTAGGGATGTCTGCTTGTCTGGAGTCTGCTGGCACCTCCTTGGTACACCCCTCTTCACCTTCAGAAGCCTCGCAAGCCCATAACACATTTGCATGTCTGCTCCTCCTCAAAGTCTGTACTCTTTTTTTCCCCTAACTAAAATGGAAGAGACTAAAGGGGACTGGAGGGTAGAGACGGAAGGTGGAAAGATAAACAGAATATACTGCAGGTTGCATCTATAGAAAAATATCATGATTCAACTATTTTGCTAGTTTCATACAATTCAATCTAAAAATAGAAAGTGGCTTGATTATTTTTTCCTAAAGTCAGGTAAGAAAACTATGGGTGGTAGCACATGACTGTAACTCCGGCACTCAGGGAACAAAGAGAGACAGGAGGATGAAGAGTTTGAGGCTTTCCTGCACAACCCTAAAAGACCCTGTCTCCGAGATAAAAAAAAAATCAAAAAGCAAGCACTTAGGATGAGACTCAGTGGCGGTGTGCTTGCTTGATGTCACTGTTTGGATGTAAAATGTCCCCCATAGACTCTCATGTTTGAACATTTGGTCCCTAGCCAGTAGCACCCTTTGGGGATGTAATGGAACCTTTGAGAAATGATGGAACATTACAGGATGAAGTATGTCACTGGGAACCAGCTTTGAGGTTTAATATCTTGGCCTCCCCTACTCTTATCCTTTCCTTCCCCACCATGCTGAATTCTAAACTTCTGAAAATATAGGCCAAAATAAAGCCTTTCTCTCTAAATCTGTTTTGGCCAGGATATTTTATCACATCGACAGAGAAAAAAAACTAATACATCTAGAATGTTCAAGACCCTAGGTTAGATCCCCAGCATGAGAGGGGCCAGGGAAGGAAAGAAGCAACCAATCAGCTGGGCTGTCTTAACTACCACTTTCTCCAGTAAATTTGTTATTATGGGCATCTGCCTCTATAGCCCTAACAACTGACCACAAACGAATTTTGGAACACAAGTCATTCGTAAGTTGAGGAGTGCCTACAAATGATGTTCTTTCCTGTATAAGACAAGCTGATGGATTGAGTTTATTAGAATTACGGGATAAAGAAACCACAAAACGCTGACTCCAAGTCTCCAGATAGCCCTCCGAGCCTCCTGGCTCCAAAATATAATCGCAATCTGAGCCTGTCTGGGGGTAAGCCGGGCCAGAATGAGAAAAAAAATGGGACCAGGGCTGCAATCAGATTCAGAAGGCTACAGAGAGGCCATGGGTGTCAACCTGGAAACACTAGAAAGTCTGATTCCTCAGCAGACAGCTGTGGGGTGCATGTGTAAAGCAGGCTGCAGCCAGACCAGCCCACTGGAATAACCTGTGACAGTTCCTAACTCTATCCAGCACTCTGAATGCAGCCTACAGTTTGCAAGCCTTCCTGTAGTCCACAGTAGGCTTGACTGGGCCACATCTATGGAAGACCTGGGACAAGAACCCAGCATGTTTTGGTAGTGTTCCCTCAAATAAATAGGGACATCTTTCCATTTGCTGTGTTCCTAGAAGAAGCTCTCTCCTTTAAAATCTGCTCAAGACCTATGTTTTCAGGAAAGCTTCTAATTTAATGACATAATGCATGACTTGATCTTTCCCTTCTACACAGATAGGGTTGACACACTACAGAAAGGAACCCAGCTGAGGGTATTGGAGGCAGGAGGCATGTCCTCAGGCAGGGAGTTCTTTCTGCCAAGGGGGCCACCCAATTTCTTTATTTACACAGAGCCAGTGTAGGATAGCGGTCGCTCTGACAGCGACAGTTGATCTGTATCTGTTCACAGATTTGTTGACTGAATGGTGAATTTTCAGACTCTAACCCATCTCCCTGCCAAAATAGATGAATAAATGTTATACTTACAAACTAGACAGGGCATCCTGCACTTATCTCACAGGCACACATTTTCTTCCTAAAATTGTTTATGTCATACAGGAAAAATTATTAATCAGTGTAGCAAAAGAAAGCTTGTACTTTGTCAGCCAATTTCATTCACTGACAAAAGCAAAGCAGAACCTAACAGTCCCCTTGTTTTGCTGTCGTTGTTTCCCATGTACTAAGTGAAACTGCACAGGAATTATAAGCAGTTAGCAAATGGTACATAAATGACCAAAACCAAATGACAGCTCCTTGAACAGAAGCAGGCTGACCCTAGCTGAGCCAAACTGCTTGAGTTCTGGAACAAGAATGGGAGTCAAGTTCCATCCTTGGCACTGAACCCAGTTCCCTATTGAGCTTCACTTGCCCTCACATCGTGGCTTCCCAGAGCACACACAGGGCTTTGTGACCTGCATTGCAGTGTGAAGACAGAGGCTACTAAGCCAAGTGGGAGGGCTTCAGCTAAGTCAAGGCTGCTGGGAGCACTCCTACAATATGCCTCTCCTAGGGAGGGTGTAGTTCTCCAAAGGACCTCGTTGGAGCTAGTGAACTATTGTTCCATTGTCAACCTTTGATGTCACGGGAATAGTGGGAGAAGAAACAGACTGTAGAAAATAACCTCTTTCTCCAGTGGTGCCAACGCTGTTGACAGCTTGATCCAACAGTATTAGAAACTTAAGCAGTGCCTTGCTGTCTTCAAAGGTCAGGCCCGCTCCATCCATCTGAACTGCCTTCTCTGCCCTTCCAATACCATCCCTTCTCCAGGCTCACTCAGTATTAAGCCATCTCATGAGCTGGGTGTCCTCATGTGACTCTGTTGCTATTGTTTAGGTTTGAGGAAAGAAGACTCAAACTCTCTCATTTAGATTCTAGATTCTAGCCTTCATCTTTTCACCAGAAACACACTTAGCCAGGCATTCTGAGTGCATGTTAAAGCCTGATTTGGTTGGTTGTTTAGAGAAGTATCTGGTTTCTCTAAAACCAAAGGTGTTCCTAAATGGGAGCAGATGTGGAACACACCTAGGCAACTTGTCCAGAACCAGATTTGGGATTTGGTCTCGAGTCTTTTTCCTGCTCCAAGCCATTGCCCTGGAATGCACTGCGAGCATGTGGGAGAGATCAAAAGCAACTTCCTGCCTTGATGGTAAGAGGGCTTTTCTTGATGTTCTCATGCTCTTGGGCTCATTTCATTTACTTTAATAGTTCATCCTGCTCAGGGGTCAGGGGAGGGGGAGGGAGCTTTGTCAAGGAAAGCACAAGGAAGGGGAACTGAGAGGAGGTGCCTTTGGTACTTTATTACTCTGGCTTTACTTTTAAGCTGGTTTTCCCCTTGTTCAGCAAGAGGAGACACAGGCCAAGAAGCTATAGGTACTGACTTTTGGCAGACTCTGTTCACACCTGAACCCCAATTTACAGACTAGGAAGTAGAATAGAGTGATCCTAAAATTCTGCTAAAACTGTAGTTTTAAACTTCTGCATTTTTCCTATCTAGTGAGCTTTTTTTTTTAAGTATAGTTTTTCTCCTCCTTACCTGCTAACATCAAAAAGAATCAAATGTAAATAAACCATACATCTGTGCTTATTATTAATAAGAAACTATAAATTATCCATCTTCTTTCAGGATGACATGTGCCTAATTACTTTATCTTTTCAAAGTCATTAGTTTGCTTTGTTTTGTTTTTTTTTCTCCCTCCATTAAAAATATCCCAAAAAGGGGGAACTAGCTCAGAAGTAAAGAGCACTTTGTTGCTCTTGCTGAAGATCCAGTTCAATTCCCAGCACCCACGTAGCAACTAGGAACTGGCTACAACTCTAGTTCCAAAACATCTGATGCCCTTTTTTGGACTCCTAGGGTACTACACACAAGAGGTGCACATACATGCAGGCAAAACACACATACACAACAAGAATGTGTGTGTGTGTCTGTGTGTGTGTGTGTGTGCGTGTGTGTGTGTGTGTTCCAGGTGTGGTGCTACATGCCTTTAATCCTAGTAGCACAAAGAATATCCAGCCCCAAATATCAACAAAAGCAGTTCTGAAAAACCCTGGTCTATAAATACGAATGGTCCTGGATGTACAAAGTCATTCTGCATATACAAAATCATTAATAAATAATAGAGTCACTGCACTGGTGGTCATATAAATAGTACATTAAAGATACTGCATACACTTGAGAGCAAAGACTAAGGAGCTAGGATTTGTAGCAGCTCCCTTTATTACAGGTTTGCCTAGCAACAGAAATGACTCGTTAGGTGCTAAAGAATATTGCTGCCATCTAGAGGATGAGAAGAAAATTTCCTCCAAATACCACACTACTTATTCCAAGAGCACAAGCTGCAGGATCTCTGGCCACATGTTTTTCTTCCATAACACTAAAGAGAGAAAGGAAAAAAAACCGTTTATCTCCAGTTTGAGTGTATGGTATGAGACTGAAAGCCTGTGTTGCTGATAAGGTTATCAAGTGTTTGACTTTATTCTCATGCTTAATTGCAGTGCAGAGAGTCAACTAGTGGCCCCAGAATTCTCTTGTAAGACCTTTCTTTCTACACATCATTTTCTCCAAATCATAGCCAGATAGCAATAAGTTACAGGCCACTTATAAATCACGGCAGTCCATTCACTTTTACCAAATTATGAAATTTTAAAATTAGCTCAAATAAAATGAATACAAAGGAGAACCAAGTTGGAGCTGGAGAGACGGCTCAGCAGTTAAAAACAGTTGGTCTTCCAGAACCAGGCCCAGTTCCCAGAGCCCACAGGGTGGTTTACAACCTTCTTTACCTGTAGTTTCAGGCAATCTGAATGTCTAACCTCCTTGAACACCAGGCAGCATGTGGTACACAGACATAGATGAAGGCAAAAACTCCTACATACTAGATAGATAGATAGATAGATAGATAGATAGATAGATAGATAGATAGATAGACAGACAGACAGATAATCTGAATAAACAGGGAAGAAAAGAACAACTATGTCTTGAAAGACAGGAGTTTTTTTCTAAACAAACAATATGACCCATATACACACATATTCACACAGGTAGACACATACAAACACTGACACACACATATATACTAACACAGAGAGACACAAAATACATTCACAGAGGCACATACATAAAGATACACACACACACACACACACACACACACACAGAGCCTACAAATATAACTATAGGAACAACTTCTCTAAGAAGTTGAAAAGTGTGAAAAGGTTTGTTGGTTTGTTTGTTTGTTTGTTTTCTGTTTCGTCTCCAGTCTCTGGAGAAGCTGTGCACATACTACAGGTGAGATGTACCACAGAGACTCACTTTCTGTCCTATATATGGTCTTCCTCAGCTTCACCATGGCTGAAAAGACTGACCATGATTGACAATTTCCCACTACCAGAGCTGAAAAGCCTCTACCTCCATCATGTGATCTCCCAGACATCCTAAAGTAATATAAAACTTAGCTTTATAACTCACTTTAAAACGAGTCTGAATTCATTTGTGCTTCAGGAAAAAAAATAGATCAAGACATTCTATTGTGACTTACCTATAAAATCTTTAGACCCTGGACCAGCTCATAATCCAGTTCACTGTTGGACAAAATAAAATGGTTCTCCATCCTCACTCTGGAGCATCCTTCCTGCATCCCACCTCTAGCATTCGTCCTCCTCCAGGTTTCGGTAGAGCATCCGCACCACCGTCCACCGCTAACATCCTGCAGTGGTACAATACCACATCCAGGACTTACTTCATTTTTTTAATAAAACTGATTGCATTCATAAATTTTCCTGTAGTGTGATTTGACTGTGAATCAGGACAAAGAGAAGAATTTCCAAATTCAAGTAGTACCCATAGAGATTTTCTACAGTGTGACTTTGAAAATGTTCTGAGTAAAATTAGAAAACCAATTAATTGTAGACTTCTCTCATATTCAGAAAGTCTAACAAAGGCAGAATAGTATATATCTTCTCATTGTTCTAGAATAGAAACAGGTATGTTGCTCCTTTGAGTAGCCCTATGCTCACGTGGTTTTATCCATTCTGACACTTGATATACCCATTAAAAGAAGAAGAACAAATGAAAGGTTTCCAAATTGCATTCATACCATTTGACTTTTTGTTTCTTGTAGATATATGGTATATAGATTAAGGATTCTCCATGACAACATTCCTGACTCTTAAACTGACTTCTCAATAAACTTAACAATGTCACTACAAGAATATGAGTTTCACCAATATTACAATGGATTATTTGCTTATTAGAAGGTTTTGTAAATATATTTATCAATATTCAATGTGCAATATCTAAATATAATGATACTATACAGATTAGTAGTTCCACAGCATAGCTCTAATGAAGGTACAAATCAAATAAAGATATCTCTTAAAGCATTGTTTCCTTGTCTTCTTTCTAAGAGGAATATCTTGCAAACACGTCAGGGTATATTGAAGTACATGGATTTGTGAGACTATTACAATTATAGTTACACTTAAAGGACTGAATTTTTACGCTCTTGCTTTTCTTTAGTGCTTCCAGAAGATATTAAAATTTCCTCAGAGGCATATTTGTATCAGTTTGCACATGAAAATTACCATTCATGTCTTCTCAAGCTTTGACATTTGTTCTTCAATAAGATGATCTTCCCAATTGTAGCTTATAGCAGTGAGGTTCTAGTAGGTCTCCAGCATCGCAGAGATTGTAGGGGCTCTTCTAGGATGGAAGAAAATTCCAACAAATTCCACTCTTCCCCATTTCATTCAAGAAGGAAAGGAAACTACAATCAGGACAGAAGAGAGCTTCATAAATAAGACATGATTCCACAGCAGAAAGAATAATCTGATACCCAGCATTACCCCTTTTATGGCTTATGGACTACAGAAAGACTGATAGAAAGATGTTTGAATAAACGAAAGATGAAGAAATAGCTAGCTATAGAGCAGAGGTTCTCAACCTGTGGGTCACAACCCTTTGGGGGTTGTATATCTGATACTCTATATATCCAATATTTACATTACAATTCATAACAGTAGCAAAATTATAGTTAAGAAGTAGTAACAAAATAATCTTATGGGCAGGGGTCTCCACATGAAGAACTGTATAAAAAGGGTCACAACGTTAGGAAGGTTGAGAACCACTAATGTAAAGCAAAACTCAAAATTTTCGTTAGAATTCAAGCACATAAGTTTGCTACATGCCAATTCACCTAAGTACAGAAACTTGAGCGGCATTAGCTATTTCATGAGAAAGCCCTTTCTTAAGAAAATGCATGAGACTTTTTGGAATGCACACTGTTATTAATGTTTATATTATATTAAGTATTAATGTGACAAGATGCAAAACTTGTCTTCACATCCCTCCGAGTTGTTTGAGGGTCAATTGACACAAAGCAAGAGATAACTCTTAAACGGCCCTATACGTGCAACAACCTGTCACTACCATGGTTATTGATAAATGCAGTAAAATCAACCACAGAAATTTCTTTAAATAAATATTATAGTTCTTCTTTGATCAGAAATGTCTATTCCTTCAAGGATCACACATTCTGAGCCCTTTCCAAAAATAAAAAATAGGACAAATGATTATTTGAAATTGTAACAATTGCCTGCCCACTGTCACAATATATGGTCCTTCATAGAGAAGTTAATCTAGAACCGAGTTGGAAGCTTTCTCCTTGCTGGCCAGTCCTCCGGGTGCCACACAGTTCTGGAAGAGAGCTCCATCAGCAGTCTTGATTACTTGTGGGCTGTATGTTCAACAACACCATCTAGATATACAAGATGAGCCCATGAGTGCAATAATGACACATCTGTTATAGGGACATCCAACTACTTTCAGATTATATTTGAGGCCTGCTCCATGAGACAGAATTTAACTATAGTATTATAGACCCAAAAGCCAATGGCCAGAAGGTCGTAGACCCTAGTGGGAGACTATTGTTGTTGATAAATTGACATTAAGTGCCCATTGAATTGTTGAGAGGAATATTAAAAGAGAGCTGGCACATTCCTACACTAGTGCTGGCACCCGCGGGCCACAGGGCTCCAGCCAGGTGATCTCAACTCAGTGGTCTCTGCCCGCCAACTCTCCCGTTCCAGCAGGGCTGAAGCTCCTGAGTTCCCTTTGCGGATCACTGCCACAACAGCCCAGCCATAAACCCCTGTGGTCAGTAGTCCCACCTTCCAGTAACCCAGTAAATCAAAGCTCTAGAAACTTATAATTAGAGCCGGGCGGTGGTGGCGCACGCCTTTAATCCCAGCACTTGACAGGCAGAGGCAGGAGGATTTCTGAGTTCGAGGCCAGCCTGGTCTACAGAGTGAGTTCCAGGACAGTCAGGGCTACACAGAGAAACCCTGTCTCGAAAAACCAAAAAAAAAAAAAAAAAAAAGAAAGAAAGAAACTTATAATTAAGCAGACAGATTTATACATCAATAAATTCTCAATAGACAAGATATCCACAAAGTAATATCATGTCCATTAATAGTGGTACAAGCAGCCTACCTAGATTAGACAAATTATCCCAAAATTCTAACCTTTATGATATCATAACTACCTGTGGCTGGTAAAGCCATGCTGGTTCACATCCACCTGCATCTCGGCCTACCTCCTTCTCTCCTGAGAAGCTCCTCTGCAACTTTTCACTCTGCCTCCCTTTTCCCTGTCCAATCACAGGCCTTCTGCTGAACTGATGTAATTGGACAGGGAAAATCCTGCGACGTTGAATTGCCTTCCAACTTCCACTTACATCAATTTTGTCTCCAGTAACCAATTTCTCCTGTACAACTAATCTAAGAATGGGGTCTTTCTTCATGTTTTTAGGCAGGTAGGTGTCCTTTGACCACACTGTCCTCTGTAACATCCTTATGAGTGAGTTTTGTTTTGTTTTGCTTTGTTTTCCAGATCTCACGCCCTCACTTCTTGACACATCTCTGATTTTCCTGAAATGAAGAGGTTAATTCTGATAAAGAATGATGTAGGAGATAAAACTTGAAGCTTTGACATTTATCTGGAAAGCCTTTATTACTCCCTCATCTTCATTGTGAGGGTTGTAGGCCTGATGTCATTTGTCCTCATTAACATTGATATTGAGAAGATTATGGACATTCCAATTCAGTTCTTCTTGTACTTGTTCCCCAAGAACTCTTGGGGATTTCTGCTGAAAAGCAGGAGATGTACCCCTCACCTCTTCCCTGTTATTTTCCCTCCCCCTCCCTCCTCCCTCTCTCCCTCTCTCCCTTTTATTCTCTCCAGTTCTAAAACTTCACAACAATGTAGGTTGTGTTATGGACTGTTCTACCTATCTCTGAAGTAACTAACTCAATCCAGAAACTTCACTCATACCCGGAAGATTTTCTTAATTCTCTCCTTCCACAATACCCTTTCCATTTGTCTCTGTTCTATAATTCCTATTAATTATATGCTTCATTTGATGAATTAATCCCTTAATTTTTAAGAAATAATGACTTTCCACTTATCATTTTGTGATATTTGACAAACTCTGTCTTCTAAAAAAATAAGGCTACTGAGATTTTCATTTGTTCTTAAGTTCCAAGTGCTCTTTCTGTTCTGTGAAGACTTGAGGAAATTTTTTAATGTCATTCTGTTCTTGTTTCTCGGGCAATATTACCTTTTATTTTTTTTTTTTTTTTTTTTTTTTTTTTTTTTTTTTTAATTTTAACCTTTTATTTTTAGAAGATATTATTTATAGCTTTACCTTTTCAACAAGTTTTCATTTCTACCTTTTCTTTTGTTGTCTCTGCTTTCTTTTGTGTTCCTTCTGTTCCTAATATTTCTATTCACTACATCCTTTTAACTAAAAGTTTATTTTCAATTGTCACTGATACCTGAATAATGGGCAATAAAAAGACGCCTCAGAGTTCTTTATGCTTAAAGTGGCAGACTTCACTATGAAAACATTTGGCAGGCCATGGATTGAGGAATCCCTAAAATTCAGTATTCCTAGATCTCCTCAAGTTCTCATCCCCTCCACTCTTTTGCCAAAGTGATGCAGGCCAGGCTGAGGACATCCTCTAAGAGATTTTTCTTTCTGCACTGTATAGACTTTCACTTCATCTTCAGTGATTCTGTTTTACCACAGATAGAAGAGGGTTTATCATACAGTGAAACTGATAATAAAACATTAATGTCCACAGAGTGCAGATGCCATGTGAATTCTTGTGTGATATTTCCTGAGCATGGCAGAACAGAGTGGAGAACACATGCTCTTCAACAGAAAACCTAAGTCACCAATCCAGTTATTGTATTGGCAACAGGAACAACTTTGCTTGGGTTTTGAAAATCTGAAACAATTACCTATATCTTGGCTTCAATCCCAGAGACCCTTGAGCCTTGGGCTCCTGGCAAGTCATGCTGTGATACCTGTCTGCACTGCCTCAATTCCAACCACCCTACTGCATGTAAACTACCAACACCTCACATGATGTGTTCTCTTACTAGTTGTTATCTCTAATAGACCCCAGGAACAATGAGCTTCCTGCTCCTATAGTCCAAATTTATTACCTATGTATAAACTGATGTCATTAGGAAGCTTTGTCATGGGTTTGAATACATTTCCCATTCCCCTACTTTTTTTGACATGTGCCTTTTTACTTTCATTGCACAAATATAAAAACTATAAGCTTTATAAGAGCTCCTGTCATAACTGCTTCCTATAGTTGTTGCCCAAACTGGCCACTATTACTCTCTCTGCATCTGTACCTGACTGGGATGAGTTTGCACTATTCTAGCCATCAAGAGATAGACTCTATCCTTCATTGAACTTTAAATTTAAAATGTCCTGGTGCCTAGCTTTGCTCAACTGGATCCATGGAAGATGTATTTTGTAATTTTTTTGACTATAGACATCAGGATCCCTGAATGCCTCTGCACACTCTTTTGCAACCAGTATCCAACCACAATGTGTAAAGTAAGCCCCCTGCTCAATGTGTTAGATAATAACATTCTGTATTGTGGTCCAGAAGCCAGTCAGCTCACACTTCCCAGACAGAAGCCCCAGAGATATTAAGAAGACACAGGGGAAGGCATCTTTGATGCATCTCCTTTTTATCCTTGCATTCATTACATAGTCCTGTTTCTGATACCACTGTGTTCCTATTGTCTCTCTATATATAATACTGAGCCTTTCTGGGCCTCTGTAGTAAGAACATTTGCTGTTGGGCCTCCCTAACACCAACTGAGGTCCTGGCTCCTGGAGTCCACTTAGTTACTGTCCATTCATGTCTTTCCTGCTTTAAAGGTGTTGGCACAATGTCTTCCTCTGCTCTCCTTGTTCTGGTTTTTTTTTCTGTTTTGTCTTATTTTTATTATAGTAAAAGCAATTATTAGCAAGACAATATATTTTTTTGAAAAGCATGTTCTTTTATTGAAAAGGAAATAAAAAACATTTTATGATAAAATTGAAGATTTACATGGAAAATATTTCTGATAAAATAGAAGAGATACATAGAAAAACATGTTAAAATTGATAATTTTCATGGAAAACTAAAGAGTAAAGTGGTAGACATAAAAAATATTCCTAAATTAATTGAAAAATTAAATAGAAATATTTTATAATAGAATCGCGGATTTACGTGGAAAATATTTCTGATAAAATTATAGAAAAATGTAAAAAAATGTTAAAACTAAAGATTATCATGGAAAATTTTATATAGATATAATAATGGTAGGCATAAAAGTATTCCTAAGGTGATTGAAAGTGGAATTATAAACATTTACTGATAAAGTTGAAGATTTACATGGAAAATATTTCTGATAAAATTGAAGAAATATATAGAAAAACATGTTAAAATTGAAGATTATCATGGGAAATTATACAGATAAAATAGTAGGCATAAAAATAATTCTAAGTTGATTGAAAGTGGAATTATAAACATTTTTAGGTAAAATTGAAGATTTACATGGAAAATATTTCTGATAAAATTCAAGAAATATATAGACAAAAACATTAAAATTGACTATTTCATGGAAGATTATACAGACAAAATGGTAGATATAAAAAATCTTTAAATTAATTGAAGGTGGAATTAAAAACATTTTGTGATAAAATCAGAGATTTACATGAAAAACATTTCTGATAAAATAGAATAAATGTATAGAAAAACATGTTAAAATTGAAGATTATCATGAAAAATGCAGATAAAATGGTAGACATAAAAATTACTAAATTAATTGAAAGAGGAATTACAAATATTTTCTGATAAAATTGAAGATTTACATGAAAAATATTCCTGTTACTCTATGCTTTTTTATTGGGGAATTGAGTCCATTGATGTTAAGAGATATTAAGGAATAGTGATTGTTGCTCCTTGTTATTTTTGATGTTATTCTTATATTTGTGTGAGTATCTTCTTTTGGGTTTGTTGGAAGAAAATTACTTTCTTGCTTTGTCTAGGGTGTAGTTTCCCTCCTGTGTTGGCATTTTCCATCTATTATCCTGGATTTGTGGACAAATATTGTGTAACTTTGGTTTTATCATGGAATATCTTGGTTTCTCCATCTGTGGTGATTGAGAGTTTTGCTGGGTATAGTAGTTTGGGCTGGCATTTGTGTTCTCTTAAGGTCTGTATGAGATCTGCCCAGGATCTTCTAGCTTTCATAGTCTCTGGTGAGAAGTCTGGTGTAATTCTGATAGGTCTGCCTTTATAAGTTACTTTCCCTTTTTCCCTTACTGCTTTTAATATTCTTTTTTTGTTTAGTGCATTTGGTGTTTTGACTATTATGTGCCGGGAGGACTTTCTGGTCTGGCTCAGTCTGTTTGGAGTTCTGAAGGCTTCTTGTATGGTCATGGGCATCTCATTCTTTAGGTTAGGGAAGTTTTCTTCTAAAATTTTGTTGAAGATATTTACTGGCCCTTTAAGTTGGAAATCTTTACTCTCTTCTATACCTATAATCCTTAGGTTTGGTTTTCTCATTGTGTCCTGGAGTTCCTGGATGTTTTGGGTTACAAACTTTATGCATTTTGCATTTTCTTTGACTGTTGAATCAATGTTTTCTATGGTATCTTCAGCAGCTGAGATTCTTTCTTCTATCTCTTGTATTCTGTTGTTGTCTATGACTCCTGATTTCTTTCCAAGGTTTTCTATCTCTAGAGTTGTCTCACTTTGTGATTTCTTTATTGTTTCTACTTCCACTTTTAGATCCTGGATGGTTTTGTTCAGTTCCTTCACTTGATTGTGTTTTCCTGTATTTCTTTAAGGGATTTTTGTGTTTCCTCTTTAAGGGCTTTTACCTGTTGACCAATGTTCTCCTCTATTTCTTTAAGAGAGTTATTTAAGTCCTTCTTGAAGCCCTTTATAAGCATCATGAGATTCAATTTTAAATCCAACTCTTGCTTTTCCAGTGTGTTGGGGTATCTGGGACTTGCTGTGGTGGGAAACTGGGTTCTGATGTTGCCAAGTAGCCTTGGTTTCTGTTGGTAGGGTTCTTGTGCTTGCCTTTCACCATCTGGTTATCTCTAGTGCTAGTTGGTCTTGCTGTCTCTGACTGGAACTTGTCCCTCCTGTGGGCCTGTAAGCCTGTGTTCATATTCCTGAGAGACCAACTCTCTTTTGGCAGGGTCTCTGCACAGAAGGCTGTGGAGCAGCCTGGCTCCCTGGTGCAAATGTTGGTGGGAAGACTTCCGTCCCAGCTGCTCCACTGATCATATACCCTGTGTGCTCCTAACTGTTCCCCTCCAGAGAGAAGGTGGAGATCTCACCTCCTCTGTGCTGAGAAGTGCAATCTCTGCTGGGAGATCACTCTCTCCTGGTGGGCCATGCACACAAGGCTATGGAGTTGCCCAGCTCCCTGGTGCAAATGGCAGCAGGAAGCCTTGTTCTGGTTTTTAGTGACCTTTTTTCCCCTAACTGCAAAGTTTAGTGGTGTTTTGAGAGAATGTCAGGCCAACAGATGTACTAGAATAGACAGATGTACAGCCAGAGTTAACAAGTCTCCTCCCTTCATTTTTATACATGAAGAAATGGAAGACAATAGAATGTAAATAACTTGCCCAACGCTACATGACAGTGGTTAGTGGAGGAATTAAAAAAAAGAGAACCCTCTACAGTCCAGTGTTCCTTCTTCTACTTCATGCCACATTCATGGTTAGATCAGGCAGCCCATGTGATGGGTCAAGCCTTATCCCCAGTTGACATTATTATAGGTTCCTCTGTACAGAAGGTGAGAGTCTGCAGTTACGAAGTTTGTTCTAGCCTTGACAAATACTAGCATTATCAGCTTATGTGATGAGCACTGAAAGTCAACAAGACATTTTATATTTCCCAGCTAATGTCTAACCATATACCATCATTCACACAGAATCGTGAAGTTTGTCAGTTCTCATATGTAAACGAGAAACTGATAGGTCAGTATTTAGAATTTTTTTTTTTTTTTTTTTTTTTTTTTGGTTTTTCGAGACAGGGTTTCTCTGTGTAGCCCTGGCTGTCCTGGAAACTCACTTTGTAGACCAGGCTGGCCTCGAACTCAGAAATCCTCCTGCCTCTGCCTCCCAAGTGCTGGGATTAAAGGCGTGCGCCACCACCGCCCGAGTATTTAGAATTTTAACTATGTAGTCAAATATCTGAGCTACAAACTAAGACAAATTTGCAAGCTACAGGGTGTGGCCATGGCACACAGGAAAATGGCCCTCAAGCTAGTTGAGAAATGACTGGAATTAGGTGTTTCATGACTTGCCATATAATATTGCACAGCTCAGTTACAATACCTAGTTTCTGCCAGTAACCATCAGTGACTATGCCAAAAGCTTTGTTCCAGTCACTTACATGAAACTGTCACAGGCTGCCAAATTTTCTCTCAGGCCCTTTTTCAGAGATTACACTTAGCATTACCATACAACTCTATGAAGTATCAAACCAGGATGGGAGATTAGGGTAGGGTATGGAGACACCAATGGAATATTCCATACTTTTGAGTAAAAAACTTATTGCTTCTAGATAAATCATACCTATTGTCTTGTTTCTTCACATAGACCTGTATCAGTGTATTTCCTCAAGACAATTGCATTCTGCAGAATGTAGTCACCTGTAACACAACAGTATGAGCAATCCTGCATGGTTTAGAGATTTCAAACCCTCAAGTGAAGTGAAGACACATTTGCTACAGGGCTTTTCATCAGTTTCAATCCCATTCTCATCATTTCAGTTCTTATTGCTAATCAAAGACTCTTGCCTCATGCACAGGGTCTGCTCAGTCCCCATCAGTCCCTTCCAATGGTGTGTGCTCACCGCATTTCACCTGGCACAGTGAGGAGGCTCGATTAGCACACTGAGCAGGTCCCTTAGTGAATAATGGGAAAAATTAAGAGTGCTAATATTTAATGAACTCTTGTTCTTACCATACACCTTGACAGGCACTTTATAGGCATCTCATGTCAACCCAAGACAACTTTATGAGCAGAAATGGTTATTATCTTCCTTTTATGGCATCAGAAGCTGAGACTTTGAAAAGTTCTAGAAGACTCAGTTTGCAAGTATAACAAGTAGGAGACAGACCTACTATTTCTAAATTTAAAAGTTGTGTTTCTAATCACCAAGATTACTATCAAACCAAACCAAGTGGAGAAACTTAGATTTATGTGACAGAAAATTAGGGGCCCAAGATATTTTAAGATGTGTGATTTAAAGGTTCAATGACAATAGTTTTCAGAGTTTAAGACTGAAAAAAGAAATACTTGTCAAAGTACAGTGTAATGTAACTGTGAAGAGACCAGGGCCTCAATTAAGACCAAACAAATGGGGAAAAACAGCAAAGCTTATAAGAAGTAATAATAAATAAAATTTTACTTTTAAAATTTTAAAATTTAAAATAAAATAAAATAATAAATAAAATAAAATTCTAAATAAAATAAAATAACTACCTAATAAAATTTGGCATTATACTTTAAGTAAATTAGATTCCAAGTTGATACTCAATTCAGAAATTGACTGATTTTGACAATATTGAGACCACTTACAAAAACAACATGTAAGAGAAGCCAATGGATTTGGTCTTAAGTATGTTAAATTAGAGCTGACATGGGAATAGAGCTTATACTGGAATGTTAACATAATCCAAACAATCAACTATTTGCCTCAAAACAAATATTGGAGGTACAAGTCAACAATAAATGCCTGAACCACTAGAGTTTTAAGACATTGTTATAGGTCATGTCAGAAATAATATGTGAGGGAAATAGAAAGATTCTAGTGATAGAGACGACCATGTGCGTAAATAATACAGAATGGAGGAAGGAAGTATAGTAAAGATATGAGCTGGGCACTCGAAGACTTCCAAGATGTATTCCTCCTAGCAAAACTAGAGAGGGCTTCATGGGGCAACTGAGGAGCAACTGAGGGGGGATTTCAATGATGCAACAAACATCAAAGGATAGAGAAAGAGGGACGGAGGTTCCTAGTAGAGTAAGCAAAGCTTGCTGCTTTCAATAGCAGGTTGCTTTAGGAATGCAGTTAGTCCAAGAGGCAGAAATAACAGGTTCTGGAGTAGGGAGGAGAAAGCATAGTGAAATGCCAGGCAGAGGAAGCAGGTTGGAGCCAGATAATGGAAGGCCTTGAAGTCTACAAGGGGAGCTTGGGCTTTGTTCTGTAGTTAATTTAAGGTCTTCCAAAGTTTGATCATATATGACTCATAGGCTAATCTTTTATTTCTTTCTGTATGTAAATATATGATTTTTTATGAAGTTTTGCCTCTTATCTCTTCCCAGTCCTCTACTTTGTTTGGTAGCCTGTCCTTGGGTTAATGTTCCTAATATCCCTTGCAGTCTGCATGCTCTATTCAGTATTTCTAATTAACCCTTTTCTAACTCAAAGCTCTTTTTTCTCCTTCCTAGACTCATAGTTGAAAGTCTTGTCAACATCAGAGATGTCAACAAAAGAATTCTTCCTCTTTGATTTTAATCCTAAAGTCTATTTCTGATATGCTACTCATTTGACCCAGATCCCATTTGCAATAACAAAAGGAAGAGTCTGTCTGAATGCTTTCACCTTCGTTTTCCTTTGGAGATGTCTCCTATTATACCATCTTTGGGTGTTTTCCTTCAAAGGGCTCAGGTTCACAGAAAATGGATCTGAAGAAGTGAAAATGTATCCCCCTAGGGAAAGCCTTCCTGCCTCAGACCTGAAAAGTGCCTGAAGAGCCTATTCCAGTCATTTTCAGTCCAGTCCATCCAATGAGAGACAGAGACAGAGACAGAGACAGACAGAGAGAGACAGAGAGAGAATTCAAGGAGTCAGATCCCTGACATTTGCTCTCAAAGTGGCAACAGAAATAGTTTGCCAAAACTAGTCAAATTTAATTGTAATCTTAGGAATTTTATATTAGTTGTTAGCTGAAATTCCTTTTGGTGACATGAACCCATCCTCAATGTCCCATCCTCAATAAAACAAAGAAAATGGACCTTCTCTCCTTCCTATGTGACTGTCATCTGAATTATATTTCCCTCTAAACCTTAGAGATTAAACATTATATCTGGGCATTTTTACATGATTAAAAGGCTCAACTATTTAATATTTTATATCTTGCTCTTTTAAACATCACATTATCTCCCAACAACCCTCCCCACTCATCTCTCTCATCTTCACCTTCCCTTGATCACATATTCCTCTCTATCTTCTCAGAACACATTCATAAAACAACATGAACGGGAATTAAGAGCAATGCAGCAGGGAGTGGGGACCAAGGAAGGGAGGACACTCGTTCCCGTGGTTACTTGATGTCCTAATGTTTAAGAGAAATAGGAATTCAAAACCTCCATGGATTTTGCACATATCTAAAATTTAAAATTAGAAATGTTTCTAGAACATCATCTAGGCCCAAGCAGTCACAGAGGAACCCCAGACTGCAGAGAGCAGTCCAGAATCCACACCACATGCTGGCATTGTCTTTTTATATTATCTTTTTACTGTCTCCTGGCCTTGGTGACATAAGGAAAGGATGCCTTCAGCAGGTAGGTCCACTTCCTCTTTGGGTTCGGATCACCTTTTCTCTGAACCCTCTACAGAGAGCTACCAACCCACTCCTCTCTCTCCCTGTCATCAGATTATATACTGCCTTGATATAAACAAATGTGAGCTAAGAAAGCCATCAGGGGGGTTTAACAGTTCCAGATACCTGAAACAGTTCCCTGCCTGTGTCTCCTTAAATCCCAGGGCATCCTTAGGAAAACAAACAACAGAGAAAGGAAGTCCTACAACAGAACATTGACTCATACCATGTCAACTATGGTTTTCCTCTGGAAGTAAAGCAAAGTAGACAGCTTCCTAAACTGAATTAGCTTTCTCATCCTGTGTCATCTGCCTTCTGAGTCCCTTACCCAGGACAGCACATGTCCATAGCATCAGAACACTCTGTACAAAAAGAAAGGCTGGGTGTGCCAGTATGTGACAACCCCAGTCCTGCTCTGTCTATCCTTGAGTGACTGGTTGATGTAATGAAAATGTGCAAGAACTGTGTGTGACACTATGCAGTCACCAATCCAGCCAAGTTCACCAGAATGAAAAATAAGTACAGCACTAGAAGCTACAGACATAATATTTTTGGTTTGGGTGTCTTATGACAGACAGACCATATGGATTAAACTCACCTTTAAAGGCCCATGAGCCCTGCTCACCTATCTAGCTGCATGCACAGAATTGGAGATCTCCAAACCCTCCAGGATATGACTCAGAGAACACTGTGTGTGTTCTCTGTCAAGTTATCCCTGAGCTTACCTTCTCCAGTGGTGTGATTATTGGAGCCTTTCTCCTCATTGGGATTCTTTCTCTTTGTGTTTGAACCATGTCTAGACTTTGGTGGTTCTTACCTATCTTGGTTGGCTTCTACTTTGATGTGCTTTAGAGACCATTCTACTTATTCAATTATCCCAGCAGCTTACCCCATTTTCTAAATCAGAGCCTCTGCCCTCCTCTAGCCTCCTCTCTTGACTAATTATGGCCAATATGGATGTCTAAAACAGTGTCATTCAGGCTAGGAAAGCTGACACCTGACTGGCTCAACTTCCCATGAGACTGTGATGAAAAAGATGCATTTGTCTTCCTGATTTAGGCTTTGCTACCTAATGGCCTATTGCATATATCATTGCTTTCTTGAGAACTCATTCTCAGGCTTTTTTCTTATTTTAGATGGGAGGCTTCTCTTGTAAACAGCTTTCTTAATTCAGGCATCAACACACCACCTTTCCCCTTCTGTTTTGAGAGGAGGGTATCATTTTATTACAAGAATATTGAAATGGTATTTGGACACTTTGAGGTAACCTTTCCCAACAGAAAATGCAAAACCTCTACAAGAGCAGGTACTAGTCGACTTCTGACACTAGGGAATATCAGATGTCCTGTGGCATTTCTTTTAATCTTTTACTGAGCTGTGGGACTGGCCTCATTGGGCTCAAAGCCTAAGGGTGACACTATTCTTCTGGTCAATTCAATCTTTCAGCTAGCATTCATTCCATCTCAAGATGGATGGCAACACACATCTTCCATACAAGTTGCCATGACAACTGAAGAAAAAAATGTGTGCACACGGAGCATTTAGCTTGAATCACCAAGACTAACATAGTCTCACTATCCCCACAGTCTCCCTTTGCCTTACAACATGGGACTTATCTCTGTCTTCATTAGTATGCAGAGCCCATCAGTATTGGGTGGTGTTTTGCAGCTATGAATATTTCCCATTGCACAATCTTCCCCCACAACTGTTCTCCCTTGTCCTTAAAACCAAAACATCTTCCAAGGTTCTGCACAAGCAAATTCTCCCTCTTCACAACCTTATTTATAGGTCAAATGGTACTCAATGACATGCTTTTAAAATAAGAAATAGCACCATAAACCCCATGCTTGGCCCTTTTAAACCACAAGGAAGTTCCACTGCCCAGCAGAGTGAGAAATGGTATTGTTCACAGAATGTAGGCTAGTTTGGGATGAGGGCTAGGAGCTACAGTTGTCTGTGCTATGAAACCCATGCTTATGTCATCCTTCCAAGAACAACCACTCTACTCCCGCCTTGGCATGCCAGCATCAGTAGAGAAGAAAACTGGGCTCCATTTGGTGAAAGGTTTGTTGTATTTAAATCATTTCCATTTGACCTTTATTAGACAAAGATCTATATATTAAAGCAAATAATCAGAATACCACTATAAACTTTAATTATCATCTAAAAAATAATTATGAAAGTCATATATTAAAGGCTTCTCCAGAATGAGTGTTTATAGTTCAAATGATGTCATGATAAATGCATTTGGTCAACATGAAATGTAAATATGGGAAAGTGTTTAGCCACGAATAATGAGACTTTTAACTCGTAAAAGTGGGTCAGCCATATAAGTCAATTAATGAACAGATGAGAATGTAATAAAAATTTGCACTAGCTTCCCTTCCCTGTTTCTATTAGACCCTTTATACATCTTTACCAAGGGCAAGTACTGTGGAGGGAAACTGTCCAGGCTATTAACACAAATATAAAACTGACCAAGGAAAGAGTACATGGCAAAAGGAATGGATGGAGTGGGGGCCAGAGAAGGAGGTGGTTGACCTCAATATTCTAAGTTAGTGATGGCCAACAGGGACTTCATTAAAACTCCAGATCCCAGTAGTCCAGTTAAAGAGGTGAGTCTACACAGGAGATAATCATTAGATATGGCCTCCTAGGGCTCCCCAGCAGAGCTCATGCAACACAGGGAACACAATATGACATCTAGAGTCTCACATGTTTCTTCCTGCTTATTAAAGCCCAGCACAACCTCCTTAGAGCCTTGTAGAATGACCTAGTTCCAAACAGTTCTCATGCCAGTGGCACTGTCTTCATTTGCCACTCCACCTCTATGTCTCCCAGTCCCTTGTCTATAGCTATCTGCCATGTTGCGCTCCTGTGTATCTGAGAGTGACAGTACAAATCTTTGAGAACTGGACAGCAATAGCAGGGCCCTGTTGGAGCACTTATACCACTCCATGGGAGTGTGGAGTGGTCACCTGTCAGCCTGCTGTAAATCTATCAAAGTATTAGCAATGCCAAGTGCATTGGAGAAGCCTAATCAATATTTATTGATAGAATAAGTTGTCTTAAGTCATCCTACAAAGGAAATTGCTTTCTGTTTATAGTGTATTGTTTTCCCATTGACACAGTTCACTGTTCTTCAATATAATGGCCATACCTGTTCATAGTCTGTGTTTGTATACCACACAAAGTTAAAATGCAGCATATATATATATATATATATATATATATATAGTTATATAATATATACATTTATAATTAAAATCATATATCTATGTATATATACATAGATATAAGATATTTACAGATATATAATTTTAATTATAAAGGTCTTTATAAGTTTAGGCAATCAAAAATCTATATACTCTAGTTAATTAGAAACCTAGTGCCATTGGGAATACCAATCCCCAGTCCCACCCCTAGAAGCCCATCTTCCAATATTACACTCACACAAATTTGAGCCACCTTTTCCAAATTTAACCCGCCCAAGAGATGACATCTTAAAATAGCCATTATTTTCGTAAGAATGTTGTGGTTTTCTCTCCTCCTTTGAAACAGGAACTCTCCACACAGCCCTGACTGGCCTGGGATTCTGTCCTCCTGTCTCAGTCTCCAGAGTGCTAGATTACAGGTACACATAGCTGCACCTGGCTTGCATAGCTGCTAAATTAGAATATGCCCTCTTGTGTTGTTAAGAGTTAATTAAAATGTCAAAAGCTTGTTTTAAGGACACATAATTAATGAAATTTTCTCTAAGGATGCCAAACACTAAAATAGAAGCGATCTACCAAATCACACCACAGACTGGCTCGAGACGCTGTTTCATGCCAGCTCTGTAACAGTAACCTTCATTCTGAAGGCGATTCTGAGGACAACTCTGAAATAAGTCTAGGGTACAAGGATGCGCCTGGTACCATACCAGGATTCTCTGCTGGCATTCTAATACCATGGGTTTGTATTATCCCCTAGACTGGAATTCATAATTCATGAATAGAGCCTGTGAAAAATACAATGTATATTTTGCTCATTTTTAGGATGTGCATATGGTGCATTGTAGAGATTAAGAAAAAAAAGAAAAAGACATTCCCAGAAGCAGCATTCAATATTCTATAGCTGTAAAATATTACAATAATGGAAAGCGTGGTTGTACTGCCTAAGAAAAAAAGGAAGTTCATAAAGTCATCCGAGTTAGGGGCTCAGTTCTTCAGTACTCAAAGGAGGAATTTTTCAGTTATATAAAAGATTAAAAGGAAGATTGGTCCTGGTGAGATCCAAAGCAAGACCTTAAGTCTTGAACTCAGACATACTTCCTTCCATGTCTGGTTTTCTGCAGGAAGGTTTTGAAGATACATTAGAGACCCAGAGAAAGGTAATCCTACTTCAAACTGGACAAGAAAAAAGGGCCAGACACTCACAACATGATGTTGTCATGACTATCCGAGAGGCTTGCTGTGTAAAAACACAGGCTTGCTCTTGTCAGACTTGAAGCTGAAGGTGTATTTCTACTCAACAATGAGGAGCTGTTGCCTTCACTTATGAAGTGAGATTTTGGGGTGGGTAAAAGAATAAATGAGCCAAACTAAAGATGACTTTGGAGAACTCAAATGTGGATACGTTTTTATTGAGTTTCACATCATGCACCCCAGTCCCACACATGTCCCTGCCCCCTCATATCCATCCTTGCCCTTGCAATTCCCCCCCAAAACCCAAACAAAATAAACAAAACAAAGCATACCCAAAGCAATGTGTGGGTTGCCTAATTATAGCACCCTGAGATTTAGCCACTTGGTAGCCAGTTTTCTCTTTATGAAAGAGGCCTACTAATGATTTCTGTAATTATCATCATTATTAGTACCTCAACGGTAGCCCCACCCAGAAATGCTGGGAACTGGTAAGATAGACAATGGGTGGAGTCAGTATATTCCTTTAAATACCTGTGCTCGAGGTCCAGGTTCTCTTCTCTAAGGGTAGCTCTGAAGTGTTCTGAGTATCCATTCTGTCTCACGCATCATAGTCAAGAGCTCACCTCTATTTAACTTCCGTTCACCCATCTGGAAGATCCCAACCAGCAACTATGGTTGATGATGAGCTGACTGCTTTGGTAGTAGATAATGGGTCAGGGATGTGCAAGGCAGGTTTTGGGGGCGATGATGCCCCACGTGCTGTGTTCCCCTCCATGGTAGGGCGTCCACGACACCAAGGAGTTATGGTAGGCATGGGCCAGAAGGACTGTTATGTGGGAGATGAGGCCCAGAGCAAGCGGGGCATCTTGACCTTGAAGTATCCCATTGAACACGGAGTCGTCACCAACTGGGATGATATGGAGAAGATCTGGTACCACACTTTCTACAATGAGCTCCGCGTGGCACCAGATGAGCATCCTATTCTTCTCACCGAGGCACCTCTTAACCCCAAGATCAACCGGGAAAAGATGACTCAGATAATGTTCGAGGCTTTCAACACGCCTGCCATGTATGTGGCTATCCAAGCCGTGCTATCCCTCTATGCTTCGGGAAGGACTACAGGTATCGTGATGGATTCTGGGGATGGGGTCACTCACACTGTGCCTATCTACGAAGGTTATGCTCTGCCTCATGCCATTCTACGACTCGATCTGGCAGGCAGAGACCTGACTGATTACCTCATGAAGATCCTGACAGAACGAGGCTATAACTTCACCACCACGGCAGAGAGGGAGATTGTACGGGATGTCAAAGAAAAGCTGTGCTACGTGGCCCTGGACTTTGGGCAGGAGATGGTCGCTGCAGGTACTTCATCCTCGCTTGAGAGAAGCTATGAGCTCCCTGATGGGCAGGTGATCACCATTGGGAATGAACGCTTTCGATGCCCAGAAGCCATTTTCCAGCCTTCCTTTCTAGGCATCGAATCCAGAGGCATCCATGAGACAACCTTCAACTCTATCATGAAGTGTGATGTGGATATTCGTAAGGATTTATATGCCAACACTGTCCTGTCTGGAGGTAGTACCATGTACCCAGGCATTGCCGACAGGATGCAGAAGGAAATTTTCACCTTGGCACCAAGCACCATGAAAATTAAGATCATAGCTCCCCCAGAACGCAAGTACTCAGTTTGGATTGGGGGCTCTATCCTCGCCAGCCTGTCCACCTTCCAGCAGATGTGGATCAGTAAGCAGGAATATGATGAAGCCGGTCCTCCTATTGTTCATAGAAAATGTTTCTAAGTGAGCTACCATGTCCTTTTTCCTAGGTCATAATGATGGTACCCTACCTCACCCAGGAAAATTAAGGTAAATCATTTACTTCTTATTGAGCGTACAAGCCAGGAAATCTACATCTCCATCCAAGTATTCAGGGCTATGACACAGCTAACCACACTGTGATTTTTCATCAGCTGGGGGAATTCTGATATCATATTCTGTTTTCCATGCCTGTAGGGCTCAAAGAAATGTGCTTGCTCACATGAAAATATGTGACAAGGAGTAAAATCATGAGAATATAATTTCAGGCCAAATAACTACAGTTTGCGAGTTTTAAATCTAGTTCTTGCTAAAATGGTTAACAACACTCTACAAATCTGCAATTGAAAAGTTTAGCAACTTATTAATTCTCCTTATTTATTTACTTCTTTCTACGGATATAACAAATTATGCAGGTCAATCATCTATAGCCACATACACATCAAGAAGGTAAAATATTATATCTTAAAACATAATAATGTACTTGTCTGGCTGAGCAACTTATGTGAACATTTTTATTCTCTAATCAACATTTTAGTAGCTCTGTATTGCAAGGAATTGTCTTGTCACATAAACCTAACTAAATAATTGCCATTCAATTAGTGTACATAAATCAAATTAATTTTCAAGACAAGGTGGCATTCTGTTGGTCAAGTACATCTTAAAGTCTTAGTTACTGGACTTCATCAGACCCATGAAACAGTAAACCTACAAATGATGCCTAACTGTTTACATAGAAAGATATTATTATATCAAGTTAATTTTGTTCTGCCACAGGGTGACAAGAGTAATTTTATTTGTATCTCTCAGCATAATAACGTGTCTTTCTTGAGTAATATCTGTTGGCCTTGATTCTGGATATTCCTCGTATGCAATGCTGTTGCTATGGGAAATACAGTACCAGTCTCTCTGCAAACAATAAATTGTAGTAGAAGTTCAGTAACCTCAAGTGTGTTCTTGGAAAGATTTTGTTGTAGTTCTTTATTTTATTACAACCAGTGACTGGAAACACTTGTGTACGCATATGTCTCTGAGATGATAGCTTCTCAAAAAACATATTAGTTTTTCTTCCTACAATGTTTGAGATGATTTAATGAACCCAGTGGTGATTGAACAACAAATTTTTAGTATGACCATATCTGTTTCCATCTATGCCGTGATTTCCGATTTTTTGGTAATCTGGGTAATTTGCTTTTTTCATGTTTTTATCTAAAGTGTTAAGATATTTATCTGCTTATTTGCTTATGGAGATACTGTTAGACATGTGGGAGGGAGGAATCTCTTCTCTTTCATATTAGGTTGGAAACTTCTTGTGTTTAAACATGTGAATTTGGAATCTTTAACCAATTCTGTTAAGATAGAGCTTTCCAAATAATTCGATTATTCTTTATTTCCTTCATCAGTTGGTGTAATTGTTTAATCTGCAAAAGCACTTTCTTTTACAAAGCTTGCTTTTCCTTTAATTTCATTAAAGTAAGATGAGAACATGCTTGTGTTTTGGATTTCCTGTTATTTCCCTCACCCCTTCCCATGAGAGAGTGATTCAGAGCATCACTCTCCCTGTGCATGACCTGCTCATCCTCATGTTACGCATGCTCAGAGCATCACTCTCCCTGTGCATGACCTGCTCATCCTCATGTTACGCATGCTCAGCTTCTACCTCCTACATTCGCTCCTGTAAAGTTAAAAGTCAGTTTTTAAATAGCTAGTCAGATAAGTTTATAAATTCCTCATAATATTAAGGTTTAGTGGATGACCCAGTATTCAGTAATTAAGTTAGAGGTAATGGCAACATAATAACATCCTGGATTTGTTGTCATGATGCTTCTCATTTACGGGGTGAGTAGTTCTCACAAATATTCTGACCTATATTCTGAATTACTAGGAAAAAAAAGGAAAAAGTATAAAAACCTGTGTCTCTAACCACAGAACGTTTATGGGCTGGATGAGGTGAACTCTTGAGAGATGAAGCCACAGAACTCTAACTTGGATGTGTTAACCCTGTAAGGCCAACAGCAGTGCAAACCTCAGGTTGTTGGATAGGCTCTTCGTGCGCACTGATTACTTGATTGATGAGTTAAATCAGGGCTCAGCCCACCTCAGAGCTTTACAATTTGGGATCAATGCCCTGTGCTTAACTAAGACAATTGGACTGCTCCTCGCCAGCGGCGCACCAGCCTGGCTCATCAGCCAAATTACTCAGAGAACCCTTTACATACATAGATTTCTGAGCCCGACCCTCAGAAATCCTGACTCAGTAGGTCTAAGGTGAAGACTCGGGGTCCCAACGTGCAACCAAATAGAAGAATTGCCTCTCTAAAGAACCCAAAATCTAAAGCACATTACAGATGCAAAGATGAGGAAGAACTTGGACACCTGAAATACCCATCGTCCTGGGAAGACTGGAAGCAGCAAAGCAGTGTCCTCTGGTCACTAGCGACACAGCACAGAGCAAGGCTTTACCTTCCCCCGTGCTGCATCCTGAATGACAGCTGCAGCTGGTGCTCTGAATTTCCCCAGACAGCAATTCCCCCAGTCATAGGGAATGCTTTCCTAAAACCATGCCTGATCCGAAGCTTCTTTGACATGTAGATATGCTCATTTTAAATACCCCCACTGGATGTGGAAGAAACTGAAAAGAAGTATGGGGTCTTTAAGGTCAAGATCACCCCTTCTGAGGAACCTTTTGTAAACAAAGTAAATGTGACAAAGAAACTCCTCTGTTGTGTTCCTAACACATTGTTTATATGCACACAACGCAACATGATAAACACTTCCCAAGCATATGTCTACACTCCCACACACACCACCAAAAAGCACCTGGAGGACAGAAACACACACAGTGTCTACCCACCTTTGGGTTTTCCTAATGCTGACCACACTGTATAATTCAATACACGCGGCTCGAATGGATGATGCTGCAGAACCCTTCACTGTATAGATTGCTGGATCTGCTCCATCCGGCCCAGCTCGATTTGCGCTCCCTCTGAGGCCCATTCTCTGTCCTTTCTTCCTCCCTTCTCATTCCTTTCCCCTTCACTGCTCTTCAGCATGAGAGGCTAGATATTCAACTGCCTTTTGCTTGCCAGTAAGTTCACCATTTTGATGGACCGAACAATGGATTAACATTCTCTTCAAAACTATGTGCTAGTTGCATGGCTGCTGAGATAGAGAGGGAACAAAGGAAGGAAGGATCTGATCAGGAGAAGGAAAACCGAAGAAGTGAGGAAGAAGAAGGAGATTAAGGAAAGGGAAGAAAGAAGAATGGAGAGATGAGGGGAGAGAAGAGGGGGAGGGAGAATGGGCATCCATTGCTCATTGAGTGCAGTAGTACATTTAGCTCTCTTAATTCGTTTGTACTCCTGCTGACAGTTTCCTTTGGTTTTGTTGTTTCTGTTTTTGTTTTGGTTTGGGGGTTTTTTTTGCCCCCAATTATCACAGAGTTAAGAGCTTCAGTTATCTGACTATAGTAACTCAAACACTGTAAGGCCTTGAAAAGTGTGCTTTTGGGGTGACTATTTGCAGCCTCCTTCTGGTTTACTAAACATTCCTTTCTAAAATGTTTGAAGCTAAGAACTAAACACATGGCTCTCCCAGTACTGCTTCCAGATGTCGCTAGGTCCGATGGGGACTTTAAGGACACACGTGTATGCACACATGAGAAACTTCATCAAAATCAACTGACACCTTAACACTTCCTTTTTAAAAATGAAAGAAACTGTCTAAACTGTAATCGTCATTTAAAAAAAAAAAGCTAAATGGTGAAAATTCTACAGCTTTCTTGAATTTCCTATCTTGTTTTTCAGCCTATTAAAAATCTGCCTTCCTAGCCAGGCGGTGGTGGCGCACGCCTTTGATCCCAGCACTTGGGAGGCAGAGGCAGGTGGATTTCTGAGTTCGAGGCCAGCCTGGTCTACAGAGTGAGTTCCAGGACAGCCAGGGCTACACAGAGAAACCCTGTCTTGAAGAAAACCAAAAAAAAAAAAAATCTGCCTTCCTAAGTAGCTGATGTTTTTAACTTATAAATGGGAGTGTCAATAAGATGTGATGGTAAGATGTTTTATCTAGACAACACCTCCTCATGTGCATTTGCAAATCCAGCCTGTCAGCATTTCTCTCTTCTCTAGGGACTGAGAACTTGAACACTTGCTATTCTTATTGAACGAAAATAGAAAGCATGTAAGTAAACACCACGTTACTCTCTCTAGCTTCGGGAATGATGTGGGAACGGGAATACACACAACCCACGTAACACTGCATCCGGTGAGGAAGAAAACGGACACACAAGCAGAATGAGAAAGACTAGCGTTCTCACTGAGACACCCTTTGTGGCCATGTGGTGCCAAGAAAAGTTCTTCTTGGCTGTGTTATGGCTTGTGGGTAAAGCAAGGAAAGTAGGGCTTCAATACTGAATCTTAACTTCCTAGCCTGTTCCTCCACTTGGCCCGTTCCCTGGGAGCCCCTCAGAGGAAGAGTCACACGTCACCTCTTCCACTACAGAGTGGAAAAAACATAGACTACTCACAAGGAAATAAATGGGAGTGTGTTGTCACAATGTGGTTTTTTTTTGTTTGTTTGTTTTTTGTTTTTTATTTACTAAAATGGCAATGGGCCGAATTTGGCCAATCGGCAATAGTTTAAAGAAAGAAAAATTTTACATGTGAAACTTTTAATTCATTTAATTCAGAGGCTGCTTATTACTTACTGTTCTAACCATTGTGAGTGAATACCTGAGATGGGGGGACAACTTATTAGGTAGAAGGGTTTATTTTGGTACTGTCCATATGGTCGGGAAGGCATCATGAAATCCACGGTGGCAGGAGTATGTCACAAGAACCGAGACGTGAGGGGAGGTGAACAGCAGTGTTCAGCTGTCTGCTTCATTTTCCCTTTGTATTCAGGACAGGACCCCAGGCCACAATGTGGTGGCACCATTCAGAGTGGCTGTTCCCTCTCTGGGTCCAGCCTCACACAGACACTCAGAGGTGGTTCTAAACCCATCAAGTTAACGGTAAAGATTAACCATCATAAGCCATGTTAGCTCTTCTTACAAAAGAGAAACTGACACAGAGGAAATGCTAGTAGCTTAAATAATTGAAGCTCATAACCAAGGGAAACTAAGTTCGCTAGTTTTCACAGAGATGGAGAGTAAGGACAAGGCCTAGAAGACGCTTTGAAATATTTCTGGAACAACTATGTGTAGAAGTAAAGATATGTAAAGATATTACATTTCCATGTGGATGGAGCACTAATGCTCAGTTCTTCCTTGATGAGGTATCTTAAACACATCACCACCACACCACACAACATATATGTACACACTCATACACACGTGCACACATGTATACACACACTCATGCACACATATATACCACCTCCACCAAAACACACACAAATATACACACCACCTCCACCACAACACACACAAACATACACACTACCTCCACCACAGCACACACAAATGTACACACTCATACAAACATATATATAACCTCTACCACAACACTCATACATACCACCATACCAGACAACACACACGTACACATACACACCACCTCCACCACAACTCACAAAACACAATACAGACACACTCATGCATACCATCATACCACACAATACCCACACTACCACCACCATACCACACAATACGCACACAACTTAAATACATGACCATGTCACACAACACATATATGCACACTCATACACACACACATACCACCTCCACCATGGCACAAACAGACACACACACTCGCTGCCATACCACATAATACACAATCATATACACACAACACCTCCAACACAACATATACGCATACCACAACCACCATAACACACAAGCACACACTTCACATACACACCCCCTCCACCACAACACACACACACACACACACCATACCACACAAAACACATACACATATACCCCATGTATAACAAAACAGCCAACTGAGCTTGGAAGGAAAAGCTTTGAGCTACATATTGAAATATTTTAAGATCCAAAATGGTAACAGCTGGAATAGGCCATAGTCCTCTCTGGTACAACTCAGAAAGTCAACTGTACAGTAGGTAGTTGGGACTGTGAGGCCACAGCAGAGAAGTAGAGAGCTTGAGTTTGTCAGAAAGGAATCCTAGAATACATGTATGTGGGGTACAGTAACATACTCAAAGTCATAGTATAAAGGAGCTGGAGTAGGGTAGGAGGCAGTGTGTTTCTTTGTCTTGACCATAGCTCCAATTATTGTGATTAATAGACTCTGCTAAGACTAAGGATGCCAATGAGATGGGAAATATGCCTATTCTTGTCAAGCACTCTGAAGGAGACTACAAGACCGAAATACATACAAACTAAATTAAAAATGAGAACAATTATGAATAATGTTGTAGGAAACAGCTCTGCAAAAAATCAGCCAAGCAATGTGTGGTTTTGCTGGTGAATGTTGGAGAGGGAGCTGGGGTGGAGTCTCTCTATTGTCTATGCACTTCAGATTCCAAAGCCACCTCTGGCTCTCCCAAAGATGATGTAATCCAGGTATTCCTAACACTCCTGACGCACTAAAGTGTAAGTTTGCTGGAAGACTGGGCACCTTGTTCCAAGTAACGATTGGCAGAATGTAGAGATGCAGAAAACTGTAATTGACCCAAAGAGTGCCTGAGTTAAAACTTCTGGATCATTAGAAGGCTTCTAGAAAAGAGCCAAGATACACCTTTGAAGGATATATCACAATTATCCCCCATTCTAGATGTAGCAACTAACATTTAACATTCCTAAAATTGACCAGACATATTGACCAGGTGTAAACCACGGGTTGTTTAGAATCTATAGACTGGGAGTGGGGACAGCAGAGTGTAAAAGTGAGATTCCTAGACAAAGCCAGCCCAGGTGAGATGAAAAAACGACAGACAAGATTCTTTCCGTTCAAACCCAAAATGATTGGAAGGAGCAGATGCCATGAGGATAGGAAAGAGACAGAGACAGAGGGAGGGTGAAGGCAGGGAGCAGCACTTAAAGGGTTAACATGACCTAGAGAAGCATTTCACTGATATGCTTGCACAGAGTTAAGATCTGCACAGACAGTGTGAGGGGGCCATCTTATCTTAGGTAAACTCACAGGAATTGAATGAAAGGCCTTCCGCATCTCCATGAGAACCCACGGCATCAGTTTATAGTAGGTGTATTGTTCAGTGAATCCAGATGCCAGACTTTGAGATGAAGGCCTGCTATGTCCATCATGCCTCCACAAATGAACCTGACCGAGACCATGAGGGAATGAAGAAAGGAAAAGTATAGGTGAAGTAGACAGAGCTCTACTGGAGAAGTCTCAAGTGTGCGGAAGCTCACTGAACAGAGAGGCAAAGTCTAGCACACAGCTGAACACGGAGGCAGGTTTATTACAGACAGATAAACAAGGAGTCAGATTTAGCTTATGTCTGTAGAAGTGTCCGTAGGGATACAGTCTTCAGGCCATAAGCATTAAGGACAAGAAAGCAATGGCAGACATTTTCTGCACACACTATCAACATCACACTCAGACATCACGGATAGCTTTGACATTGCCCTTGGAGCATCACCCCAGGGGATAGAAGGGAGGCTGGGCAGTTTCCTTCTGGGTCTGAGGTTTTGAGGGTCCTTGGTACGGCTGTGTCCATGTCAACAACCAGGGCCTTCCCTTCAGTCCCCACAAGGCCCTGTCCCTGTCCCTATCCCTGGCTAAGAGACACACATTCCCAGTGACTCCACTGGGCATATGGAACAGAATTTCAGTTAGAAGCGAACATTTGCTTGGGAACTTTTAAAGTCTCAACCCTACACATTGCTGGAGTCTGTTCTCTTTGCAAATACAATGTGAGAAATTTTTGACATTTAAAAGTTTTATTTCCACATCCAGTAATATTAAGGCTTGCAGATTTAGAAAGGAAACATGAGCTTTAAAACGTGCTGAAATAACAGACCTTTCCAAGGAGTACAATTCAGTAACTTGGTGTGGGTATAACAGGACTGTAGGGTGTGGATAGCTCACATAATTCATCCACCAAAGGGAAATCTGAAGCATTTCCACCGATTCTTTTAATATTGGTGCCCTCTACTCTTTAGAACTAATCAACCATAATAATTTAGTTTAGCTCTATTTTTAGAAAATAAAAATATATCAAGAAGCACTCTTATGTATAATGTTTCTAGAAAAAGCACAATTAAAAACTCAGAAAAAATTAACCCTTCATGGTTGAGCTTTAATTCTATTAAAACAGAAATTTCTTTAAAATAAAAGGAAAACTATCTTTCAGAAAATTACATGAAGTAGGTTGGCACTATATGAAATGGAAATCCGGAAAGCAGCTCATCATTATCTTTGTTCTTTAAAAATGTTTGTTTCATTCTTTAAAAATGCAATCTTTGTTACTAGATTTAGGATGGATCTTCTGACTTCTTATACTTCTTAAATACTTTCCTGGAAATCAGAGCAGGGTACATTTGTCTCTGCCCCTAGCTAATACATGCCCCTGTTCAAGGTAACTATATGCCCCCATGTCCTGTCTGAAACAAAGAGAGGAGAAAGAGAAAAGACAGTGCTGTGGCAGGGCAGGGTAGGGTACCTTCTGGAATTCCGTGAGAATTCCTTACTTTGTTTTTCCTGCTTTCAGAAACTGCCTTCCTGGCTTCTGGCCCTCCCCAACCTTCAAGCCAATTGTTAATCAAGCAAAGCTCCATCCTCATGGCTCCTCTCTCTGTCTTGCTCCCCTACTCTGTCTTTCACTTAAAAGCCTGTGATTGCACTGGGTTACACATGGATAATCCCCTAGGACTGAGCCAGGCTCCCTGAGCAGTGTGAAGGAGCAGGGCCCTTTAAGAGACAGGCTCAGGCAGAACCTTGACTTTAGAAAGTTCCTGCTCAACTGCTTGACCTACAAACAACAAAACAAGGAGTGTCCTTGCTGTTGTTGTTGTTGTTGTGTTTTGTGGGGTTTCAAAAGGACATTTCCAGAAAGTTTGGTAACTGACTGAATAGCAAAAAGGAAAGGGAAAGGAAGTGGAAGGGGGCAGGCCAAAGGGCCTCTGGTGGAAACCTCTGATGACTCAGCTCTCACTGTGGGCGTATTAAGTGGCAGGAAAGGAAGAAAGAAGGTCACAACCTCTGCCCTGGCCTTTGCTTGAAGCTGAGGAAAAATCAAAAAGCTGTTACACATGCCTCAGCAAGGTGGTTTTCCAAGTGTCTACACATCCCCTCCTTTTCTGTCCTGTCATGTGCCAGTGTGCAAGGTCTTCAGAACCACTTCCAAATCCAGATTTTACATGAAATATGTATTAGTGAGAGCTTGTCTTGGTTCCATGGTTCCTGTCCTGAGTTCAGATGGCCTCTGTGACCCATCAGACCTCCTAGGCATGAACCCAGCTTCCATCTCACCCAGCAAACCTACATTTAAGTCACAGAAGTCTCCAGTGGAGCAAGTCCTTCAGCTTCCAGGGAACCAGCTTCTAGCCCCAGAGAAACAGGCTTCAGGGTCCTCAGTAGGCAGCCTGCCAAACTCTAGACATCATTTGGCTATGGACTTGAAATATTTAGAGATGCCGGATGCACACCTCCAGCTGTCCTTGACCAGATCTAAAGGCAGCGTGTCTTCCTGTTATCTCCAAATTCATTCCTGAAGGGATATAAATGAACCAGGAAGTATGGAAAGTAACAATCTTTCTCCAAGCCTACAGAGAGAGAGACAGACAGACCAACCTAGCCTAGTCAGCAGTCCTTTCAGAGACTATATATCTCCCAAGTAACTCAAGGTGCCTTTGACCCTAAATGGAAATTGGAATCAACTTTGTGACTGTTGTCTGAAGGTAAGGAAAAACAGACTCAGAATTGCAACCAGTCCTCTGTGATAAAGAAAATGGGAAGGACATCAACAGAGACTACCCTTAACTCCTCAATGCAATCCTCTTCTGTGCTGTAAGATCAGTCGTCCTCTCCAAAGGGTTTGATGGCCTGGGTAGTTGCATTGGGTGTTTTGGGACAAGCTTGTCTGATAAAGCCCTGGGCTATTGTAACCGTGGAACCTCTCATCTGTTGCTACCTCAAGCCTCTTCTCAATGTCTGTGCCTTGAGATCTTAACTTCCGCAGGGAAGCTGACCACCCACGATTCCCTGTCCCAAGCATCTCCCATATTTCTAGTATAAGAGTCTTATTTCAGAAAATCTGCGGCACTGATGTAATTAAACGGTCTTTTAAGGCAAAGAACCCTAACAATCAAGGGGAGCAAAGCCAGTCTAAAAGAACCAATGACAATAGGAAAATCCCAAATGCTCAGCCAAGAAAATGAAGGAACACATGTGACAAAGAGGAGTGGGAAGAGAAGCTGGGGTGGGGGGCACAGGCCTGTGTCTGGATTATAGTCATCTGTCTGACAGCTGCAATCAAGGGGACTGTAGAGGGTCTGAGCCCTACCTCAGTCATCCTGGGAGGCCTGGGCCTCACTTTTTTCTCCCTCCCTACCTCCCACGCTCTTTTGTCCCTGATGATCAACCATGTCTCTCTCTGTCTCCATCTTCAGCTTTATTCTCAAATCTACAATGCAAATATTTTGACATTTTGGCTATGACCAGATGTATAGATGGTACATGTGGCATATCACAGAAACAAGGATAAATAAATAAAAAAAGAAAGCCAAAGTTTAGAGCTTTAAAAAAAAAAATTCAATCTCTGCACACAGGAACTGGTTTTGGAACAATCGACACACAGTATTCCTCGGTTCCCCCTCAAAGCCCTCAGGCCCAAAGGAAAGGTCGGGAGATGTAGGCAAGGTAGTTTGAAGCCGTTGCCTTTCCTAAACAATAGAATCTTTGTACGTTTCATATTGGGCTTTCTAGGGAGTTGTGTAATACCCATGTCTTCCCCGCTGGCTTTTGAGTACAGCCTTATTAAATTCAAAGATACATTTTTAGAATGCAGAGAGTGGTCTCTTGACCACCTAGCCTCTTCTTCAGCAGGATGAGGGTAAGGGTGACAAGGGTGACCCATTAGACACTTCAATTTTCTGATGCCTTAACTTTCTTCTCTAAGAACTTCCTGAGGTTACAAATCCTCCTCCTCCTCCTACACTCCTGTAGCTACTGCTGTGGATAATAAACTGAGTTAACAGTTTTCTCAAAAAAAAAAAAAAGGTATTTTCTACTTTGCTGAAATTTAGCTTCAGAGGAAAACCACTCCCCTATTGTCCTGTCTCCATCCATGTATTACTCAGTCCAGAGCCCTTCTGGTTTCTGTGTTTGTCCTCTGACCTCAAAGAGAACCCACACTTCCTCTAAAATGGTGGTTTCCATGTGGTGGGCTGCCTGCACGTCATAGGTGAATGTTAGGGGTAGCCCCAGAGTCTTACTAACCAGAATCCAGACCCCAGCTCTGTCCTTAACTTCAAAATAGCTTTTTCTGTGTTTGCTTCTGAACCTGGAAGGGGAAATAACCCTATCTACTACAGAGTATGTATTATAGAGACATAAGAAGTTATATTTCATTTGGTTTGGTTTGGTTTGATTTGGTTTGGTTTAGGGGGTGGTAGTATTTGTGTTTTAATAAAAAAAAAAACACACACACACAGAGAACAACAACAAACAAACAAAAATTCCAGATGCATTTCTGGAGAGATTGCACTAGACACGAGTGTCTCTGGGGATGGACCCAAGGCCTTGCACATGCTAAGCAGGTACTCTACCACTGAGCGACATCCCACATCCTGTTTGTTACTCCGTGCTTGGGGGTGGGGTGTGTTTGGGTAAAATACAATGAAATGTTTAATGAAAAACAATTCATCTTAGTATATTTGAAACTGCCACAAAGGAAGAGGGAGAAGAGCATAGAGGTTTGGGGGGAGGGGGGAGCAGGAGACATGGAAGAGAGGGGAGGGGAAATGGGGAAGACAATGAACAGCTTTTTTTTTTTTTTGGATCAAACCCAAAGCCTAGCACCTGCTACTCCACCCCAAAGCCATATACCATCTTGGGAATGAATAATATTATCTCCCCAATTCCAGAGGACTCCAAGGAAAAAAAAGGGAAGACTTGAAGCCTAAAGTAGCCTCAAGTGTTTAAAGTCTTAACCAAAGCCAATACATGACCTTTCTCAGGCTCCAACTATTGACTCAGTTACTGTGTTAGCTTCAGGCTACTCTTAGTTTCTTCCTCCAATTCGGAAAACATCATTCAGCACTTCTCACAATGATGTGCCATAGACACCCTCAAAGAGAGCAAAACACTTCTTTCCCTGAAGGGGTCACGAATTAGATAGGTGAGGCACATACAAAAGAAGCAGAGAAACCAGACTCACCATGTCCAGTCCTAGAAGGAAGAAGAAAGGACCATGGCTGTCCAGAGGGTGAACGCTAGAAGGGGAAAATGGCATTCAAGGTGATGATGATGTGCAAGCATGGAAATATAGAGGCCAGTCTGATACACACTCTAATAATACCCTCTGCTTCGGAGCTGCCGCCCCACGTCCTCCGCCAGCCCAGATCTAACAAGGCCTCTCTGTTTTACTAGATTTTAATATGCCTGCACTTCAAAGCCTTCTCTGGCTTGTTCTTTAAAAAAATAAATAAACACACAAAGTTTTACTGATCACTGGCAGAATATAAGCCACATATCGCAAGACACCCCCAGACTACAACCCTCCCATGTCTTCTTCTTTCCTACCATTCCTGATGCTTTCTCCCTCCCTCCCTCCCTCCCTTCCATCCTTCCTTCCTTCCTTTTTCCTCCTTCCTTCTCATTCTTGTTTCTAAGCTTCTCAAGGCAGAATAATCCCTAAGACAGAACATGAACTTGGAAGTTAGAAACCCAGGCGAGGATCTGCTGCATATTGGCAATGTAGCATTTCACCACTCCAAGCTCAAAGTTCCTCCTTCACAAAATGTGGCTAGAATTCTACATTCCAGGGCTGGGCTCTACATATCATTGCAAATACACCAACACAATGAGAGTGACTAAGGTGTGCTTATGGTTGGACACTGTTCTGTCAGCCCCTTCCACCTTGATACCTAGAATGCTACTCTGCTCCTTACCCAATCACAACCTTTAAGCCAAACTTGACCGTGAGCCACAAGAAAACCCTACCAGGAGATAATATATGGTCCCTCCCCTGGGACTCGCTCGAAGTAAAGAATCTACTTTCTATTTCAGGGTTTTGCACAGTAATGTTGATCCTCTTACCACAAGAACATTTTGTTTTTGACTAGTTTGCTTATGCTTGGGATCTGTTTATATTTGTACAATCACTAGTATGTTTCTCTTTCCTATTTATTCCTCCTCTGAAATCAATCTAACTTAAGTGACTATCACGTGTGCAGAGAAGGCTGCAACCCAAATCCGGTTTCGCTTTGTTTATACAGTGCCTGGATCAGCTCATGAAGGGAAAACATTCAGCCGAGCACTCGGAGGACGCAACAAGGAAACTCTAAGCCAACCCTCTTCTGAAGTTTCCTTTCTTTACCACAGGCCCCAGTCCCGACAACCCGGGGAAGGTCACAATAATCAATCCCATCTTTAAACCAGAAAACCAAGAGTGGACAGGCGGTGAGACTCGTCTTCTGCTGCCTGCATGTTTCTCTCCATCTTCCTTCCTTCGAACCTCCCTTCTCTCCCCCACCACAGATTTCCACTTCTTCTCTCTAAATTTGCCTTTTCAGAGCATAGCCTGGGGACAGGGTGAACTTGAAAACTCAAAAGCTTAGGGACCCTGGAGCTGGAACTGTCTTTGCATTTCCCCAAAGGACAAAGTGAGAGGCTCAGCAGGGGGCCGAGAAGACCTGGTTCCTGCCTTCCTCATTCTCTAGGACATTTACAGGCATGGACAAGTAGATTGGTCTATTTCTCCACTCCATAAGATTTATAGTCTTTAAAATTATTTCACAGCACCTCTGTTGGATGGGACATGCCTCACAGGAAAGGCAACAGAGAACAAATGCTTCTATAAGAATTGTATTAAGTGGAACACTCTTCAATAACACAATTGTTTTCTTTATTGACTTTATAGAAACAAATCTTAAAAACTAAAAAATATGCCATTTGGCAGGAAACGGGTTAAAAAATCAAAGTCAACCTTGACTTGTGAGCAGAGTAAAAGCTGCCGCATGCTGCTATAGGCATGCTGCTTTGCAGGAGGAAGCCTGGAGCTGCAAACCATCACCAACACAGATGCCTTTGTCCTAGGCTTTGGGCACTGCTCATGCTGTGTCCCTAAAGTCACCTTCTTTGTTCCTTCTTGGCTCGCTCCTCAGTGTGAAACACATCCAGACAGAAGATCTGGGCAACAAGCACTGGGGGATAAGACTTTCTCTGTAGGAAAAACAAAAAAAAAAAAACCCCAAAACCCTCCTAAAGCTTGGGCCTCCGTGTGTCCCATCCCCGAGATCTTCCTGCTATGAAATTTGTATGGAGCCAGCACTGTTTATGTTGAAAAATACTTCCAAAGCAACTCTGGGTAAATGGTTCTATCACTACAGTAAAAGCCATGGGACAACATGGTCTCATCTTCTAAAGGTTTGACCCTCACAAGCACAGCCCAGCAACCGTTACAGGCGTGCACCTTGAGGCTCCACAAATTAAGAAGACACGCCAAGTACAATTATTTGACAGGAACCTGTTAAATTCCAAGTTATTGTGCCTTGTCCTACACTTGACAGCAGAAGTGAGTGACATCCTGTGCCAAGGCTTCTTCAGTAAAGGACAATGTTTTCCTGCCTTTCTGTGCCAGTGACTAATCAAAGGGACAGAGAGGGCTTTGGGAGTAGCCATTACCACGACTTGAGAAGCATCAAAACTGAAGGTAGATGCTTCCAAACCCTGCGTTCTCAGTGTGTACCGCAATGCTGGTTTCCTCTGGCAGAGCTGGAGAGGTCAGTATCTTCTCAGGCTCAAGCAGCCTTCTCAGCAGCGTGCCTGCCACCTTTTGCACCGTGCTAACGTCCTGTCAAATCAGACTCACCTCTGAACACACACCAGAAAGGACATGGGAGAGAGTGTGGAGTTCAAACAACAGACAAAGGTGAATGGGTAATATATCTTGGAAGACTCCCCACTCCAATTCGAAGACTTGCTTATTTTGGACAGCAATTGCCACTTCATCTAGTATACCCTACACAGATTCCAATGAAAATAAGGCAAAAATTCAGCACAATACAAATTGAGGATTCTGTTCCTCTGTGAAAAATAAATACACTGGTATCACAGTAAGGGTGAGTGCTTGCAGAGATGCTGATTATTTTGGATCCAAGGTCTGAAGTCTTAGCATTCCCCAGGAAGTCTCTTAAACCATGAAATCTTCTAACTCAGTGTAACAAGGAACTCTACCGGGAAGCATTGTCTGGCTTCTTGGCTTACTTCAGGCACGTAGATCATTGATTCCATTTCCCCATCCCTTAACTTAATCTGCCCTTATCTCTGTAGCTAATCAGACTCTCCCCCTGACATGTGCAGAAAGCATTCATCTTCTCTTGGGTTGTCTCCAGTCTTTGGGACTGAGTCCTCTAAACCGTCTGTCCAGTCACCTTCACAGGTGTATCTTTACAAGATGAATGTACATTTTGAAGGCCTCTCCTCCACAGGATGCTATCAATTTTTTTTTTAAGGGAAGCACCTCATTATTGCCTTTGTACCTTAATTCTGATATGTTTAGCACCCCGAAGTGAGAAGGTCACCCCTTTTATTCTAAGTCACCTCTTCAGACTGCAGCCTGTCACACCCCTGTCCCTGCACCTGTGTTGTTAGTGTAACTCATGAGGGAGTTCTGGGGGATTGGTAATCTCAAGACTCAAAAATCCAATCCACAGTGAGTCCTGGATCATTCTAAACTACCAGGTACACACTGGAACCTCACCCATCTTTTCCAAGCAGGAGTAATAGCCGAGACTATTAAAAAACAAACCAAGTATTTCTGAACTCTTTATTTGTTCATTAATCATGCGTACTGAATGTGCAATGCAAAACATTTGCTAGATACTCGGAGGAAAATGCAGGAAGCCAGGAATGGATATAGTCACAGTTACATGTGAATTTTCTTGTGTGTGTAGGTCAGACAGAGATGTACAAATACCATAAGGGATGTGGAGGAAATGCCAATGATAAAAAAAACTTCCCTGATCCAAAAGTGGATCCCAGTGTGAAGAAAGGGTTTTAAGTCTCAGCTTTGAATGTGATAGAGAGAACTAAGCCAGCAGAAGATGTTGATTTTTCTTATCCCCCCAAACTTACAAATATTGCTTTGTGTGGTGCATTAGACTCTAAAGGTGTAATTAAGTGAGGAGCTGGGGCTGGGAGCGGTATTGTTCGTCATCCAGATGAGCCCCAATCAGCCACTTATCTTACTTATTCAGCAAAGAGAAAGGCAGAAGATCTACCAAGGAGCTGTGCTGATGGAAGCCATCAGAGAGAGTGCTATGGAGCTACCACAGTCAATGCTGCTCTTAAATATACAGGAAGGGAAAGTCAGGGAGGACAGGAGCCTTCGAGAAGGAGGGGAAAAAAACAAAACAGAGAAGCAGATGAACCTGGATCTTCCAGCAAAGGGCAGCCCCGCTGCTCCAGGGGCATTCTGACTCACAAAAACCTAAGTAATAAGTTTGTTAGACGCTGGTATGCTTGAGATAACTTGTTACAGCAGCAACAGAAAACTGATATGTATTTTCCAGGGGACAGACAGAGACTCTTAACTAGCAAGTCTGTTTCCAACCTACACAGCTGAAGATCAGACCTTAGCTGTGTTAGGACTGGACCTAACGAAGTGGGAATCTATAAGATCTCTCAATCCCTATGGAGTGAGGATAGGACCCCTGTGACAGGCAGGATACCTGCCAGTACCCACAGTGACATCATGGAAATAAGGTCTGGCCACAGTATGTTCATAATAGAGAGCTGTAATTTGTAAGTACCTAACTCTAGTAGGCTTCTATTAGGTACACCACATATGCCAGGCTTAATCTCCCCAACTACTGAATAAGACAAACAGAAATGTCTCCACATCAATCACCAATTAAGAACATGCCCTACAGACTTGCCCACAGTCCAATCTTACTGGAGATGTTTTCCTAACTAAGAAACATTTCTCACTTCATGACTCTAGCTTGGGTCAAGTTGGCATAAAACCAGACCATACAGGTGAGCTTTCCCATGTCAGCTAACCTAGTCAACATAATATCTCATAGGCCAGAGTCAGGACTAAACTTAAGGCCTTATTGTTAACCCAGTGTTAGGGTGAAGCCCTTCATAAGAAAAGCATCATAGAAACTTGGGAACTAAAGGTATCCTTGGTCTTAAACAGAACAACAGAGATTCTGAGACAGCATGATCATCTCCTCACAGTGATTCTCCCTTCCCTCCTCTCCGAACAATAAATATGACAGTCTCCGTAGGAGAGGAAGACACAGAGTCCCAGACATAGAAGCCAGCTGTGCATGTGAGAGGAATATGAAGGGAGAAGTTTTGCCCTCTTCATGTGATGTCAGCCACAGGGTCATCATCCTTTCCCTAAGTGTAGCCTAGACGTTAGGCCTCAGAAAGGACCTGAACTCAACTGAGCGAAGAAACTTCAAAAAAAGAAATAAGAACAAAGACCCTGAATGAGGGTTTCATAAGCTAAAAATAATAATATTAAGCTGGCTTTCCAGTCAGGTTTGTTTTCCATGTTCACCAAAATAGAATATAGCAAAGAGAATAAATGTATAAAGAATAAAGGTCTTTCTCTGGAGCCCGCCAGCTTCCTCCAAATGCAACTCGGAGTGGTGAAACATAAAAGGCTTTTATATAAACCCAGGCTCCTCCGAGAAAAATCACTTCCCAAAGCCACTTGGGCTGTGGCCTGGCCCAGAATCTCTGCTCCTGCAGTCACAGACAAGACTGAAGTCCCTGAAGAGTCTTATGGAAGAGAAGAAGAAAAATGTTGTGTTTGGAGCTTGTGGGTGCATTTTTAACCACAGGGTAGAAAGAATAGTTTGGGCAGCTCAATAAGCCCTGCCCTGGAAATGCTAGGAGCCATAGAAACACCTTCTTACCTTCATTCTCCCCTTCCACAGAATTCCCAAGCTCTGCCTAATATTTGACTGTGGGTCTCGGCATCTGTTTCCATCAGTGGCTGTGTGAAACGTCTCAGATGACAGTTATGCTAGGATCCTTTTGAGCAGAATATCGTTAATGCCAGGATGGGTTTTCTCTCACTGCATGGGTCTCAGGCTGAGCCAATCATTGTTTGAACTGCTCCAGCTTTACTCCCGCACATCTTATTGGCAGGTCAAGGACACCCCAAGAAAACAAACAGAATCAACTAATCTGGGCCGGTAGAGGCCCACAGAGACTGAACTGCCAACCAGAGAGCAGACATGGGGCTGGCCTAGGCCCTCGGCACATATGTAAGAATTGTGCAGCTCGGTCTTCATGTGGGACTCCTAACAGCAGGAGCAGGAGCTGTATCTGACTCTGGTGCCTACCTTTGGATTCCTTTCACCTAACTGGGCTTCCTTGTCTAGCCACAATAGGAAAAGATGTGTCCAGTCCTAATGCAACTTGATATGCCAAAGTGGGTTGATATCCATGGGAGGCCTCCATTTTTCTGAGGCCTTGTCTGAGGAAAAGGGGTGGGGGGACAAAAGGATGGCAGGGAGGTGAAGTGAGAAGGGACTGGGAGGAGAGGAAGAAAAGGAAGCTATGATCGGAATAAATACATTAATAAAAATACTAAATAAAAATAAATAAAATTTACTTTGAAAACACACACTCTAAAGCTGGAGTAGAATTTGAACTTCAGTTTCAAATGTGTAACTAAGGAAGACAGAAGGATTTCCTCAGTGCTACCACTGCAGTGCTTGTGGGATTGTCATTGGAAGCATGCTTATGGCCAGAAAGCTCCATATGGAGATCTCTCGCCCTAGATCAGTAGGCTGTGCAGACCCCAGAATGGATATACCAGGAGAGCTCCACTCACTATGCCCTGTAGTAGGGACTCAGCAAGTGACTAATGAATAAGTGACTAGATAAACCTCAGCACACTCACTCCATGCCCCTGGTCATCCTCTTCACACCCCATTTCCCTGTACCTCAAAAACAGCCTGGACTCCTACACTCATAAGGGTTGAGAGAAAACTCAGCTTTTATTTGATTCAGGGGGTACTTGTGAGGCCCTGCATTCATTCTTTTTTTTTTTTTTTTTTTTTTTTTGGTTTTTCGAGACAGGGTTTCTCTGTGTAGCCCTGGCTGTCCTGGAACTCACTTGGTAGACCAGGCTGGCCTCGAACTCAGAAATCCGCCTGCCTCTGCCTCCCAAGTGCTGGGATTAAAGGCGTGCACCACCATCGCCCGGCTTCCTGCATTCATTCTTAAGAAGTGTGTGCAGCCCCTCAAGGAGCTGCATGCTTGACTAGGGCCAAACTACAAGAACCCAGAGGGAAAGGGCAAACATGAAAGAAGCATGTAACACTCTACTTTGAGACCACACTTCTGAGAGGTAAATAATTAAATGGCTGAGAAGCACCTAAAGAGATGTTCATCATCCTTAGTCATTAGGGAAATGCAAATCAAAACAACCCTGAGATTCCATCTCACACCAGTCAGGATGGCTAAGATCAAAAACACAGGAGACAGCAGTTGTTGGCGAGGATGTGGAGAAAGAGGAACACTCCTCCACTGCTGGTGGAATTGCAAGCTGATACAACCACTCTGGAAAGCGGTCTGGCGGTTCCTCAGAAAACTGGGCATGACACTCCCGGAGGATCCGACTATACCACTCCTGGGCATATACCCAGAGGCTTTACCTGCATGCAATAAGGACACATGCTCCACTATGTTCATAGCAGCCTTATGTATAATAGCCAGAAGCTGGAAAGAACCCAGATGTCCCTCAACGGAGGAATGGATTCAGAAGATGTGGTATATTTACACAATGGAATACTACTCTGCAATTAAAAACAATGAATTCACGAAATTCCTAGGCAAATGGTCAGAACTTGAAAATATCATCCTTAGTGAGGTAACCCAATCACAAAAGAACACACATGGTATGCAGTCACTGATAAGAGGATATTAACCTAGAATCTCAGAATACCCTAGACACAATTCGCATAACAATAGATTTCCAAGAAGATGGAAGGAGAGACCCCTGGTCCTGGAAAGACTGGATGTAGGGGAATGCCAGGACAGAGAAGCGAGAGGGGGTTGAATGGGGAAAAGAGGGAGGGAAGGGGGCTTATGGGACTTTCGGGGAGGGGGGAAATGGGAAAGGGGAAATGATTTTGAATGTAAATAAAAAAAAAAACTTAAAAAATAAAATAAAATCAATAGATTTCCAAGAAGATGGAAGGAGAGACCCCTGGTCTTGGAAAGACTGGATGTAGGGGAATGCCAAGACAGAGAAGCGAGAGGGTGTTGGATGTGGAAAAGAGGGAGGGAAGGGGGCTTATGGGACTTTCAGGGAGGGAGGAAATGGGAAAGGGGAAATGATTTGGAATGTAAATAAAAAAACTTAGAAAAGAAAAAAAAATAAAATAAAAAAATAAAAAAGAGTACCGCCCCGCCAGGCCTCTACCAAGTCCCTGCGGATCCAGCTCAGAGCAACTCTCACTGTCACCACTGAGCCAATCTCTTTCAGCTAGCTCTCACAACATCCCAGCTGTGTTTCCTCTCCGCCACAGACTGTAAATGGTGGGAGTCCCATGCTCCCGTTCTGTACCCAAATACCGGGCAAAGCATGACTCTTAAACTTAAATAGTTAACCAAATATCTTTATGTATATAAAACTCCCAATTACATAATGCCAATTTACAATGATAAAGTCTTATTCCAATATTTCTAACCTCTCCAAACCACCAGAAATATGTCTGAAGCTATCTGAATATCCACGTCTCCTTTTACTCCTCCGCTTGTGGATCTAGACCTCGATCTCTCTCTCTCTCTCTCTCTCTCTCTCTCTCTCTCTCTCTCTCTCTCTCTCTCTCTCTCTCTCTCTCTCCCCCACCCCCAGCCCCTCACTTCCCTTAGCTCCTCCTACTCTCTCCCCTCCAATCACCAGCCTCTCACTGCCTCAATGTAAATGGATTGGAAATATCTTGCAACACACTTCCCTGGCTTGAGAGAACTTTCCTTTCAAGCAGACTCTTGGGAATCTAATTCCTTGCCTGAAACTCTTTGAAGATACCATCTTCACATAGGAGAATCAAACATTCAACCACTGATGAATCCAAATGCCCAACCAGGGTCTCTACCACCCTTGGATTGTATGTGAGTGGTTTTCAGTACAGAAACATTTCATCAAAGTGCCCAAGCAGTGCTGATACTCTGAGAGAAGCCTAGTGATTAAACCAGTATGCTTGTGTTTTAAAGCCAGTGTGGTGGCTTCTATAATCCCTGCACTTGGGAGGTGGAGGCAGAAGAAACAAGAGTTCAAGCTCGTCCTTGGCTACATAAGTCCAGGACCAGGCTGGCTCTATGAGAACCTGTCTCAACAACAAAACTATGATGTAACCTCCTTGTTGCTGTCTAACTGCAATCATGCCTGTTTGAAACTCTGATGGCCACATCGGCACCCAGTAATTCTTTGCCCAGATAAAGTCAGCTCTGGCTGGCCAGTCTGTCCTATGACTCTGCTCTCTTCCCATCCTTACCTTATCTGGAAGCTTTCCAGAGCTCTCCTCTACCACCTAACGCAGTCACATGAGAAAGAGAGGTTCAAATGATCTTCTGAGACTGCCTCTCAAGCAGGCTGAGGGCTACTTCCCAAACATCAGAACATGATGCTTCTGCTTAAGTTTCTCCACTGACAACAAGGCCTGCTCACTTTCTCTTTACTGCACCAAACCGCACCACATGGCAAAAAGAAAAAAGAAAGGAAAGGAAAGGAGAAAGGTCAAGACTTAAAGTCATGCATAATCCATGACCCGATCTGTGCTTTACATCCATCCATTTCTTTGGTTATATATTTGGACTAGTAAAAATGAAGAGGAGGAAGAGGAGGAGGAAGAGGAAGAGGAGGAGGAGGAGGAGGAGAATATATTAAATGGTTGTGAGAATTAAATGGATTCTGCAAATTCCAGTTACAGTACACAACATGCAGCAGAATACCCAAGATGTCCATCTCATTGTCTTTCTTAGAGTCTCTTTATCTATAAAATCAAAGCACCATTAGCATCCTCTCTGAGGGGTTTTGTGACGATCAGGTGGGCTGGAGCTGATGCAGTAACTTTGAAAGTCAAGCAGGAACCCTATCTTCAGTGTACAGCTATATCTGTCTTGCCTGGACATGGGGCACATGCTACCTGGACTGCTCACAGAAATTTAGCTCAGACTTTTGGAGAGAAGGGTATTTTTGTTGATTGATGGTATTGGAGCTTGTTTGGGCTTCCTTGCCTTTTCTTAAGTCACCTATCTGTCAACCCAAATCAACTAAAAGATCCGAGAGAAAGAACAGCATATGCGGCAGATGCATAGCTCACAAAACCTTGTATACAGTAGGAACAAAGTTGTTCACACTGGTTGCTATTGCTTAGAAAGATAACAGTCTGGCTGTGGAAATAAAACTCTAGTGGGCGCCACTCTGACAAAGGTTGCTTCCATCTTAGAGGGGCTACAGTCAATGGGAAGCTGCTTCTCCTTATCCATGACTGTATGCAAGATATTGTTGAGACCTGAACTCAGCAGTGACATTAGCAGGAGTAAGGAAAGATGTATCCCACTGCAATTCAATCCCCAGACTCTCAAGACACAGGAAGGTACAGGAGGTGTGAAGCCCACACATCTCCCAAATGAGAGCTTAAATGTTCCCACTGTGGTCGCCACCATTCTACCAAGTCAGCAGGACATGGAGCCGCACTGTCCTCCCCACACTCTGTGTGTCTGCCCAGCAGTGGTAGGCTCACTTCTCATTTAACAGGCTGGCTATGACCACAATATATGAGAGCCACATCTTCTCTCAGACATAAATCAAGTTCTTCTCCCCAATCTTCATCTTTCTCATAGTTAGCTCTACCCTGACAATCAGCGAGTATAAATTCCATTAGTGAATTTGAATGCCCATGCCTGGCTCTCCTTCTCTCTTATCTTCGTTCATTCCTGCAAAGCTAAAAACAGGAAACTGAGGAGACTCAGAGGACAGATGTATCCGAAGCTAGAAACACCAACATATTGGCAGAATAAGTCGATTACGCCATGCTATCATTTTCTCTTCTCTCAAATTAGTATTAGAGAAGTCTTGCTGACCAGAGTTCAGTGTGTGTGTGTGTGTGTGTGTGTATGTGTGTGTGTGTGTGTGTGTGTGTTGCTGAAGATTGAACCTTGAACCTTATGCATGGTAGGCAACCACTCTACCACTAGGCTACATCATCAGCCCATAACCAAGGTTTTCATACAAACAAACTTTATGCCCTGCCCTCAGGAGCTGAGACTAAGAAAACAAAGAAATCTCTAGAATGCAAAAGACCCACATCTGACTCAAATTAACTGCAGGGAAGTCTTGGTCACCTTTTCATCCTCCCCTTTATTATCTATGCTGACACTGAAAGTCACAGCAACATCATACTTACCCAAAAGAAAGAGCTGGCACAGGTGTCTCCTGAGAGATGCTCTCTGGTTCCGGAATCTGAGGTTTGACATGTGGTAACACAAGATGGAAGTGTGACTAGGAAACTCTAAGCAGGTATCCTCCACTGGAGGTCAGTGAGGGAGGATGGGTCGCTACTGGCCTCTACTGGGGGGGAAGACATAATCTCACAGTTCAAGCCAATAAAGAGAGCCATAGAAGTACCTTAAAGTTGAGGCTTGCGATGCCAAGGAAAACTCTGGAGGCTGAGGCACAGTATCTCTCCCTAGGAGTTGGAGATGCTTACTGTGTGTGAGCAAAGGGGAACTGGCATCAGGACATAGTACCACCCTGCATGGAGAACTGAGAGCAGGAGCTGACGGAGGTCGAAAGCAGCCAGGAAACCCAACTCAATGCCCATGGGTCCCAGTCGGTGGTCAGCATTCCACACTAGCTGAGTGACAAATGCAAGCACAGCTATGCTAACCAGAAGCCTGCCAGTGGGGTGTTTTCTGGAAGAGGACCCCTCTCTGTGCCATGTGACTTCATTTCCACTCTCCCTTCATTGAGAACGTCTTCCACATTCCAGCTGCTTGCTCCCAGGTAAGGATGGGACTCCACCAGTCCATGTCCTTAAGGAAATCGAGGTTTAGGAAGCTTGGCAACTTGACAGGATAAACACAGACAGAAATTCTCACTATCACCCCTCAGGAGGTCAGGGTTGTCCCCACTGTCTCTCCATCCTCTGGGTCCCTCCAAGCATCATCTTAAAATGGTAGCCCATAACCCAGAGAAGCAGGGGAATGGCTCTGACTGTGGGTGGGCCTGCAAGGGTCCTGCCTAAGTGACTACTTTCTAGAGCAGCCACCACACTGGAATAATTTTCTTCTCATGCAAGCATAAGTAAGTAGAAAATAAAATTTAACAATTTATGGACTATGGAAAGAATTCTATATCATGAGAGAAAGAGTAGGTGTGATTTTTTTAAGGATTTATTTATTTTGGCTTTATGTGTATGTGTATTTTACCTGCATGTATGCCTGTGAACCACGTGTATGTCTGTGTACCACATGCATACCTGGTACCTGCAGTAGTCAGAAGAGAGCATTGGGTCCACTGAAACTGGAGCTACAGAGAGTTTGTGGGCATTCTGCAGGTGCTGGGAATCAAACCAGGTCCTCTGAAAGGACAGCCAATGTTCTTTACCACTGAGTCATCTTTTCAGCCCTAGAGGTGATGCATTTTTTAACAGACAAAAATATTGGGAGAAAAGACATATTTGCTATTTTTTTAAACTTAAAAAATATCTATACTTCATAACAAAATCAATACAAAACCTTGATTCTGACACACAAATGGTAACCGGATGTTACAGTTTGCTCAGGAACTGTAACAGACGTTTGCCGTTAGTTTAAGGACAGACTAGGCTTCACAGTGAGTGCCAGACCAGGAGGAGGGAACAGAGGAGGAGGAAGATGAGGAAGAAAGGGAAGAGTGGGAGGAGGGGGAGAAGAGCCTACAGAGTTGAGGAAAGCAGAATTTAATTAGTCTATAAAGGAGTAGACTTGAGTAGACTTGAGCATGTGAAACTGTTCACTGACTAAAGGCACTGAAGAGCTGACTTCAATCCCCAGGATCCGCATGGCGAGAGGAGAGCGCCAACACACTGTTAAAAACGCATCACCTCTAGGGCTGAAAAGATGACTCAGTGGTTAAGAACATTGGCTGTCCTTGCAGAGGACCTGGTTTGATTCCCAGCACCTGCCAAGAGGCCCAAAAAACTCTATAGCTCCTTTAAGTGCCTCTCTGACCTCCGCATTTTACCCTAGCATATATGCATATATGCATACATACTCATGATCCTACCCTTTAATGAAGCTCCTTATGTTGTGGTGACCTAGCTGGGCGGTGGTGGCGCACGCCTTTAATCCCAGCACTTGGGAGGCAGAGGCAGGAGGATTTCTGAGTTCGAGGCCAGCCTGGTCTACAAAGTGAGTTCCAGGACAGCCAGGGTTACACAGAGAAACTCTGTCTCGAAAAACCAAAAAAAAAAAAAAGAACAGATATGTTGTGGTGACCTCCCCAATCATAAAATTATTTTTGTTGCTACTTCATAACTGTAATTTTGCTACTGTTATGAATCACAACGTAAATATTTTTCGATGACAGATGTTTGTTGAAAGGGTCAGGACCCATGGGTTGAGAACTACGGGTCTATATGGATAACAAAAGCAACCCAATATGGGTAGCTGATGCTCTTTCACAAAATAAAATAAAGTAATATTATAGAATAATACTGAAATAGTAAATTCAAGAGATAGAAAAAGGATTACCTTGACTTATAGACCATGGTGAAAAGAGACCTCTAGGGCTAGGTCCTAAAAGCACCACATGCTGCCTAAGTATGGGGGCACACACCCTTAATCCTAGCACTCAGGGGGCTGGAGCAGAAGAAGCACAAGTTGGGCCAGCCTGAGCTGAAGAACAAGATCCTGTCTCACCCAGCCAACAGAGAAAGCTGCATGTTTCTGTTAGAACATTCTCTTGGAACCCTGCCACTGCGCACTGAGAAAGTCAGGCAGCCAAACAGAGAGGACACGTGTACGCGTTCTGGCTGATTTTGTAATGAGGGTCCCAGACATCACCTGAGTCAAACGCTGGACACCTGAGTGACCCTTCAGCCTAAGCCACTGAATCACCTCTTACCTTCAAGCCACCCCAAGTGATATTGGGTAATGTGAGCTATCCTCACCAAGTCCTGACCAACATGGAAGGTCATAAATAAACTAATGACTGTTGCTGTTCTGAGCCACTAACTTTCTGAGGGTTTTATTATGCAACAACAGATAACTTGAATACTAACCAAAGAATTCCTAACTAAAGAGAAAGGATGTGGTGATTTGCTGTGGCTGCCTGGTAACCGAGATGTGGTGGGGGGCAGGGCAAACAGAAGGTTGAGGTTCTATACTCCCTTCACAGTATCCTGAAATTGTCCTGGACTCTGAGAACACTAAATCTTCAGAATATGTTCCCAAAATACCACTGTGGTCATCTAAGACACCCTCAAGCAATCACCAACTTGTTTTTGGAAAAGTTTTCTAGGCAAGCACTCCAATGCAAGATGCTACAGCTCTTCGTGTGGTGGATGAGGGCATCGTTCCATGTTTACAGCTTGGCTTCAAGACTTATTTTCCAGGGGTCACTTAGAAGGAATTAACAGGGAAGATTTGCCTGAAAGCCATCTTGGAGCTGTGACAGCTACAATTCTCAAGGTGTTTCGGGGAGAAGACAGGGAACCAATTTCTTTCTCTTAGCTACTGATGTCCTCCTACTCCTTATGGTCCCTAAAGCCTAGCTTCAGATGCTCCTGGGGCAGCTGGCTTTCTACCTACCTGACACTGTCTCACCAGATAAACCCTGGGAAGCCTCAGGAGAGCCACCAGATCCTCTTCTAGGCCCTTCGGCCCTGATAACACACAGGCTGACTCCTCTCTGATTTACTTTCAGGGAAACCTGGGACATCTGCTGAGGTGGCACCATGTGGCAGGTCTGGGGTGGTTACTGCATGAAGAGCAGGGAAAAGAGAATCCCTTTACACTCCCCTCTCCAAACAAAGGGTTCACTCTGGAAACCAATATGGAGAATCCTTTAAAAGCTTAAAAAAAATAGCACACCATATGCCCCCAGTAATCTCACTAGTGACTACAGAGCCAAAGAAAATGAAATCAGAGAGTACCAAAGAGATTCCTACATCCCCTTGGTTATTATGGTACCATTCACAATAGCCAAATATAAAATCAATGTGGGCGCCCATTGGTGCACAAGAGAATAAAACAGAATGCAGTACAGGTGTGCAATGGGCTACTACTATTCATCCACTAAAATGTGTCAAGGGAGAGCTGTAAGCCATCCTGTTAAATATACTAAGCCAGGCACAAAGGACAGGTGCTGCATGTTCTCATTTGTGGAAACTAAAATATACGTGATATAGTAGAGAGTGGAACATTGACAAGAGAAACTGGGGAGAAAGAGACATGCACAAGGAGGTTTAGGAAGAAGACGCAAAGCACAGTTAAGTAGAAAGAAACGGTTCTGGTGCCCTATTGCCAAAGCTATCTATGGCCTATAACCCATGATATATTTGAAGAACAAGAGACCTTCAGCACATAGAGATGATTCATGCTTGCGTACATGGAAATGCTAGCTGCCTTGATTTGCTCATTATTCTTCATGTGGCTGTATTGAACTGTTAAGTTATATTTCACAAACATTTACAAACACTATGTGTCAACACAAACAAATAGCAGGGGCTGATGATACACAGCTGTCATCCCAGCACTCAGGAGGCAGAAGCAAGAGGATCAGAAGTTCAAGGTCAGCTTGGGATACTTAGCCAGACTCTGTCTCAAAAAATTAAAACAATGAAAACAGGTGAGTATGTAGTGACTATGTATAGATAGATAGTCAATCAGCTTACTGATTGTTAGACCTATGGCTTTTTTTTTTCAATTTTGCAATGATGTGAAAGAACTATACATTCTGTAAAAACTGTATAGTTGGATCCCTAACCACTAAGATCATCCTCGGAAGATATGGGGGTCTCAAAGAAGTCAGAAGATCTCAAACAAGCCCATTATGTAGAAGAACAGATAATTTAAAAAAACAAAAAACAAAAAAAACCCCGAAATCTGATAAAAGCAGTAGCACGGAATTGCTGTGTGCAATGGAACAAGAACACAGCTCTCTTCAGTCCAGTCTACAAAATAGCTTGATTAACACAATGTTAGTCACTAACACTAAATGTGGAGACAAAATAAGACCTCACAGTTGCAGAGGAAAGCTGGGGATTGCTCTCCACTGCCTAACAACAGAGGCTAAAGTAGGAGATGTTGTCGTGCGATGGACGTTCACTTAGCTCACACATTTCTTTCATTTGAGAGGGAGGCAGTCATGGGCAGCTATGCCTTGATAACATCACCAGGGTTCACATGGCTATCTTTCTCTATGATCCTCAGCATAAGGTTCCTTCCTCAAAGGTCTCTCATTCCAGTTCATAATTCATTTAGCATACATTAAGTCACAGAAAGTGTCCTGATGATGTTTCACGATGATGTGTCTACGATATACGTCAATTATATTTGCCCATATCTGTTATTATCTCTTGTCCCCTCCTTCCCACTAGTGTCCTGAAGCTTGCACTATAATCCAAGATGGCTTCCACAATACCAGCCATTATGTCCACTTTCCCAGGAAAGTAGAAGGATATAGTTAAGGAATGGGAAAATCTGCATTCTCTGACTTTACTTCCTTTTAAAATGCTTCCCCTGAATTCCCACCCGACAGCTTCTTAACATTTCACCGGCTAGAACTAGATCACATGACAACTTCCAGCAGCAAAGCCAGTAGGAAGTGATCTCATTACTGAGCACACTGACATCCAAATGAAATCAGAGTTCCAAAAGTAAATCAAGAGCAGTCCCGGATATTGGTTAGACAACCAGCAATCTGACCATGGAAAAGAACTAAATTTTATTATATACCTGCTCCCTGCCAGATACTTCTCATAAATTTCTCACTTAATCCTAATAATAAACCAGAAAGGTTTCAAAGTAATCATTACATTTACAGATAAGGAAATGGGATCAAAGAGGAAATGCAGTACCACTCCTCATATGGAGCAGATTTAAGCCAGGACTGAGTTTAGAACTTAAACTTTCTCCGCCATACTGTTTCCTCTAAGGAAAAGCACATTGTGACCGTTTCCAGCACTGTGTATGTCTTTAAAACTCCTGTTGTGTTATGGTGCTTCTGTAATTTCTCTAAAGAGAATATAGGACTGACTTTGGTTATTTTGCGAAGCCTGCAACATTAAAACTGCAGGTCATTTCAGCTGATCCAGCAGGAGCAACCGCTGAGTGCACACTGAGAGCCCCGTGACAGACATGTCAGTGTTTGGAAATCATTTCCTGGCCCCTCTCCCCATCAGTTAGGATAAACAGACACCAAAGGTCATTTTTGCAGAAAGCTGTTCCTGGCTGAGCATGCAGCCAGCATGCTCCAGTTCCTGCCCTGAAGCCATCGCCATTGATCGTTGATGTTAGTTTAAAAAAAAAAAGTGTTCTTCCTGTTTCCTCTCCTGATTCCTTTCTGAAAGGATAATGTGGCCACATGTACAAAGGAGCCTTGTCCGATTCCAGAAGCTCCATTGGTATCCTGGCTCCACTCCAGAAACCTAAGTGTTGGAAGACTGGAAGAGGTGCAAAGCTAGGAAGGAAACAAAAATCTCCCATCAATTGCAAACAAGTTCGCCAACTCTGCTCAAGATTCCTTGCAGTTTGCTTCCCTGCCGGAGGGAGAAGCCAGTTCTGATTTGCATGAACAAGGCATAAATAGCTATTGTAGCACTTTCTTTCTACAATGTGACCCATTATAAGGTACACAGACACAGCCCTGTAGGGCTCTCCATGCTGCGGGTCCCCATGTTGTTTATAGGCATGTGCTGGTATACAGTGGCCTCTCCAGGTTGGTGAAGCATCCCGGCACATTTGCTCCTAACAGCATCATTTTCTTTAGAAGACCAAGCCTGCAGGGTCATGGCAGTGCACACCTTTAATCCCAGCACTCAGGAAGCAGAGGCAGGCAGATCTCTGCAAGTATGAGGCCAGCCTGGTCTACAGAGTGAGCCCAGGATGGCCAGGGCTCATTACACAGAGAAACCAAAAACAAGAATGAGAAAGAAGAGGAGGAGGGTGGGAGAGGAAGAGGAGGAAGAGGAAGATCTAGCCTATCATCCCACTTCATAGACCACACATCACCTGTTAGTACCGGTTCCTAAGAGCTGATTTCAGCAGGTAGAGGGAATGGAGACAGCACCAGGATGGCTGGAAGATGGTACTTTCATCTTATACACAGTTATTGGACTCTAGCTGTCTTTAATACACTTAACTTGGCTCCTCTGAAGTGCAGTTTAATGACTTAAGAAAGAGATGTCAATAGGGTCATTCTCAAAGCACAGAATGCATGAGGGTGGTGGGGTGAAGGAGACAAAAGAGACATGAGAGAGAAGATATCTGCCATTGAGAGAAAGAGCCCTCTGGCAATGGGGACTAGAGAGGTGGTTCATTGGTTAAGGGTGCTTGATGCTCTCACAGAGGAATCGTGTTCCAGTGGCTTACAACAGCCTGTGACCCCAGCTCCATGGAATCCAAGTGTGCTCTCTGACCTTCATAAGCACACACTCACACTCATGTATACACACACACACACACACACACACACACACACACAATTTAAAAAGAAAGAAAGAAGAAACCTCTGTTGAGGAAGAAAGAACTGGCAAAACCTAGGTCCTATGCCTGCCCTGACATACCACCCCACCCACCCAACACAACAGCACAGCTTTGATGAGGCTATATTTGTACCAGAGGTTCCATGAAGGGAGACGGTAGAGCAAACTAAACAGAAGTAGCAGAGGGAGTCATTTCAGGTCTGTGACATAGTGATACTAGCAAGTTAGGTTCATACTGACTAGACTGGGGGCTTGTCAGAGGGAGAATCAGGGGAGAACCAGTTCTGAAAGATGACATGATGTCAGAGGAACTTCAGAAACTGTACTGAGGTTCTTCATAATCTCAGTGATGCTCTTAGACCCAGTAACTGGGGTTATGTCTTGGACACCCAACCACGGTGATAGCTACTTTCAGTGGAGCAAGAAGTTTGCATAGCCAAGGTGAGCTCACTTCTTTGTATGCTTTCCTCTAGGTGATTCCTCATAAGAACTTACCAATGGCTAGTGTGGTTCCCTTCAGCCCAAGTGGTAGTTTTGGAAGGCTCAAGCATGTCTTGTTTGTGAGGACACACGGTCCCTCTTAATGCTGGTTAGAGTTCATGCTTGGAATGAGAACTGATGGGCCCACTCTCATACAACAACACTGCTGTATGAATGCTATGAAGATTTTGAGAATTTCACACTCTTCCAACTCATTATTAGAATATATATATATCAAAAAGGAACACTGTGCAGTTTGCCCTATAGTAGTCAGTCACAAAGGATGTGACTATCCCTATGCTTGCTTTAGATCCCATGAGTTAGAAAGTGTGGTAGTTTGAATATCCTTGGCCCAGGGAGTGGCACTATTGGGAGGTGTGGCCTTGTTGGAGCAGTTATGGCCTTTTTAGAGGAAGTGTGTTACTGTGTAGATGGGCTTTGAGGGCTCCATGTACTCAAGCTCTGTCCAGTGCAGAAAAGTCAGTCTCTTCCTGGCTGCCTTCAGAATAAGATATAGAACTCTCAACTCCTTCTCCAGCATGCTGCCATGTTTCCTGCCATGATGATAATGAACTGAACCTCAGAAACTGTAAGCCAGCCCCAATTAAATGTTGTCCCTTATATAAAAGTTGTGTTTATGGGGTCTTTTCACATCAATAAAACTCTTAAGACAGAGGGTGAGCCACTGGGTTTCATGTTCATTCAAGTAGCTAGAAAGTTTAAGAAGTAAGGAGGAACTAAACAGCTCTGTTCTGTCAGGAGTGATCTGGGACCCTGACACCAGCTATGTGGGCTCTATGGGTTTCTGTGACCTTATAAAGCCAGTCTGTTGTGCTAGAAGTTGCATTCAGTATAACATTTGGTAAACAAGAGAACTGGGATCATGGTTCACCAACAGGGAGACAGCAGAGAAGAGTTTTGCCAGTGTTGCATAGGAATTAAAGCAGAAGGAGCCCCATTGCCCTCCCTTGAATCAGACTTTCTCACTAAGAGTCAGCGAGATACCTCAGCAGGTAAAGATGCTTGCCACCAAGCCTAAGTTCTATCCCTGGGACTCACTTGGTATAAAGAGAAAACCACTTGTACAAGATCTCCTTCGACTCCCATATACCTGCCATAGCATGAATATACCCATACACATGCACACACAAGCACACACACATACACACAGAAACACTGGGGGAATAAACACAGTATTTTTTTATTACTTAAAAAGAAAAGGTATTTTTTTCACAAAGCCCTAAATTTAAAAAAAAAAAAACCAAAACAAACAAACAAAAAAAACACCAAAAATCAAAAACTCCCACAGACCTCTGATTAGGGAAATTTTTAAACTCCAGGACTCACATGACCACATTTTTCTGGGATTAGCACACAGTTTCTCAGATAGGTGTTATTTACATTATAGAAACTAGTTCCAGAATCAATATGGATTGTTAATACCTTATCTCACCCCAGAAAGGAAAAACAATAAAGAACGTTGTAAGCCATGCCTGGGAGGCTAGAGGTGTACTCATTCAAGACTGATGCTAAAGGAGCACAGCCCTGGAACAGCATCCATCAGACTTCATGTAGAAGCCAGTTGTCCCAACATGAGGAACTAGATCAGAAAGGTGGCACAGTAGGAAGGTAAGGCTAGGAAATGATTTTGTTTTCCTTGCAGTCTGCTTGTGTCAAAACTAGGGAAGCCATCAGGAAGCTAAGACCCATTCAGATTTGTGTAAGTCAATGACTCCCATGAAAAAACAAACTTGATCCTAGTTGAGTTGCAATCTCTTGTCTTTAAGTTGTAAGAAACACATAGAACAATATAAAGAAAGAACAACCCAAAACAGATATAAATCATACGACATGAACATGCACATGAAGCTACAGAAGTGAGGCAGCACGTACAATGGAGAAGTGGTCATTCAAATCAATCAAACAAATAAACAGACTGACCACTGAAGTAGGAAAGTTGATGAAATAAGATAGCAGGGTGGGGGTGTGAAAAAGAAGAGCTTTCTTGCTATATTTAGGGGCGAGAGAGATTAAAAAAAATAACCACTGAACTTCAGTGAATGGGTAGATTATTTCAACAGAAATGAAATCTGAGAGATTCTGGAAAGAATAAGTTAGCTTATTCTTAGGTATCAAAGTCATTCTGTCCAGCAGAAACTGAAGAGTCAAGACATGTGTATGCTACTATTCTGATCAATCTGCACAAAAGGGGTGACTGCCAAGGCATCAACAGTCAGGGATATGTGGGCATGATTTTAAGGACAAGAGAAAACCAACAGCACATACCAGCAGTGGCAGGTCAGAAGCCCACCCATACTTACTCCAGGAACGCCAGAAGGAACAGGTGACCTCACAGTCACAGGCAAGTGCCAAACAAGCCTCACGGTCCTCCATGTCAATAACCTGCTATCAGAGCTGATTAGACATGAGTATCTAGAACACGCCTGGACTTTCTCAGAGAAAAGAGCAACAGAAACATAGGCCATTGAGATAAGCCGCACATGCATACAGAACAAAGGTTGGCCAGCACAGTCCCAAAAGTGAAGGTTGATCTTTATGGGAAATGACTCAAACGTCCCCAGGGACCTATTGAAATCTATGTTTCATAGACTTGAGTACAATAGACCATCAACATGAATTTGAGATGCAGGAAATCTGATTATGAACATAGCTCTGCCATTCTCTTTAGGGAACCTCTCAGCTTCTGGGGCTCATTTTCTTAACTGAAGAAAGAAACAAAATCTCCAAGACCTATCATACAGGCAGTTGGGGTTAAAGCTGTTTTTTGAATTAGTGGTCTCTGCAATATATATCTGTTCCTTTGGTTATACCTCAGAGGCAAAATTGTATTGTCAGTGGTCTCAGAAATTTGAAATGTTAATTAACGTGAGACTTCTACACCATTATTTTGTATGAAAGTTGTATGGAAGTCTACTGTCTAAAACACAAAGAGGAATTCACATACTAACAAGCTGAAGAGCTGCTACTCCTACTCTTTGGAGAAAGACCTCACAGCTCTTTACATTTGATTAATTTACTGTGTGTATCTGCTCTTAAGACTCGTGATACAAACACTAGTGAAATATTAGATGAATCACAGAAGTTGGAGAGAATCTTCCCTCTAAGTAGGAAACTTTAAAATTTTAAAATATGGTTACAATACATGAGAAAATCAGGTTGGCACTGGCTAGGATGTGGTTTCCTCCCTGATACCTAGCTTTCATAGTCTGGAAATGTGCTATGCAGGTTGCTGGGGCTGATAGTTGTGATGGTTTGAATATGCTTGGCCCAGGGAATGGCACTGTTATAAGGTATGGACTTGTTGGAGTAGGTGTGGACTTGCTGAAGGAAGTATGTCATGGTGGGCATGGCTTTAAGACCCTCATTCTAGCTGCCTGAAGACAGTCTTCTTTGAGCAGTCTTCAGATGAAGATCTAGAACTCTCAGCACCTCCACCATGCCTGCCTGGATGTTGCCATGTTTCTGCCTTGATGACAGTGAACTGAACCTGTAAGCTAGTCCCAATTAAATGTTGTCCTTATAAGAGTTGCTTTGGTCATGGTGTCTGTTCAAAGGAGTAAAACGCCATCTAAGACGAGAGTCTTACCTTGTGAAACCTGTGAACTATAATGCCAGCTGATGTAGCAACCTATATCCATGAGTATCATAGTGGCACAAATGTTGTAGAGGTAACCAACAACTTTCTGCTTGGAAGTATAACCTGATCCACAGTAGGAAATTCATACCTGGTACTTAAATCTGGCCAAGAACCCACAGCTGGGGAGTTTATAAATTCCAGGAATAAGCTTATTGTTATTATTTTTTTCTAACTGTCTTCTAGATCAATGTCCCTCTGCTCATAGATTAGTGTTGCTCTCAGACTTCATCAGTGATTACAGCAGTGGTGAATGATGGTTAGCGTAGAAACTCACAGCTGGTCAAAGTACAGAGAATGTCAGTGGAGTGCTAAAGTCACAAAAAAAATGACATCTAAATCACATCCCTCACCTTCAGGTCCAAGGACTATCAAGGAAGAGAGAACAGAAAGATTGTAAGAGTCAGAGCAAAACAGCGTCTTCTAGATATTACAGGACTTCTGTGCTCATGAACTCCCAGCAGCCTGGTTGCCTGACAAGATCAAGTCAGCCAACATTTCAGCATGTGTGGGGGGGGAGGGGGATCATGAGCACCACCTCTAGTTAAAAAGCTAGTGACAGCTGATGGGCTTCTGGGGAAGGGAAAGCCAGATTTCTTCAGGTGTACTGTAGTGGCTATTCCTGGTTGTCAACTTGACTATATCTGGAATGAACTACAATCAAGAATTGGAAAGCTCACCTATGATCCTAATCTGGAGGCTCAGAGATACAAGTTTCTGACCTGGATCTTGGCATGGAGATCTTGAAGCATAGTGGCTATGAATTCCAGAAGATTAAGACAAGGAGATCTCCGAGTTCAAGGTCATCTGGGATTAAAGGCGCGGTGGCACATGCCTTTAATCTGGGCCACACCCTCTGCTGAAGACCTATAGTCGGACATTGGAAGAAGACTCACTCACTCTTCCTTCCTTGCCTGCTTGCCTTGTGGGACTGAGCAACTGCTAGATCCTTGGACTGCCATCCACAGCTGCTGCTGACCATTGTTAGGGAGTTGAACTACAGACCGGAAGTCATCAACAAATTCCCTAACTATATAGAGACTACCTATACGTTCTGTGACTCTAGAGAACCCTGACTGATACATGTATGGCCCCTGGTGGGTCTGCTGGGCTCCTGTAAATGGCCCCACACCATGAATATATGGACAGTAAAATTGGACTGGGCAGGTTAGTTAAAAAGATAATAAACAAAGAAGGAAAGGAAAGGAAAGGAGTTAGGAATGAAAGAAGGACAGAAGGAGAGGAAGGAAGGATGAAAGGAGAGGAGAGGAAGGAGAGGAAGGGAGAGAGGGAGGAGGAAGGGAGAAAGGAAAGGAAAAAGAAAGAGAAAGACTAGGACTCAAAGTGGGAAGGGGTGGAGGTGGGAGTGGCTCTAGGAAGAATTGGGAAGGAGTGTGAGGAAATAAATGTGTTCAAAATATATCATATATATTTATGAAATCCTCTAAGATTTAACAAAATATTATTTTTTAAAATATTTTAACATTTCCACTCAAATTTTGGTGCTATAAAACACATTTTCACGGGGAAGGGAAGAAATCTGATTTTTATAAGAATATTTTGTATTTATTCTTTGACAATTTCACACATATATACAATGCATCTTCATCATATCTATCCTCAACTCCCACCCACAACACTAGACTCCTCCTCCCAAAACATCTTCCTCCCATGTTCATGTGCACATGGATGCAGGGCCATTCACCAAGCATGGGCACCCTACCTCCCAGCGTATTCCCAAAGAAAAAACAATTCCCTCCCCCACCCCCCAAGCAGTCACCAAATGCCAATAGCGCCTTAGTAATGACGAGGCCTAGTAAGTCCCTCCCTAGTCTACAAGGAAATGTTTACACGGCCAATCTTTCACACATCTTGTGTAGTTAACCACAGCTTCTGTGATTCCATGAATGCCCCAGCCAGAAGTGAGGAACACAGCACGTCTCATCACTCCTGCTGAACCTCAGGCTTTTACATTCCTTCTGCCCCCTCTTCAGCCATGTTCTCTGAGCCTTGAGGGACATAAGTAACATAGATGTCCCACTTGTGAATGAGTTTGTTTTCAGCAACTTGACCATTTAGTAGTCTCTGCATTAGCCCCTACTCTCTGCTGGGGAGAAAAAAAAAAGCTTTTCTGATTAAACTTGAGAGCAGTGCTAAACTGTACTTACAAATACAAAGTAGATGTTTGACATGTCAACACATTTAGCACAATAACAGATATATGGTTTCTTTTTTTTTTTTTTTTTTTTTTGGTTTTTCGAGACAGGGTTTCTCTGTGTAGCTTTGGCTGTCCTGGAACTCACTTTGTAGACCAGGCTAGCCTCGAACTCAGAAATCCTCCTGTCTCTGCCTCCCAAGTGCTGGGATTAAAGGTGTGCGCCACCACCGCCCGGCGATATATGGTTTCTTAATGAAGACATTTAGTAACTAGAAAAAAGACAATAGAAAAATAAACACTTCTTCAAAGTTTAAAGAGTCAGTAGCTTCTCTATCTAGAGACAGCAAGAAAAACTTGAAGGTGAATCGAGTTAGAAGAAATGTAGAAATCAGGCTAGAAGAATATTCTTCTTCCCGTAGAAAACTCTCTGATTCACAAACACACTTTTCAGTTGAGTTAGAATGCTGTAGACAAAATAGAAAAGACTGTGACTTCAAAATTCATATTTTAAGAATATAGTCATGCAAATGTATAAGGTCAAATCAGGTTCACAAGGTGGAGAGTAAATGGTCTTCCTTTGACCTTCTTGGAGGTACCCAAGCTGGATGTGCTCAAATGCATCTCTATGCTCTGATGCATGTAAACTGCCTTCCCAGCCCCTCAAAGTAACACTTCAGAGTTCAGAAAAGTAGATAATTCACTCCAGAACATCTAGGGATTAATTAGTAAAGTATACATTTACATCCTGATGTGCCCAGTCCAAGGATTACCTTAAGCCCCTCATTTCAGTCTGGTTCTTTCTGTATAACAAGAACATGACAAGACAGTGTGTGCCCACTTCCTTCTCCTTCCATGTGTACAGGAAATAGCTTCATGGGATTCTCGGTCTTCGAAGATGGCTTGGATTCCTCCATGAACGGGACCTTGATCCTGAGGACAATATGCTATAGGCTCATCACTGAGTAGTACAGATGTCTCCTACTTCTTACAGAATATGGACCACAACACAAGTACAGTCCAATACCCACCTCCTCCTAAAAGTCCATCTCCTGCTAACATGTCTTTGTCTTTCTTGCTGAGTTTTTGCAGTCTTCTTGTTATTATTATTATTGCTGTTTATTATATTTTTCCGAAACTCAAGTGTAGCTGATGTTTCCATGGGCTTACTTATAAAATGACCTCACAGTTGTATTTCCTAAGTCTGCTTGTATTTACTACCTAATTCTGCCTTCATCTTTATGCCCAGAAGCCTCAGCACCAGGAGGCTTTTACAGGCCTAATAAACATTTACATGCAATATTTATTGCAATCCATTCCTATTACATCAGGTGCCATTAAAATCAAGAGGAAGAAAAAGGCTAATTCTTTTCCCAGAGCAAGTATCATATACTATGATGTGCTTCATATTGGGCAAAAAGTCAAGGGGATTTGGACTTTTTAAAAACTCCTCTTCCCTGGCTCCAATATAGCCTTTCTAACATAAAAATCCTTAGATCTCTTTACCACTTATAAGTTATGGGAGCCTTTCTCAGTAGAAGTGAGTCCAGACGTAGGCTGCTGAAATGCTGAAGGAAAAGTTCCTCTTACTACAGCACCTCCTTCCCTGTTTGCAGTTGACAGTACACTTGAACAATCACTTTGGCAAGTCTTCTGTCTGATTTCACACAGGCAACGTTCCACATTTCCCCCCATCAACTTGCCTCCAAAAGGGAACTTCTGCTCTGCCTCTCCTTTAGACCACTTCCACAATGGAGAATTTGATAAAGTATAAAAAGAAATACTTGTCTAATGATGTCATCTATGCTGCTTGCCGGCTTGCACAGCGTTTTCACACACCGTGCCTGATTTGCCTTTGGTATCCTTGCAAGCTCTCAGGGAGATAAATAGTTTCAGCGATTTCCTAGATGGAGAAACTATTCTGTGTCTCAAATCGCATGCTGCTGTAAAGAGTCTAATCTATCCAGTTACTGATGGACTTAGTGAGCATGCTCTAACAGAACCTTCTTCCTCCTTCAGTTAGTTATACGACCATCACTTTTGGCGGGGTGCATGACCACCCAGGACAATGGTACTCCCAGCTCCTCTTGTGGCTGTATGTGACCCTATCACTGAGCTTCATATGAAAGTGTTTCAGACAAGACACATATAGACCCCTAGGAAGATGCTGAAGGAGGTGTGACATTTTCCTTCATCCCGTTCTTCTTGTTACTAGCTAGAATGTGGACATGATGATATGAACAGGGTTAGGCATCTGGGCCTGCAAGGGGATCATGAAAAGTCCTAATGTCTGACCAATAGGTAAAAGGAACTGGGTGCCTGTGGGCTTTATGGCAAATGACCATGGAATACCTATCCAGGCATTAACAGGAGAAAGAACATGACAGAGAAGAAAGAGAAAACATCTCCCTGTGTAAACTACTGTTCTTTGAACTTTTATAACAGCTGAACTTAATTTTAACAAGTAAGTTTTAACTGACAGATAGTTTGACTCCTGTACAACATACTGGAAGTAAACAACTACAAAGAGAAGATTTGCTAAAGGATGTGGAAGATGCCCTAGAAAATCAAAATAATTAGGAAATCCTAGTAACATATCTGGGGTATGAAGTGGCCTTTCGATCTGTTAATGTATAAGGAAACTAATTTTTCAAAGTCCTCTTGGCTGGGAAAGCAACTATATTAACATACACATACACACACACACACACACACACACACACACACACACTGACACCCTAAAAATGAATATTCTAGCCTCTTAAATGTCAGTCTTCACAAAGAAGCAACATTGGAGGAAAGAACTCAGGGAGAATGATGTTATAATTTTGATGCTATCCCTAGGAGGCTGTCCTGTCTTAATTCTGAAATCAGGTGTCAAACCTATGGTCCTTACATTCACCGATGCAGCCTGACAAGGAGCTCATTACCTTCTACCCTTGGTCTTGGTTGGAATTCACCTGACCAGTTCCCACTAGCACTGATGCACACCCGATGAACAAGACCACCTCAACTTTACCTGCTCAAGCTAGAGAACATCCAAGCCGGTCACTTCTGGAGCTGGACCTATTCTATAACCAGGTTTTGCTCCAAAGAGCTGGAAAAAACCTGAGGTCTTGGCAAAGACCTGAAAATTCCAGGTGGGAAGCACGCTTCTTGACCGAACACAGTGTGACCAGATGCTAAAGGATCCTGTTCTCATGTCTTCTCACTGTGATGGACTGAACCATCAAGTCATGAGCCAACACACACACACACATACACACATACACTCATACATACACACACATGCACATACTAGACACCATTATCTTCTATACCCTATACTGCACACACGTGTGTGTTTGTGTCCGTACATGTGCATGTGTGAGGGGGTGTGCATGTGTGTGTTCTCAGCCTTAATTCTAACCCTCTTGCTGCCCTTAGATGAAAATTCAGCTCTTTGTGGCCATGTCCATATCCACTTGGTCCTTTTCCCATTCTCCTTCATTCTTATCTCTAAATCCCCTCTGTCCCTGGGAGAGTCATTTTTCAGTACTGCCAACAATAGGCTGTTTTGGAACATTTCCCGTTAAAACAATTCACTTTTCTTTTCCTTTCAGTGCATAAATCCTTGAGGCCATGGATACCTGAGCTAACCTCACACATAAATAAATAAATAAATAAATAAATAAATAAATAAATAAATAAATGTATAAATGTTAGGGAAATAAATCCATAACTATGAAAAAGAGGTCAAGTGGCCAGTTTGTCAGAGGCTGCTGGTTCTTAACATTTAAAAAATCTTCCACTGGCATCTTTGGTTCCCTGATATTATCTGAAAATAGATAACCAAGGCCCGGGGAAATGACTTGGTGTTGAAGCACTTGCTGCATAAACAAGAGCATCTGAGTCTAGACTGATGAGAATGCTGAATGGTCACAGCAGCTGCCTGTCATCCCACTTTGGTCGGCCAAGTCAGAGAATGCCTGGATGGAGCTGCTTCACAAGGTGGCCAAATCTGATCCACAAGCTCTGAGATTAAGAGAACAAGATTGCATCCAAGGACAAGACTGAAGAGTGATAAAGGACCATTTTCAGTACCGACCTTGGGCCTTCTCATGTCTGAGCACCCATGGGCACGTGCACCTACCAGTACACACACATATGAAGAAGAGGGAAATCGAATTTTACAAGAACCCTCTAGACTACAGACAAGGAAAACTTCCGTTCACAGGGTTTTAATAGTTAAACTGACAGCAATATTGGGATGTCATTCGGCTTTCTCCACCATGGCAAAGAAAAGAGATTTCATATGGGGTAAGTTCCTCTAAAGGTACACAACTCTGATTTCAAGCCCTCAGAGATTCTATATGTGTGTGAATGGGAGGGCGAATGTGTGTGTGTGTGTGTGTGTGTGTGTGTGTGTGTGTGTGTGTGTGAATTCCTTGAGATATATTAATATATAAATGAATTAAATGAAAAACCTGGGCATGAAAGAAAACAAATAATGAATGATTCCTGAGGAGAAAGTAGATGGAGCCATTGAGAAATTGCATATTTTCTTTTTCTTTTTTCTTATTCTTTTGGTGAGGGTATAGGATGGGTCTTGTTATCTTTTGCTTGAGGCCCAGAGTCTCATGGAAGCCAGACTGGACTCACAGTCCTGATCTTGCCTCATTCACAAGTGACAAGACCACAAATGGGCCACCACACTCAGTCCAGTTCCCTTTCTTAGAAAGAAGGAACTCTCGTTCTGATTTTTCTTTTGAGTAATACAAAGTGAAGTCATAAGAGAAATGCCTTAGGTATTTTTAAGAGTCCAATTAAGGTGATTTATCAGACATTTTCATATGGTTTTATGCTTCTATAAATAAGTTTACATCTATTATACAGATGGTCCTAATTTATATAAATCTGGGGTTCAGTTAATGAAGATAAGTTTCTTAATTCTACCAACAACCAAAGGCTGGAATTTCTTTTCACATCTCATCCCCATGTGCTTTGAAAGATGAACTTTGGAAAGGATGAGTGTACACAAGCCCTTTGCTGGGGCTGTAGACATCCCCAAGTAAAGGCACTAAAATTCAAATTTTACCTCAGGGAACATGGAAGTTACCAGGAGCCATAAAGCTCTGGAGCTGTATATGTTTGAGGTTTATTTTTGGTTTTGCTTATTTGCTTTACTTGACAATATTTAGACAAAGCTGAAAGGCCAAGTGCTGGGTAGATCTGGTAGACCGCTTTCCTAGGATGCAGAAAGGCCAGGGTTCAAGCCCCAGAATATAATCAACAAAATGTGGTGGTGCCATCCAAGCGCTAAAGAGGCATAGGCAAGGGGACCCTAAGTTCAGAGTCATCTCCAACTACATAGTGAGTTTCAAGGCCAGTCTGGGTCACATGAGACCCTAGATAAAGAATTGTCAAAAGGAGGTTCATGAAAGGGGAAGGGTAAGAAAGGAGAATTGAGAGCCATTGTTCAGAACAGAGGGAGCTACTTCCATTTTCACTCTATATGCATGTAGACTTGGGGTCTTGGTTATTTTATCCTCTTTAATTAAAATATGTCTACAAGAATCTGCCTCTTTGGACAGACTAAGATTTCACTAATCACAAAAGAACTATGAAATATGATTGTGTTCTATGAGATCCAAACATACCATCATCATGGCTGAGCAGAACAGTCTAGACCGTAACCACTGATTACTAGAAATCAGCCGGGGAAACTCCTGGAAGGAATGAACCCTTCCCATGGCTTCAGTCCAGCCCAGCTCTCAACACCTCACCCTCTCCACTCTCACCATTAGCTCTATTTCCTTTGTTAATCTGCCCTAAGACTTCTCCTACATCCAGTTCTTTGAATAATGCTATTGCTTCTGCCTGGAATATTCTCCTAATCCATATTTGAGGTTTTGTTTCTCTTCTTCATATCTCATATCAGTATCAATCACTTCCTTCAGAGAAGTCCTCTTGGGTCCCTTGTACATGGTATACCTGATGTACACTAAGATATACTCTGATTTAACAGCAGGTCCACACAAGGCAGCCCCACACAGGCTGACAATCCAAGTTAGCAACACAAGGACAAATAGCAATAAGCACAAGTCCAAGATCAAGGAAATTTCTAATCCTTAACATTAAAATCAAATGTCAACTCAGAAAATGGGCCATGAAATCAAACAAGAAATGAAGTTGTAATCATTACCCCACTCCCTCTCCCCACCCTTGAAAAAAGCAAGGCATGGTCAGCCATAGGTCACTAAAGGGAAAGGCCGAGAATCTGTGTGTAAGGCATTTTGAGTTGTTCTTGTTTTGTTTCCAAAATGCCATGTAGGAGGTTTGGCATGTGAAAGCAGAGATGATGGATTGAAAATAGAAAATGTGTGTAAGACTTGGATCTAAAATGCAGGCAAGCAAGTGAAACCTTTGCAAAAGCAAATTTCAGAAGGACTAGAAGGGGCTTAGAGGTGTTCAAAAGTACTAAAATGGAAATGAAAGAAAGGTCTAAAATAAGAGGGCAGCTGACTTGGTGAGTGCTCTCCACATGCCTGGCAATGGGATCACCTCACTCAGCCCATCCTGCAAGGCAGGCACCCCTAGGCTCTCATGTCTAAAAGAGGTAACTCAGGTTTTAAATAATGCATAAATTTCTCCCAAACCATGCAAAACAATATTATGGAAGCACAAATTCTTAAACTCGCTGGACCATACATTATCCAACTCAAAACCTTTTTGCCATTTCTACCATCTGATATGTGAATATCTGCCCCTCTAGTGACCTTGCCAACCATTAGTGACATAATAACCATTCACCCCAAACTGTCAGGGTGAAAATGTCAGAAGACTACGTTTAAATTCAGTTCTGCGCGGCAACTGCAGGCTGTTCCACAGATAAAATGCAGAGAAGAGCTTCAAGGAGAAATAAACCGGTACCTCATACTGCCCTCTGTCAAGGTCCAGAAGGATGAGACAAATGTAGACAGGCACTCTACCACTGAGACACATCCATAACACTAGGATGTTGCAATGGAAAGTCTTCTTCATTTATATTACATATGTGTGTATACATATATGTGTATGTGTGTATATATATGTATATATGTGTGTATATATGTATATAAGTATATATATATATATACACATACTTATATATATTCTGTACACATGCCTCTGTGGTTTTGTGTGTTCACATACACATATGTGAGCCCAAAAGCTCAGAAAACCATCTAGATGTACATATCTTAATGCTAACAGGATGATTCACAGGGGAAGACTTAGGAGCAGAGACAGAAGGCAAGTATGTCTTCTTCAACTGCACCTAGAATGTTAATCATTTTTACATGACAGTAAGTTCATGGTTTAACTTAGAAAAAAGTTATCCAGGTCATTTTCTTCTTGAACGAAACATTCTAATGTAGCTATGGCAGGTAGCTCTCCTCTCCCTGTCTCCACTGCTGAGACTATCTCCTGGTATAATTCCCAGTGGATGCTAAATTCCTCCTGTGAGCTCTAATTTCAGTTTCAATTGATGTCTTCCCTACTGTGCTCTTCGGTGTATTTCTACTTCTTCGAGTATAGCCACTAAGACCACATTTAAATTGACCACAGTAAACATTATTGCTTAGCAGTTCCTAGAACACTTAAGAGCACTACGGTCTCTTGGACCACAAGAACTTAAACAAGGCCCCAAGGATATGTGTCCTCAGATGGGTGTCCTATACCAACGGTGGCAATTGGTCTGTCTAGCTCATTGAATTCATGTCAACTCATCTGTGTAATGAAACTCCAAATCATCATTAACTCATCTGTCACCACCCCTTATTTCTCAAGTCACTAGATCCTGGCTTCCTCATTTTATTGCCTTTTAAAATATATAATTAATATGTAAATATGTTCTTTTTAAAAAATTAACATGACAGACAACATGTTTAAACAATTAAAGAAAAAGGTAACAAACTTGAAAGAGGGTGTTGGGGTTTACCAGGGAGGGCTTGGAGAAAGGAAAGAGAAGGGAGGATTAGGCAATTATATTGTAATTTCAAAAAATAAAAGATGATTTTTAACAAAGTAAACCAATCTGAATATATGGCTCATGGGGTATTACCTGACCTGGTGGGTGCCCAGTACCCACATAAAGCCAGATAGCATGTATGTATAACCCAGCATTCTTACAGAGAGGTGGAAGGCAGAAACAAGAGACTCCCCAGAAGCTTGTGACCCAGCTAGTCCAACATACTCATCAGCAAACATCCAAAGACCTTGTCTCAAACAGGGTGATAGGTGAAGACCAACACCCAAGGTCATCCTCTGACTTTCATACATGTATGACATGCATATGTTTGCATTCACATATGTAAACACACATGTCCATACCATAAACAAGCATGCATACAAAAATATTTAAAAAGTAAAATCACACTGAAATCTGTCAAGTAGAAAGTGAAAAGACTACCATTGACCTTGTCTAGGTTGGAAAGCTGTTCACCGGAAGCAACATGTGCAGTTGCCCCGTGGTCACACTGACTCTCTCTAGCCCAAGCTAACAGTGTTGTTCACATGTTCAGAGGCATGCTTTCTTCTTTCCTTCATTTTCAATGTTTTTCAAATCTTTTTCTCTGCATTTGGTTTGGCCCAATCCCATTATTCATCCCATAGAATGGCTGCATCGAGTGGACGTCTAAGACAATGCTTTTCCAATATCACAAGCAGCACTGTAACTCGCAGTCTAGTACATGTGCCCTGGTATATTTCATTGGTTTCTGTAGAATAGCTTTTAAAATGCAATTCCTACATAGTGTCAATTTTGATAAATATTACAGAATTGCTCTCTGAAGACATGCTTATTCTGTTTCATGTTTCAGCTTTATGGCATTTTTTTTTAAAATATCTATGAAGACAAAACAGTCTCCATACCCCTTACAGATTATTCTCACTTTTCAGAACTGATGATGCAACCATGTTTCCAAATTCAGTTAACAGTTTTTATGGATTAAGAGTGAAAGGTATTCGGCTCCTGGGCATCTGTGATCCACCCAGCGGAAGCACTGACCCTGAAAACATGGACTGTGAGCCTAGAGGGACAGGGCCTGGATGGTCAGCCTGGTCCTCAATGCTCAGACTCACGCTCGTGGAGGCAGGCAAAGGGCCTGCTCTCTGGATCTCAGGGCACCCGTGGGTTTTGGGTTTTTTTGTTGTTTTTTGTTTGTTTGTTTGCGTTTTTTTTTTTTCCACTGGTACAATGCTCAGGGCTTCTGGAAAGAGAGAAAACAGCACTGGGGCTCATCTCAAAGAGGGGATGAGGATGGAGGCAGGGCACCTAAGGGTAGAGTCAGAGAGGCTTTAGAACCAGACAGAGATAGGTGTGACCTCAGCCTGGCCTCCATGATCATATGAGCCCAGAGAAGTCACATGACCAATCTGTATCATGTGACTCCCTCACAGGTCAATAATAGGGTTGGCCTATGAAGGGCTGGCCATAAACCATAGAGATAGCATGAGAAGTGCCCTTCAGAGTGGCTGAGGAACAATGAGTGTGCAAAAGGAGTTTGCTAAACACCAAAGAACTTGTTCTCACTCATGTTTTGTGAAAGTGCTCCCCATTATGACCTTGGTGTTTCAGTGGTCTTTTTTTCTCTAACTTAATCCCACTACTCCCCACTACCTAAGAGTCAAGTATCACCTGGTATCAGCTGTTACTTGGCATGAATGAGTTACAGACTGGGATGTGTGTCTCGGTAATTACTGGAAGCCAGGATCATCTCTCCCTGCCATAGATGAAGGACCAGTATTACCATCTTGAATGGCTCTCCCCTAACAGTATTCTTATTGCTCTTACCACGTATTAAAAAAACATTTAGAAAGCTATTGACAAGGGCCAGTGAAGCTTATGGATACAATACAGACCATGGCTTTGACACACTTAGCAGCACATATATTATCTCCCCCCATTCTTTTGCAAAAGTGTTTCATGCATCCATGATCTGGGACCTAGTTTAATTTGTTTCCCTTTGAACTCCTCTGCACACTCCTACTCCTATCAGGGATGGCCATTCTTCTGCGGAGCAGTAAAAGGTTATGCATCTCCTAGCACACCTCAAGGCTGCTAACATCTCCTTTGTTAAACTGTGTCACCATTGATGATATAGTACTGTAAAAGAAACCCTAAAATCATCTACTCTGAAAAAGATTACTGTTGGGAACCACACTGGAAACTGTGAAGCCAACATAAATCAGCTTCAACCCATGATGGATGGAATGCTTAGTGTGCTAAAGAAGCCATGTTCTAGTCCAGGACTCAGTGGGTAACCTTGTTGCTGCTTCTGATCATCAGAATCATCTGTGCTGTCCAGTTAACATGTGTAAGCTCCATTTAGGCATGGCTGAGGGGAAGCCATGTTCCCTAACACAGGGCTCACATGCCTGGCAAATATAACAACAAAATTCATTTACAGAATTGGGACCTGTTATCCCATGAGCTGGGTTAAATACAGCATTCCCTTGGCTAAGAGGCCCTCAGGAACCATGGCTAGTACTTGAGGACTAGAGGACCAGAAACAGCAGATAACAAGATGGGCCTAGAAGTTTTCCAGGTAAGAAAAGACAGAAGGTTAGTGAAGAGTCTTCGTGCCTTATATCTAAACATGATACAATTTGTTTCCAGTACGTATAACCCACACTGTTTGGCTACACCTCCATCCCCTATTGAAAGGGGTCCTGAAATGACCCAGATTGATTTATAAGTTTTCAGTCACATACTCTCACAAAGACAGATTTATCTCCATTCAATTCAGTTAATTCTAAAATTTCAGTTGTGTCTTTTGGTGAAAGTTGTGTCTTCCTCTCCACTAGGGATAGAGCCAGTAGGAAGGGAGAGATAGTGTGTTTTCATTCCTTGACTCACTAAAGGTCATGGTTTCATGCTCTCCTTCTTACTCCTATGAGAGAAAAGGACTGGCACTGGAGACCTGAATTCGGGATCTTTGTCCTTTTCCAGGCAAAGGTACTGCTGGAATATGTGTGGTTAAGGACAGGAGAGAGAGAGAGAAAGAGAGAGAGAGAGAGAGAGAGAGAGAGAGAGAGAGAGAATGGGCCAATCCACGTGCACTGTGATTATATGTAATAATCTGGTGTGTACATGAGCTAAGCAAAGGGTACCCTTACCTCTGCAGGTGCTAGGGAGTTAATCTTTCTGGATAAAACCATGCTGTACCATTATTTACAGGCATTTTTGAAATGCATGACCTTTCCATACCTTGACACAGCAGACCTATTTGTCTTTTCTGATTCATGTGTATCTGCATGTGTGAGCATGTCTGTTTGTGCATATACACATGTGTCCATCTGTGTGTGTGTGTGTGTGTGTGTGTGTATGTGTGTGTGCAGAGTATCCCATTGCCCAGCATTCTCTTCATGTGACACTGAAGAGAGAAAGCAAACCATGAGTCCAAGCTCACATAAAATATAAATAAGGTTATTCAGGAGAGCTGAAGGTACTAATAACAGCATGGCATTTGCCAAGGGTGGCATCTGCAAGTGGGCTAGGCACAGTGCTCATTCACAGGCTCTGAAACAATGGAAGCATCGTTAGTAGCAATCAAAATAGAACCAGCAGACTCAGAAGAGGTCACTATTTTTAAATGAAGGAAAATTAAAGAACTTCCAGAGAAGTGTGACTTCTGGATAACAAGTCATCCAGAGGATTGCACAAGAGACATAATAATAGAATCTTTTTATTCCTCTGGCATTACTCAACTGTTAGCTAAAAGTGCACCTTGAATGATTCATTGACAACCATGAAGACCTTGCTAGACTCACACAAGATGATGCATGGAGAATGTGAATAGCTCTGGAAATGTGCAGACACCAGGATGTAGGGGAAGGAGCCAGGGAGGAGGTGGCTGGAAGGCAAATAAGACAGCATCAGATAGAATCCTTTAGAAGAACTATGGAGAAAGAAGAACTGGAAAATAACATTTTCCTTCCAGGAAGACACTTTGGGTCCCAGTTCTTGGCTTCCTACATCAGCGAGTTGGCACAGTGCAGAGCCAGCTATAGATGTCAGGGCGTTGAATGCTTTCTGGCCATGAGGCTTTTGTTACCATGGAAACAACTGCCCTCTATTTTCCAGAAGGTGGTTAATAATTAGACTGAGGAGAAAAAAATCAAATTCTGTCCCAGACCTGACTTCAACCTACTCCCGCTGCTGCCATCTTGGTTGCTATTATTGGAAATTCAGAGTCCCCAGGGAACCAGTACCCAGGAAAAGACACCAGGCCTTCTGTGTCTTCAGAACTGATATTCAAGACAAGGCATAGACTCCAATCATCTGGCCAGGAGCAGTAGCTATGTTTTTCTCTCATCTATGGCTCCTAGCTCCAATCTTCAGATAGAAGTCCATATCCTGAAGTAACTACAGAAACCAGGAAAGTAAATAGGGACCATTACTGGGGTGTGAGGAGGAGTCATAGAGAGGGGAATAGCAAGGCAGAAGTGATCTGATGGAGAAATAGGAAGAAAATAGGGATGCTTTAATTAGGGAGGAGGAAAGGAAATAAATACAGAAGGGGAGAGAACAAAATAACACTGATGATGTCTAGAAAAGTAAAGAATCATGGTATTAACTATCTACCTAAAAATTTTTAAAAATATACATAAGTCAGTATATAAATATGCATATACAGGAAGTTAGACTCTAGAGAATCAAATAACCCAATTAAAAAATAGGGTATAGAGCTAAACACAGAATTTTCAACAGAGGAATAACGAATGACTGAGAAGAACCTAAAGAAATGTTCAACATCCTTAGTCATCAGGGAAATGCAAATCAAAACAACCCTGAGATTCCACTTCACACCAAATCAAAAATTCAGGTGACAGCAGATGCTGGTGAGAGTGTAGAGAAAGGAATACTCCTCCATTGCTGGTAGGATTGCAAGCTGGTACAAACATTCTGGAAATCAGTCTGGCAGTTCCTCAGAAAATTGAACACAGTATTACCTGAGGACCCAGCTATCCCAATCCTGGGCATATATCCAAAGTATTCTCCAACATATAACAAGGACACATGTTCCACTATGTTCATAGCAGTCTTATTTATAATAGCCAGAAGGTGGAAATAACCCAGATGTCCTTCAACAGAGGAACGCATACAGAAAATGTGGTACATGTATATAATGGAGTACTATTCAGCTATTAAAAACGATGAATTCATGAAATTATTAGGCAAATGGATGGAACTAAAAAATATCATCCTGAGTGAGGTAACCCAATCACAAAAGAATACACATGGTATGCACTTACTGATAAGTGGATATTAGCCCAAAAGCTCCGAATACCCAAGATAAAATTCACAGACCACATGAAGCTCAAGAAAAAAGAAGACCAAAGTGTGGGTGCTTCAGTCCTTCTTAGAAAGAGGAACAAAATACTCACTGGAGCAAATATGGAGACAAAGTGTAGAGCAGAGACTGAAGGAAAGGCCATCCAGAGACTGTCCCACCTGGGGATTCATTCCAGATACAGTCACCAAAACCCCACACTATCATGGATGCCAAGAAATGCTTGCTGATATTTAGCAGAGGATGGCTACATATGTCAGGCATCAATGGGAGGAATAGTCCTTGGTCCTATGAAGGCTCAATAGATACCTATGAGGGAACACCCTCATAGAAGCTGGGAGAGGGAAGGTGGGATAGGTGGTTTCCAGGAAGGAGGAAAACCAGGAAAGGGGATAACATTTGAAATGTAAATAAAAAATATCCAATAAAAAATATGTATGTACAGTTTAAATAAATGTCCTGGGTGATAATCTAACCAAAGTCCATCTAACAGAAACCCTAACACCAAGCATGTGAAGCCCTCATTTGGATTGTTGGTCAGGGTTGTCCAAGAGATTCCTAAAACATTACAGGACATTGCTATTCCTCCTGGCTGCTTCCCAGGAGTGAAAGACAAGCCTATTTCTGAAGATACCTGTATTCCCGAAAGCAGGTCCAGAGACCTTGAGCTGGAACTGACTTAAAAACGTCCTCTCTGAGAAATAGCTTTCATGGTATCAGATGGCATCATGCAGACTTCCAAAAAAGGGAAGCAGCCAGCAGTCCTACCCAGATATGATGCCTATGAACAATAGCAGCCAGCATAAAACAATAGCCCTAAAGGGGCAACAGTGGCACACATACCTTGGTGGTAACCAACAGCTCTCTAATTGGGCTTAACACCCACTTGCCAATAGGAAAATCACGCTTGGTTTTAGAAACCTAGTCAATCATCCAGGGCTATCAAGTCATAGACCTTGTTGGAAACCTACAACTGCCATTTTACTAAACCAGCATAACCTCTAACTACACTCTAAATATTTGTCATTATACTCACAGATAAGTGTATTTCTCACCCTTCACTAAGGAAACTTCTAGACCTTTATAGAAAACCACAACCAATCAAAATACAGAGTTGTGGAGCACAGTCACAACTGAACATTTACAACACAATTCCTGCACCTAAGGCTCAGAGAGCATTGTGAAAGAGGACGCAGAAAGATTTTAAGAGCCCGAGGATCAGGAATTTATTGTGAGATTGTATCTCTTAGGAATGTCAGAAGCTACAACCATAATCTCGATAACGTGGCTGCCTAAACATGATATGAATGAGAATATAATTATCATTACAATAAACAAATTAACATGGACAGGGCAAAGTCCAGGAGGCTCTATCCTTACACAAAGAACTACAGGCAACTAAGGAATGTGAAAGTAGGAAAAAATAGTCTCCAGTGAAGACCACATCAATTGTTTATCCAGTATCAAATGGTCAACCTATGGAAACAGATAAATGTGTGTGTGTGTGTTTGTGTGTGTGTGTGTGACTGTGTGTGTGTGTGTGACTGTGTGTGTGTGTGTATAACAACAATTAAAAGGACTATAAAAACAGAAGAACTGACTAGAAACAATTTAAAAAGCATGTTGTGTCCTGTAATATCAGAGGGAATACATGGTTAGCCCAGCAATGCTATCAGTTATTTTTTATATTTTTATAGAAGTCTATTTTATTTTTAAAGTTATTGATATTGGGCTTTAGGATATACTTCCTGCACAAAATGATGACATTTTCATAGATGCATGCCATATATTTTGATATTTTCCCCACAGCCCATCCTTATAACACTTTTTCCTCCCTCTGGTACTTTTCCTGATCTTAAATATTTCTCTTCAACTTTCATTGTTTAAATAAAAAAAACCCTTATTTGAGAGGGAAAAAAATGTGGTATCTGTCTTCCCAAGTCTGGCTTATTTAACTTAACAGGAGGGTCTCTAATTCTAATCACTGTCCTTGAAAGTGTGTAACCATGCTTTTCTTTATGGCTGAGTAAAATTCCATTGCCTATTGCTAATATATAGCACTTTCTCCATTCATCTGTTGCTAGGCAACATTGCTACATGGGCACGGATGTGCAAGAAGATCTATGGAACGCTTACTTACATTCCTTTAAGTATATACACTGAGAATATAGCTAGGTCATATAGTAGCTGTATTTTAACTTTCTAAAGATTTTATTTTTATTTTTATCTATATGTGGATACACAGTCAGTGCCTGCAGAGGGTATAGAGGCTGTCAGATCCTCTGCTGGGATTACAGACAGTTGAGAGCTTCCTGAAATTGGTGCTAAGAACTGATCTCACCTATTTACAAAATCAGCAAGTGATTTTTAACTGCTGAGATGACTCTCCAGAACCTATGTTTAATTGTTCAAGGAACCACCATATTTTTTTTAAAGTGGCCATCCTTACACATATTGGGGGCTGGTGAGAGAACAAGATTGTGGTGGTTTGACTATGCTTGGCCCAGAGAGTGGCACAATTTGGAGGTATGGCCTTGTTGGAGGAAGTGTGTCACTGGGGTGTAGGCTTTAAGACATTTGCCCTAGCTGTCTGGAAGCCAGTCTTCTGTTTGCCTTCAGAACAAAATGTAGAATTCTCAGCTCCTCCTCCACCATGCCTGCCTGGATGCTGCCATGGCCCCACCATGATGATAATGGACTGAACCTCTGAAACTATAGGCTAGCCCCAAGTAAATGTTGTCCTTAGAAGAGTTGCTTTGGTCATGGTGTCTGTTCATAGCAGCAAAATCCTAACTAAGACAAAGATAGAAATCTCTGTTTTCCTGCATTTTATTAAGTTATCTTTTGTGTATATACCTGTCCATGCAAATATGCATGTATGGGTGTACGCATGCCTTGGAATGCCTGTGGAGATCAGTGGGCAACTTTAAGGGGTCATCTCTCACCTTCCACCTTCTTGGGACACAATCTCTGTCAGTTCTGCTGCTGCTTTGTATACTTCAGGCTAGCTAGCTATTATCTCTTCACCCCATCTCCCATCTCACAACAGGAATACTGGGACTATGGTTGTATACCATGTCATCAAGCTTTTTACAGGGGTCTGGAGATCAAACTTGGATGATCAGGCTTACACAGATATCACTTTCACCAAATGAGCCCTCTCTAAGCCCTAGGACTCTTCTTTTCATGGGTATTTTTATAATTTCTCTAAAAATTGAGGATTCAGTTGCCTAATCTTCTAGACACTTCTAGTGCAATAAAGAATTTTATGTCAATACCAGAGACCACTATGGCTCCAGGACAAGAAAGAATGAATCATTCTTATTCAAACTAGGAGCAGAAACAATAAGTCATCCTTACAAATATGGCAGTACTAAATCAGGATGGCTCGTATTATTATATGTGTGTGCGCATGTGTGTGATATACATATATATATACATCATATACATCACACGCATATGCATATATATCAACCATTGGTGATGACTGCACTGTACATACTAGCATGACTGTGCATGCATGGTTAGTGGAACTATATAATAATACAGTCTCTATAGAAAACACTATTGTGTTTCCTCAAAGAATCTAAAAAAGCCATTGGATGGGGAGATGGCTTAACAAAATACCTGACATACAAGCAGGATGACCTGAATTTAGATCCTCCACACCCATATCAAACCAGGCCACAGCAGTGCATGTTTGCAACCAGAGCACTGGAGAGGCAGAGTCAATGACAAGAGGATCGGCAGAGCTCGCTGCCCATCCCGTCTAGGCCACCTATGAGCTCTGTGCTCAGTGAGAGACCCTGTGGAGAGGAAAATATCCAAAATCAGCCTGTGGCCTCATGTGTGCACACAGTCACATGTACACACACATGTACTACATATGCATGCACACAAGTGGCTTTTTCAACTTAGCCATTTGCCCACCCCAATATTCTTTTAACTCCGTCTGTCTTCAGTTTTGTTCCTGTCTGTCCTCTTCTCGTCTCTTAGGACTCTTTGTCTCCCCAACTGGTGGACAGATTTACCCCTCACAGCAAACTCAAAGATCGTCAGGAACTGGATACCTCTGAAATTCTTTTTTTTTTTTCATTAATCTATTTATTCACTTTACATCCTGATCAGAGCCCCCCCTCCCAGTCCCACCCTACCACCCCCTATTTTCCCATTTCCCCTCCCCTTCTTTTGGGGCTGGCTTACAGGTTCAGAGGTTTAGTTCACTGTCGTCAAGGTGGGAAGCACGGCAGCATGTAGGCAGACATGGTACTGGAGAAGCCAAGAGTTCTATACTTGCAAATCGCAGCACTTGTGAGTTAGAGGCAAGAGAATCAGGAGTTCAAGGGCAGCCTCAGCTACAAAACAAATTTGAGATTAGCCTGGGTTATCTAAGACCCTATAAAATAATCACATATATGGTTGTTGAAGACAGAAGAAAGAAAAATGAAGAATTATTTCATTGATAAACATCTTCACTTTGGAAAGTATAAATATTCTGGAAATGGATGTAGGTTGCCCAATATTGTGTATAAACTTAATGTCACTGAATTATACAGCTTAGAATGGTTAGCACAGTAAATTTTGTTAGCCGTACTCTACCCCAAATATGGCTATACAAGCCAAACCGGGAGTATTATCAGCATCTTCAAGCCTGCCGGCTCTTTCTCAGTGTTCATGCACCCAGATGTCCCCTAGAGTCCATCTAAATACATAAAGCAAAATTTGCTCTGTCATTCCCAACCTAATCAGGATTTGTGATTAAAAAAAATAAATAAATAAAAATAAAGAGAGAGAGAGAGACAGAGATGAAACAGAGATCCTGAGTCCTGATAATTCATCTAAGTCATCACAATGGCCAGATCAGCAAACAGCACTTAGGTTTGAGCCATAGATAAATTAAAAATAATTGTTTTAGTATATGACCTAAATACCACATGGAAAATTAATCCTAAAAAAATTGATTTATTTTAGTTCAAATGTAACTGGACATCTTGAGTTTTATCTGTTAACTCTAAGTAAAATGGTTTCCGGTAATGGGAACAGCATGACACACACATACACACATACACAAACCACATGCTCAAATTCACACCACACAAGCAAGCATACACACACACACACACATGCACACACACATGATTTTTCAAAAAAATTTTCACTAAGGCCTTCATACACACATGCAATGTATTTTGGTTACACTCATCTCCACTCCTTCCCTAGCTCCTGCCATATCCACCCCCACTCTCACTCCTTCTCAATATTACGTCTCCTTTTTGCTTTTAATAACCCACTAAGTCCAGTTTGTGCCTTTGGGTGTGTGGTCTCTGAAGGGTGGTGCACTTACCAGGGTTTATACTCAAAGAAAACTGACTCCCTCCCCGAGAAGCCACCAACTGCCCATGAGTCCTTCTCTAATCCATACTGAAATGTTGACTGGCTTGGTCTTGTGTAGGGAGCCATAGCTGCTGTAAGTTCATGAGTGCAAAGGTCCTGTCATGCCAGGAGACACTGTTTCACTCCAATCCTGCCTGACCTCTGGCTCATAGCATCTCTCCAAGTCCTCCTCTTCAGTGTTTCCATGGTAACAGAGATTCCCCAAATGCATCACCCCACAGACACCTTTCTATGCATTTTGACCAGTAATAAAATTCTATGTTAAGGGCTGGAGAGATGGCTCAGCGGGTAAAAGCACAGACTGCTCTTCCGAAGGTCCCGGGTTCAAATCCTAGCAACCACATGGTGGCTCACATCCATTTGTAATGAGATCTGACGCCCTCTTCTGGAGTGTCTGAAGACAACTACAGTGTACTTACATTTAATAAATAAATAAATCTTTAAAAAAATAGATTCTGTGTTAACTTCTGTCTACTGCATGAAGAAACTCATGTGGTCTGAGAGCTACACTAGTCTGTGAGTATAGACATAGGAACATAGATATAGACATAGTTTAATACTAAGAACATTGACTCTTTCCCTATAAAGGAGATGAAAAGCCCACAACAGCTGAAGTCTACCACATTTGGATAAAAACCATGCTGTTACCAAACCACCTACGGCAGAGAGAAGAAAACAAAGGCCCTGCTGTCTCCCACTATGCAGTAGTCGATGTCTCCCAGACCCAACACTGAGTCCTCATCCTCAGCCCTGCAGTTAGGTAATGTTCCATTCTACCCATTAGCTTAGCTCTCGGCAATGTCTGAAGCTGGCAGAACCTGCTGGGTCATATCTGTCCTCTATAATTGCTCATTAGATCCAGAGCCATCGAACTGGAAAGCTGTTTACCCTATCAGTTGGAGCTCTCTTATCTAAGTATGTCTGATTCCTAGCAATAGGAAGGTCATTTTAAAGTGATCACTGCCCGGTTTCTGTAAATACTCTCCCCAGAGATATTAAACCTAAAGTACAATTATCAATAAACATCATGACAAGGACACAAGAGCTCTCATTTTACACCTAAAAAACTTATGAATTAGGATAGTGTTTAACGACGCATATGCATGAAAATGTCCTAATAAAACCCATTCTTTTGCATGCTAACCCTCAATAACACTTATTTTCTTTTTTTTAATTAGATATATTCTTTATTTACATTTCAAATGTTGTCCCCTTTCCTGGTTCACCCCTCCCCCGAAAATCCCATAAGCCATCTCCCCTTCCCCAATCAACCCTCCCCCGCTTCACTGCCCTGGTATTCCTCTACACTACAGCATCAAGTCTTTCCAGGACCAAGGGCCTCTCCCCCCTTTGGTGTCTAACAAGACCATCCTCTGCTGCCTATGCGTCTGGAGCCATGGGTAACTCCATGTGTACTCTTTGGTTGATGGTTTTTGTCCCTGGGAGCTCTGGGAGTAAGTAACACTTATTTTCAATTGTTTTCTCATTTATTCACTGCAGGGAAGAGAGGGCTTGTCACAGCACCCAAGTGGAGCTCAGAAGACAACTGTCAACAGTCAGTTCACTCGGGGGATAAAGTCCTGGTTCCCAGCTTCACAGCCAGTGTTCTTACCCACTGAGCCATTTTACTCCCTGGGGAAAAACTTACAATGGAGTTGGGGGTAAAGAGAAATTAAAGAATCTCTTAGGATTATATTCAAGGTTCTTTCTCCTCCCCCTCTTCCTCCTCTTCCTCCTCTTCCTCCTCCTTCCTCTTCTTCCTCCATCTCATGCATGGGCTCCAACTCAAGAACTCATATACCCTAAGCACATATACTACAATGAGCTATAGCCACACCCCATCACACCCAGCTCTTAGGCTCTTTTTCCCACATCACAGCCCCAACATCTTACACTAATGCTATATAACCCTGTATTTTCTCCACAGTTGCTCCTCTAGCTCCAGCTCATTATCAGTCCTCCTTGGAAGAAACACAGGCTTGAACCAGAGTGAGGGAATATAAATACATGTGTGTGATACTGGCCAGATCATGTTTGCCTCTGTTTCTGACCCTTTTAAAATCTGGGCAAAAATTATGTATGCTCCCTGAAAGTCTTTCAGGGTCTACGAGAGGATACATTAAGAGCTTATGAAGCTTAGTACATTCAAATTCTAGTCTTTATTGCTGTTACTGTTGTTACCTTACCATATTTTATGGTTTTAGAGCTTTACTGTAGAAAAGTAGAGAGAAAGAGAGAAGGTAGAGAAGTAGAGGCCAGCCATGGCCACGTGGAGAGGGGGAAGGGAATGGGGAGAGAGGGGGAGCAAGGGGACAAAGGACAGAGCAAGAGAGAGAGAGAGTAAGTGCAGTTTACCCTATCTTTATCCAGTACTCAATTTTCAAGGATCTGACAAATGACACTTCCCTATGGAACTTCACCAGCTGCCTTAACGGAGCCATCTCTGGCTCTTCAAGTTATCCCCTTCTTCATTTTAATTAGCTCCTTATAGGTATATCCTTCAAAGCCTCCTCCACAGAACCCTACCCCTGTCTTAGTCAAAATTCGGGTTCTATTGCTGTGAACAGACACCATGACCATGCCGACTCTTATAAGGAAACACTTAATTGGAACTGGCTTACAGTTCAGAGGCTTAGTCCATGGTCATCATGGCAGGAAGCATGGCAGCATGCAGGCAGATATGGTGATGAAGAAACTTAGAGTTCTATATCCAAATCCTTGGGCATTGGAAGTGAGAGTGATACTGGGCCTGGCTTGAGCATCCCCAGTGACACATTTTCTCCAATAAAGCCACATGTCCTAACCCTTTCAAATAGGGCCACTCCCCTAAGAGCCTCTGTTTTCATTCAGATCACCATACCTCGAAAGCAAATGGGATGCTACCTTCCGTCTGTGCAGAGTCTTTGGAGACTCCAACAGAACATGTCAGATCATAGCTGATGGTAAAACAGAACCTGTGTTCAGAGCTGAGCTCCTGCTGACTGTAGCTCTAGATAGTGCCTGAGGGTACAGAGCAGTTTCCCATCCTGTTTTCAGTCCTGTTGCTATGGTAAATAATGAGTTCTCCATCATGCCTTGCTGCTTGGAATTCATCCTTAATTACACTAAACTCTCCATATTTTTGAATGTGTTTTTTTTAAAGTGTTTTTCTAATTCCCTGGAAAATCACAGCTTTCACTCAAGTTTCTCTTTGAATCACCGAGGCCCAATTTGAAAGTAACAGACCATACACACACGAGATGAGTTGAAATAATAATTTTTAAAGATGATCAACACATTATACACTTGAGTCTGTTGAGAGCTCCCAAAGTTTTCATCCAAGAAATTGTACAGAGTCTCAAAGATGGCTCAGCAGTTAAGAGCACTGAATGCTCTTCCAGATTCAATTCCCAGAACCCACAGCGTGGCTCACAACCATCTATTGTTACAGTCCCAGATGATCTGGTTCCTCCTTATGCACTGGACATTCATATGGTACACAGTCATACACACAGGAAAAACATCCATAATTTTTAAAGAACAAAAGAAATTTTACATTTTTTTAAAAAAAAATCATAATTTGAAGTCTATGGGTAAAATATTTTAGACATCAAGCATTGTAAAATTAGTTAACTTTTTATTATGATAAGTAGCCTCATAAACTAGTAAAATTGAGCTCACAGATATCTGTCAGGGTCCAGCCTCGACACAGGATGGGAGTTCTCAACTGGAAGCAGGGATATCTGGAAGGTGCATAATAAATATATACAGACTACTTTTTGGGTATAAGCTGACAGGCAGTTTTTCAAGGCTTAAAGTTTCTCTTTTCTCTCATTTTCTGTTCTCTTTCTCTCTCACTCATTCACTTGCAGCTTGAGGCTGCACACACTCTGCATTCTCCTGCGCACTCTGCTTTTCTCCTGTGTGCTTTTTTTTCTTGCACTCTCACACTCATACACACTTCTGTGTGTTCCCCTTTCACTCACACACACACACTTCAAACACATCTCACACACATACCACATGTGCTCCCCTTTCACTCACACACACACTCTTCACACACACCTCACATTCTCTCTTCACTCACTCTTTACAAGCTCTTCTCATGCTCTCCGCATTCGCTCTCTCACTTGCTCTTCACATGCTCACTGCTCGCTCTCTACATGCTTTCTACATGCTCTCTACATGCTCTCTACATGTTCTCTTGCCTTCTTCTTGCCCCAGTCTTTTATTGATACTCCAAAAGCAGATTAAAAAAGACATTGTATAATCGTTGCCAAATCAAATTCAAAAGAATAACCACGTCCCACAAAGAATCAAGAATTACATTTGTTCTCCAAAGTTTCAAGCTTCCCTATTTCCAGGGAAATAGCAAAAATAATAATAATTATAAACTTATTATTATTTACACTTTAACTTTATTATACTTTAGAGCTCAGAGCTACGAGGCCAGCTACTTACATTTTCTTGTGAAGTTCTAATGATAAATGACATGGGCAAAGTTGTCAGGCAGTGGCCAGAAAGAATCAAGTTAACCTTTAACTTGGTAGTTTCCCTAGCTTTCAGCTTCTACACATTGCACACAATGACTCTCTTAAGAGTCCCAGTGTTTTGACTTAGTTTTACTAATCTAAGATTTTACATATTCTATACTTGCTTATCTGGGAACCACTCTCAAATGTTGTGTAAAACTTATTTTATAACTTTAATAATTTTTTCTTTCTTTGGGATCCCAATGTTGGTTCTAATTTATTTTCTAGTAATTTTGTCAAATTTTCTTTACAAGTCAAGCATTAATCTAAAACTACCATTGTGCAGTTGTTGCATTGTTTCTAAGATGAGAACACACAGCATGCACCTGGGCCATAGGACTGTGCTGTGCTGTGCCCCATGTCTCAATTCCTAATTGTTTAAGAATCATTACATCAGGGAACATCTAGTTTCACAGAATTCACCAGAGCAGAAGGAGAAAGAAGTAAAGTTAGATATAATAAAATAATTATATACATCAAGGCCAACTGAAAAACAGTCACATACAAATGAAATCTATACAGTCATTGTCTAGGGGTAAGGTTAGGAGAAATGGGAACAACTGTTGTTACAAAGAGCTGCAGTGGGCTACTGAAATGTCTCCATCTAGGCCTACTGCAGGCAGTCCCTTATTTCAGATGCCAGGTCCCCTGAAGGGATGTGTGTCCTGCTTCTCAGGGTCCCAGACACCATCCTTTTCTACAAGGAGCTGTTGCGGGCTTCTGAGATGTCTCCATCCCGGTCTACTGCAGGCAGTCCCTGTCATTGTTTGCTGTCCCCTGCAGATATCACCACATTTGGAATGACTCCGATGGAAATGGGGTCCAAGGAAGGCCACTGTGGTTGAGTGTGCAGACCCTGTCCTTCACACTCAGTTTTGCTCAAGCAAATGCCAAGGAAGGTAAATTCAAACTGACCTTCCGTGCTTTGTCCCGATGCTTTTCCCCTTCCTCAAGCAGGTTCAAATTCAAAATACGCTTAATTTACAGGAAATTGAAAAATCGGTGTTTACCCCACATTTTGCAGGGGTTGTGCATACAAATATTTACTGGACCTGAAAATTCAATATACTAACACAAACCATCTGACTTCAGGAAATTGAAAACACGGCAACAAAGAGCAGCAGCAGATGTCTGGGCACATTCTCCGAGTTCCACGCTGGGAGCCCGGGCATGCTCTGGAGAGCAGGACTGGGTGGAAGGAGGCAGCGCTTGGAGAAGCGTGTTTTCATTGCTCAGTTCTGTTTCTATAGTCCCACTCAAGCACAGAGAAAACATTGGTCTCCAACATGAAGTGGAGTTAAAAATAGAAAGTAAGTGAATAACTAGTCTTTGAGATTTCCTGAGATGAACTTTGACTCTAGCCAAAAAAACGTTGTTGAGAAATATTCCATTTTAGCTAAAACAGGAAACTCGCTCAGTGCCACACCGGAACCAGCACAGCACCGGAACCAGCACAGCACCAGCAGAAAGTTCTCTGTACTTCCTGAGAAGACTAAGAGAACCAACCTATGGCCTGGGCTTGTATTTGTTGGGGTTCACATTTTATTCTGTAGGGACTAATGATTCACAGAATGGCAGAATTCTTAAATGCAACTACTTCATTTCAAAAATTAAAAAAAAAAAAAGAAAGTAACAGCTTTAAGGTAAGAACCCAGACCCTGCACCTCAGCTCTTTCTGTTCCCACTAGATGAGTTCATATTCTTGACGAACCATAGCACTACAGGAAAGACCTTCTGGAAACCCAAATACCCTGGGCAAGTTGCACCCGTACCTGCACTACCAAGGTCCTGAAATTACCAAGAGAGAACAACCCTTACTCAAAGAATAACCTCACCCCAAGCATATGTATATGCCCAAGTAAGAATGGCAGCATCCACCGTGGAGAAACCCCAGTGGCTTAAGGCAGACAGTTGATTTCTTCCCGGGGCCACACAGAGAGAGTCTGGGACTGCCCATTCGTTTTCCTCTGGATAGGAATTTCTACTTTCCTTGCAGGGACAGAGCCTCCTGTGTTAGTCTGTTAAGATCCTGTAACAAAGCACCACACACTGGGTCACTTAAAGACGTATTTATTTTCACCCAATTTCTAGAAGCACGAAGTCCAAAAGGGAGCATCTGCCAGCTCCCTCTTTCTCCTTGGTATATGATATCTTCTATCTGCCTCTCTGTCTTGGTTTTATTTGTAAAGTCACAGAATGGACTAGAGACACCCTGGTAGCCTTTCCAAACTTATTTTAACCTAATTATGTCTCTAAAGACTTCATCTCCAAATAGAGCTGTACTCTAAGATGCTGGGAGCAAGAACAGCGGTTGTGAATTTGGAAGGAAAACAATGTAGTTCATAATACATCTCACACTTATCTAAGAAGCAACACACATTTTCAGTGGCTCAGCGGCCTCACTACATCTCTGGCTTCTACGGATTCAGGAACCATACTGGTGCTGATCTCTCTCTCTCTCTCTCTCTCTCTCTCTCTCTCTCTCTCTCTCTCTCTCTCTCTCTCTCACACACACACACACACACACACACACACACACACACACACACACTCATACGCCTCACACTCACAGGAGAATTTTCTCCACTTCTGAAAGAACCATGAGACCTCTATAGTGGTGGAGTATGGTAAGAAGTTCTAGGAACTCACCTGGACCCAGCATGGCAATAAGAACATCAAAGATGTCCCCCTAAGCTCTCCAGTCCTGGTTATTCAATCAAACATAGATCTAGATGTTACTATGAAGAGACCTTTTTTTTTCATCTTGTGAACCCTGGAAAGAGAAAAACAGCCATGCCAGCATGAGCATCTGACTTAAAGAACCATGAGGTATGTTCATGTTGTTTAAAATATTCGAATCTATGATGGTTTTTATAGTATAATAAAGATGAGGGCTAGATCTGTGATTAGTACATAGAGCACCTGCCTGGTATATGCAAAGTCATGAGTCTGACCCATAGCATGCATAGATAGATAGATAGATAGATAGATAGATAGATAGATAGATAGATAGATAGATAGATAGATAGAATAAATCCATCTTGTTACTAAGCACTCTACCTTTGTCTGCCCTGTTTAGAAATGTTTCTCCTCACATCAGCTGAACGCACATCTTTCTGAATGGCAGTTGTAAATACACGCCACTTACTAAGTATAACACCAAACCAAAGCCTTGTAAAGTCACAGTTCATGCCTCAAAATCAAAAGCTGATACCCTAAACATGACACCATGTTCATCTATCTATGTGGATATTCTCTGCCCTGGACTCTCCCTACAGGTAATGGAGAGGTTACAAATCCTCAAACCATCACCATCATTACCACCACCATCAACATCATCATCTGCCCTGTATGTAGATCTTGAAGCTGACCCCATAAGTAACTACTCAGATCTGCCTTGTTGCTTTTTATAATGTGATCCTTTTGACCTCAAATTCCCCCTTAAAAAGAATCCTGTCATGAATTCATTTTTTTTAAGCACTGGACTAAAATAAATGAAGTGAGAGTTTAGAAAAACCCACACCACCAAATAGATAAAAATAGCAACGGGGAAAAGAACAGCCCAAGCCTTAGGCAAGAGATTCCAGAGAGAACAGTAGAACACAGCCCTGCTTTGGTACCACAACCTCAGGAGAGAGAATGTTCCAACAACAGGCACAGCCAAGCCCAGAGCCTCTTGCAGTCCTCAATCTGTAACTTCAAAGAACAGGGCTTACTGTGGCTTGAAACGGCCTTAAAATTGGTAATACTCCCCCATAATTCTAAGTATAGCCACTCCTAAATATTACCCCCATCTCAGCTCTGTCTCTTCTTGCCTGCTAGTCATTTCTTCTTCAGCCTTCCCTGGGCACCTTGGATACCACTGGTCCAGGGCTAACCTGTCACTCTCCTCTCTGAAGCACATCACCTCCAGGCTTTTTCTTTATAGCAATCCCTTGTTGGACATCTTCCTAATGTCTGGCTTGGCACTCACATGTATTTAAATTCTCACATGTATTTAAATTCCCAACTTTTTACAGATGTGAAATTTATATTAAAGACAGTAAATTAACTTTTAAGACAAAAACCAACTTTGGGGTACTGTTCTTATCTCCTCTAGGAAGAAATCATTCCCTTTGTAGAGAAAAGGATGCTAAAATCAAATGTTCCAAATCTGATGCTAACAACCATCTTGCCTAACAGGTATGGTAAGAGTGAAATGCTGAGAAAAAGTAGCCAAAGCTTGAGGAAAGGAGGGAGTGAGGGAGGGAGGAAGAGAAGGAGGGAAGGAGAGAAGGAAGAAAGGAAGGAGAAAGGGAAGGAAGAGAGAATGTGCAGTGCTAGGGAGAAAGCAGACTATGAACACTGTTCCAGTGTTTGATTCAAGAGCCTGTAATCATGTCTATTCTATATTTTCTATGTTTTTTTATTTTCTTTTTTTAATGCCTTAAACTTCCATTGACTACATTTATTTATATGCATTTCTTTTTAAAAAAGATTTATTTATTTCTTATATGTAAGTACACTGTAGCTGTCTTCAGACACAGCAGAAGAGGGCATCCGATCTCATTAAAGATGGTTGTGAGACACGTTGTGGTTGCTGGGATTTGAACTCAGGATTTCCAGAAGAGCAGTCAGAGCTCTTAACCACTGAGCCATCTCTCCAGCCCTCTTTTCTTTTTAATGAACAAATTCCCTTCTATGCTTGGTCCCAGATAAGTTAGGCTCTTAATCATCCCCCTATTCAAGAAAATTACAATTACTTTTTATTTCATTTTCTTCTTCATTTTGGTACTCATGCAACTCTGATGAGTGAAGTAACACAACGTCATGGTGATTTTCAGTTAATCATACAAATCTATCTTATGTAATAAATCATAGGCTAACATTTCTCTAAAAAATGTTTCCTTCATTCAGGGCTTTGCTGGTTTGTTTGCTTTATAGGTTCATATGTTATGACCCAGAATTCATTGACTTTGCTACTAGGAAAAACAACATAGTACGGGACTGGGAAGATGGCTTAGCAGGTAAAGCACTTGCCATGCAAGACAAAGACCTGAGTTCAGATCCCAGCACCCACACAAATGCTGCACCACTTATAATCTCCCCATGGGAGGCAGAGATGAATCCTCAAGATAGTTAGCTAGACATGAGCTCTTGATTCAAGTGAGAAACTCTGCCTCAGTATACAAGCTGGACAGCAATTGAGGAAGCTATCAACATGGTCCTCTGGACCCCACATCCACACTCATGCACATGTACTCTCACACACATAGGCACGCACACATGCCCACACATGCAAACATGCACACACTTCATACATATACACACCACCAAAAAGATAAATATAGTTCATTTAAAAATCAAAATACTCAGCTGGGCAGTATTAGCACGCCTTTAATCTCACTATTCTGGAAGCAGAGGCAGGCAGATCTCTGAGTTTAAGGCCATCTGGGCTACAGAGTCCACAGCTACACAGAGAAACCCTGTCTCGAGTGAGAGAGGGGCACTAATTAGAATTTACTCCAATTTCTAATAATACAGGCTTACTGATTTCATGTTCTTACCTCAATTTTTATTATAAAATCCCATTTAAATTCCTAAATTATATCTAGACCTTTTAACTGATAGTAATACTTTAAATGTTCACTCTTTTAGGAGGACTTTATTTTTAAAGGGAGAGTTTTCTAAATGGGAAAAACGTAAAAGCAAGGGCTGGGCAGATTCTGTGCTTAAGAGCTCTTGCTGCTTTCATAGTCTCTGGTGAGAAGTCTGATGTGATTCGGATAGGTCTTCCTTTGTATGTTACTTGGCCCTTTTCTCTTACTGCATTTAGTATTCTTTCTTTGTTTAGAACATTCGGTGTTTTGATTATTATGTGACGGGAGGTATTTCTGTTCTGGTCCAGTCTGTTTGGAGTTCTGTAGGCTTCTTGTATGTTCATCGGCATCTCTCTCTTTAAGTTAGGGAAGTTTTCCTCCATAATTTTGTTGAAGATGTTTACTGGCCCTTTAAGTTGCAAATCTTCACTCTCATCTATACCTATAATCCTTAGGTTTGGTCTTCTCATTGTGTCCTGGATTTCCTGGATGTTTTGGGTTACGCGTTTTTTGCATTTTGCATTTTCTTTGACTGTTGAGTCGATGCTTTCTATGGAATCTTCAGCACCTGAGATTCTTTCTTCCATCTCTTGTATTCTATTGTTGATGTTTGCATCTATGACTCCTGATTTCTTCCCAAGGTTTTCTATCTCCAAAGTTGTCTCCCTTTGTGATTTCTTAGTTGTTTCTACTTCCTTTTTTAGTTCCTGGATGGATTTGCTGAGATCCTTCACTTGTTTGTTTGTATTTTCCTGTATTTCTTTAAGGTAATTTTGCTCGCTGCTGTGTGCTGAGGAAAGATGAGCGTGAATTATGTGTCAGATCTTCATTGCTTTAAAGTATTTCAGGAGTCTTATTTCAACTGGTCACAATATCCTGTTCAATGTATATGTTTGTTATTAGTCCCGACTTTTTTGTGTACCATTTCCGTCTTTCAAGTGCTGAAGCCACGGGAGTGTATGCACCATGCCAAGCTATTAGTCCTATGTTGTATGGGACACAATTCAGACACAAAAATTAATGCAATTGGGGGGGGGTTGATTGGTTGGTTGGTTGGTTGGTTGGTTGGTTGGTTGGTTTTGGTTTTGGTTTTTAAGTTTGTTTGGTTTTGTTTGAGACAGGGTTTCTCTGTGTAGCTCTGCCTACCCTGAAGCTCACTCAATAAACGAGACTGGCCTCAAAAAAAAAAAAAAAAAAAAAAAAAAAAGAGCTCTTGCTGCTCTTAAAGAAGGGTTTGGTTCGCAGCACTCACAACCATTCCTAACTCCAGTTCCAGGGGATCTGATGCCCTCTTCTGACCTCCATGGGTATCAGACACACATGTAGCCTCAACATGCATATACATAAAATAAATATGAAAATGATTTCTTAAACATAAAAAAAAATTTAATCATAAAAGCAACAAATTGCTTCCAAAGATACAGGTAGGGATGCCAAGACTGGAAATGCTGGCTGTGGTAGAGTCTTCCTTCCTCACATTCTGTAGGCCAGCTCCTAGAAGGCCCTGCCAGGGAAGAGGTGAGAGAGCAAGGCCACAGCACTTACTTCCTCAGCTCATTCTCTCCCTCCCCACCTCCTCCCCAAGTGCAGGGTCACCTCAGGGTTAATGGTCCCTTCAGCCAAAGGTGGCAGCTCCTCTGTTGGTCCATACCTTTCTGGGCTTGGAAGCTGTTTATCTTCTCTACCCTTCAGGAAGTGATGGTCTCGGCTGCCATCTTTGTTGTTGTTGGTTGGTAGGTTTTGGTTTTGGTTTCGGTTTTGATATTTTGGTTTTGGTTTTGGTTTTTGGTTTTTGAGCCAGAGGTCCCAGGCTGACCTACAACTAAGAGACCCACCTGTCCCTCCCTCCTGAGTGCTGGAATTAAAGGCATTCACCACTCCCAGCTTCCTGGCTGCCAGCTTTGAGGTGCACCCTATCTCCACGGTGACTTCCTAGAATTCCCACCACAGCTTTGTTAAAGGTACCTGTGTTTATCTTGCCACATTACATAATCATCTGCAAGTGCTATGACCATGACCCATAACTAGGGTATCACCCTTCATCTTAGTTTAGATTCTACCTCTTCAGGGAAACAGACCCTTCTCCTAAATCACAAAGATAACACTGAATCCTGGCTATTTAACCTATAGAACTTATCATGGCTTACAATTTTTCTTTTCCCTAGGTCATAAGCTTCTTGAAGGCAGGGGGGGGGAAGAAGGAAGAGGAGGAGAGGAGAGAAAGAAAGAGAGAGAGTCTTCTTTAACTCCCTTGTAGCTACAGTAATAGCTCATAGTATCACCAACAGTCATTAATAGGCCTTGCTATTGTAGCTAGTATTAAATTCTGGGTTGTTCCATTATTGCTTATGTTCTGGATGTCATTTTCCCTTAAAGAAAATGAAAGCACTAACCACATTTCCCTCAGCTGTATCACTGCCCAATGTGCAATATTATTAGCAAACTTTTGTGGGACTAAACTGAAGGTCTGCAGGGAGCCGTCGACTCAGTTAATGGGATGGTCCTTGACAATATTCACTTTGGCTCAGACTTTGGAAAAACACAAAAGATCAGATGTGTTCTAAGAATAGCAGACAAACTGTCTCAGGGGGAGGGGAGAAGGATTCTTAGAGTTACATTTATTTTCCTTTAGGACATGAAATTCTTTGATCTTTTGTCAATACATATGGACTAAATTAAATTGAAAAGATTGTATTCCCTTATCCTGCAGTTTTGTAACGAACGTCTTTCCCCAAAATTGATCTTTATTATTTTTAAATGTCAGGGTGGATACATATATATTCCTAAATGGATGTGAAATAATGTGGAAACGATCATACCCTGAAAGAAACTGTTAAAGAGCTCAGAGTCAAAGCTCGCAATGAAGAGTAAGAGAAAGGCTTCAAAACTCACAAGCCTTTTACTTTCAGTCCTTAAAGAGACCAAAGCAGAAGCAATCACATTAAGACAGCATTCTCCTTTATATGTCTGTTATACATAAGTAACCTCTCGAGTAATCCCAATGTGCTAATGAGGATACAGACTACAAAAAGAGAGAGAGAGAGAGAGAGAGAGAGAGAGAGAGAGAGAGAGAGAGAGAGAGAGAGAGAAGATGAAGATCATTAACCTGACCTGAAGCAGTATTCAAAAGAACTAATAAACATTAATGAAATATTTATTGATAAGCATTTTGCTCAACCTTTTCTTTAGGATGTACCATAACTCAGGGTTTGTCTATATATCTTCAAAGGTTTTAACACTGGAGACATAGCTCCAAGGCACAGCACACGCCTAATATGCACAAGGTCTGGGATTCAATCTTCAGTACACACTGCAGGAAGATGGGGGTGGGAGGAAGGCAGGAAGGTGCTTTGAAGAGATGTTTATACGAATGCCCATTCTGTGTTTATATATCTGCAGGCACCCAGATTGCAACCACTGACTTTATGGCTCTATTAAAAATGGCAATGGTCCTTTTTCAATATAATGATTATAAATCTAAATATTTGTATTCACATCAAAAGCCATAGGTCAGGCATGATACTATTCATCTTCATTTTGTCTTCTGCTTCTACCATGCAGTAGAATCATAGGCAGATGCCGCATACATGGTCAAGCACTGGGAAATGGAGTCCAACTCTGTGTCAGGATGATGCACTCCAGTTTCTTCTGCTCCGTCTGCTTTGGATCACAGATCTGACAAGAGAAGGCTGAGGCAAGAAGCCAGGTCATCTGAACACTGCACACAGCCCTGTGTCCTGCTGGGAGGTTTCCATCATCATTCCATAAGCATTTTACAGTGATTCCATTAATGGAGAGGCCATGCAGGGCATTGATGAGTGTGTGTCCAAAGGAAAATAGACCCACGGCTGATGGGTTTCCCTAGATGTTTCTCTGTTAATAACGTACTCAGAGAGCTTGGCATTTCTATGAACTAATATACAGATAGTATGTCCTCTTCTTCTACCTGTTACTCAGAACATGCCCAGGTTTGGGAACATCTAAGGTAGAGGTGGGAAGTCATGCCTTCAGACATGCTAACGTAGACCATCCCACGTCCCCATTAGGCCCTGATGAGATCTACCCACCAGATGGCTCATGGCAATCTACACTCTTAAGGTCTCAGGTTTCTACTCCTTGCCTCCAGCCACATTTCAATTTCCTCCAGATTACTGACTAAACACCAGACTGTGACACTGTGACTCCAAGAGGGAAAATGGGGACTTCATAGGCACCAGCAAAGCAGAAAGTCCGCCATCTGCCACTTAAAAAAGCAAATGGACTAATGGCTTAATGATGATTGAAAGTTAAGAGATTGTAATGAATGGAATTGCCTCCTGAACCCCTAACTATAGCCCCAAACCCAGGCATTTTCTAAGAGGACTGGTGACAGATGGGGACATTGTTCCTGGGTATCAACTCACAGAAATGGCAAGCTCTCTTAATACTTTAATAGTAAAAAATTCTCTAGGGAAACATGTCCACCTTGAGTTTATTTTCCTTTGGATGTACATTCATTGACACCGTGAACAGCCTCTTGCTTTAGTGGTTTGATTTTTGGTTTGGGGGTTTTGTTTGTTTGTTTTTGGTTTGGGGGTTTTGGTTATTGTTTATTTTTTGTTCGTTTGTTTGTTTTTTAGTGAAGACAGTGCAGAATTCTTATGGAATGATGATGGGGTGTGCTAATAATGGAATACCACAGTGTCTCTGACTGAGACAGAATCTAGTGCTCTTTGAGAAACCCACCTCCCAAAGTCTCTCTCTGTTTCTTACCTGTAACATAAGAATAACTTGGTAGATCATTTGACTGACATGTGTGAGTTTAGTTCCCCAGAATCAAGGAAACCTGGGTAATTTGTTTAAATATAATATAATAAACATAAAAGTATCAGTCCAAGAGATTCAAGTTCAATTGCTCTTGGGAAGGTATTTCATTTTTCTAGACATACATTTGCCAAATTCCATCTCATAACATAAAGTATACATACAGTTATTACTTCTTAAATTTTAAAATGCTACCTCTGTGACTCCTCTTTAATTGGTAAATATTATGGGCTGTGGAATGAATAGTTTCTATTGACAAAGTGTAAACTAGAGACACATTTGGGTAATGTATGTAAAGGGAGAAAATTTTAATGTTTCATTTAGTAACTTTAATTTTTAAAAAAATATACACAAAGAGAATAATCCAAAAACTAGATATTCATGAGTGAATTATTTCTTTGGGAGAAATAAAACCTTGAAATTATTTTTTCAAAAAGAAATAATGGTACCTACATAAAATAAATTATCATAAAGCATTTAGAATTATTAGTACAAATAAGTTGCAATTACTTATTCTTTGTAGCATTTAGTTCCCAGTGTTATATAATAACAGTATGAACTTTTATGTATCTACACATACATACTAGTGACCCCATCCACCCATCCCATCTGGTACCCTATAATCCCACCAGAACAGCACTGAAGAGCAAGGCCCCCCCATACACACAATCAAGATGATCTGATTTATTCTCATTCTTTTCCTTATTCTTTGACATCCTTTAGTCTAAAGCTCATAAAGTGTTCCCAGAGGAGTGATGCAGCCAAAGGTCCCACATAACTGCTTTAATAGGTTTTCTGATTTATGTGAGTATGATAAAAATCATAGGGGCTATTTGTCTAGCTGCCCAGTGCTGACAATTAGGTGATCAGGGTTAATAGACAATGACCCAGAGGATGAGAAACTGGTAAGGGAAGTGCTTGGGGTGTTGACTTTACTGCTGGACAAAAATAAGAAACTAACTAGCCTCTAGCCTCAACACTAGATCAAGGCAACCTTTAAGCAAGCAGCAGGGCAACATCTGAAAGTGCTTGTACACCGATGATCATTAATTGAAATTTTCAAACACCATAGATAGGGAAGAGAACATACAGGGAATGTAGCCACACTTAAGATCCCTTCATTTATATCTCTACCTATTCCACTCACATACAAAGTCTGTTCTTCTCAAAATCCCTTGGGATTTCTCCCAAGCTTCTACTTGGGGTCTCTTTCTTTAGTTGCCACTAGGTTGAGTACAGGGGGGTTAAAGGTCTGACTTCTGTCCTGCTGATAACTTGGAAAAGCTAGGAACTCTTCTAAAATCAGATTGAACTATTTCTATACCATGTGGACACTGAGCAAAAGAAAATAAGGACTGTCATGTAAATTCTAGATGGAGAAACTTTCTAACACAGGAAGTTGTTGAGGATTTTTAAACCATTATGTAAAGGTAAAGGAGTCAATTCACGAAGAAAGTTAGCGGATATAACAACCTTAATGTGTTTGTACCTGAAAACACCAAAAATTACATCCAAACATGTAATAGAACTTCAAAGAGAAGGGGACGACTCCACAGCTGCCATTGGAGACTTTTATAACCCTCTGTTAGAAATGGACAGATCCAGTAGGCAGAAAATGAGTAAGGACACAACCAAATCAACAAGGTATATCTTCTTCTCAAGCATTCATGAACCATGCACAGAGAGCTAGATGGCTGTGTACTAATGAACACAGCAAAAGTTTAAAAGAATAAAAATCATGCACTGTCTGCCCATATGCCACAGTGAAATTAAACTAGAAATAAATAAGAGAAAAACAATAAGAAAAATCACTAAATGCAAGATTAAACATAATCTCCAAATAAAACATGAGTCAAAAAGGGATATCTCACATTTAGAGCTATGGGGGGGGTCATATGGAAACCTACTACGACGTCTTAATATAATATGTATAATTACAAATATACAAATAATTATATATACCTATGTAATATGAATATATATAATTATATACATGTGTAATGTATATACATGTATAGTACATTATATATAATACAATATACATAGTATATTATATACTGATATACTATGTATGTATGTATAATATGTGCACACATATACATATATACATACACACACACACACACACACACACATATACAGATAAAAAAGAAGTCTAAATGGAGTAAACAAATAATAGGGGAGACAATAACCCAACTAGACATCTTCCATCACCAAGTTTCTATCTCCAAGTTATGGCCAAAACAGGCCAATGGAAACCCCCAAACAACTTTTTGAAAATGTAACTAAAATAATAGAACTATAGCCAGGCAAGAGAAAAAATAAAGTAAAACAAAAATTATTGCATCAGGTCTGGGCATATAGTTCAGTGATAGAGCACTTGCCTATTAAGCCCAAAGCCTTGGTTTCAATAAAATTAACTCTGAATAAAATTAACATCAGAAATGAAAGATAGGTCATACTACAGACCCTGTGGGCATGAAGGAGATGGTATATTACAAGCAATTTCATGCTCACAAATCTGATAACCTATGTGAAAAGGATCAATTCTTGAAACACACAATCTATCAATACTCATAAAAGAAGAAATGGATAGTCAAAAAGTTCTATCTATTCAAGAAATTAAATCACTCATTAATATCTTCTCAAACAAAAGTATCATATTCGGCCGGGCAGTGGTGGCGCACGCCTTTAATCCCAGCACTTGGGAGGCAGAGGCAGGTGGATTTCTGAGTTCAAGGCCAGCCTGGTCTACAAAGTGAGTTCCAGGACAGCCAGGGCTATACAGAGAAACCCTGTCTCGAAAAACCAAATATATATATACATCAGATTCATATGGGTGTCACTTGTAAATTCTGCCAACAATTTAAGGACATTTTACCAATTCTATTCAATCTCTTTAGAGGACAGAAGATGTGAACACACTTTTTAAGTCACTTAACACTGCAGTCACTAAAGATATTGAAAGAGAAAAACTAAAATCCAATTATCACTCATGAACATAAATGCAAAATCTTCAGAAACTATCAGCAGCTTGAATCCCACACCATACAAGGGTTATATACAACAGCCGAGTGTACTCTGATAAGGATATGCAATGAGAGCAGGGTATTGAAAAGTCAAAGATACAGCTCAGCATATCAACAGGCTGAAGAAGAAATGCTCTGACTGGAACCATGTGTACCCCTTGGTTGATGGTTTAGTCCCTGGGAGTCCTGGGGTGTCTGGATGGCCAATATCATTGTTCTTCCCATGGGGCTGTAAACACCTTCAGCTCCTCCAGACTGCCCTCCAACTCCTCCATTGGGGACCCCATGCCCAGTCCAATGGTTGGCTGCTAGCATTTGCCTCTGAATGTGTAAGGCTCTGGCAGGGCCTCCCAAGAAACAACCATAGCAGACTCCTTTGGGTATGCACTTCTTGTCATCCATAATAGTGTCAGGGTTTGGTAACTGTTTATAGGATGAATCCCCAGGTAGGGCAGTCTCTGGGTGGCCTTTCCTTCAGTCTAAATCATCAACCAAGGGGTATACATGGTTCCACCCAAAAGTGTGGCAGAGGAATGCCTTGTCCGGCATCAGTGGGAGGAGAGGTCCTTGGTCCTGTGAAAGTTCAATAGATGCCCCAACAAAGGGAAATCGAGGGGGGGGGGGTATGGAAGTGGGTCAGGTGGAAGGGCATATACTTGGAGGCAGGGGTGGGAAGAAGGGTTGGGAGCTTTCCAGGGAGGGAGAAAACGGGGAAAGGTTTTAGCATTTGAAATGTAAATGAAGATTATATTCAATAAAAAAAGGAAAAGAAAGAAAGAAAAAAGAAAGAAAGAAATGCTCTGAACCCCATCAAAAGTGCAGAAAAAGCATTTGACAAAATCCAGTGACCATTCACCATAAGAACTCAGAAAACTAGGATTAAAATGGATTTGGTAAAGAAAAATAGTTACTCCATACCAAAAACAAAACAAAAAATACAAAAACAAAAGGCAAACAAACAAACAGAACTGTAGTGGTGTTATACTTAGCGGCATGAAACTAGAAACACAATGGAATACTACTCTGCAATTAAAAACAATGAACTCACGAAATTCCTAGGCAAATGGTCAGAACTGAAAAATATCATCCTTAGTGAGGTAACCCAATCACAAAAGAACACACATGGTATGCAGTCACTGATAAGGGGATATTAACCCAGAATCTTGGAATACCCTAGACACAATCCGCATATCAATAGATTTCCAAGAAGATGGAAGGAGAGACCCCTGGTCCTGGAAAGACTGGATGTAGGGGAACGCCAAGATAGAGAAGTGAGAGGGGGTTGAATGGAGAAAAGAGGGAGGGAAGGGGGCTTATGAGACTTTTGGGGAGGGAGGAAACAGGAAAGGGTAAATGATTTGGAATATAAATAAAAAAACTTAGAAAATAAAAAAATGTTTAAACCCCCCCCCAAAAAAAAATGAAGGAGCTGAAGGGGTTTGCAACCCCATAGGAAGAACAATGTCAACCAACATATATACATATATTCAAAATGAATCATGGACATATATGTGAAATGCAAAAGATATATTCTAAAATATAACAGGAAAAAATGTAGAATCTTTGAGTTTAACATGACTTTAAGATATAATATCAAATATATAATCCATAAAAGGAAGGACTGATGAACTAAAATTCTAAACCATCCAAGCTGGAAACCCTCTCTTCTCTCCTCTCTCTCTCTCTCTCTCTCTCTCTCTCTCTCTCTCTCTCTCTCTCTCTCTCTCTCTCTCTCTCTCTCTCTCTTTCTCTCTCTCTAAGTAAATGTAAAAAGAAATGTTTTAAGGGCTGGAGAAATAGCCCAATAGGTAATAAGTGCCCCATCATATACTTTTTGGGGAGAGGAATTTGGAATTTGTTACCAGGGGTTAATGAAATGATAGACCAGGAAAAGGAGGTTGTTATAAGAGCCTGATGACCAGAGTTAGATCTATAGAACCATGGTGAAGGGAGAGAATGACTTCTAAAAGTTGGATTTTAGCCAGGCTCAGTAGAATACACATTAATCCTGGCACTTAGGAGGTAGAGACAGGCAGATCTCTGTGAATCCTGACCCAGCTTAGTCTGTACAGTGAGTTCCAAGCTAGCTAAGGCTACCTAGACACCCTCCCCCCATCTCAAGGGGAAAAAAGGTTGTATTCTGATGTCCACATATCTTCTTTGGCATGAGCTTGCCTACATGTGTGTGTAAGCGTGCACACACATGTGGGCACACACACACCACATACATTCATATGCAGGAATAATAAATAAACAGTCTAAAATTTAGCATTAGAACTGCTTTAGACATCTACATAAGTCCTTGAGTTAAAGAATTTTTATTTTTTGTTTAGTGCATTTGGTGTTTTGATTATTATGTGCCGGGAGGACTTTCTGGTCTGGTCCAGTCTGTTTGGAGTGCTGTAGACTTCTTGTATGTTCATGGGCATATCTTTCTTTAGGTTAGGGAAGTTTTCGTCTATAAATTTGTTGAAGATATTTATTGGCCCTTTAAGTTGTAAATCTTCGCTCTCTTCTATACCTATAATCTTTGGTTTGGTCTTCTCATTTTGTCCTGGATTTCCTGGAAGTTTTTGGGTTACAAGTCTTTTGCATTTTGCATTTTCTTTGACTGTAGAGTCAATTAAAAGCAGTAAGGGAAAAAGGTCAAGTAACTTATAAAGGCAGACCTATCAGAATTACACCAGATTTCTCATCGGAGACAATGAAAGCTAGAAGATCCTAGGCGGATCTCATACAGAACCTAAGAGAACACAAATGCCAGCCCTGACTACTATACCCAGCAAAACTCTCAATCACCATAGATGGAGAAACCAAGATATTCTATGCTAAAACCAAATTTACACAATATTTTTCCACAAATTCAGCCCTACAAAGTCTAACAGATGGAAAATGCTAACACGAGGAGGGAAACTACACCCTAGACAAAGCAAGAAAGTAATCTTCCAACAAACCCAAAAGAAAGTAACCACACAAACATAAAAATAACACCAAAAATAACAGGAAGCAACAACCACTATTCCTTAATATCTCTTAACATCAATGGACTCAATTCCCCAATAAAAAGGCATAGACTAACAGAAGTATTTTTCATGTAAATCTTCAATTTTATCAAAAAATGTTTGAAATTCTTCTTCCAATTAATTTAGTAATGTTTTTATGTCTACCATTTTATCTGTATTATTTTCCATGATAATCTTCAATTTTAACATGTTTTTCTATATATTTCTTCAATTTTATCAGAAAAATGTTTACAATTCTTTCAATCAACTTAGAAATATTTTTATGCCTATCATTTTATCTGTATAATTTTCCACAAAATAAGTCAATTTTAATGTGTTTTGCTATATATTTCTTGAATTTTATCAGAGATATTTTCCATGTAAATCTTCAATTTTATCAGAAAAAGTTTATACTTCCACTTTCAATCAACTTATACTTTTATGCCTACCATTTTATCTGTATAATTTTCCATGAAATGGTCAATTTTAACATCTTTTTCTATATATTTCCTGAATTTTATAAGAAATATTTTCCATGTAAATTCTCAATTTTACCCAAAAATGTTTTTAATTCCACTTTCAATCAACTTAGAAATATTTTTATGTCTACCATTTTATCTGTATAATTTTCCATGAAATAGTCAATTTTAATGTGTTTTTCTACATATTTCTTCAATTTTATCAGTGATATTTTCCATGTAAATTTTCAATTTTATCATAAAATGTTTATAATTCCACTTTCAATCAACTTAGAAATATGTTTATGCCTACCATTTTATCTGTGTAATTTTCCATGATAATCTTCAATTTTAACATGTTTTTCTATATATTTCTTCAATTTTATCAGGAATATTTTCCATGTAAATATTCAATTTTATTGGAAAATGTTTTTAATTCCACTTACAATCAACATAGAAATATTTTTATGCCTACCATTTTATCTGTGTAATTTTCCATGATAATCTTCAATCTTAACATGTTATTCTATATTCTACAATTTTATCAGAAATATTTTCCACATAAATCTTCAATTCTATCATAAAATGTCTCTACTTCCTTTTTCAATTAATTTAGCAATGTTCTTTATGTCTACCATTTTACTCTTTAATTTTCCATGAAAATTATCAATTTTAATGTGTTTTTCTTTCTATTTTTTCAATTTTGTCAGAAATATTTTCCATGTAAATCTTCAATTTTATCATAAAATATTTTTACTTCCTTTTTCAATAAAAAAGGAAAAAAAGAATTTTTATGACTTTTTGAGTCAGATTGATGGATAGATATATAAACCAGTGTACAGGGGTAGACATGTGCATAAGTGTATGGACAAATATGTCTGGAGATTGGAAGGGCATCACATACTAAGTTAAAGTTCTGATAACTCTACTGATCAAAACTAGGGGAGCGGCATCTTGTATGAATTTGTGCCTTCATTTCTCTCTGCATGTGGTATACATGCATGTAGGATGATGAATTGAAAAAAGAGAGCTACCTGTTCATTATAATAGTCCTGCTTGTAATACACAAATATATGTGTATATATACAAATGTATATATGCATATATATACATATGTATAGATTGTGTATATGTATTATACATATATGTATATATAAATGTAACCTGTTCTATCTCTATAACGCTTACATGCATGTATGTTTTCAGGGATGACCACCTAGCCCTGGACAACTAATTGTTGTGCTCTTCCCTGGGGAAAACTACCTCTCCTGTTCCCAGCTCGCCTCAGTTGCCTTTAGTTCTTGGTGTAGGGTTGAGGCCTCCTGGGCTGTCCTTGTCCAGTTTGGTATATTCTTTGGTGTCATCTTTGTTCAGCTCACATTTGGGCAGTCATGTTAGTGACACTATATAGTTGTAGCTTCTGATATTACTAAAGTATACAATCTCCTTTTCCCTGGCTCTCACAATCTTTCTGGCCCTTCTTCTGCAACGTAGAACCTACTTGTTATGGATTGCAACATGGACTGAAAACTAGAAGTTCTCTAGGACTCTAGCCCCAAATTGGAACTGCTGAGACATCCAGTCTCATGAACTGAATAACTACTTGATCCTTAACCTTTGATTAGGTGATAGTCATTGTTGAACTACTTGGACCACAGCATGTAAGTCACTCTAATCTTCTTTTAATATATGTGTGTGTGTGTGTGTGTGTGTGTGTGTGTGTACTTGTCCAAGACAGACTTTCAGTATCAAATCCTCTAGAGGAATATGTGTGTATACATACATACATACATATATACATACATATTCTTCCAGTCTAATTTTTAAAAGTTTTCTTAAAGATTTATTTATTATATGTAAGTACACTGTAGCTGTCTTCAGACATTCAAGAAGAGGGTGTCAGATCTTGTTACAGACGGTTGTGAGTCACCATGTGGTTGCTGGAATTTGAACTCAAGACCTTCAGAAGTGCAGTCAATGCTCTTAACAACTGAGCCATCTCTCCAGCCCCAGTCTATTCCTTTAAAGAACCCTGACTAATATAACTGCCATCTTTCTACCTTACGAAATTTCACCTAAAAAAAACAGTATTTTCTCTTGAAAACTGAAGTTCTGGCAACATTGTACACAAGGTTAGTGGTAATTGCTATCTTTAAGTAGGATGCTTATGTTTCACCATTTCTTTAAGCTCCCCAGTCATCATGCCACATGGATGCCACCCCCACTTAGCTACATCATCCACAACACCATGTATGACATAGCTCACCTTCTGTGGTTGGTCTACAGAACAAGCAGATGGCCTTTCTTGTGTGCCACACTCTAGGCACTTTATATCCTCTCTCTAAGTGTTCCTTCCTGCCCTGCTGCTAGAACATATCTTTGACAGATGTGTCCAGACCTAGGGATCAAGAGCACGCTGTTTCTTGGCCTTAAAATCCCCCCAAAGGTTCCCTCCCAGGAGCACAGTACACTTACATTGTTTTGTGTCACAAAATCATGTGCTATAATCATATAACAGGACTCTATCTACCAACCCAGCTTGAGATTTTGTTATTTCATGCACTTGTATTTTGTGAGATGGTCACACTCTGTAGCCCAGGCTAGCCTGGAACTGTTCCCAGTAATACTGCTGTCTCAACTTCTTAAGAATTGTTGATTCTTGGACCAGTGGTAGTAGAACACACCTTTAATCCCAATACTCAGGTGGCAGGTGGATCTCTGAGTTCAAAGTCAGCCTGGTCTAAGTTCTAAGATGGCTATGGCTACACAGAGAAACCTTGTCTCAAAGAAGCAAAAAAGAAGGAAGTGAAGGAGAAGGGAATTATTGTTGGTTCTTTTTGTCTTTATACTCTGGCTTTCTTGATGTAATGGTCTTTAAGGCAGGCTATGAGAGCTGCAGACACTGAGTATCATCATTTTTTGTTTAATTTTTAAGATGGGAAGGAAAGGAACAGTTAAAGGTTCTTGGTTATGATACATCTTCTTCCCCAACCCATTCCCATCAAAGGAAACCATCCACTGCAGGCTAGCCCTTACATCTTCTCCTTCAGCTCCTTTATGTACTGTATATCAGAACTGGATTGAATGGAAACCCTGACAAATCACTGGCAACAGAATGAGAGTCCCTTGCCAGGCTCCAGTGGTTTAATCTTATGTGTCTTACATAAGAACAATGATCCCCAGATTCATCTGCTCTACTCTGCCTGCTCCCTGAATAAAATTGTGCTCAGGAAAAAAGGGAGATGAAGAAGGACATGGCTCTATTTAGGCAATATGCAAATGACCGACTCATGCTATGATCGAAGTCTGAATGTCCACTGACTGTATTTGGATGCTGTTGGCGGAGGCAGATCACAGAGGTCTTGACGATGCCTTGCTCTTTCTCCTTGCTTCCCAGCCTCTTCCCCATCTTACCTATGAATACACACATACACAAGAGCATGTGTGCACTTGTAAACAAGCACAGACGGAGAAAGAGCCAAGAAGCATCTGATCATCACCTGGACCAAGAGATCCCTGGGAGAAGGCCGCTCCTCAGTCTCCACGTGATCCACAGGCAAAATCTCCTAGGAGGGTCCCTTTACCTCTGCACTGTACTGGAAATGGCACAGCTCCTCCTCCCAGCCCCACCAACCCCCTCACACGTGCACGCGCGCGCGCACACACACACACACACACACACACACACACACACACACACACACACACACCAGCAGTCCCTCTCCATCTTCAAGTGTCTTCCTTTGGCCAGGAAGTTAGCTGTGGCTTCATGTCAATGCGCTGAACAAACAGAAGCCTGTTAGAAACCACTCAGGGGAACCCATCTGACTCATCACACCCATCTTAATAGAAATATTTATATTTAGACCAGCACGAACTAACAACCATTCAGCTGGTAAAATCTATGACTTTTTCCTACCAGAATTCTTACAGTTAATAAAGATCATCTATAGCCATCAGGTACAGAAACAATCCATTTGGTGTTCTGGTTTCCTGCAGGCAAGGCACTCCTCCATCTCCTAACCTGAGCACTATTTCCCCAAAGGGACTGCACTCACTAGAGTTCCGAGATCTCCAGAAGTCCCTGCAAAACCTATTACTTTAAAGTGCGGGGTAGGGGACAGACAAAGCACCAAGCTTCCAACCATGTCACACTGGTTGACATTCACATCTGTGAATGCCATGGACATTGAAGGTGAATCATGAATGAGAAATTATTTTTGCTATAAAAGCTAACCACAAAGACTCCACCAAATAAACAGCTTTTATTAAAAGAATTCACGTGCTTTAGTCCCTTCTCTGACATCATCTTCCGGAAGTGATGCAATGTGACTCATTAGCATAGAACAACTCATGTTCCAAACAGAGTGGGATTGCCCTGGGGAGCCTGTTCCCCAGCAGAGTAGCCTTATCTCTCAGGGTCCAGAAGCCAGACTGGGTGATGACGCAGTGTCCTTTACCACTGCTGTCCTTATCTAATTAGATTTTGCTTGACAACAAAATTAGATCACTTCCATTCTACAAAGGTCATGGCCTACTCACTCCCTCTGCTTTTACCAGAGCTGTACCAAATATTCTCCCTCCCAAAAGGCCACAGCACTATTGTGGCTTTTTTATTGCCCACTGTTATCCACTGCAATAATAGTGCATGTCCTAAAAAGTTATGTTGCCCTGTCATAGAGACCTCTCCTTCCAAATCCTAATAACTGGATTGCTCACCAGGAGAATTTCATTTCTAATCTACATGGATTAAAGAGAAGAGAAGTTCTTTGCATCAGGCTGGGGAGGTAGTTCAGCTATTGGAGTGCTTGCCTGGCATGAACACAGCCATGACTTCAGTCCCCAGCACTACATAACCCAGGCAGGGCAAAACCCTATGATCCCAGCGCTCTGGAGGTAGAGGCAGGAGAGTCAGAAAGTCAAGGTCATCCTTGACTACCCAGCCAAGTTCCAAGCCAGTCTGAGATACCTGGGAGTATCTCGAATTAAAAAACAAATGAAGAAAGAATAAAGGAAGTTGTTTGTATTAGTAAAACTCAGAAGGTAGGATGAAGCAGATGCTGGAGAGGGAAGGCCAGTTAAGAGCATGGTGACAGCATCAGTTACTGTGTGACATGTACTTTACTACGTGGCTGGCATGTGTTAATGGCTCAGTACAACCACCCCATGACTCAGGGACTTCTCAGTAAGCCTATTGGTGCAAATGACAATATAGAGAGCTAGGGAGTCCAGGAGAGCCACCAGCCAACCTCTTCTTCTCCTGCGGTCACAGCAAAGTACGCTCTTGCAGTATACTAGGGTATGGGTAAAGATGTTTTGCAGCTATGCCCTTTGTCCTGTGTGTTTTCAGTTCTCCAAAAAATGAAATATGCTTGTCTGCCTCTGAGCCTTAGAGCTTACCCTGCTGACTGACTTTTGCCAATGAGATGCAAATAGAATTTGCCCGTTTAGTGGTATCTGTAACCCAAAAAGTCACATTCAGCTGGAAATTTAAAATAAATATTACTTGGAATCTTATAAATAAAATTATGTCAGAAGTGATAAGAAATTGCACTAAAAGACTGACCTAAATCCGACAGTGCCTTGTCTAAGGCAGGTCACAGAGAAGGTGGAGGAAGAGAGATGCAGAGGAACAATGCAGAAGTCAAGGACATATGGAGGTATCAGCTTAGCAAAGTCACGGAAGGATTCTTCTCTGGACTGTTCAAAGGTGTCATGAGTCTGCTGACACCTTGATTTCAGACTTGCTGCTAGGTAGCTTGGGAAGAATGTGTTCCACTTGTTTTAAAACACCGTGTTTGTAGCATTTTGCTACAGCAGCCCTAAGAAGTCACCCACACCCTTCCTCCCCTTGGAGAAAGACTTCCTTCAGGCAGTTGTTGATTCCAATTTTGGGGAGCAGCTAGTGACCAAGCTCAAGCCCAGTTCACTTGAGCAGAGCCATATGTCCCCACCTCCATCACTCAGGCTATCATCAACCCACAGAGCTACAAGGGTCATGACAAACTCCCACTGTTTATTGACCACTGTGTTTTAGGTAGCCTATGAAGTAGCATTGCTATTCCTACAGCTAACAAATACACTGTCCCAACATTCTCTGAGGTTAGATGAGGCTAGTAGTCTAAATCCCAGACAAGGCAGTATGAGGCACTGTGATACGGTGAGTCCTGGCCCTGAAACACCCATAGGTATTTCCATGTTCTTCACTCATCCACCGTGGTACTGGGAGCCACATCTGGGCAGAAAAGCCTGGGGCCCATAGTTGTCTGATTTCAATACCCAGTCCATTATCAGTTAAAACAGTGCTTCTGCTACTAGACCTCAGGGAAGTTGAAGGAGGTTCCTGCAGGACTGTGGTTGCCTGCCATTTGCCATCAGAGAAGTTAGCCATGCCAGAGGAGGTACAGCAAAGAGGTAGAATCTCAAGAAAATTCTGAGGCAACAGAAATTAGAAGCACCCAAGCGATCAGATAATGTGGGCGTTAGAGACATGAAGATGACATCTAGCTATAACGGGTACTCTTCTTCAAAGGCTGCAGACACCTCACACCTTCCTCTAGACTTTCCTGTGATGATTACCGCTTTATCACCAGTGTAAGGGGGAAAGTTAGCCCACAGCAGCTGAGGGGATTGCTCAAGGGCATGCAGCTGGTAATGGATGGACCCAGAACTGAACTGCAAGCAGCCTGGCTGCAGGCAGGGTTCTGGTGCTAGAGTTGCATGCTAGCATTGTGCACTAGAACATGCATTCTAATGTAAGCAAACCAAGGAACCACCACAAAGAAGGACAAACTCAAGGGGAAAAAAAGAACAGTAGTAACGGAGCCGTCACATACATGTGATCTCATCACTTAAGAGGATAAGGCAGGAGGAGCACCATGAGTTCCAGGTTAACCAGAGCTACATAGCAAGACCCTGTATAAAAGGAAAAAACACAATATCATTATCTACAATACATTTTAAAGTGATAAAAGTCAGAAGAAATCTGAAATGTTCATCTACACAATATAGAGAAAGAAAGCTCATATGTGGTATCTATTACCGATCCAGTACTTAAAATCTCTCCTTAAATATGGACAATCTCATTGATTTTATCTTTAACATCAGGTCATTCTTGTTCTGGCTTCAGCATACAGTCACCCACATAAAGGGCTTTCAGGGGAGGTTCTACTAGACTATGTCACAGGGGCAGTGTGACCTGCAGCTCTGCAGTTTGCCAGATGTTAATACCAAACCATGTTGTTAAAGCTAAGTGACCTAAGCAAGTGACTAAGCTTCTAGAAAATGCCATCCCTTCATCAGTAAAATATACATTTTAACAGTTCCTACCATAAAGTAAAAAAAATGCTTAGGCACACACACATACATGCACAGGTATGCACACACATATACTATACCTAGACACACATTATGCATACACACACATGCACACATACACACATATACACAAGCATACACCCTCACACAAACATCCACATGCATACACACACATATACACACGCAGTACATCCAGCAAATAAAACATGTTCTGTAAACATTAGCCACTCTTTCTTTTAAATATTATTGTTAGAATGTATTATAATTAGTTGACCAATAATATAAACTTCTACACAGTCCTAAAAATAAAAACTATTAAAGTTTGTTCTTTGACACTTTCTTTTTTTATTATTTTCTATATTCTTTATTTACATTCGAAATGATTTCCCCTTTTCCAGGTCCCCCTTTCCTGAAAGTCCCATAAGTCATCTTCCCTCCCCCTGTTCCCCATTCAACCCCCTCCCGCTTCTCTGTCCTGGTATTCCCCTACACTGCTGCATCGAGTCTTTCCAGGACCACAGGCCTCTCCTTCCTTTGGTGTCTGTGGAGGTAATAAAAAGTGGAATCATCTCACTGGAGGAAATAAGTCCTTGAAGATATGTTACCCTGACTGTTTCTGGTCTTGCTCTCTGCTTCCTGGTCCTCAGTGAAACGAACAGGGCGCTCTTTGAGCCCTCCTCACAGTGATGGACTGAAATAGTGAGCCAAATCACCTCTTTTCTGTCAGGTGATTTAGTACAGTAGCAACAAAAGCAGCTAATACACATCTCTATTTCCATCTTTCCTATTCGGACTCACCTTCTACATTTTGACTCAAGCACACCTTATTCATGAGCACCACTGTAGCAGTACCCAATTATAATACTCAAATTGATCCTGGCTGGTCCAGTACATTCCTCGCTACCCACCCCAATGTTCTAGAATTCACACAGCCTTTATATTTTCATATGCCTTAAACAGCTCAATGGCCGGGGCACTTCCTAACCTCCACGTGGCTACTCTACCTCCCTCCAATATTCACGAGTTATTACTTACTAAAATCTATATTCTGTCTTTGCTGCCTTCTCGGGGCCACTAGTCCCCAGTTCCTATACGGCAGCTGTGCTCTCTGTCCCTCTCCTTCCTTGGCATGGTGGACCTTCCTCTCCTTTCTCCCTGTGCCTAGCCCAGGAATCCTGAAAGTCCCACCTCTGTCTGCCCTGCCCAGCCATTGGCTACCAGTAACTTTTTTACCAACCAAAACCAACTGGGGGGCAGGGTCCCTCAGTGTCTTATGTGCAGATGTGGGGAATCCCGTGCAATTTTGGGGACCCAAATTAGCATAATACAAACAGCATTTGACCAAACCACTACACATCACTTTTTTTTCCTCCCCAACCCTGGCTCCACCCATATAATTATATGTATCCCTTCTCATTTCTATGGCCCTCATTTTGTATCTCTTTCATATCAAATTTCACAACATGCCTTTATCATAATTAATTTTATGTTTGACTCATCCATTCACATGATGCAAACTAACTGAAATCAGAGACCGTGTCTTCCATGTTTAGCATATGCAGTATGCATGGCATGTACTATGTATTGTAAATAAATATTTAAAATCTGAGCATAGCAGCCCACACTTCTAATATTAGCACTTGGAGGTAGGAGCATCAGAAGTTCAAGGTTATCCTCTGCTACATAGCAAGTTCAACTCTGGCCTGGGCTTCATGAAACCCTGTCTCAAACAGATATATAAATAGTTTTCTGATTTAAGTTTAATGTACACAACTTATTTGTCCTATTAAATAATTTCCATATCTAACTTACAGACACAGCATCCATGCATTTCATCAGTGTTCTGTGCAGTGGCGAATACTTAATAAACATCTGTGAAATGAACAATGAGTGAATGGAAGAGCCAATGGATAGATGGATAGATGGACAAACAGATGAATGGAATGTATTCATTTCTACACAGAGCATTTCTTTGGTTCTTCTAGTCACTGATCTTGTTGCCAACATGCTCTGAAAGAATCGATTCTTAGCAGTAACAGTTATTAGAAGACAGAACACATAGAAATTATTGGTTTTGTTTCTTTTATTTGCTCATTCATTCGTTCTTTCTTCATCTTAAAAAAAAAGTTCTTTTCAGCTAACCCAGGCTGGCCTCAGACTCACAATCTCCCTGCCTCAGTCTTTTAAGGCATATACTGATGTGTCTGATCTTACTGACGCATTTTGGATAATGTGAATGTTCACATAAACCCAACTTTCCTCCCTGAAAGAATAACAAGCTGTTTGGCAAGCCATGCTCTCTCAACCATTTGAATGTGATACATCTGACCATTGGGGTCAACAAGATGGAGCAACTGGCCTACTGTAACCTGCCTATCCATTATCTGGAAGACACCATAATCTCCACTCATAGAGTCTGGCCTAGCAAAGCAGTTACTAAACATCTTTAAAAAAAAAAAAAAGGATGTTAGGAATTATCATCACCTATGCTCATATTAAGTCAGATCATATTACATTTTAAAACATTATAAAGAAGTCCTTTCGATTGTTCCAAAGTTAACAAATGTACCTACTACTAGATTAGTCTACTGGAACAACTGGTGTGGGCTTAATAAGCCTTTAGAATAGTCCAAAATATCAAAAGCTCAATAGCAGCGTAGCATTAGTATACTGTGTTGTGCTCAATTTGGTTATAAAGTTGCCACCCAATGTCACGCATCATATTATAAAGGAGGAGTTTCTATAACCACAGTGTTGGTGGGTCAGGAAGCTACACACCATGGATAAAGTAATTGTTTTTCTACTAATAAAACTGCTTTTGGAATATCATCTCAAATCCTCAAAACAACCCCTAGAGGTAGATCATGATTTTTGTTGGTAGTGACATGATCATTATTTTACAGGCTTAGAAACTGCATGGCCATTTTCCTTTAAGTCATGGCAGCTAATAAATGATTAAGCATGGGACTAGAATCTATTCCCTACAAATCAATATTCAATGCTGTTTTCATTGCATGGTTCTTCGGCAAAAATCTTCCAGCCTTTCCCCCATTTCCTGCTAGGCTAATAGGCCTGCAAATTCCAGTATCTAGGGCTAGGGGTTATGAATGCCACACATAATGGTACACACAGTCTAACTTCAAGATCCTCAATAAATGCTCATATCCACACTTAACAAGTGGATTCTTCATTAACTGAGTTGTTCACCCTGAGGGCCTTGATTGAGTTCTGGGACTGAGGAATACACACACATACACACACACACACACACACACACACACACACACACACACACACACATCTTTACCACCCAAATGTATCTCTGTGTGTAGTATATCATTTTTCCCTCTCAACCAACCCCCAAGTCCTTACAGGGCTTAATCAATCAGGATCTAAGCTCTATGAGACGTCAAACTATAATTTAGAGAGCTCTGATGTTCATGGACCCACAATTACTTGCCACTGGCTGAACTAGAGCTAACAGTCATGTCAAAGCTTCTATTCCGTCAGCGTTTCCCAAGCACATGACAGAAAGTACACCTGCAACTTGAATTCCTTCATCAGCGTTGCTGGCTTTTTGAAAAGCACTAATAAATGTCAGCGGCATAAAGGGTAGAGATTATAGGCCTCTTTCTTTTCCTGGAAAAATCATTACTATCTGCTGGCTGGAAACCAGCAATGTATCATTAGCTGGGACTGTTAAGCCACGGCACTGCTAATCACTTAAGGCAGAGGTGCCAGGAGAGACTAAAGCCAAGGCTTTGCAGGTTCTTTGAAAAATGTTCAATCTCAGAGCTCATTTATTTACCCTCATAAATTATGAACTTCACTCAAGCATTTCGAACTGCAAGTAGAACTGGAAATGCTGGCCATTCATCTATCTCTTCTGATAGACGAATGGATGCAATTAACCCATAGACTTAATAACTAGGAAATCTGGTGGAGAAGGTAAAGACTAGGGGTAGATGTTTCTAGAACAATGTTGTCTGAAAGAAATATAATGTGGGTCCATAGATGTAATTTTTAACTTTCTACAAGTCCCAGTGAAAAGTGCCAGAGAGATGAAATTAGCTCTAACAATATAAAAATATCCAGATGATTAGTATTTAACAGATGGTCAGTGGAAAAACTAATTTTTAGCTTAGCTGTGGGTCTTTGAAATCCAATCTGCATGTGATATCTGCATCTCAGCTTGAACTAATCGTACCAGTGCTCAAAGGTCCCATGTCAGAATGGTTCTCATACTGAGCCGTGAGTAGGGAAGACTTGCGTGAAATGACTATTGGGTGAGTCAAGGAACTTTGGGGTTGTCCTCCTCAGAAAGGCATTCAAAATAGCAAATGCAAAGAGGGGATGAGGCAAGGACACTGCTCAGCTTCAAAGATGACTATCCAATGTCAAGAGTTCTCATTTCTGCTTCTTTCTATGCCAGGAGCAGCCTCTCACGACAGCTTTCTCCACAAGGAAGAGCTAAAACTGCCAGACGCTTCTGCCTCGTGCCATCCAGTATCACCGTGACGTCTGAGAAGTACTCCATCAGTTCTGCATGGAGAACGAATCTAAGCAAGCGCTCTCATTGGCCCGTCCATAGGACAAAGAGAGTGGGGTCCTTTGCTTGGAACCCCTGCTCACTGCTTATTATCTGCCACCCTGGAGCCTTGCTGCTGAAATGGAATAGAGCTTAGCTCCCGAGGAAAGAGGCTGCACATTGCCCAAAAGAATGAGAGAAGATGCACGGTAGGCCAAGGACACTGTCTCAAAGAGACCTATGAGACTGGTTCCTGCTCAAGAAGCCTCCCCAGATCCAGTCAGGAAATGTCAGAAGCCATGAAAGGCCCACTACCTATGCTCCTAAACATTGCTGGAAAGATAAACCTTGGATCCTGTTTCAGCCTTGTTACCATATGGTGATTTTCAGGGAAGGTACCGCACACTAAAGCTGTTCTGTGATTAGCTTTATTGGGGCATTTCTGATTGTCATGATGACTGGGGAGTAATATCAAATTTTAATGATCAGGGAGGGGGAGTTGGGAAAGCAAGGAATCATTGGATGGTTTCAATCCCCTCCAAACCAAGAATGTTTCCAGGTCACCATGACTTTTCAATATAAATGAAAGAAAAGAAAATGTGCCTCTAATTATCTGGGCACAGAACCTAACTGTTTTACATGCAATTACATTTATGCTGTTTTCAAATACACTGAAGTCTCTAGGACGGGGACCCCCATCCATATCCAGGAACTCACACTTTCTTTCACCCTCCGTTCACTTGTTCATCACATTCTGTATGACATAGGGCACATTTCACCATAAGCCTAAGTGCATGTGTGTATATACCATGTGCACGGATGGAGGGTGGGCTCATGCTAGGACTTTCAGCAACTGATACACACAGAAACACTTTTAAGTCACTTCCAAGTAAGCTTAATTCCAGAGTCCTATGGACTACGGTCCTTCAGCCAGATGCCCTGGTACAGTGTCCAGACTAGAGAAGCAGGTGCCAAATTTCTGAAGTCTGTAGCCCTATTGCATACTCTAGGGTGCCAACAGCACCCCATTGAACAGCATCCCTTGCTCTCCAAAGTGTATAGTATTCATTACTGGGAAGCTCATCTGTCTCCTTCCACGAGCCCTAGTGCAGCTGTGTCCAAACACTCATGTGCACGCTTCACTTTATTTCAAACTTGGCTCTTTTTCAGTTCTCCTTTTTATAACAATAAGACCATCAGACTGACTTTTTAAAATCATGGCTATTGGGCTTCTATGACCTACAAATTTCACTTCAATATAACATTAAAAAAAAGTATTGGGAAAGTAAGTACTGAAACAGTCTAGAATCTCAGAATAATGTCGAGCTCCTGGATGAAGAATTTAGAGAAAGAAAGAAGGAACCAGAATCAACAAGCAGGTAAGTACTAATGTGCCTGGCCATGGGCAGGAATCAAAAGTCAATGAAAGAAGAGCAAGGGGAGGGCATGCCAATCCAGCATCTTCTCAGCCTTCACATCTGTCCCCTCCCCTCAACCCCACAGTCCTGATTCTCCTCATGTCTGTCTCCCTAAAGCTGAGGGAGGCAGGAGATACTCAAAGTCAGAAAATCTACAAGAACACCTACAAGCAAGTATTTCAGGGCTCCTAAATACAAGCTTCCCACTGGCTCAGTCTCTGAGCGATGACAACCAGCTCAGAGAAGCAAGTCAGAGCCAAATGCACAAAATGAGAGGAAACCCATGGAGAGTCTGGAGCAATTTTTAAGAGAATCATGAGGACTAAGTAGAAATATTGACATATACCAGATATACCTGAAGACAGGAAATCAGAATTCATTCCATTTTATGTACTCCATGCTGTAACAATGTTTTTTTTTACAAACAAATGACTGTAGACAGAAACTTGGCAAGGAAAAGACAGGATGTCTTTGCCAAAAGGCAAAAACAACTATTGTTATAGTATAAGAGTGGGGTTTTTTTTTCTCTTTAATAGGTTTTGGCTCCTAAATATTTCCCCTCCCCTGGTACCTGAACCCTCATGGAAAAAAAAAATCTGTCTGCCTTTCCTTATTTCCTCACTAAATCTTCCTTCTTCTGGTGATTTATTTCCAGGCTTTCTAAATCAAATGGATCCTTTATCCCACTTGACATCTTTCCTTCAGTTTCTCTGCCAACAAATGAAGTTAGCAGTCAATATTTCAGCTAATCGTTTGTCTCCCATAAATCTCCCTCAAAATGGTAATTTCAGTCAGACCCATCTGTCCGACGTCAAAATAATTTGCTTAATTTTAAAAGCTGGCTACATTTTTACTTTAAAACATCAAAGACTGATGTTATGGTTTGAATGTAAGATGTCCCCAATGAGCTCCTGTTTAGATATTTGGCTCACCAAATGATGGTGCTGTTTCAGAAGGCTGTGCAATCTGCAGGAAGCGGGCTAGGAAGTGGGCTTTGAGGTTTCCAGTCAGGACCACTTTCTATAGGCCCTGCTTCCCATTGAGATGTGAGCAGATGAGGAGACCCAGCTGCATCCTCGCAATGGCAGAGCTGCCTGGCTCTCATTCCCCGCAGTGCTTTCCTCACAATAGGGGTACCCTCTCAAACCGTGAGTCTGGCAGGCTCCACCAGTAGGTTAGGGATGAGAAAATACCACAACTGCAAACACAGACACCAGATTTATGAATCTTGAGTGAGGAGAGCAGAGTTTGATCTTTAACATATGTAAGGTGCCTTTTTAACAGAATAGTTTATTACTTCTTTGAGAATTTCATACGATGTATTTTGATAATATTTACCTCCCTTCCCCCAACTCCTCCCAGATCTACTCTCACCTCTCTCCCCGCCTAACTTTGTGTTCTCTGTCCCTACCCACAATTTTGTGTAGATAGATAGATAGACAATTAGACAGACAGACAGACAGAAATAGAGCGATAGAGAGATGAGAGAGATAGGTTTATATCTATCTATCTGTCTATCTATCTATCTATCTATCTATCTATCTCCATATCCCTTTTTAAAAACCCAACTACCCTTGGGTATGGGCCCTGCCCCAAGTCCGGTCAATATGCCAGGTGTCACGCTATTAAAACCAACTCTCCCTCTCCCAGCTGCTATCAATGCCAATAGCTCTTCAGCTACGAGTAGGACTCCAAGGCCACTTCCTCCCTTCTGTGCTTGCATTTTTTGGGTCTTGGACATACTGTCCCAAGTGCTGTGAACTATGCCCAAGAAACATTGTTTCCTTGAAGTCGCCCACAACCTGTGATTCTTACAATCTGTCTGCCATCCTTCTGAGTAGATTCCTGAGCCTTGATAGGAGGGGTTTTAAGTTCCTTCTTTTGCTACGCATTCTCCTCCTGGCCACGGCTGTTAGGTTGGTGAAACAAGCAGTTCATCAGAGATGCAAATGATTTTCCTCAAATTTGTTTGGTGATTTGCAATCAAACCATTCATACAAATTCTAAAGTTTTCAGTCATTATTATAATGTAGGCAGCTGTCTTTGCCAGAAGGCATTGAGTTCTGATTTTTTTTCTTTGTTTCTCCGTTAGCCATTCCTTGAGAACAATATATATTCCCCACTTGTGCTCCAAGTCTGATTTGGGTTCCCACCTAGGGTGAGGCAAGTTCTCCGTCCCATGGTGCACTCTGGTTCCAGTGTCTAGGACAGTTACCAGGTCATAGACTCTAAACAATAGTAATAAGCCACCATTTACAGTTCTCTAAATGTAAGAGCTTCGTTGACCTGATTTTATATCGTATAAATGCAATAGTCATGTATTCATAAATATCAGGTTTTCTCCCAGTCATGTACCAAAACTTACTGAGTTACCTTACATCCTGGATTTGGGACTGTGTACTATTACTCCCCTCAAATAACTCAAAGGCTAATGAGAAAGAAAGCAAGTTGGCAAGCTTTGTACTAGAATAATAGAAGACATAAGCAATAAATACAAAAAAAATCCCTAAGTGCTTTAAAAATACAGACCACATAGAGATTTAGGGAAATGCTCTTTGAGGAAGTTGTTTGTTTGTTTGTTTTCTTGGGTTGGTTGTTTGTTCTGTTTTGTTTTAAACATACTACCTGGAGGAGAGAAAAGACAGGGAAAAGTACTATAGTCAACTGAGAAAATAGATCTTAGCAACAACAGTTGCGTTTGCACGGCTATGAAGAGGACACTATGGAAAGTTTCCTTATATTCATCATTTCCTTTATCTTCATCCATACGTACAGGTTCTCAAAGTTACTGATAAGAATCATAGAGATTTCCAAAGACAAGAGTATTAGTCAGGAGTATACCGCAAGTATGTCTGTGTGTGTGGACAGTCTTTCCTGAGATTTCATCAACTGTGTGTCAGCTTTGAATTCATTGTCCTTGCTGCACATAGCCTAGAATTAAAACAAGCAAACACCATCTGCCAAATATTCTATAGAAGGGGGAGAAATCAAATCATGTGGGGAAATCAATGTTGTAATATGAAACGTTCTTAAAGGCAAAGATAACCAATGCATTATTAACATAATCACAGACATAGAGAAAAAACAAAGAAAGCCAAGAAAATAATAGGTGTAAACTGGGTTTGTCTATGAGACTCACACAACATTATAAGTTATTGTTGTTGCACTTGGTCATCCCCTATAGGTAGGTAGAAGATAAGTCACTATTGCTGAAGGTATCATGCACTTTGGACTCAGGGCCCAGAGAATGCAAACTGGATCTGACCTGAAAGCATTCTCCCTGAGGACCAGCTTTCATAGTACCAGAAGGTGCTATATACATTTCCAAAGAAAGGTAACAACCAATAATCCTAGCTATGATGTCTATAAACCATAACAATGATCAACATGGCACAGTCATTCTAAGGGTGTAGCAGTGGCATGCATACCTTGGCAGCCACCAGTTGGATTTAAGACCCATTCAACAAGAGCAAAACCATGCTTGGTACTAGAAATCTAGCCAAATACCCAGGACTAGTGAAATCATGGATCTTAAAGGAGAATCGACAAGCAACAGTTTATTAAACCAGTGTAACTACTAAATACATTCTAAACATTTATAGTTCTCACATCTTATCAAGGACCCTTCTCTTTGCACCAGACAGAAGCCATTACAGAAAACTGTAAGCAATCAAACTGTAGAGTTATGGAGCCCAGAACCAGTGAATTCATCCACAAAATAACTCCTGCACCTAAGGCTCAGGAGCCAGACTGATTATAAGAGCCTGTCTTTATTAGGGTTTTACTGCTGTGAACAGACACCATGACCAAGGCAACTCTTACAAACACAACATTTAATCGGGGCTGGCTTACAGGTTCAGAGGTTCAGTCCATTATCCATCAAGGTGGGAACATGGCAGCATCCAGGCAGGCATGGTGCAGGAGGAGCTGAGAGTTCTACATCTTTATCTGAGGCTGCTTGGAATAGACTGGCTTCCAGGCAGTTAGGAAGAGGGTCTTAAAGGCCATGCTCACAGTGACACACTTCCTCCAACAAGGCCACACCTCCTAACAGTGCCACTCCCTGGGCCAAGCATATTCAAACTTCCACCGAAATAGATTGGGGAGTTTGCTGTGATGTTGGTTCCTCTCCTCAGCTTCATGTGCCCAAGTCCTGAGCGAATCTCCTGTTCATTCTGTCCTGAGCTCAGCTACCAGCTAGGATCTCCTGTACCTCTCACTGTTTCCCAGAATCCCCTCTCTTCCTGCCAGTGCCCCACCTCCTATTTCCTGCCTCAGCTCATTGGCCATAGGCTTTTTTATTGACAGGGGATGCTTATAAGAGATTTTTCTCTACACAGTTGTTTGCAATCGAGAGAAACCTGATTGCTCTCAGGAAAGGTTTGAATGCAACTTAAAAATGGGTTTGGGGACAGAGGGCGGGATGAGTAAATAAAAGGATGCCTGGGGCTATAAACCACCACTTCTGAGCATCTACTTCCTGCTAGGACCTTACTGAACCATCCCACTAAACTGAATACCTGACTTAAAGCTATCTGCTTTTCAGATCGAGAAATGGACCACATGAGACAAGTTTCAGATTCAAGGATTTAGACTTGCAGTTCTCTTTTGAGGTTCAAAGCCTCTCAGGCATGCAGGCAATTTCAGATGGAAATGGAGGTGGATTGTTTTTCTTCTAGTTTTCAGCTGATAGTAAACTTATTGTGATAATTTAGATAAGAACCTATCATCTTCATGTTTACTGTGTTCCTCCAAATATATAATCCCTTGTGGTTGTTTTTTAAGCTTGATATCTATCTTATGATTTATTGACCATTTTATGATTTTTAAAAGAGTAGTTTGTGACAAAGGAGAGGTTAACTTTCGATCCTCGACTAGAGGTTTTATAAGGATAATTCTACACCAATTGATCTGTATGGGCTCATGTCTCCCAGGCCAAGCGACACTGTGTCTTGTTGTCTGTGCGTATGCATCAGATTCAGTGGACAAAAGTGAGGAAGCAAACAGTCTGTGTGTTATTTTGGGAGAACTCAGTGGGATAGCTATGTCCCAATCTTAGGAAGATCTGTCTCCTGGAATGCAGCAGTTTTCTAAGAAGGTGGGAACCCTTACAGCTAACCAGAACTTGATTGAGCTAATTTGAGAAATCTTCTCTCAACTAGAACCTAAGAATGTTTTCTATTTTAATCTGCCCCCTCCCCCTGTTGGATCATTAGGAAAAGATTTTTTTTCTTTCTTTTCTTTTCTTTTTTTTTTTTCTTTCTGGATATCATAGGAATAACCAGAACAAACCCACTTCTCTTCTTATGTAAGATTCAGAACCTGACATTTTTAAGTGTCTTTTCCTTTCTTTTCTCTTAGAGACTTAAGGCAAAGCAAACATGATATTATGTACAAGTGACAAAATTATTGGTCCTTTACCAGTCTCTCTTGGCGTACAAGGTTTAGAGATAACATTTGAGTGTATGATAGCCTGTGGTTTGGCATGCCAGGCTGCAGGACAGATGCACCTAAGTGGTTATAATGATAGGCAGTGTTGCTTTATTGTGTGTGAATTTGGGTAATACCTCATTAGTTTATTAAAGGCAGAGAACAAAAGGCTAAAGAAAGTAATGGCTGTGTTCCCAGAGCGATTTCCACAGATGGCTGAGTGAGTTTAGTAAACAACACAAAACAGAAACTGAAGGTACCATGTGGCCTGTCTGCAGATGGGAACCCCTAAAAGTTCATACTCCCTCATAAGTGACTTGGTGATGGTGTGAACAAGCAACCAGTCTTTCCCTGGTGTTTGGTGCTGGCCTCCAATGCTGCCAATGCTTCCAGGTTTGATAAGAGGTAACTGGGAGCCTTCGCTGGGTTAGACAGGCTCAAAGTCGCAACAGCTTTTGTGGGGGGAGATGTTACTTGATGGCCGTATGGGTAAGCTGACTTTAAGAGAGTGGCACATACGTCATGGGGTAAAGGATGAATATATATTGTTATTTTTCTTGAGCTGAGCAACTTGCTGCTTATTTAAATAATTGTACATTTTGGTGTACATACTAGCTAATATTGGTAATACAATGAATAACAAAGCAGCCTCCATGAACTCACTGTTCAGTGTAACAACGTCTACTGTTGAGTATTGGTTCCTCTCATGGAACTCTCTCTTCCTACTCTTATTTTTAACTATACTTTAAATTTTTTTTTTGAGATTATAATTATATCATCCTCCCCTTCCGTCGTCCAAGTTCTCCTGTGTAACCCCCTTGATTTCTTTTAAATTAATGGCCTCTTTTCCTTAAACTGTTTGAATGGGTTAAATAAGTTAAATAAGTTACAGGCTATTTGGGAAACGAGCCAAAGCTTATGGTCGAGGCATTTATTAATAAATAATTAGTCTCAGAGTAGTCATTCCTGAAGCAGGGACTGGGAGGAAAAACTGATTTTTTTTTTAACAAAACTAATTCAACATACACAAAAAGAGAATGTGGAGACTTTGAGACATCGGCTGTAGGAACAGGCCATATATGGAAAGAAAATTCTGACTCACAGACCTCTGCAGAACAGCCCCAGGTCACGTCTGTAGCAGCCATCAAGAAGCAAACACCTCACCAATCACTTCCAACTTCTCCAGCTTCCCTAGCTTATTGGACTCTGCTTCTAATTTAGAACCAAACAGAGGAAGCCATACCTCTCTTCCCTCTCCACCAACATAGGACACCCCCTTTCAACTTGCCTCTGCCTCTCCCATGACAGCCTCTGAAGCCTTCTCCTCACATCCATAAAGCAGTCCCTTCCTCTGCCTGACTTGCAGTCAGCCAGGCACCAGCGTTGTCATTTCTGGACTTGGCACCCATCAGAGGATAAAGGGTGGACAAGGCTGCATGCAGCAGCCTCAGTAATGGCCCCCATAAAGTTTTCATGTTCATACCTTACCCTAGCCACCTTCTCAATAACAGGTTTTCCTCGGCTGGAATCAGGCATCATGTATGCAGTTATGCCAAGTACCAGGGGCACACAATACAACCTGCAAACCAGAGAAGAACAACTCTCCCACTTTTTGTCAGTGATGATATTGTCACACACCCTTGTCACCACTGCTACCTTCCCTCCTCCAATGTTAAAGCCTGGAGAAGAATGACAGAGAAGCACACAGAGCTCCTGCGATCTCCAGCCTCAAGCTATGCCACTTTCTTAGTTAGGATTTCTCTAGCTGTGATAAACACCATGACTAACATGGCCCCCGGAATCAACTAAGCAGGACTTGTGGAGGCTCGCAAAGACTGAATCAACAATCAGGAAGCCTGTATGGGTTTGAGCTAGACCCTCTGCATAGATATTATGGTTGTATAGCTTAGTGTCCTTGTGAGACTCCTAAAAGTAAGAGTGGGGGCTGCCTCTAACTCTTCTGTCTGCTCTTAGAACCCTTTTCCTCCTACTGGATTGCCTTATCTGGTCTTGGTATGAGGGTTTGTGCCTGTTCTCATTGTAACTTGTTATGCAGTGTTTGGTTGGCATCCCTGGGAAGCCTGCTCTTTTCTAAAGGGAAACAGAAGAGAAGTGGATCTGGGGAGGAGGGAGGTAGAAGGGAAGAATGGTAAGTATCGATGGAGGGGAACTACACTTGGGATATGATATATGAGAAAAGAATAAACAATCTTAAAAAAAATAACATGACTAAAAGCGAATTGGGAGGAGAGGGTTTATTTTGGCTTATAACTCTCAGATCACATTCAACCCTGAGGGAAAACAGGGCAGGAACACAAGCAGACCAGGAATCCAGAGGCAGGACCTGATGCAGAGGTCATGGCATCCACTTTGTCAGATTACGTTGTGGGCCTGTCCTAGGTTTGCTTGGTTTGCCCTTACTAGTCTTCACAGGTCATGTTTCTTGCTTTACTCATTGTTGTAACAAAATACTGGACAGACACATGTTAAAAGCAGGAGAGTTTGTTTGGCTCATGGCTTCAGACAGTTCATTTATCATGGCAAGAAAGGTGTAGCAGAACTCATGACCACAGGAGCACGTGACATCAGTCTGTACCTGGCATCCCACCCAGGAAGCAGATACAACACAAGCTGGAACCAGAGGTCGTTGTCTTCTTCAAAGGCTCATACCTAGTAATCTACTTCTACCAGCGAGGCCACACATCTCCCAGGTTCCACAACCTCTCAGAACAGTGCCACCAGCAAGCTTTCAAACTCATGAGTCTATGTGGGACATTTCACATCATAATACAAATCTTGCATGCCTACCTTACCGTCCACATGCCTAGTTCAGAGCCCAGTTCTTCTTTGTCTCATACTTAGTGTTAAATGATGCCTCAAGACACTGTTCAGCCTCTCTCCCATTAGTGGAGACCCACTCAATAAGTCACTTCAACCTCTAGGACATCACATGCCAAATGTTCAGATGACATCCAACTTATTTTTTCAGCTCTGAACTTCATGCCTGTATTGATTTCTTTTCCTTTGCTGTGATAAAAATACCCTTTAAAAATCAGGGAAAAGAAGAAAGCTTATTTGGGCTCACAGACTCAGACTAGAGTCTGTCATAGCAGGGTACTCACAGAAGCAAGAACTTGAGGGAGCTGGTCACATCATAGCCGTAATCAGGAACAGAACATAATGAACTTATTCTGCTCAGCTTCCTTTCTCCATTCACCCAGTCTAGCATCCAGCCAGGGAATGGTTCCTCCCACAGTAGACAGATCTTCCAACCTCAGTTAACACAATCAAGATAAGCAAGCCCCCACAAGACATTCTGGGAGACTCATGTCAAGTTGACCTTGGACACTAACCACCACAGTATCCGACCCACTTACCATCGTCTGCGTGTGTAGTAGACATTTTGATTATTGCCCAAACTATCCTTCTCAGCCCTTTCACCTACTCTTATGCCAAGCTTCTTCTACTGAGTAAATCACTCAGTTTGGATCCCGCACCAAATTAAAGGACCTACTGTGGAGAGCTCCACTGGTGACAGAAAAGGAAAAAAACTGCTAAGCAAACCAAAAGCCAATCTCCAAGCCTCCTATTAGCCCAGCCAACAGACCTCCTACCTCACAGAAAAGAGTGAGGAATTTGCCCACACCTGCACCAGTTTTGGTCTCCTTTGAGCTATCAGCTGGTACCCTTGCTCCTATGCCCCTATGACCCTTCACTGATACTTGTCTATCAGCCATCCCCCTTTTCTTCCCTTACAATCTTTTCCTCCCAGCTGACACAACCCCATTCACCTACGGCCATGTCCAACCTTCACCATCCTAAAATGTTCCAGCTCTTAGCTTCTGTTTCTCTCATCCTCTTCCCAGCCAGGCGGCTCCAGGCAGCAGTTGGTGCTTACTAACTATACTTCGTTTCCGTGGTTACCTGCCTTGTTCCAGCAACCTGGCCTTTCAGTGGATTGAGACATGCAAAGCACTCTCTCCAATCCTGAGCCACTGGCTCGCACCCAAGCCATTTCCAAATCATTACTTCCTCTCCTCTTCACAATGGATGAGAGCTTGGTACCCGGCATGTGAGCTGGCCTAAAGCAAATTGAATTATAGAATTCACAAAACAACAGGCTGATTCTACATGAAAGTCAGCCCTGAGATATATGAGAATTCCTCATATTTCCCCATGGATTCACTAAGACAAAAACATGTAAACTGTTCATCTTTTATTAAATTTATACTAAGCATTAATGATAGAAATAACTCAAAATAACTGACATGCTAAAATTACACACAAAAATACTGATTTTTCTAAACTTGATTAAAGAACCATATTTTGTTAATATCTGAAAATTTGGGAAATATTAGTCCAAACATATTAAACTACTCATAATTACAATTGTGCATGATAAAAGCATAAAAAACATATCAACCCTTTTGACCACATCTGCATCAGTAGCACTTCAACAGGGAAGAATGGACCTGGTAGGCATAATATCCACCGAACAAAGTAATCCCACAGCTACAAACTGGGCAGTTATCCTCATGAATTTTCTATGAAAAAGAAGTGCCCCAAATAAAAATGATCTTAGGAAAAAATATAACAATGGGAAATAAAGGATAATTTTAAATGTTCTGAAAATAAAATTAAGACATTGAACTAGCTTTATGTCTCTAGTCCCATAAAATGTGCTGTCATGCAATTTTCTTAAAGTCAGCCTAGTGCTTTGTAGACTGCCGCATTCATAAATCCATTAATATATTCTATATTTATGAATATATTTACATGCACAAAAGCATACATCTCCAGAGTCGGGTTAGCAGGGTAAAAGAATCTGCTTGATTAAAACAGCAGGACTAAGATAATCCTGTCTTCCCAGTACTTTCTTCATCTCTAAGCCTGGCCTGCTGCTTTGCTCCCCTGGTAACTACCAGCCTGTGCCTAAACTGCCTGCCAAATGTAAGCTCTTCAAGGTCAAGATAGTTTCAGCCATCTTTGAATACCCAGTGCCTACACCTAGCTCAACAACCATCCAACAAAGTGAATACACTAAGTCAACACATGACTAATGCTTCTCACAGTCATTGTGCATCTGGATTTCCTAGGGATGGTGCCATGCAAACTCAAAGACTACATTTCCAGAAAATTCTGAACCCCCAAACAGAACCTGATACAGTTTTAGTGAAATAGTTACAAATCAACACATTTTTTAAAAATGTGTCAAGGATTATAATAACCTGGGAGCATCTATCATACATATTCACTAGCAATGCTTTCAGCTGTCCAAAACAAGAGGCCTTAACAGCAAGAAGCTGGATGTAGGTGCTACTAGTGTTTCTTCAGCATGAAGAAGCCAGGACCATTGTGGCTAAGATTCTCTCAGCTTCTAATTTGCTCATCACCTTATAGTTGATAAATCCTTGTAGTAGTTCTGGACAGCATATCCATAGTCAAAGCAAGGAAAGAAGGAAGGGTATCAATTGAAATTGATCCTTTGTCAGAAATCAAAATCATCCTAGGAATCTGTCCTATAGACTTTCTCTTCCATTCCATTGCCTGAAACTGTAGGAATTGGCTAGGACTGCGTTAAGTAGCTTACCTAGAGTCATTCAGCAGACTACCCCCTGGCTGCAAGGGTAACTGGAAAAAAAAAAAAGAATGCTAGCTTTCATTTGTAGCTTCTTTGGTGAAAAGCTTGTGGGGATTGGGAATGGAAGGTTATTGGTTTAGCCCAGTAGTTCTCAACCTTCCTAATGCTGCAACCCTTTACTACAATTCCTCATGTTGTGATGACCTCCAGCCATAAAATTACTTCATTTCTACTTCATAACTGCCATTTTGCTTCTGTTACAAATCGTAATGTAAATGTCTGACATGCAGGATATCTGATATGTGACCCCTGTGAGGATCTCGACCCACAGGTTGAGAACCATTGGTTTAGGCAAGCATCTGCCATATAGTCGTTCCTATCAATTCCCTATCTACCCCGTTCACCAAACAATGCTCACAACAACCCTATGATGTAGGTATCTTTATTGTACAGATTTTTAAAAGACTGAGGCACAGAGAGAGCAAGTATCTTTCACAGAATCCTCCAATTGAAGCCAGGTTGTTTATCCTCAGAGCGCATGCCCTTTCCCTCTCCACCCCAGGACTTTAGAAACAAGCCATGGTGAGTGAATGTCTGCTAGCTCAGGCGTTGTCGGCCTTTATTGCACTACAACACCTGCTAGTGAAGCAGGCCTTTAAATAGCACCTTTATCTTTATGACTCCCTTTTAGTGTAGACCCAGGATGGTGTAACATTTTTAATGCACATTAAAATTCAGGACTTGTCCTACTGCCTGGTTTATTTTGAGTCTGGTTATCTTTTGTCCTACACCTTGGCACATGAACCCTGCCCAAATTGCATATGAGGAGTGTGTTGCAAATGAGGTCCCAAGACAACAGTGGGCATTTTCTTATTATAGGTCTGTTTTCCAAACTGAAGGATATATTAAATTTCTGTAACATGGAGCCCACGAGGTGCCTAAAGTCACTAAACCTATTTATCCTAACTAAGATGTGTTCAGGAAGTTCAAACATCCAAAAAAAAAAGATAACTTTTCCCTGGAGCTGTGCATATGGAAATAAAAATAAAGTAAAGCAAAATGAAAAGCCAAGAGTCAGTTCCCTTAGAAAAGCTGGAAGCCTTCCCTTCCCCTAACCATACCTAAGCGATATTATCTCCAAATTACTTATGCATTGGAGAAATTCTAATATTAAGAATCAATAATGCATGCTATTGTTTCCCACTGTTGAAAGTGAAGAGTTGCCACACATTTTAGAATTAGAAATAGCTGTGGGCTCTTTGTGTTATAATAAAAGAGAACTAGTTTTCACCTCTGTTGCTACGATAATGCACACTGACCAAGAGGAATGTAGAGGAGTTCATTTCATACACTTCCAGATCACAGACCGTCATGAGAGAAGTCAAGGGAGGAACTCAAAACAGGAAGTTGAAAGCAGACCTAATGGCTATTCTACACACCAATACCTCTGACTGTATAGTAGGAACAATGGAAAGTGATGCTTGCCAGCTGGCTCACAGACCAGCTTATATTCCAGCCAGCATTCTTACATAGTTCATCCCTGCCGAGGGATGGTACCTCCCACTAGAGGCTGGACCCTTTGCATCAATTAAGAATAAAGATAATCTCCCACAGATGTGGCCACATGCCAAAATTATCTAGGCAATTTCTCAATTGGGGCTCTCCTCCCAGATGACTCCAGGCTGTGTTAAATTGGCAGTTGAAGTTAACACCATACTTGGCTAAATCAGTCCACTAAATAGGACCACCTAGGCTGTGGTCTCCACACAACTGACTATTGATTGGCAAGGAGAGTTGATATAAAACTTTCTACAGGAATTTAAAAATGACACATTTGATTGTTTTATTGGTAGATCATATGTAGGTCTGTTTGTTTGTTTAATGTTGCCAGTTCAGGTACAATACTTACCTGATCAGTCTCAGGAGAATGAACTATGTATTTAGCTTTGGTGTGCAGTAGAAGAAGTTAGACTCCAGAGAGCCAAATAACCCTATTAAAAAATGGGGTACAGAGCTAAACAAAGAGTTCTCACCTGAATAATATTTAATGGCTGAAAAGCACCTAAAGAAATGTTCAACATCCTTAGTCATTAGGGAAATGCAAATCAAAACAACCCTGAGATTCCACCTCACACCAGTCAGGATGGCTAAGATCAAAAACACAGGAGACAGCAGTTGATGGCAAGGATGTGGAGAAAGAGGAACACTCCTCCACTGCTGGTGGGATTACAAGCTGGTACAACCACTCTGGAAAGCAGTCTGGCAGTTCCTCAGGAAACTGGGCATGACATTCCCGGACGATCCTGCTATACCACTCCTGGGCATATACCCAAAGGCTTCCCCTGCATGCAATAAGGACACATGCTCCACTATGTTCATAGCAGCCTTATTTAAAAATAGCCAGAAGCTGGAAAGAATCCAGATGTCCCTCAACAGAGAATGGATTCAGAAGATGTGGTATATTTACACAATGGAATACTACTCTGCAATTAAAAACAATGAATTCACGAAATTCTTAGGCAAATGGTCAGAACTGGAAAATATCATCCTTAGCGAGGTAACCCAATCACAAAAGAACACACATGGTATGCAGTCACTGATAAGGGGATATTAACCTGAATCTCAGAATACCCAAGACACAATTCACATATCAATAGATTTCCAAGAAGATGAAAGGATAGACCCCTGGTCCTGGAAAGACTGGATGTAGAGGAATGCCAGGACAGAGTAACGAGAGGGGGTTGAATGGGGAAAAGAGGGAGGGAAGGGGGCTTATGGGACTTTCAGGGAGGGAGGAAACGGGAAAGGGGAAATCATGTGGAATGCAAATAAAAAAATTTAGGAAAAAAAAAGAAAGAAAAGGATGATAAATAATGTACTATATCAGAAGCGCTGATACATCATGACATTTTGGATAGTAACCCTCATGAGGGGAACTAGCAATAAGATTAGAGCTTAGGAGCTCACATTGCCATTATACAAGGTTGCCTTCTTCAACCTTATAAGAGAAAGGTTTTCCCAGCTCTAATTTAGAAGTAGTAAATGAAGGAAAATAACCTCTTGAACCTAAAAGTAATTCTGTATCATCAAGCCTGGCAGAAAGGTGATTATAGACAGAAGGTAAAAAGTCGATCGAGATTGCCAACCTAACACCAGAAGTAAGCCAGAACGAAGGAGCAAACTTTCCAGAAGTTTCTTCTTCCTCAACAGAATTGTTTTCAGGAACTATTCAGTCAGAAGGAACTATTTTCGTCATAGTTACAGAGAGGTTAAGCATGTGGATCTTGAGGTAAAGTCACCTTGCTTTGGGCCCTCTAGTTCCAACATGTATTTACTGCATGTCTGATCTTGAGGAAATCACTTAAGCTGTGAAGAGACACCATGACCAAGGCAACTCTTATAAAGGACAACATTTAATTGGGGCTGGCTTACAGGTTTAGAGGTTCAGTCCTTTATCATCATGGCGGGAAGCATGGCAGCATCTAAACAGACATGGTGCTGGAGAAGGAGCTGAGAGTTCTACATCTTTATCTTAAGGCAGCCAGAAGGAGACTGTCTTCGCAGGCAGCCAGGAGGAGGCTCCCCTCCCCAGTGGGTGTAGCTTGAGCTAATATATGAGATCTCAAAGTCCACCTCCGAAGTGGCACACTTCCTCCAACAAAGCCATACCTCTTAATAGTGCCACTCCCTATGGGCCAAGAATTTAAACACATGAATTGATAGGGGCCATACTTATTCTAACCACCACAGTGATTTTGTTATCAAGTGATTGGATTGAAGTTAAGCACACTGGAGAGTGTGTCTGCAAGGCCACTTCCAAAGAAGAATAAAGAGGCAACCCTGAGTGTGGGTGGCATCATCCCCTAGGCTAAAGACCTAGACAGAATAAGTGGGAAAAATAAAAAATCCCATAACTGTGGTCAGTGTCTTCCTAATCTCTAGCTACCATGAAGTAAGTTTTTCTAAGATGCCACATCTGTCCCCCTGTGTAGACTTAAGCCACAAATCCTGGGAGAGAAATAAGTCTTTCCTCCCTTGAGTCACTCTCTCAGCAGAAAGTCTAACACAATGTTACTGTGAAGACTGAAGAAAGTAGTATACAAAAAGTACTAAGAGTAGTAGAAAGTTTTTAGGAAACATGTAAGAATTCATCTACTGTTACTTCAGAATTACCATTGGTGGGAATGAGCTCATAGGAAGAATATCTTTTAACTACTCACCCCAGTTAGTTTTAGGGTCTAAAGTCTTTTCGTATCTGAAAAGTTAAAATGTGCCAATTAGACTCCTAAAAGCGAAACCCACAGTTGTTAGATATGTTCTCATAAAGACCATTCAACATTATCTGGCAACTGCTTTTTTCTTCTTTTTGTGGTCTGTTTGTTTTTTTGTTTTGAGACAAGGTCCCACTGTTAGCCTTGGCTAGCCTGGAGCTCATGATGTACAACAGGTTGGCACTGCATCACAGATGCTGGCATTATCGGTATGTGGCATTATTCATTTATCGACTTCCTGAAGTCTGGTTCTCAGCAGCATTTCTATCACCTTGTTTCTTAAACTCTAGTGGGGAGATAAAAGATATACATTTGTATTCATAATTGCATAGAAGGCGAATATGACCAAAATGCATTATATGCAGGTATGAGAGTTTCATAATGAAAGCCATTATTAGATACAATGAATGTATGCTAATAAATAATTTCAAAACTAAAAGGAGAGTATTCCCAAAGAACACAAGAGGAACATAAATGGTGGCATACCCAGGTCGTATGTTGCTAGAGACATGAGGAAGAGGGAGGAAGATTTGGTTTTCACTGTTTTCATCCTTCCTAACTTTTTGAACTTCAAACCAAACACATATTGCATATTCATTAAAGATCCCATTACAAACTTTTAAAAGGATATGACTACTCAAGAAGATGCAGTGTAAGTAAAGAATACTAGACTGGGCCCCAGGAGAGTGGTTCTGTATCACTTATGTGCTATGAGATCATGGCGAGACACTTAATATCTCCTTGGATTTCACGGCTGTAAAATAAGGAAATTAATGCCTCCCCAACCACCACCTCTCTGGGTTTATGTGGGGGTCAAGTGAGATTCCAGTGCTGCTTTCCAAAGCAAAAGGCACTACACAAACAGAAGATATCATTGTTGTTCCTGGAAGCCTGCTGGAACCAGCCTCCTTGGTTGTTTTGGCTCCCGGAATCACAGAACATTGAAACATTTGAGTTTAGGATGAAGGGCACAGGAGGAGATCATGTCCTTGTTTCAGGTTAAACCCTTCTCTATATCATCCTCCCTTTCTTGAGTCCCAACCCCATCACCATAAAGAGCAGTGTGTCTGAAAAGCGGCCCATCTTGCCATGAATAACAACAATTTAATTTCAATGTCGTTTCTCCTATGTCCAACACCAATAGATGAAATCAATTCCAGATACAGGCATGTGCTGTGTACCACTTGAAATGAATACAGAAGAATCCAGTCCTGACTTCTGTAAACACGAAAGTAGTCTGGGAAAATTTTTCAAGGCCAAAGGGAATTCCTCTTTGACAATAGGTTCTGACTATAGATAGGGAATGTCAGGATGTGGGAGAGAAAAAACAAAAGCCTGATACGAGTTTGAACTGGCAAACCTTGACACCTCAGCCCCTGTAGCTGAATGTCTCATGCATTTAGCTCAGTTCCAACCAAACCTCTCTTTATTTTCCCAAACAATTCTTGCTGAATTTAATTAATTTAATTTGCCTATAATGCTGGCACTTGGGAAGTGGAGACAGGAGGATCAGAAGCTCAAGGAAAGCCTCAGCTATATAGTGAATTTCAGGACTACAGCCTGGGCTATGCAAGATCATGTCTGGAAAAGGGGGGGGGAGGGAGAAGAGAGGAGAGGAGAGGAGAGGAGAGGAGAGGAGAGGAGAGGAAAGGAGAGGAGAGAATATAAGAATCTGTTGTAGCCTGATGCTTGAGAGGCTCACTTATGAATATTTTCTGTAAGTTCCTACCTAACAGTATTATAAGAAGGTATTTTGTTTTTATGTTGTTTGCCTCTGTAAGAATATCTACTCAACATTTATTGTCAGTTGGGCTCTTTCAAACATGCAATAATGTTTATCAATTAAAAAAAAGATAGCCAGCCACTCAGCCCTGATGTGCAGTTAAGAAGTCTGAGGTTCTGAGAGGCCTGTGGCGATCTGCTTACAGTTTCCTAGAAAGGTTTGGATCCAGGTTCCTTGACACTAGACCCCAATGCTCTTTCTCTTTATGTTGTTGCACCACAAACTGAGTTTTCCATGAAGGACTCTCTGCATAACATGTCATAAGTGAGCCATTTAACTGTGGTACATAGAGCTAAAGGCAAAAGCAAGACGACAGATCAGATATTTGAAGTTAAAGTGTAAGACCTTTCAAAACTGGCAGAAAGGCCAGAGACAGTACCGCCAAGGGGGAACTCCACCTTACTCTGACACATCAGCACTAGAGACAACTGTGGCCCTGCTTGGGTCACAGCACACAGTTATACAGGTCCATACCGCCTACTAGTTATTGAGCTAGGAGCCCTCCAGGTGTCACATTCTCCACAGCTGTCCACAGCTGCCAACTCTTTTGTGGCTGCCATTTGCATCTGTGACTATAATACGCTAAAATCTGTTTGGAAAGGTGAACTCACCATAGTCCATACTCAGAAAATCTGTACTTTTATCATGGCCCCTTGGCAAGGAAAAAAATAGATTTTAACACTAACTTCAGCCCAAGATGTATCCCTAATTTTGTTATTCTTAGACAAATTGGAAAAAATAAAAGATTTTAACTCACTCAATGATTTTATGCAAATGAGCATTAAAGCCAACAACTCGTCACTTTCTAAACACTCCCTGTCAGAGACTCAGATCCTCAAATTTCCAAAAAATCAATGCTCTGTGGGGAAAAAAAAATCAATGCACACCTAGAAAAGGTCAAAGAATTAGATCATCATTGTCAAATGTTTGCATTGGAAAGCGGGCCCCAAGAAGGAGTAGCACCAGAGCCAAGCCAGCCACCACCTTCACACGAGGCAAAGACAACATCTCAAAGAAGCAGAGACACCTGATACCTGTGTTTAGTGGGGTAATGAGGGGAAATGAGTGGTACACTTGAAATGAAAGAATATGTAGAAAACTCAAAAAGCACAGATTTTTTCAAAAATGACCCATTCAAAAAAAAAAAAGAACCTGGGAGCCTGGGAGCATAACCAAGAGTTCTAAAAAGATGAAGAAAAAAGGTTAAGAAAATATTTAAAAAAAAAAAGTGTTCATCACCCTTGGCAATTGAGGATACGCAAATCAAAAGAACTCTGAGTTTCCATCTTCCCTCAGCCAGAATGGCAAAGGTCAACAAATATGTAGAGATGTGGGAGAAAGGGAACCCTCATTCATTATTAATGGTTTGCAAACTGGTCTAGCCACTCCAGAAACCAATGTGGAGAAACCTGAAGAAGCTAAGAATAAATCTATCCGATGAGTACACCATTCCATGGCCTGTGCCCTAGGGATCCAAACTCCTACTCTACATGTGCTCGGCTCACTCAGCCATACATTTTTGCTCAAGTCACAGGCCGTAGGAAATGGAAGCAGCCTAAATGTTCTTCAGCTGACGAGTGGATCATGAAAATGTGGTACATACACTCTATGGGATACTTCTCAGTTGTAAAAACAACTGAAAACATGAACTCTGCAGGTGAAAGAATGGATCCAGAAAAGATCATATTGAGTGAAGTAACCCAGACTCTGAAAGACAAACATCACATGTTCTATCTCATCTGGGACTCTTCCTCCAAATCATCGTATGTGAATACATAGCCTAGAGTAACAACAGAAACCAGAAAAGTAACATTGCAGGGATAGGAAGGAGGAGCAATAGAAAAAGAAATAGCTGGGAACAACTGATCTGAAGGGCTAAACAGGGAAAATGGCTCTAATTAGGGAGGGGAAAGAGACATACATACAGAAGGAGTGAAGAGGATAAAATAACAGTTGGTGTCTGAAAAGGTCATAAGAAACCATACTACTAACTATCTACCTGAAAATATCTATGTGTATAAATCAGCATCTATATTAAAATGAATATATAATATGGTGTGTATTAAAATTAATATATAATATGTTAAGATTTACGTGTTTGTTACATGTTATGTTATACATTATTATATATTATATATTGTATGTTATATATTATATATTAAAAAAATTTTCCATCTAGGCTGACCGTTCTCCAACAGCCATAGGCCATCTAATAAAAAACACAACATCAGGTATGAGAAGCCTTCTTTTGAGTTGTTGGTCAGTATTCTCCCAGAGACTCCCAAGATATTATAGGCTATTGCCATTGGCTGGCTCCCTGAAGTGATAAGTCCCTATTGCTAAAGACACTACATACTTTGGACCCAGGACCCAGAGGCCCCAAGCTGGATCTGACCTGAAAGCTTCCTCCCTGAGGACTAGATTTCATGGTACCAGGAAGGACTAAACAAGCTTCTAAAAGAGAGAAGTAACAAACTGTCCTACCCAGCTGTGATGTGTATGAGCTACAACCACCAGCAGCAAGGTACAGTAACTCTAAGGTGCAGTAGTGGCACCTTGTCTTCATGTTGACTACATTCATTTTTGCTGTAACCAATTGCTCTCTAATTGGACTTAAGACCCATGTCACAGGAGGGAACTCATGCCTGGTACTGGAAACCTAACCAGCTGTCCAGAGCTAATGAAGTCATGGATCTTGGAGGAGAACCTACAACCAGTTTACTGAAACAGCATAATACTTAACTAAATACTTTTCCTTATAGCCACTCATTTCACCCCTCTTTGCAACAGACCAAGGCAATTACAGAAAATTACAACCAATCAAAACATAGCTATGAAGCCAAATCCCAACTGATACATCTATAATACAACTCCTGTACCTAAGGCTCAGGGATCATTGTAGAAGAAGAGCAAAAAAATTTAAGAGCATAAGAACAAACAGGGAGTTTGCTGACGTTGTGTCTCCTAGAAAAGTCAGAGGCAACACTCATGAGATCTCATCAACATGGCTGGTGACACAACACAAACGAGAATAACACCAATAGACATGCTAACATGAAAAGAGAAAGCTCAGCCCTAGACTTCAGCCCTAGAAAAAGAACTACAGGCAATTAAGGGATGCTGAAAGCAGAAGAAATAGTCTTCCCCATGGAAGAGCTCACCAATTAGTTATCCAATACCAAATGCTCAGCCCTAAAAGCATATAGATACAAGTAACATGCACACTGAGCGGTTTTGTTTGCGCGCGCACGCGCGTGTGTGTGTGTGTGTGTGTGTGTGTGTGTGTGTGTGTGTGTGTGTGTAAAACAACAGTTACAGAAAAAGAGACAATGAATTTAAAGAGAGCAGGTACCTGGGAAAAAAGAGAAGGGGAAAATTATGTAATTATAATATCAAAAAATAAGACCTATGACCTGGAGAGATGGCTCAGTGGTTAAGATCACTGGCTGCATTGAAGAGAAATTGTGATAAGAATGCTGAAGTGTAACTCTCCGCTAACAACGTCTGGTGCGGGTGCAGGTAGGAAGGGACTCAGTCTTCTTTTAAGGGAAGTTTGAACATGTTCCAGTGAGTATATGAGCAACACAAACTGAACTTGTTTCTTCTTCTTCTTCTTCTTCTTCTTCTTCTTCTTCTTCTTCTTCTTCTTCTTCTTCTTCTTCTTCTCTTCTCTTCTTCTCCTCCTCCTTCTTCTTCTCCTTTCTCCTTCTCCTCCACTTCTTCCTCTTCTTCCTCTTCCTCTCTTCTTCCTCTTCTTCTTCCTCTTCTTCTTTCTTCTTTTTTTTCTTGTTCTTTGAGGGGGGAGGTCACAAAGTCAAAAGCAGACTTGGAAGGACAAGGAAGTGAGTGTGATCAGGGTACATGATGTGAAATTTCCAAATAATCAATAAAAATATTACGTTGGGGGGAGGAACACTGGTTGCTCTTCCAAAGAACTCGTTTAATTCCCAGCACCCACATGGCAGCTCGCAATTGTCTGTAACTCTTTTTCCAGGGGATTTGACACCCTCACACAGACATACATGCAGGTAAAACACCAATGCACATTTATAAAAAAGTGAAATAAATAACAAGAGGCTCTAAAAGGGCTTCCTTATAAAGCTGTGAATGTGGGAGAGAATAGAAAGGCATGTTGATCATGGCAATGCTCTTAAGGCTTAATAGCAGAACTATTAGGAAGTGGGCCAACCAGAATAGGGGAGGGGTTGCCATAACCTGAAGGGAGAGGGTCAGAGGTCAGCTTGGGGATCCTGGTGACCTTCTCGAGAGGGATACCACAGTCGGTTCAGCCAACCAGAAAGGAGCCAAGGGATGACCCTTCACTCCATCCTTCCTCTCTCTGATCCTCACCAAGGACCTCTTCTTCTCTGGATAAGTTCAACTGAGGCATCAGGCATGGAAATATGTGCTGCAGACAGCAGAAAGCCAGGTGACATGGGAAAATGTAGAAAGGGAGACATCAAGGAGCACTTGGCAAAAGCGAATCCAGGGCAACATCAACAGAGCTGTAACACTCATCTCTGAAGTAACATCTACACATCAAGAATCTTTGCATCTGCTTTAGATCCTATTTACATTTATTCATATGTATGTATATATATATATATATATATATACACACATATATATATACATAAAGACAGAGTTTTACATTTGTCTTTACAAATGTAGTCCACACTGAAACCAGTTCTCCATCAACACATGGGAAGAATGTATTTGAAAGGCAAAGTTTCATTTGAAATACAGACACACCCAAAAAGATAATTTTTCATTTTGGAAAGTATGTATATGTAATTACTTACAGCTCTTTTTTAAATAAAATGCTAAGGATCCATAGCCCACAACTGAGAGGAAGACTTGCTAGAAACCCTCTACAGCTGATGGGTACGGACAAGGGACACAGTGATACTGGCCATAGGCAGCTCGAAACAGAAACAACAGTATCACCATGAACCATATGGACCCTTCAGAAAGTTACTTGGCTGTGCCCTAGTTTCTTTCTGGGAACATGTTTTATGGCCTGTCTTCAGCTAATCATCCACAACTGGAGAGGCATAATGAAGAGATCCTTCTGTGGGAAGCCTGCCCTCCGCTCTGTGCCAGTCACTCGTTCAGAAGCTACAGGCTTGGGGGAGCCTAGGAAAACCCCAGAGATGAAGTAGGCTCCTTCAACTCCAAAATTGAGAGGGTAGATGGGATCATAGAAGGAGCAGAGCTGAAACACATCCCCCTGCTAAGGCATCATTTGATTCCCTCCAAACTTTCCAGAGAATGGAGACTAGAGTCAATAAATTTGCTGAAGAACAAATGTTAGGAAATTCCATATTTTCAAAGACTCTAAGATGCCTACAAGTTGAAGACTACACAAGTCTGGTAAGTACTGCTTAGAACTAAAATCACACTGCCAATCGGTGGTATGACTCCTTGTTCTTTAAAATCTCTGTGATTTATTTCATGACACCTAAGGACTCCTGTTGTAGATGGTTACATTATTTGTCCTATAGTGGGCACTCCTTTTCACATACTTAGCAATACCCACAACCTAGTGCCAGCCTCACAAGAGCACCTTTCATTCCTATAAAGCCCTTTATAATCATAGGATTTTCTCCAATCTGACCAAGATAAATATTCACCTCACCAACATCCAAACTCATTTCACTGCTCTGTCTCATGTCTCTGCACACAATTACTTCATTCCAGAGCTGAATCATTGTGGAAATATTCTGAAAACGCTGTTAACAGTGAGTAGAACCAACAATGAACATAATTAAAATGAGGAATTTAAAACATTGACCAGAAAGGACTGTAGTCTCACATACAGATAATTTCACTGACAGCAAATGAAATATCACCATTTGGAGAGAGGAAAAAAAAAGGCTCTGGTTTCAGAAATGCTTAAATATGTATGTAGGTGGGTCATCTCATAATTGTTGAACTTTTTGATTAAGTGAGTAACTTTTCTCATAACTATGACAAAATATTAACTGAGACCATTAAAGAAGGTTTTATTTGGGCTCATGGTTTCAGAGGATCATAGTTTATCACATTGGAGAAGCATGGGAGTTTGTTTCATTGTTTGTTTTGGCAGGGACATGTGGCAGAGGCTCCTCATATCTTCACAGATCAGAAAATAAGGAATGAGACCCAAAACAGAGCTAGGCTGTCACCCAACACTGGCCTATGCGCACCACCTAGGTCCTGTGTCCCAAAGGTTCCACAACTTCCTAAAACAGAGGTGGGGACCAAGAATTCAAGTGCATGCGCCTATGGGCGGCATTTCACATACTAACCATAAACAATGACACATACTGACATGCTCTTATATTTAACTCGCTAGGACCCTATAGCAAGAATACATTTTTAAGCAACTTTATCATAGTATATGGGAAAGGTCGTACAGGAAATACATGGTAATTTCGCTGTAAAAATGAATACTATTGGGGCGCGTGGCCACAAGAAGCAGAGCCAGGTCACCGAACAGGACCGGACCATTCTGCAACTGAAGCAGCAGATGGGACAAGCTGGGGCAGTACCAGAAGAGGGTCACGCAACAGCTGGAGAGGGAGCGGGCTCTGGCCAGGCAGCTGCTGGAGGATGGCAGGAATGAACTGGCCAAGCTGCTACTTAAGAGGTACCCGGGAGCAACTGCTTGATAGAACAGAAAACCAGATCAGCATCCTGGAAGCGATGGTTCAGAGCATCGAGTTCACGCCGATCAAGATGAAGGTGATGGAGGAGCTTCAGGTGGGGAACGAATGTATGAATAAGATGCAGCAGGTGATGTCCATGGAGGAGGTGGAGAGGATCCTGGATGAGACCCAGGAAGCAGTAAAGTACCAGCGGCAAATTGATGAGCTGCAGGCAGGAAGCTTCACGCAGGAGGACGAGGATGCTATCCTGGAAGAGCTGAATGCAATCACTCAGGAGCAAATCGAGTTGCTAGAGGTTCCATCGGAGCTTCTCCCTGACAAACCTAGAAGCCCCTGCCAAGACCAGATCAAGGCAGGCAGAGCTGGTGGCGGCTTCATAACTTGGCCTCTCCTGGGATTCACTCATAGAGATTCTCTGAGGACTGGCCCACAGAGCCTTTGGCTGCGAATCCATCCTGAGGGCTCCCAGGAGGCCTGGAGGACTGGACTGGCCAGTGCAGGTGCTGATGGCTGGAGCGGCAGCTTACTCGGGAGCTGACGTCAGGGCGCCCGCCTCACTGTGCCCCTCGAAGTTTAGTCTGGATGCACCTTTGTCTCTTTCTCCTTCTGGACTAAGTGGACCCTGGACCAGCCAGGCTCAGCTTCAAGCAGCTGTGGACCCCGTGGTGACCGCGGCCCACTACTTCTGGTGCTGTTCTCATGCTGACCCAGCCCGTGTGACCTGTGCTCTTTTGTGAGGAAGCACCTCAGACCTCGGGGTCCCTGTGCTCCCTTCTCTTGCCTCTGCTGGTCACCTGAGCTGGTGGGGACTTCAACTGAGGAGTTCTCACCTTGCCTGGCATCCTGATATCCCTCAGTGTCTCTGCAGGCTAGTGGCAGAAACCCTAGGACACTGGTGTTCTCCAAACCTCTTGGAGCATCTTTGGCACCTCAGACTTGAGTATCTTCTGTTGGAGGAGGTGGACCAGGGGCCATCCTGCTGAATGGACAAATCTAGGAGCCTGATTTGGGGGTCTGTTCACAAAAGAAAGACAAGTTGAAGGTGGCAACAAGACCCTGTTTTAATGGGCATGTACCCCATGGAGTCCTGGACACAGGAAGCCACCAACGCCCAGGAAGCCCAGAACTCGGAAGTGACCTCTAGAGCCCTACGCTTGTTTGATTACGGACAATCTCTGGTCCTCAGGTCTTTGAGAAACAAAGGGTCTTATGTACCCTTAGGGCCTACTAGGAAAGGAGGGCAATCTCTTCTTTAACCCAAAACAGGTCAGCCTCAGTATTAAAGTTGACCCCTACATGATAAAAAAAAAAAAAAACTATTTATAAAAAGAAACTATGGGTTGGTTGGGGAGCAGGGGGAGGGAAGAGGGTGTATGGGACTTTTGGGGAGGGGGGGGATCCAGTAAGAGGGAAATCATTTGAAATGTAAATAAAGAATATATCTAATAAAAAAAAAAACAAAAAGAAAGAAACTATGGGGGCGGGAGGCTGGAGAGATGGCTCAGCAGTTAAGAGCACTGACTGCTCTTCCAGAGGTCCTGAGTTCAATTCCCAGGAACCACATGATAGCTCACAATCACCTGTAATGAGATCTGATGCCCTCTTCTGGTGTGTCTGAGGACAGTTACAGTCTACTTACATATAATAAATAAATAAATCTTGAAAGAAAGAAAGAAAGAAAGAAAGAAAGAAAGAAAGAAAGAAAGAAAGAAAGAAACAAACAAACTATGTCTCAAGATGTGGGCAATTAAAGGAGCCCAGGGAGTACTTATGGGCTAGTATCAATAGAAAACATCTGCAAATCTCTAGTCTGAGAGGATAGGAGAAAGGTGGCCACATGGACTCAAAGAATCCTGCAATGCAGAGCAGAGTCATCCCAGCTGGAGCTATGGGCCTTGGCGGACCAAGACAGCCATCTCCCAGGATATGAGAAAGAGAAGAGGAAGGGTGAGAGTACAAGCCTCCCTGGCTGGCTGTCATCAATCTCCTGGCTTGGATCTCACATTCGGCAATCACAGACGCTAGTCCATGAAGGTGAGACCCTCAGGACAGAAAGCAGCTATTAGTCAGTGAAGAGATGTAGAGAATAATTGACCAGGTGCTCAGCCCTTTCGGTGTTAACTCCACCAACCGAGGCTCAGGGAATGCTGTGGAAGAGAAGTCAGAAAGAATGGTAGAGCTGGAGGGTGTCTATGAAATGCTGTCTTCTGGCCACAACATGGCTAATACTGCCATGCCTTCATAGCAACTATAGTGACCTTCATAAGACCAAGATGGTCACAGCACAGATGGGGTAGACAATATCCAGACCTCACCACTTCGTGAGGTATTTGTTGACAGTGGATGGTTTCTGCAGGAGGAGAATTGTCCTTTTTTTGGATGTGGCCACTGGTAGGTTTCTCATGCTCTAATGGGTGAATGCGCGCGCACACACACACACACACACACACACACACATATATCACTAACCAGATTTAATGAGTTATCAAAGAGAGAGATGAAGTTGTAAGGAACATGTTGAGGGGGATACGGAGGGAGCTAGAGATAGTATTTTCATATTTCATTGGATATATATATATATTTCATTGGATATATATATATATATATACATATATATATGTATATATATATATATATATATATATATATATATATATATATATATATATCAAAAATAAAGATTAGTTTTAATCAGGCAGGTTAGCATGAGAGAGGCTTAGAGGCTTCCACGGCAGCTTTTCATGAAGACTAGTAACAATAGCCAACACACCCTGTGCTCACCTGGTGCTCAACACCATTCAGACTTCACTGTCTTTGCACAACCCTCTGAACTCGGTACTTTTGTGCTCTGACTTACAGAGGATCAGAAAGAACAGCACAGACTAATTTCTTTGTTATCGTTTGACAGTTTCATGCATGCATACAATAAATTGTAATCACTTTCACACACAAACACCCATCTCCTCTCTCCTCTTCTCTTCCTGGAACCCTTATTCAAAACAAGCCCTGCCCCTACCTTCATGCCTTCGTAGGAACGAAGCCCACTGATTTTACAGTTCCTTGCCCAAGCATGCGTAAGAGTTTATTTGTGGCACCAAGAGCAACTTATCACTGACTATACCACTGAAGAAATGACACCCATTCCTGTATGAACATTAATAGCATGTAGTCCCTCTGGGGAAGGGGTGTGGTGGAGCCATCCATGATGAAATGTGGAGGGGCCCAATCTTCTGTGGGTCGTATACAGGTAACCACAGCGGCAGAGAAGTTGTGAGCTATGACAGATCCAGACCACTTCATTTCTCTTCACATCTCAACAAACTCAGTTCTTATGTCTTTCTGCTCTCCTCTTTCATGATGTCCCCGGAGCTTCTGCAGGGGAGGGGTGATACAGCTGTCCCACTTAAGACGAGAAATTCACCTGTAGTGACTGGAATATGCTTGACCAAGAAGTGGCACTATTAGGAGGTGTGGCCTTGCTGGAGTGGGCGTGGCCTTTGGGAGGAAGTGTGTCACTGTGGGGGTGGACAATGAGATCCTCCTTCTAGTTGCCTGAGGATGCCAGTCTTCTGGCTGCCTTTGGATCAAGACGCAGAACACTCAGCTCCCTCTCAGGCACCACGTCTGCCTGCATGCTGCCATGCTTCCTGCTTTGATGATTAATGGACTGAACCTCTGAAACTGTAAGCCAGCCCCAATTAAATGTTTGCCTTTATAAGAGTTACCTTGATCATGGTGTCTCTTCACAGCAATAAAACCACCATTTATTCTTAGGCCATTCACCAATTATAAGTATGTATTAGCTATTGCCTGCTGTCATAATAAGTTTCCCTGATGACGACTGAGCCCAACACTCACCCATGGATAGAAACATGACTACTCAGAAAATAGTTCACCCGCATGGCCCATCAGCCAAACAAAAGCATTGGATCTTTCTCTGGAGCTTATAATCTCTCCAGCTACCAGCTCTTGACCAGATTTACAGTACCAGGTATGCATTCCCTCCCGTGGAGTGGGCCTCAAATCCAATTAGAAAGTAGTTGGTTACCCTCACAACATTCACACTACCACTGCACTGGAGGGCACATCTTGTCCGGTAGACTGCTAACAGAATTCACAGCTAAGTAACACTATTGATGACTTTTCTCACCCAGTAGTATATTCTGGACAGTACATTCTGGATCTATGACGGCTATCTAGTAAATCAATAAATCTTCTAGAGCAGCTCCAGCTTGAGTTATCCATGTCCCGTGGTCAAAATGCAATGTCTCCAGCAACAGGGTCTTACCATCAAGTTCCGGTGGGAACCTCAAAGGGATGATAATAATAGTCTGTGTTGTTTGGGGGACTCTCTGGAGCTTCCTTACCAATAAAAAGTTGGGAGTTGTACCACATCTGGCACAAGGATTTTTCTTTAATAACTCATGTGTTATATAGCAATCTCCTGAGACAAAACATTCCATATTGGAAGGAAGCTTGTTAAGACTCAGGATGTTCTAAAGGGAGGTAAAACTGCAGGGAAGTGCCTATAAACTCAGAAAATAAGCAACTCAACCACTTTCAGGAAGTCACTGAAATTGATCAATCCACTATGTTCCTCCCTCCCCTAGTTTATATAGAAACAATAAGGACTGCTAAGATACTCTCTCAGACAAACTTAGATCTGCCAAGTGGCCCAAAATAATCAGAGACCAACTGAGATGTCTAGAAGAGAATGAGGGCCCCTGAGCTGCTAAAAGGCAGTCTCTCCACTGTTGAGCTGGCTGCGGGTGGTACCCTGAGCTCCGGGTTCCTAGCTTCTGGTAATGCATCTGCCTTTGGATCATCTCTCCTCCTATAAGTAACTCAGCTATCAAACCAAACTTTAATAGTATCCTCACTTTGCGTTGGGAACCTTGCAAGGGTCATCAGGGAAATGATCTGTAGGAAGTGAAATGGGTCAGCACTGTTTTAGCAGGTACTGGGTCAAAAACTCCCCGAGTCTTAGCTCATGGTTCACTTTTCTTACACATTTAAACACAATAAAATTTGGGGGGAGGAAAGTCTCCATGTGACAATTATCACGACAAAGCGTCAGGGGTGGCTACATCAGAACTCTCTTGCAAAGTAGCAAAGACCTGTGACCTTTACAATAAGAATGAGTTCTGTTGAGAGGAAGGATTTATAATAAGCACAAGGATAGATTCTATTGATGGAGAAAGGGTGGGTCTATTCAGAGAGACAAAGCTCGAGATAAGGGCCTGTGATGGTTTGAATATGCTTGGCCCCTAGGAAGTAGTACTATTAGGAGGCGTGTTGGAGAAAGTGCAACACTGTGGGGGTGACCCTTGAGGTCCTACACTCAAGCTCCACCCGGTGTGGAAGAGAGCCTCTTCCTAGCTGCCTGCAGAAGACAGTCTTCATCTGCCTCCTTCAGATCAAGGTGTAGAACTTTCGGCTCCTCCAGCACCATGTCTGCCTGCACACTGCCATGCTTCCCACCATGATGATAATGGAAATCCTAACTAAGACAAGGCCTAAACAATGCTCATGATTTTGAAAGATTCCAAAAGGTTGGCTCCCTAGTCATTTTCTTCTCTTGAAAAAAGAAAAAAGCCTTCATGTTTAGCAATTTTGGATTTTCTAATGCATTCTCCTACAACTATGGTCTGTCATTGGTCCCCTAATAAAATAAGTTTATTTTTAAGTGCAGTAAAATAAGATTTACTTTTCTTGTTTTTCTTGCCTAATATACTTTCTCTGTCACTTGAAAGAAAATCTGCAATGCCCATCAGGGCCTACCAGCCTCACGGGATCAAGCCTGACCTGGCTCTAGAACAGTTCATCGCACACTCTCCCAACACCAGCACACTGGGCTTCCTCCAGTGTTCCAGCTCATTTCCTCACCACCTCTCCACCCATTGCTCTCACTACCCAGACTGAACGCCTTTTCCCTGTCTAAGGTCAAGTGCTTTCCCATGGTTTGCCAGCTCACTCATTACCTCCTTGGAAGCCTCACCCGACTACCCCACCCAAAAGCAAGTTCATCTACCTAAATCCTCAGCCTTTTTCCTCTTTGTGGCCCTTATTTGATTCCTTAGCAGCTCTGCATGTGATATGTTTGCATCTGTCTGTCTATATATACACGTGTCTGTGTGTATGTGTCACCCTTACAAAACTCATGAAAACCATACCTGTCTTACCTCTGCCCATATCACTCTCCCAGTCCTGGATACCCTTTGTCATTTTTGTTAAAATTTTCTATTTCTTTGTCTGTTATTGCACTACAGGAATCAGTTTCTTCTCTCATTTGGTAACTTGATAGTAGAACTTGCCCAAAGTCTTGGAGTAACTGAGTATGAAGGATTTGTGACTCATCTCTTTCTTTAGCCCCACCCCCACCCCCTTCTCCATTCTTCAGGACTGTCTCCAGAATGTTACCTGATCTCTCAAGGAAGCCAGACCCAAATGTTGCAAATGCATGCCTTTGTCCCCAGTGTCCCCCACACAAGTCAGCTGAATTGACTGAAAAGACAAGTCTCTGCACTTTATCTCCAATCCCAGTCTGGCTACACAGAGATTAGTCCTGGTTTTGTGGGGGCAGGAAGAGATGTGGATGAAGGCAGCATTGCTACCCCAAGTGTGGGCTCAGTATTCCTTATGTCTGTCTGTCCCTCCCTCCCTCCCTCCAAAAGTTGTTCCTGAATTTCGGTTGAATCAGGAAAAGAAAGAGGCTGCATAAAGGTGCCCAGAGCATCCTCTCCTAGGAAAGAAACTGCCTTCACTTCATGCAGTCTGCTGAAGCCTTCCTGTGCGTTCTGTCTTTGGTACTGCTTCCTGCTCTTCTGAACATTCCTAACTCCTCCACCACTTGCTTTCTGCCAGGGAGTCAGGGAGTCTGTTCCACACGAGCATATGTGCATACCTTTTAATACACGACTTTGGCTGTGTTCCCAGCAGAGGAGGAAGAAGCTTTCGTGGCCAAACTAATTCAGCAAGCTTCAATTATTCATAAGAAATTTATTAAGTGGGACGAACACAAGGGTTCCACCATTCGTGATTACTTTGTGATCTGTCATGAGGGAGTTACCTATCCTCAAAGACAAGAGGACTTAATCACAAAGAGTTTGGAAGCAAGTTTTCAAAAACACTTACGCTACGTGGTCCAGATTTTTTTCAAATAACAATAAGCTGTTTGAGAGATGGGGTGATGACAGGTGGAGAAGAACCAACAGACACACAGTCCCCCAGGTTCTCATGGTTCCAGGAGCTCCAGTTATGTAGACAGATCCCCAAATTCATGGTCAGCTGCTATTAATTCTTGTGTGACAACCAGTCAAGAGTAGTCACCAGATGATCTGGGACTACAATTCCACGACACTCGTGAGTCCTCCACACAAGAGGTGCAGCAGGCCACGTGGCCCTATGCAAAATGACACTAGCAAGAGGCAGGGAGCAGAACACGTAGGTCTACGTCCGAGCCTCCTTGGGGATTTCCACAGGAACATCAAGCTAGAGCAGAGTGAACAACTCGCCACCGCTAAATTGAAACTGCTTGGCGAGATTTGGGTTTATACAGACAGAATGTAGTTGCCTGGTTCACAGCTTAATAACCGTGCCTGGATATTAAGACAGAAAGATATTGCATCTTAAAGAATAGATAAGTTATAACTGTGAGCTGATAGTTTGTAGATGAAAGGCATACTGTCTGTTGGGCTCTTTGCTACCTCTCATCATCAGTAGCCCTAGGAGACTCTCAGTCTGAAAGAACTTTTAAGGCACCAAAGGATTATAATATATAGAAAATTTTAAATACCTACAGTACAATGATGATCACTTTTATGTGTCAACTTGACTAGGCCGTGAGTTGACCAGAAAACTGTTTAAGCATGCTTTTGTCCGTATCCAGGTGTGTGGCCAGGAGAGATAAGCACTTGAGTTGGTTGGCTGAATGAATCAGATACCCTTCTCCCACCCCACCCCCCGCCCGCCACCATCCCTCCACCCCCACCCCACCCCTGCAGTGTGCTCATCTAATCTTCTAAGGACCTGGAAACAACAGAAAAGAAGTGTCAAATATGGTGGTGTACAACTTTAAACCCAGTATTCAGGAAACAGAAGCAGGAAGATTCAAGTTCAAAGACAGGCTGGCCTCAAATAGTGAGTTCCAGGCCATCCAGAGCTAATAAACAAATAAATAAATAAATAAATAAATAAATAAATAAATAAATAAATAAGGAAAGACGAAGGGTGAGAGGCTGAGCTAGCAAGCCAGTAAGAGTACTTGCCATGCTGTGTTCAATCCTCAGAACACAGAATAGGAGAAAATATGTTTCCTAACTTGTTCTATGGCTTACACACACACACACACAGCATGCTTGCATTAATAATAAATAATAAAATTAATAGAGGAAGACGAATTAGGTCCTAACTACTGAGCTGCTTGAGCAGAAGCATCAAACTCCTAGTCCTCTTTACCTCTTAGGCCTTCAGATCTCAGCACGCATATCTATGCTACCTACTATTGAGCTCTCAGACTTTAGAACTACACAGTGACTGCTCTGATCTGAAAATTCTATCCTATGGCAGATAATAAGACCTCCTAACTCCCAAAACCATATGATTCAATACTTTCTGGTAACATAGGTAGGTAGGTAAGTAGGTAGGTGGATGGATAGATGGACAGATGGACGGACTGACAGATGGACAGGCAGATAGATGATATATAGTTGGTCTATTATTTTGTTTTTTTGGAGAATCCTTTCCTCTGCAATATGCCAGAGTTCTGGTACAGCAGAACACCATTATCAACCTCCACACATTTTGGCAGACAGAGAACAGGAAATATCCATACAATAATTGTACTAAATATTCTCTTGTCAAGCAAATGGGCTTGTTAGAAGTCCAAACTCAAGCCAGGCGGTGGTGGCGCACGCCTTTAATCCTAGCACTTGGGAGGCAGAGGCAGGCGGATTTCTGAGTTCGAGGCCAGCCTGGTCTACAGAGCGAGTTCCAGGACAGCCAGGGCTACACAGAGAAACCCTGCCTCGAAAAACCAAAAAAAAAAAAAAAAGGGAAGAAGTCCAAACTCTGCGGGCTGGAGAGATGGCTCACCAGTTAAAAGCAGGCTCTTGAAGAGACCTGAGTTTGGTTCCTAGCACCTACTCCATGCACCCCATACCCACCTACAACTCCAGGGAATGTTGTGTTCTCTTCTTGCCTCTGTGGGACATTTTCTTAGTAGAGAAAAATTCTAAGTTGCCCATACTTCAGTAATAGTCCCCAGCCATATTCTTATAAGTCACCCTAATTAAACTTACGAGATCATCAAAGTTTTAAAGAATAAAACAGAAGTATGTCTGTTATTTAGCAATCACAAGGTAAGTTAAGGATGTAAATAAAAGAATTGGAATAGTTGAAACTAGGGATAGGAAAGGGAATGCTATTTGTACCCACTATAAGCTGGGTGTATATAAGCTGGTATATGTATATTTTATTTTTAAATCCTATACATATGCTTTAATTAAAATATCTTTCACTATTAAAGAAAAAAGAAAAGAAAAGAAAAGAATCTTTTGAGCCAGGGGATAGACTCAGCCTGTTCTAGAATATAGTTAACCCCAACATCTGGGCCAAGCTCTATTAATCCACTGAAACGTGGAGAAAAAATGCCCCTCTGCAGCCATCAATCCTTTCTCTTCTCACAACCTTCATGATTCCATCTTTGGAGAGTAGGACCTGAAGTGACTGAGCCTGTCCCCTGGAGAAGCAGGCAGGTGATGAACCAGCCAGCCATCAGCTAGATCTTCAATACTAAGAGAACACAGTCACCAAGGGATTTGGAGTTACAGGCATTCAGAGGTTGGCATGAGCCTCAGGCTGATTGCATAAGCTGTATAGACAAGATATTAACTCCTGGAGGGGATTACAGAGAAGCCCACCTAGCACTTAAATCTTATAAAATGCAGAGGATTATAAAATGGATTAGTCGTGAGAAGCTAGAGGTGGGAAGTAGGCTATGGTGGTTTGAATGAGAAATGTCTCCTATGGGCTCTGTTGTTTGGACCTGCGTTTTAAGTTGGTGGTACTGTTAGGGAGGTATGCAGCCTTGCTGAAGGAAGTACATCATTGGGATGGACTTGGAGAGTGCACAGCCTCACCTTACATCCAGTTTTTTCTCTGTTTAATGTTTTCTAGTGAAATGTGATCTCTCAATCTTCTACTCCTTCTGCCATGACTGTTGCTTGGTGCCAGGGCTCTGCTGACCATTATGAACTCTCTCTGTCTCTGTCTCTGTCTCTCTCTCTGTCTCTCTGTCTGTCTCTGTCTCTGTCTCTCTCTCTCTCTCTCTCTCTCTCTCTCTCTCTCTCTCTCTCTCTCTCTTCTCTCTCTCTTTCTTTCTGTGCGTGCATGCTCTTGCTCTTCCCCTGTCCCATCTAGAACATCTAGAACCTCTAGCTCAAATAAACCGATCTTTCTATAAGTTCCTTCTGGTCATGATGTTTTATCACAATAAAAGAAAAATAACTTATACAGAGGTAATGGAATGCCAGAAAAAAAAATCAGTGTAAAGGGATGAAAATGAAAAGCAACCTCTGAATTCCTGACATCAAAAAAAAAAGAAAAAGCTATTTCTTTCCTCTGATCCTTGTCAATCAAATATTGGATATATTCAGAAGAGTATAAGGGCTGAGATAGAGCTCAGTAGGAAAGCACTTTCCTAATATACACAAGGCCCTGGTTCTACCTATAATACCATACCATAAAAGAATATTAAACAACTGTCTGACGTGCAATGGAGCAGCCTCCATGGTCTCACAAGTGCTCTGAGGATGATATGAAGAAATACCCATGCATTGGCACCCAACCCCCACCCCCTACACACACACACACACACACACACACACACACACACACACACACACACACACTATTCTGCCTGCCTGCATCCCTCGCCTGCCTTTGTCCTCATCAATTTCTGGTTAACCCACCAGTAACATCTTCAATAATACAGGAGCTCTGCTATGGACCGAATGTATAACCCCAAAATTCCCATGCTGAAGCCCAAATCCACAAAGTTGCCCTCTTCCAACATCCAGACCAATGAGAAATAAATGCTTACGGTTTAAGCCACCCTGTTCATGGCATCTCCTTGTGGCATCTAAGTTGAGACAACCTCAAATCTCCTGGGAAAAATCAAAAGGCTCAGCTCCAAAATAGGGGAGGGGCTTTGGTGCAGTTTTTCTGAGACATAGAGATTAGCAACATGTCTTCCTATAATGAATAAAAACAAGTTGAAATTCCATAATTCCCAGAACATCAAACCTGTAGGCTTATGATCCAAATGACCAAGACCTCACACTGCCCTAGGCACGTGCAGTCGATCACATTCATCAGAAATCACCCGAAGAGACTGCTAGGAGAGCTAGATGTTTCCCCACCACTTTAAGCCTGCCATGTGGAAATCCAATGTCAGGATTCCTCAAGCATGCACTTTCACAGGCTCCCCAGGGCTACCAGGTAGGAGAACCACTAGCAAATGCTCTGATGCTCTCACCCCATCTCTTCCTTGATGTCTCACTACAAGCTAAGACTTAGATGGCCACAGAGAACCTTTTCTAAGCCCATTACACTCAGAGCACAGTCTGTGACCCGCTACATCCATCACATGTGAACTTTCTAGGAATGCAGATTCTCAGGCTGCAGCCCTACTACCTCCAAGTGTGTTTGTCCATCCATCTGCTGTTAGAAGTAACTCTGTGCTCCTGTGAAGTCAGGCCACTCCCAAAACTCTAGTGAATGTCTCTAGCGTCTGTGAAAGTGTAACTACTGTTGGGATTTCAAAATCAAATCAGTCTCTTTGGAGAAACACAGAGAAAGTCCAAGCAGGGTGTAGAACAATTCTTACTGGAGCCTTCTCCCAGATGGGAAGCCAAGCATGGACAACTGAGCCATCTTGCTAGCCCTGGCCCTCTCATTGCTGGTTGCCCCATGCCCCCTGAATAGTTCTTTCTGCTTTCATGCCATATATATTTTTTTCATAGCCTTGCTTTTCTCCTTGTTATAATATAAACATGATACTCAGAGCTTAAGCTACCATATTGGACCATAAAGTAAATGACATTTGATGAGAATGTTGGTCTCTGACGATGCCATGACTACTATCTCTGAATCTTAAATTTCTATTTCATTCATGTACCTAATCTGTAGTTTCCTTTGACCAATTGCTAGCTGACAATTTACCCCTTTATCCTACAACATGCTGCATGAACCACCATCTGAGCGATTCAAAATGTCCGAGTGCTTTGACAACAAGAAAAGGAGACAAGGTATCCTTCCTTAAGACTCTCTCCAGGCAACAAACAGATGGGCATGTAAGGAAACACAGGATCAAACTTTCTTCTCCAGAGAGTCGTGGGACCTTTTGGTTGCCACAGAAAGAACTTCATTAAAATTCTTTTCAAGGTTCCTTTGTCCTTACTTATGGGAGTTCTAACCTGTATTTCTCTTATTGCAACTTAGGGAAATTCTTCATCATTTTTAAATGAAAAAAAAAAAAAAACCACACAAAACCACCTGCTAAAGACAGTGCTCAACTCCCTGGTCACCCAGATCTCAACTCCCTGGTCACCCAGTGCTCAACTCCCTGGTCACACAGATCTCAACGCCCTGGTCACCCAGATCTCAACTCCCTGGTCACCCAGATCTCAACTCCCTGATCACCCAGTGTTCAAATTCCTGATCATCCATGGCACAAACTCATTTGAGGTCTCACTAGCTGATAAGTCACTGTGGTGGAGTTGGGACAATGAAGCTCTCCAAAAGCTGTTTCTGATTAGTATGCTTGGCTCTAAAGCCAAACTCCTGACTTGAGGCAAGAAGCCAATTATTTCTAAGCAAGGTTGAATCTTGACCTTGAAAACATTCAGGGATTAGACTATTCAGTGAATCGGAAAAATGTTTTGGCTGGATTTAAGGTTTATTTTATTTCATTTTTTTTTCTTTTGAATAATTACCCTCCTCCTGCTAACCTTCAAACTCTAATGCGGTTTTTCATGTCATACATATAAATGATCCTTCTCCAGTGATTCAGGATAAGTTCTGAAAATGATTCTAATTTATACTCCTACCCCAAGATACAAACACATAATAAAGAATAATGTGCTTCCTAGCACACTGTAGGTCTTAAATACATTTTATCTAAACTGACTTCTTTAGTTTTATGCTTTTTGCTCTCTGTTCTCTCACACAGACCTTACCACTCAACACGTATCTGTATCAGTACATAGCGTACCTGTCTGCGCTTCAGGAACTGGAATAGTTCAAGCTGCTATAAGAAACCAAGTCAGCTCACACTTGTAAACAAACAAACAACAAAAAATTTGAACTCAGCAGCTTAAGGCACCTGTCACCTAGCCTGATGACATGAGTTCAAGCCCCACAGCCCACATGGAAGAAGGAGAGAAGACTCTGCAAGGTGTCCTCTGACCTCCACACATGCACTATGGCATATGCATGTATGCATGCACAAGTGCATGTGCACATACATACACACACACACACACACACACACACACACACAGGAGCATATGCTAAATAAATAAATAAATGTGATTTAACAATTTTAAGAGCACTATTCTAAAAGTTGGGAAGTCCAAGGTCAATGGGCTCCCCTCTGGCATGGGTCCTCCTACTGTGCCAGCCCACAGCAAAAGGCAATAGAGCAGGCAAGAGAAAGTGAGAGTAAACATCTGAACTCTCGTCCTCCCTCCCGTCCTTCTAAAATCCACAGCAGTCCATTCATGAAGACAGAGCCCTTGAGGCCTAAGCACTTTACAAAAGTCCCCTTTAGAGCTGGGGGTGGGATCTCCAATGCATGGTTTTGGGGGGAGCACATACTAAATGAGTATTAGGAATTATGACTATTATTTTCATGTTCTAAATCTTGCTACAAATTAGCAGTTATAAAGAGGGTTGTCAGAAAGTGTATCCAGAAGTTGCCATCCTTGGGAGCAGGAGGCCATTTTTATTTAAGGATGTACACATCCTTAGGCACCTTTATCACTGAGGTGACTATTTGTAGTTACATTTGGACACGGGAGTTCCTTTTCCCAAGCTGCTATAAGAAACCAGTTCAGCTCATACTTGCACATCCATGATGATAGGTAATAGCACTCACAGTAGCCGAGATACAGATCAGATTAGGTGTCCATCAACAGATGAATGGATAAAGAAAACCATGACGAAAAACGAAAGCGTGATGTTTTCAGGAAAATAGATGCAACTGGTCATCTTTATGTCAGGAGAAAAAACCCAGGCTCAGACAAGCAAACCCCATGTGTTTACTTCTGTATGAAGAACCAAAAATTAAAAGTGTGTGTGTGTGTGTGTGTGTGTGTGTGTGTGTGTGTGTGATGAAACTGAAAGGGGATAGTAAAAAGGAGAGGAAGAGATCTTTAGGGAGGTAGGAAATAGGGTTAAGGAACACATTCAAAGAAGACAACATAGTCTGACTGTGAAAGGAAAAGGAATGAGCTAGAGGGGGAGGGGCGGGGAGAAGCCAGGGAATGGGAGGGGGGGAGGGGGGATGAACAAAAGAGAGGAAAAATATAGCACATCTACCAAAGTACCATAATGATGGGCTGACCAGCTCAGCTACCTCCCAGGCCCAGCTCCTGGGCTCTGAGATGGCCCACCCACCCCAACATCTACCAATGAACTGCTGGAACACACGAAGAGGACAGTCTCACAGGTCCAAAACTACAGGATCTCCATGACAGAGCGCAAGGTCAGGATGCCCGAGAGGAGTCTCAGCGAGGACCCAGTATTGACAGAGTAACAGAAGCCAGAGGCCTCAAACCAGACAGATGAGTTACTGCAGTGAACATCTGCAAGCAAAGAAGTGGACTAAAGCGTATACAGTGGGACACACCGTGACACACTACAGCTTCCACAATGTGATTTTTTTCCCTCTGTTGGGGGTAGGTCTCAAGGGTGGAAGGCAGGTTCAAGGGGAGGGGGAGATGAATGGGATTGGGGTGCATGGTATGAAATTCACAAAGAACCAATAAAAGTATAAAATTGGCAGAATTGCCCTATGGAAGAGTTATGGGAAGGATTGAAGGAGCTGAAGGGAATGACAACTCTAAAAGAAGACCAACAGTGTTGACTAACCTGGACCTCTGGGAGCTCCCAGAGACTGAGCCACCAACCAAAGAATATACACAGGCTGGTCTGAGGCTCCTAGCACATTTGTAGCAGAGGGCTGCCTAGTCTGGCCTCAGTAGAAGATGCACTTAATCCTGTAGAGACTTGATATCCCAGGGAAGGGGAAAAGGGGGAACCCTCTTAGAGGTGAAGGGGAGGGAGGGTAGTAGCAAGAACTCTGTGAGGGGGGTCAGGGGGCAACATTAGGGACATAAATAAATAAAATAATTAATTAAATAAGAAAAAGAAAAAGAGAAAGAGAAAATGCAATAATGAGCCCATTACTTTGTATGCTAACCTGAAAAGATTAATTTTAGAAATTCCCTTTAACTAAGACCTACCACGAACCCATGAATATCTGTGCCAATAGCAACTGGAAGACTGGCGCTTTCCCAGGGCTGTGGCTTGGGTGACAAGGGAGAAATCTGTGGGACACCCTGTAAATGAGGTGTGAAACCAGGATACCAACTACCCAGGAGCCACCTCCTTCCCACACGGGCAAGTGCGGCCGCCTTCTCACTCGCTGCCTCCCTCACCACTTCCCTGGCAGCCAGCGATGTTTTCATTCCAAAGGGCTTTTCCGGAGCCAGTAGCCCTGAAGCTGGAGAGCATCAGCAGGAACAGAGCATCAGCCTTCAGGGAAGCTGAACTGGAAGTCACCTCCTCCAGCCATCCTACCTCATCCTTGGAGCAAGCTGGCTTGGAGTGGACCTTGAACTTGGCTCTGCCTGTTTCAGAGCTGGGATGTAAGCAAGCAAGGCCACTAACAATCTAGCAGTCCGCATGAAAAGCTTGTAGGTGGAACTTCATGCCTAAGTAAGTGGAAACAACTGAGGCTGTCCTCTTACAGGGTAGCCTTTGTATATAATTCTTATGCACTTAAAAGCATGTCCACCTACAAACAAACAAAAGAGGAAATGTCTTATCCACTTCTTTTTTATAATTTGGAAATTCTACACAGAAGAAACAGGGCTTTGTTTTTTTTTCCCCGTTTATCCGATGTATTTTTTTTTAATCCTCTTCTCCTAACATCCTGTTGGGCCTACGCTGCTAAGAAAGCCTCTTATATATTTGGGGTTCAGAAGGGGGGCAGGAAGGGAAGCTGCAGGGAAGATTGTGATAAATTTGAGCAGGAAATGTCTTTGACAAATGAAGCCTCTCTTCCCTTGCCTAATTCTGAAATGCTGCTGGCTTGAACGTTCTCCATATGCTCAGAGCTGTTATTTAGGTACACCACGCAATTTCTAAACAAAGAGCTCCATTCTTGGCCCCCACATAATACAGCCTACAACAGCAAGGCAATGTTCCTCTGGAGAAATATAGGAGACTCTAGGCTGAATGAGACCACAGGTCGCTCTATAAAAACATGATTGGCAATAACAATAGGACTATATGGATAGTCAGGGCTGCTCAGCCAGCCTGGGAAGAAGTTCCTGCTTGGTTCCAGAAAGCTCCAACATCTCCACTGGTATTGCTCATCAAGACTTGATATAACAAAGCAGCTTAAACTGGGTGGCTTAAAGAGCAGAAAGGTAGCCTCGCAGTTCTGAGACTGAAAGTCTAAGACCAAGGTCTTAGCAAGGTTAATTCCTCTGAGACTCTGAGAGTCTGTTCTGTCTCTCTTCTGGATTCTGGTAGTCTTCTGGCCATTGTTATTGCCCCCCGGGCTCTCACCTTGAAATCCACATTTGTATCCATGCACTGCCCTCTCTGTGGCTATGTGCCTATGACCACATTTCTGTCCCCACACTGTGCATTAGACCAGGACCAAAACTGAGCCTGCCCGTAACACACGGAATCTGCAGCGCCCTTATTTCCAAATAAGCTCATACTCATTAGTTCTGGAGATTAGGACTTGAGCTGCTGGGTTAGTGAGGAGAGAAAGGGGAGGCCCGTAACATTGTCCAGTATAACACTTTCTAAAAAGGATTAATAAGGTGGCTCGGTAGGCAGACGTGCTTGCTATCAAGCATGATGACCTTAGGTGGATCCCCAGGGTCAGCAGGTGATAGGGAAAAACCAGCCTCAATGCATGTGTGCTCTGGCCTCCACATGCATGTTGCAGCATGCACGTACACATGTGTGGAATTAATTAATTAAGCTTTGGCCATCCTGGGAAGTTTTCGGAACCATCGACGGTCCTAGAGAAGACCTGAGTCTGAGCAGTTCTCTGTGAAGGTGTGGAAGGAGGCCACTCAAGACAGGCCCCTCCTGTTCTCTCTAGTTCTGACCTTTCTGGCCCCTTCTCCCAGAATTTAAATGGCAAAAACCTCACTCAATTAGAGGCAAGCAGTCAGTATTGGTAGACCTCTTCAGCCAGGTTCCAGAGAGAAGATCCATTCCTCTACCTGAGTCTCTGAAGGAGGATTCCATAAGCCAAAAAGGTAAAGCAAGCTAGGGTTTCACCACCTAACTCCTTCCAGCTCCTGATCCCCCCAGCGTCCATGCCATGGTAACCCAGAATGACCCAGGCTCCTTTCAGCTCCCACCAGAATCACTTCAGCTCACTCTCATGTCAGAGAAACTATACCACAGGTTCTAAACCTGTGGGTCGTGACCTCTTATGGGTTGACAGACCCTTCCACAGGAGTTGCCTAAGACCATTGGAAAACACATTATGATTCATTACAGTAGCAAAATTACAGTTATGAAGCAGCAGTGAAAATAATTTTGTGGCTATGAGGTCACCACAACACGAGGACTATATTAAAGGTTGAGAACCACTGAACTACAGGGCTTGTCTTCAGACATGCCAGCTCCCCGCTCCAGAAAAATTTCGATTTTTCCCATTTTGAATTAGCTATCCCAAGATCATCCTTACTCCAATAGAAGGAAAGGCTTGTGGTCAGCTTAGGGATAGCTTAATGAAAGCCAGTGGACACTTTTTCCAGGACACATGGGCCCCTCAAAAAGGTCAGGCCTTAAAAGGACAAAATCCTTTGTAACTGAGGATGAAAACCAGCTCTAGGACACTGGGGTTTTGACACATGCGCACTAGCTTTCGGGTACCTGCTCCCTACAGCATGCTGCTACATTTACAACCTAATTCATAAATTTTAAGCTTCCCACTTAAGGTGTCAGGTGTTTATTGGCAAATAAAATATCCACCATCCACCTGAAACTGTCCTATATGTTCTTTGAGAATATTAAGTCTTTAAAATCCACACAACCGCTTGAAGCAGGTGCCAAGTGTTCCTCCATTTTACCAACGAACACGGTGCACAAAAGGTCATGCGACTCGCCTGAGCACACCCAACCTGTGAGTGTCGGATCTGAACTTTTGACTTTAATAGTCTGGGTGCTGAACTGCTGCAATGGAGGACTAACCATAACTTTTAAGGAGTTGATAGAGCAAAACGTAGAAGAAAATAACCGGAAGCTGCAGCTGAACCGGAACCTGCTTCCCTGTGGAACAGTGCCTGCATTTGAGCATGCGCTTTCTCCCACTCAACAATCCTAACTAGAGAATAAATGAAACTGTGGCCATGTGGGCACTGCGGGGTAGTGTGAACCGTCAAGGGAGATGCGCCTGCTCCTAGAAGGACAACACGGAATCTCTGGAGCTGCTGGCGGGGCTGTAATGTCCCCTAAGAATCTTCCCTCTTTGCCTCCTCTTCTGTAGATGCAAATTCCAAAGTGGCAAACAAACAAAAACCCAGCCCAATTTTTTATTTAAGATTTCCACCTTGTGGAGAGAAGAGTATTGCCTAAGCTCCCACATTTCATACACAGCTGTCATAGACCCTGACAGCCTCTCCTCAGATCAGGGAGGATGCTGGGACTGGCTTCTTTGGTTTTTGAGTCGGTTCTTCCCTCTTGGGAAGGGAGTTGACCATCATCCCCTTGGAAAGCACTCAGAAGCCCTCCCCCTCTTTAAACCAGTCTGGACTACAGCATCTGTCAGATGCACCCCCATGGTTACTGCTGCTCTGCAAATGCAGGGATCAGAGTGATTGCAGCTGCTCTCTAAATTAAGCTTAGCAACCTTGTTTATTCTAGCAGGTTCCTGGTAAACAGTGCTGGGGCTGGAGGGGGCTTGTCCTGTTTACATTAGCATGACCTATCCTAGTGGGGGGGGGGGTCGTCCCAGAGCAGGGTGGAGGCTGCACTCCCTGAATGCCAGCTGTATGAAGAGCCTTGTGTTTTGACAAATGGTGTTTATGTAACGAACCTCTGTTGATGTGATCTTTCTATCAACTGTGAGCTTGTGACGTAGATGGACGTTGTTCTATTTCAGGATACGCCAGGCCTCCCCGAAAGAAGAGAATCATCAGTATGTGCAAAGACTAGAAGTCCCCCATGGGTCACACTCCATATGCAGTGTGACCTTCGTGAGTTTTGGGCTCTGTGTCAGCACTTCTTGACGTCAACACTATTAGCATTTGGACTGGGTAATTGTAGAAGCTGTCCAGTGCATTGTTCAGCTTCCTGCAGAATCCCAATCCTTCACAGACTAGATGCTAAGGCTACATTCTCCGAGTTATAGCAAGCATTAAATACTGCTAAATGTCCCCTGGAGGAGTGAACAAAGTCACAGGCCCACCACCCACCTGTGCCAAGAAACACCACTCAAAGTTAAAAGACCACGATTCTTATAAAGGTCAACAAGCACATAGACCTTGTGCAGACTATGAAAGTCAGTCTGGTTTGTTCCATTATCCATGTCCTTAGCAAGTCTATACTGGTCCTGCTGTTGAAACCTGGAGGCATGTATATCTAAAAGCCCTTAAGGAACATTCCAGAAAAATCAAATTCAACCAAGAAGAATGAACACATGCCCTCCGTATGGTCTCTTCGCTGGGTTCTTTTAAAAACATCTGTCCTGTTAACCTTAAAAAGGAAGGAAATTTGATGTGCTGTGATACAGATGAAACTTATAGATTCTACACGAAGCACAACAGGCCAGTTACAGAAGACAAACATGGCTTGATTCCACTTTCATACGGTACCTCGAATAGCCAAATCATAGAGACAGGAAACAGAGAGGTGTTTCCCAGGAGGTGGGAGTGGGGTGAGTGGGGGAATTGCTGTTTACTGCTTCAGTTTTGCAAGATGGAAAGAGTTCTGAAGAGTGGATGTGTGGTGGTGTGCATGCTCACAGCATTGCTGAACTGTACATAAAGAAATGATTTAAATGGTAGGTTTTATGTTGTGTGTCTCTATTGCAACAAAAAGAAATACTAACCATCCTAACCTTCCAGGCTGAATCCTGACAACTAAATAAATCCACCCAATGCCCTAACTGAAAAAAAACCTGACAGCCTTTCCTCACCAAGGGTCACTTGTTCCTCCAATGACTCCTTTTAGGGTGTTTTATAATATCTATATCTAAACCCATCTTCTATCCCTAATTTACTCAAATGCCTGAAGTTTTTGACTTTTTCAAGTTGATAACCAGGCCCCAAGAATTGAAGTGCTATGCTGGGAAGTTCCCACCCAGGATCTACTAACTCTAGCACACACCAGAACAGCAATAGCCTCATGAAGTGGGTGAGAGAAAAAAAGGTCACAGAAAGAAGACAGAGGCTGAGGTGGGGGCCATAGAGTCTGGTTCTTTTCCAGAAGTTTCCATGATGACCAGGAAAAGTCTCCCACACCTTCAGCTTGGTGATTAATGATCCACTTGTAACTTCCTGTGCTCAGCTAAGTAGGAACCAATGTGGACAATCACATACAAATCATGTGCTCTTCTGTGGCTTTCAATAAAGTTGTACAGGGGCTGGAGAGATGGCTCAGTGGTTAAGAGCACTGACTGCTCTTCCAGGGGTCCTGAGTTCAATTCCCAGCAACCACATGATGGCTCACAACCATCTGTAATGGGGTCTGGTGCTCTCTTCTGGTATGTCTGAAGACAGCAACAATGGTGTGCTCATATGCATAAAATAAATCTTTTTTAAAAAATAATTTATACAGATTGTATGCTCATTTCTTCTGGTGAGGATGCCCAATGCCAGTAGAGAGTATTATATATGATCCTCCTTAGTGGCTAAGAGCTGCTGTCAGTGAGCCCCAGAGCCTACCTACTTTGGGCTCTCTGCTTTTACAAGGGCTGTGTTGCTGCCCAATGCCAGTCTGTGTTTTTGTAGTGGTCTCTCCAAACTACGCTCCAAATAAGGAGTGTGTGTGCAATGAAGTTTTTTCTTAAGCCACAAAGAATGAAGTTATATCATTTACAGAAAATGAATACAACTGGAAATACTCATATTAAGCTAATTAACCCAACCATGCAAAGACAAATAATGTGTTTTCTCTCATTTGTATTTCCTAGATTTTATAAATATCTGAAATTATATATATGATGTGAAACTATGTAGGAGGACAAAGAGGACCAATGGGGGGAGGAAAGGAAGAAAGAAAAATGTTCAGGAGCATGAAGAAGAAATATGCTCAACACACAGTATATACATATATGAAAGCTTGAAAATAAAAAGTGTGTGCATATAATGTGTAGCACATAAGTATAGTTTATAATATATACCATGTATAATATATAATGGCATACATATAATATAGGAGAACATGCTCCATATAATAACACGCACAGTTATATATACACATAAAAATGCTTAAAACATCAGTATAACTTATTTCTCTTGAAAACAATGTAGCTTTTCATGCATCTCAATGTTAATGAAATCAACATGATCTTTATCACTTAAGTATAGTACTTTTGTTCCACCTAAGACATTACTCATTACCTATTAAATCAATGGCACAGCCACAGTTACCTCAAGTCAATGAAATGTTATTACATAACCATCTGAGAGGTCACCCGACCCTAGAATATTTCCATAATCATATAGGATGCCCCAAAGCGTTCATGCAAAAGATGAGCTGGAGGCCACTTCTAGGTGACTGCAGGCAGGGCAAAGTGTCCCAGCAACAGTCATCTCCTGCATAGTGACCGATCTGGGATACAGATTGATCCTAAAAGCCACAGAATTTTTTATTAAGTACTAAACATGTATATTTCACTCATGCATTTCCTTGTTGCAATATCTGAAAGACAGCTTGCATTAAAAGATCACTAAAATGATTCACATCACTAGCTCTGAAAGTGTATCTAAAGCAAATATAAAAAGAATCACAATTCTCCAAATGAGAAATGAAAATTTTCTATCTTGCCAGGCATGGTAGCACGCACCTTTAATCTCAGGAATCAGGTGACACAGACAGGCAGATCTTTGTGAGTTCAAGGCCAGCCTACATTGTGAGTTCCAGGTCAGCCAGGGTTATATAGAGAGATCCTGTCTCAAAGAAACATAAAAATTAATAAAATCTATCTTTACTTTCTAAGAAATTAAAAAGTAGATTTATTTATTATATGTAAGTACACTGTAGCTGTCTTCAGACACCCTAGAAGAGGGCATAGGATCTCATTACAGATGGTTGTGAGCCACCATGTGGTTGCTGGGATTTGAACTCAGGACCTTCAGAAGAGCAGTCAGTGTTCTTAAACGCTGAGCCATCTCTCCAGCCCCTGAGTTCATAATTTCAAAGAAGGCGAACTTATATTGAACTAGATATTCTAAGGTGTGAACATGATATTCATCTTCTTTTTACCACAATAATCTCAATGCAAAGCTAAATTTTCACATTAGACTGCAAGTTTTAAAATATTGAAGAATGGACTATGCTGATCTTAAATCACTCAAATGTAAATCAAATGTAATTTGTAGTGTTTTTAATTATCTACACATGTATGTGGATATGTGCACACGAATGCAGGTTCCCATGACAACCAGAAGCATTGGAACCCTAGGAGCTGGGATAGAGATGGGATTTAGTGGCCTGGCACCAGTGCCGAGACTCAGTCTCTAATCCACTGAGAAAACAATGCATGTTCTTAGTCACTGAGCTGCTCTTCCAACCCAGCTAAATTGTTTTTGATGTAAGACTCAGTATCAGAAACAGTACTCCTTTAACCACCAGGGAAAAGTGATTAAAAATCTATTCTCAGTAGACACTGTAAGATACCAAATTCATTCCCCTCCTGCCTCACGCTCCTGGATGGTGGGATTCCAGACAAGGGCCTGTATTCTTCCTGATAGAAATACATTTTTGTTTTGCCTTTACATTTTTCTGGAAGTAGGGGTTATTCGGCTTTTTTTTTCTTTTTTTCTAGACTTTGGCTGGAACTCAATACATAGACCAGGCTGGCTTCAAACTCACAGAAAGCCACCTGTCTCTGACTCCTGAGAACTAGGATTAAAGGTATGAGACTCCTCTTTCCAGCCTGACTTCATTCTTAATAAAATTTCCTCTATGTTAATTTCTATCTTTACATTTTAAAACATTGTGATATAATGTGATTATTTCTTATAGCAATTGATACTGGACTTGCTGTCTGTTGTGATTTGTGTGTTCGTGTTATTGCATGAGTTTCCTTCGGTGCTTTTGGCCTTGTTATAATTGTGTCAAATGAATTCAGAAGCCCTCCCTACCTTAGTGGGCCTTGCAATCTTCCTGGAAGACCTGGAAGACTCGAGGCAAGCTTATTTGCTGACGCCAAGCATAGCAAAGGGTTAACTTTTTGACAAGATGCAGAAATACCCACGTGTATTTGAGGAGTTTTATGTTGCAAACAGCTAGGAGATTTATTACACCAGATACCAATAACACATTTTAAAATGAGGTAAATTGAAATTCTTGATTTTTTTTTCAAGTGTAGGAAGGTCAGATTACCATGCTGCTTTTCATCCTGCCCTGACAGGGCCATGGTCGACACAGAATATGCAGAGTCCTGATGACGGTGTGTGGAAGGTGGAAGGTAGAGCCAAGGAAGAGTGTGGGAAAACCACTGTAGTTTGGAAGGGAGGTCCTCCCTTATAAGCGCCTGTCAAATCTGAGTGCTTTGAGCTGGCCCTATTCCTAAAAGGGCAACATCTGATATGAAATGCTTAGATAATACTACAAGGCTTTGAGACAGACATATCATGTCCTTTGTTACTTCTCCAAGACAAGAGAGAGAGGAGAGAGAGAGAGAGAGAGAGAGAGAGGTATGTGGGGATGTGTGTGTGTGTGTGTGTGTGTGTGTGTTCATCCAGAAAGTTCTACAGAGACCCTGTTGTGGGTTGTCAGAGGAAAAGTGAGATGTCAGCACTCTGTGCCACCCACCTCCCCAGACCATCTCCACTTCCAGGACCTCCTCCCACAGGCTTCCTCTTAAAGGTTCTGCCACCAAGAAACAGTTTAGTTATCCCTGAACAGCTAATGCACTGTTCTCTTTATCATTTAAGCAATTGATCCTCACTCCCAAAACTGGAATCCCAAGTGCAATCCAGTCATAAAGACTAAGAAAATAAATAAATAAATAAATAAATAAATAAACAAACAAACAAACCACTGTGCATTGCCTGACTCAAGAAACTTATGTTGTAATGGATCAAACAGAATGCTAGCCGAAAAAATTACTGCCCGGTACTCTAGAGGGATCTATAAGATGTAATTGAAGCAAAACAAAGCCATTACCTGAAGGAGAAGAGGGCTCAGGAAAGATTCGAAGTGGGTCTGGGTGGTGGGAAATGGCAGGAAGGAATACTAGCTACTTCAGGCAAACGTGAAATACAGCGAGACCTGGAGCAAAGACATCCACGGTGGAGGTCAGACCTGGCAGGACACCAGAGGTGAAGGACACCAGAACATGAGCTTATGATGATGAACCCTCAGTGATGTCACACTCTCCCACTCTCCCAGTGCAGAAATGATGCATAGATGGTTGTCATAGCCCCAAGTTTAGCAGCACCCATAGATAGATGTTAAATTGATTAGATAGATAGATAGATAGATAGATAGATAGATAGATAGATAGATAGATAGATGATAGATAAATAGATAGATAGATAGATAGATAGATAGATAGATAGATAGATAGATAGATAGATAGATAGATGATAGACAGACAGACAGACAGACAGACAGACAGACAGACAGGAGAAGAAGGTAGGGGCTGTTAGAGTGACAGGGAGATGAAATGTGGATTAGCATTAGCTACTTCAGAGTTGTAAACACTCTGCCCATTCCTCCATCCAGCATCAAATGGGCTGAAACTAAGAGGAAGGGAGTGGTAAGAAAGCCACTGAGCATCAGTTGCTGCAAAAGATGTCTTAGATAGGTAAAAGAATCTGCAAGTGTGGAGAACAGCAGGTCTGCCTTCCCAACTAGTCTCTTCCCACCATACCATATTATGCCATCCAGGTCCCCTTCAACCATTTCTGTGAGTGACACAGCCAGAGGAGGAGGTCACTGGAGATCAGTTGTTACCTTCCATGGATAGCACAGCAAACTTTTAACAACAGGAATCTATTGTTTCAGCTCTGGAGGCTGCATGTCTTAGAAGGTGTTGGCAGGGCTATGGTTCCTCTAGGAGGTGAGGGAAGTTCTTCTTTGTTTTACTCCTTGCAGGTAAATGCATCATTCCAGCCGGCTATTTCTGCACTCTCCATGTGCAGCTGTGTCTTCACTCGTGCTTATAGAAGGACATCAGTCACATTGATTAGGATCCTCCACCCACACTAGTATAACCTCACCTTAAAATATACTCACCAAAAGTGATTCTCCATTCTGAGGCACTGGGAATTAAAAATCCAGCATATCTTTCCAAGGACACAATTCAACCCACAGCATCCCAATACTGAGCTTGTAGTACAAAATGTGAAAGAGAACTCTTTCCTCTTCATGTGACTTACTCAAAGATCTCACCCACTATAAGGTCAAAGACAGTAGACTGGGGTATAATCTAATACGGAAACCAAGTGTAGCTCAATGCTTCCGGAGCAAAAGATATTTAATCCTCCTAATGCAGAACGCTTGCATTAACCTGAAACTCCACTCTGATCTATGCCTCTGAAGTCTACAGCTTTCATTGCTCCCTAAACATCAGATTCTACAATTCGCCTCATTATATAAGACCACATAGCATTTTATGAAAGCATAAAGTAGGCAACTCAGTCCTTAAAGCATATGTTTTAATCAGTTTGCAACTAATCAGGCAAAGGGTGTGTGCCTGGTTTGGGGACTATTTCAACATCTTCCAAAGACTGAAAATGTCCTTATTTGCAGCAAACTGTACTCAAGATGTTTGCAAAACATAAGCTGTTACTCTGCGGCTCTGCTACCGTGAGGACTTGCTCTCTGCAGGTGAGGAAGGAAACAGTCATGGTAAGTAGAAAGCAAAGCTAGCAATCAAGAGGAAACTCAAGGCCAGGACAGCAGAGGAAGGCCGGCTCTATGCAGACAGCATTTACCTCCAGTCCATAGTAACTTAACTTTGTCTAAATATTCAGAGGCATCACCAGGCAATATTAGGACACCCCTTTAGTCCCAACACTTGGGAGACAGAGGCAGGTGGACCTCTGAGTTCAAGGCCAGCCTGAAACAAATTCCACAACAATCAGGGCTATACAAAGAAACCCTGCTGTGTGTGTGTATGTGTGTGTGTGTGTGTGTGTGTGTGTGTATGTGTGTGTGTGTGTGTGTGTGTATCACAAATATATGATATACACCATATATATATTAGGTATGCTACCAAATAGCAGATACACACATTCTTTGCCTTATTAGCTGAAAACTTATTTAACAGATATGACTACTTTATGCTTTCATAAAGTGCTGTATAGTCTTATATAATGATGTAAATTGTATAATCTGATGTTTGTGGAGCACTAGATAGATAGATAGATAGATAGACAGACAGACAGATTATACCATACACCATATATATAGCACATATATACTATATACTGTATATAGTATTATATATGTGTTTATATGTTTTATATGTATGTATACAATATATTATATATATTATGCAAGGCCTGGAGTTGAATTTGTTATGAACTTGGGTCAGACTGAGTTTCTGAGAGTTCTGATAGAATTACTGACCTTTTATTTTCATGATACAAAGAATTCTGAACTTCTAGGTGACTTTTGCTGCCTCTGAGCCTTAGTTTGCTTTCTCTGTTACTGGATAGAACATTGACTAACAGCAACTCAGAAACAGGTTTATTTCATCTCCCAGGTTACAGTCCATCACTGTGAGAAACAGAGCTATGAAGAGGCCTGGATGCAGAAGCCAAAGCAGAGACCATAGTGGAGTGTTGTTCTGGGGCTTGTTGCCGTGGCTTGCTCAGCCTGCTCTCTTACACAGCCAGGGTGACCCACCCAGGGATGCCATTGCCCACAGTGGGTTAGGCTGTCCCATACTATCAGCAGTTGAGAAACTGCCCCACAGACATGCCCACAAATCCTCCATAGTCTGATGGTGGCAATTCCTCACTGAAATTTTCTCTATTCAGGTATGTCTAGATTCACATCAGGTTGACAGAAACTAACAATGACACACTGCAAACAATAACTACTGGATAAACAAAGAACCTCTCAAATACTATGATCTGGAAGCTTTTGGACTCACCTGGAGGTCAGGGCACCTTACATTCCACCAATAGCGTCACTGGAGAAAAAGGCTACTTCTTTTCACAGAGTCCTGATTTTTAACTAAGACATCAAGATTCAATCAAGGAAACTGAGCGCAGCAGTGAACACCTTTAATCACAGCACTTGGGAGGTAGAGAAACAAGCCAGTCTCTGAGTTCGAGGACAGCCTGGTCTACAGAGCAAGTTTCAGGACAGCCAGGGCTACAGAGAAACCCTGTCTGGAAAAACAATCAACAAAATTGAGAGAGAAAGGAAAGAGGGAGGGAGGAAGGGAGCGAGGGAGGGAGGGAGGACGGGAGGGAGGGAGGGAGGGAGGGAGGGAGGGAGGGAGGAAGGGAGGGAAACAGAAAGATCAACCACCTAAGCAGCCTGTTAGAGTTCTATCCAAGACCCTAACCATTGTCTATTGACCAGGCTGAGATACATTTCATGGCCCCTTCCCATTGCTCTCAATGCACTCTGTAAAGAGTGACCCCACAGCCTTCTTTCCACTCTCCCACTGTATTCTTTAGCATCTTCTTTGACTCACTAACGTATCCCCATGTGTATTTAAAAGTTCACAGCCCATTTCCTTATTCATCCTTGCGCTCTGCCCTCCCCGCCACCGCCTGGCATCTCCCACAGAATCGAAATGACACAAGCTACATTCCATGTCTTTCTCCACTTCCACAAGAGATGTCGGCAGACAGATGATGGACTCATCATTTGTCGAACTTAACTAAACTGAAATCTCTGTAGTCACACAACCCTAACATCTAATCCAACATCTCAAAGGACAGGAAGTAGCCTCTACCTCAGGAAAATGCCGGATTGTGAGGTTCCCCCACAGAAGACCAGCCAGCAAGTGACACATAAAGGTGTTGCCTACGCCCCATCCTACTCATAGAGAAGTCTTTTTCTTTCTACAAGCATCGGACAGTGAACAGCAAATTCTCCTATAGATGTTTATTAGACAGTCTCAACCAAAGCCTGGGGATCATGTGCAACCTCCTGCTTCAGAATCTGAAGGTTCTTTCTCCTCTTATCTTAGTTATTACTTTCCTATTCATTTTGTATAGCATCTCTGTCCCATGTGTGCTGGCTAGTTTTATGACAACTTAACACAAGCTAGAGACAGTGGAAAGGAGGGAGCCTCCACTGAGAAATCCAGCTATGAGCAATACTGTGGGATATTTTCTTAATTAATGATCAGTGGGGGAGGGCCATTCCATTGTGAATGGAACCACCCCTGGGCAGGTGGTCCTGGGTTCTATAAGAAAGCAGGCTGAGCAAGTATCACAAGCATATTTACCGGGAAGCATGGCAGTAAGTATGGCCTCTGCATCAGCTCCTGCCTTCAGGTTCCAGCCATGCTTGAGTTTCTGCCCTTAATGCTTTTTGTAATGAACTGTTATATGAAACTGTGAGTGGAATAAACCCTTTGCAGTGTGCTATAGAAACTTCCAACAACAAATATAACAATGTGGCAGCAATGGGAGAGATAAAGAAAGCAATGGTGGGGTGCACAGGATCAAAATCTATACATGTGTGGAATTGTAAAAGATAAGTTAACATATCAAAACAGTTAAGAGATAGCGGCAGAGCTATGACCTGGTGTATGTGAAGCCTTGGGGTTCGATTCTCACCACATACAGAGAGAGAGAGAGAGAGAGAGAGAGAGAGAGGCTACATTATTAGAACCATGACTATTACATAAGTGTGACTCACTGAACTGAGCATCTGGTTAATGTGAAAACCCAAGGTGGGAGGTGGCTGGATTGCAATTCCCCACCCTCAGGAGAGTGGAGTAGACTGGAGATTCTCTGCGTGCAGTCCTACACCCCACAGCATCACGGGGAACTTGTATGAAATGTGCAATCCAGGCTCCAGCCAGGATGTGCTGAATCAGAAACTCTAGGTGGGATCAGCACTCTACACTGGAACACACTCTGCTCTAACCCAGTGGCACGCTAACATTTAAAAGCCAGCTAAAGAAAGACTTGGCAAGCATTCAACAAACGCACGCATGTGTGCTTGCGCGCGGCAGTGTAAGAATGTCTACTTCTTGTGTGTGAGCCTCAGCTCAGGTCTGGAGAGGGCTCAGTGTGAGTGTGTTCTTGTGTTCCAGCCTCAGCCCAGGTCTGGCAGATCTGGGCAGTTTGGTTTGCTTTCTCTTAACCAACCAAGGGTCCTTTCCCCAAATCTCACAGGGTGAGGGTTTGTGTGCCAGCGTGAGACTGTCATAGTGAACTGCTAAGATGCGCTGTTCTCATCCGAATTTTAGCTGTGTGACCTAGGACCCAAGGATCACAGGTTCTACGTTCCTGTGACAGGCTTCCTGTGTTCCAGTGAGGCTCTGTGCAGTTAAGGGCTCTGGTGAACTCAGAGATGATTCTGCTGGGCTTAGAAACAGAGAAAGCAACTGGAATTGTTTTCCCTGTGGAAACAAACGCAAGCCAGCCTTCACAGATCTTCTCCCGAACTCTATTTCCATTTACAGCAGACTAGAGAATCCTGAAGACAACTTTTAAACACACAAAAATATCTTCATGAAAGGATCAAATAGCGAAATAGTGAGCAATTGCTTGGCGATGGTCTTAGGGAAAACTGGAAATTTGGAGACGGGATCTACATCTGGGGCTGTCACTGCCCCTACGAGGCAGACAGAAGATAAGGCAGTACATTTGTCATTTTATGAAAATAAAGGAAGAAAACTGAAAACTCGGGGAAATATCAGTGCTGGGGGCGGGGCTTCCTGAGGCTGGGGTGGGCGGGGCTTTCCAGGGGCTGTATCCTAGAAAGGAGCCCAAGTTTGTATGCTGCTTGCCTGCAGGTCTTAGTTTCTCAGTTTAATTAACATGATACTAGATTCTACATCTAAACACCTCCAGGAACCTAGTGAAAGCCAAATAAAATCTTCTCCAAAAGAAGATATCATATTAAGTCTCAAATTATTTTTTCAAGTTATGTTTTTCAAATCCAGAGCCCAGCATATGGCACATGATAAAATCGGACCTCAGTAACTGTCGTGACATATGCTTATACTCCAGCATTAGGGAGTTAGATGGAGGAGAACTATGAGTTCAAGGTCAACCTTGGCTAATCAATGCATCCAAGACCAGCCTGGGTTAAATGAGACCTTATTATAAAAATATATAAAATATTATGATATAAGCAGGCATCAAGGAGACAGAATGCGAATAACAAGAAAAAATGATAAAATACACACTTGCATAGTCCAGACGATGACATTTTCAGACAATGAAATTATTATAATTACTGTGTTCAAAGATATCAAAACAAAACTAAACAATTAGTCCTCACCACAAGGTCCAGGTCTGAGCCCTGGGCTAAAATTCTGACAGAAGCCAAAGATACTGTGGAGTGTGTTGATACATATGAAATAACATCGCTCAGTGTGGCAGTCCCCGGTTCAAGCAACAGAGCTTCCAATTGCTCAGCCGGGACTCTAAAGAATGGAGCAGTCAACCAGAAACTTAGGAAGCGCAAAGACCCCAGGCTGGGGCAGGGGCCCTGGCGAAACAAGTACTTGTTGGCATTTGCAGTGGTCCATCTAACTCTGAATCCTGAGTTCTGATCCCTCGTGTGGCTTCCCAAGCCAACAGCAGACGGAACCCGGCAACATTCAAGTAAGGTATTTATGGCTTTCCTGTACAATAGTGAGTTCCGTGTGTGTGTGTGTGTGTGTGTGTGCATGTGCGTGTGTGTGTGTGTGTGTGTGTGTGTGCAATCAGACACATTTCCTAGGTTAGTCTAATCCCAAAATGCCTCCTGGATAAATAAGCTGTTGTGTTGTCTCTTATAAAATACCCACCCCTGGAGAAAGGGGTTTTTACTGGAGAAAGGACAAACAGAAAGACCTTGAACATTCAAAGAATTTTTTTAAGTTACATCTGAGGCTCAAGACAGAGGCATGAAGTCTCCTGGCGTGGAAGAAGGGTCACAGAGCCAAGAGCAGGCTAAAAACAGCATTTCTGCCTCTCTCTCTCTCTCTCTCTCTCTCTCTCTCTCCCTCCCTCCCTCCCTCCCTCCCTCTCTCTTTCTCTCTCTCTCTCCCTCTCTTTTTCTCTCTCTCTCTCTCTGTCTCTGTCTCTTTCTCTTTCCCTTCCCCCTTCTCCCCTCTCCCTTTTCCCTTCCTCCCCTTCCTCACCCTGTTTCTTTAAAAAGACAATCACAAATATACCACAGAAGTACTTTGAAGCCCGGTTCACCATGAAACCTGACATTCACAAACGAAGTAAACGACCGTAATGCGCAGGCTTTGGCTGAGGTTTCTTGGACAACGGGACAGTGTTTAGGAATAAGATGAACATTTCACATTGGGAGAAGCAGCTTTGGGTGAGGTGGGAAACTAAAGGTTCAGGGCTGTTAGAATCCTCGGAAAGAGAAAGAGAAAACGGGGAGAGATCATTCCCTAGCCACAAACTCCAATTATCCGGGCTGTTGCTGCCTTTGCTACCCTTCGGCTAAGACAGCCTCAGAATCAGAGCTCTGGCTAGACACGGTAGTGTGGTAAAGAGGCTGTGTTGAATGGCACTGCCCCTCATAATGTACACAGAGCTTGATGCACTGTATTACCTCATCGAGATCTAATCTTCAACCTTGGAAACAGTGAGTTTTCATAATTCCCTTTGAAGGGTAACAATTCCTGGAGACAGGAAATGAAACAGGTTACCAAGATTTGGCTGCTAATAGGTGGCAGGTGCTGGCCCTGGGACACCCATTCTTTCTTTCTAAGACTCCTACCACTCAGCCATTAGAGTAAATTTCACTCATCTCTCAGCTCCTGTATCCAGCAGGTGAGATTATGTCATGGTCAATCAAGTCACTAAAGTTTAGAAAGTAAGTAATGATGTCCTGTTAACAAAGTCACTGTAATCTACTAACCATGCTCCCCACCCCGTGTGTGTGTGTGTGTGTGTGTGTGTGTGTGTGTGTGTGCATGTCCAAACCAATTTAAGTAATTTTCTTGGAGATGTATTACTGTTTCAGAATTCAAAAGAGACTTGCAGCACTTTTCATAGATTGTGGATGGATGGATGGATGGATGGATGGATGGATGGATGGATGGACGGACAGATGGACTACTAGCAATGATCTAGCATGGCTATTCATGTCTTGGGAGCAAACCACAATGACACCTCTCCCTGCCACAAATATATACCACAGATCTACACTAACAAATATATAATTCAGTAGAAGAAGGTGAAGTTTCGTATCTACTTCAAATCAGATTCAGGGGCACACTTTCCCTTAAGAGCCACTATCTAGAATGATATCTTAATTTTATAAGTGAGTGAAGAGAGGTTATGGCGCTTACTCAAGGTGGCACAGCTCTTAAGAAACCACCACCATAACCCAGTCCTCCAGGCTCTCCACACGTGAGTCCCCAAGAGCTCCACCCTCCTCCATCAATGACCACATTCAGCCTCTTATACAGCCAAATGTGGCACATCTTTTCTCCCACAACTTAGATGGGGGATCAGAAGTGTTACCTGAGAAGATAGCCTGGCTTATCGATCCCATCTTAAGCAGAGGAAACAGGATTAGAATGAAACACATGACCAAGCACAGCTTTCTGACTGTACAGCGCATCCTTCGAGACACTACAGGGTCATCCCCATGAGCACGCTCACAGGACCCCCAGGGTCTATCACTAACAAAGACACAGGTGGAGAGGCTGCCTCTCTCCAGAAGACTCGGAATGTCCTAAGAGGACCAAAGTTAGCAATCATTGAAAAGGAACTGAGAGAGGTCCCTGCAAGGATGCATGTTCAGAAACACTGTCTACAGCAAATGTGTTTGCTTCCTGGGCAAATCATGGAGCCATGGAGGTGGTGCAGAGGAAAACAGGAAGCAAGCACAAAGATTTGAATGAGATTGTGTACAGAGAAGCAGCTTGAATATCAGGGCAGCTCTTCCTTGGAGCTAATCAGCAAAACACCACTTTTACAGGAAAGCAGCCTTGGAGCCAGAATGAATTTTTACCGACAGTGTTTTGCTGCCCTCTAGTGTTCTATTTTTATTTTTACAAGGGCATTTAACACATCTGGATTAACATGGCCTTTCTGTCCCTTCCAGTCTCCTAGAAGTTAATGATTGTGACTGTCGTTGCACTAGGCAGATTAAATCACAAACTTCAGTTAAAGACACAAGTTTTGTTGCTGTTGATTAACACAGGATCTTACTATGGAGCTCAGCCTGGCCATGATCTCACGATCTTCCTTCCTCAGCCTCCCAAACGGAACATGCTTGGTCCATATTATAGAAACTTTTATGAAAATGTAACATACACATATGAGTGAACATGGTTAACAATAAATGGACTGTACAGTTCAAAAGAAAGTTAGAATGCTTTCATTTTTGATTTCTTCACAAAAAAAATTGCAAGTATTTGAGAAGACAGACATGTTTATCATCATGCGAACATCACATAGAATATACATTTATCAAAACATCATGTGGTACTAATAAATATAAAAATGTGTAAACCAATTTTAAAATAATACTTTTTAAGATTTATTTATTTTATGTATATGAGCATACTGTAGCTGTAAAGATGGTTGTGAGCCATCGTGTGGTTGCTGGGAATTGAATTCAGGACCTCTGCTCACTCTGGTTGGCCCTGCTCGCTCTGGCCCAAAGATTTTATTTATTGTTATATCTAAGTAGACTGTAGCTGTCTTCAGACAACCAGAAGAGGGCGTCAGATCCCATTACAGATGGTTGTGAGCCACCAAGTGGTTGCTAGGATTTGAACTCAGGACCTTCGGAAGAATAGTCAGTGCTCTTAACTGCTGAGCCATCTCTCCAGCCCCTGAAATAATACTTCTAAAAATCTAATACTTACCTGACAACTTCTTAGCACATAAATGTTCTTTCTGGGTAGAGAATTTCAGTTAATGTGCAATGCGTGCATTCTTGAGATTCCATGTACAATATAAAGATGCCTATAATTCATAACCCTGTATTATTCGATTTAAAAGGAAATTTTACAAATGTTCTTTCTGCTTCTCCCTCAGATACCGCCCACTAAACTAGGTTGCTTGAGTCCCACAAGCAAGAAGGAAACCCGAAAGACCACATGGTAAAGCCAGGCTGTAACTCACTATCTGGGTTACTCTAATATAGTTAGTAATATAGTTAGTAATATAGTTAGTAATATAGTTAGTATAGAAAGTAATGCTATGCCTGAAAGAAGTCTTCAGTGCCCCGGTGACTTCCCAACCAGAGCAGGCGAGGCGAGGCGAGGCGCGAGGCCAGGCGAGGCGCGAGGCGAGGCGCGAGGGGAGGCGAGGCCAGGCGAGGCGAGGGGAGGCGAGGCGCGAGGCGAGGCGCGAGGCGAGGCGCGAGGTGAGGTGAGGTGAGGCAAGGCGAGGCGCAAGGCTAGGCGCCAGGCTATGCGCAAGGTGAGGCGAGGCGAGGCGAGGCGAGGCGCCAGGCGATGCGCAAGGTGAGGCGAAGCGCGAGGCTAGACGCCAGGCGAGGCGCAAGGTGAGGCGAGCTCTCCGTGTGGAGCTGGAGACATGGCTCAGCAGTTAAGAGCACTTGTTGCTCTTCCAGAAGTCCTGGGTTTGATTCTTCACATTCCCATAATGGCTTACATCCATGCCTAGCTCTAGTTCCAGAGGATCTGATGCCCTCCCTCTTCTGGCCTCTGCAGACACTATGCACATATGTGACCCATGTCTGTGTGTGTGTTGCCGTGTTTCCTGACATGATAATGGATGAAACCTCTGAAACGTAAACCAGCCCCGATTCAATTTTTTTAAAAAATAAGAATTGTTGTGGCCGTGGTTTCTCATAGAAACCCTAACTACGACAGGGTGACACTTGGATTTGGAAGAAGAACCATCAATGAGAAGCTGATTCTAGGAAGGGGGACGCCACGGAGAGCCAGTTCATGTTGCACACATGCCCCAAGGTCCTAGCGCTCAATCTTCTCTGCTCTCTCAGCCGGGGCCGCGAATCAGCCAATGGCAAAGTTATAGAAGGGATGAGGATGGAGAGTGCAAGACAGCCGTGTCTGCCATCATGTCAACGTGCACTGCTGCCGGTCCTGCACTTATAATCACTCTAGGCAACCAGGAGCCAATGTCTGCTGAAGAATATATACCAATGATCAATACGCCACCTCTGAGGAGCAAAGGTGGGACTCCTGAATTTCTATTTGAAAGTTTTGGGGGTTTTCAGCCATATATAATATTTATTAAATATTATATAATATTTGTTAAAGGGTTTATCACATGAAAGCTCTGTGGAAGAATTTAAAAAAAATAAAAGACTGCCTTGCAGAGGAGGACATTCATTAAAGCAGAGAGGCTAGGGATCCAGTGAGAGAGAAAGGCGTCGATCACTGACTCTTCAGTACCTTTTTTTTTTTTTGCTTTTGGCAGAGGGTGGGGTGGAGTGGGGTCAGGAACAGGTTTCTCCATGTAGCCCTGGCTGTCCTAGAACTTGCTTTGTAGACCAGGCTGACCTCAAACTTGACATCCAACTGTCTTTGCCTCCCCAGTGCTGGGATTAAACGCATTCACCACTACCATCGGGCCCTTCAGTACATTTCTAAATGTGTGTTTTGTTGTCAAATTACTTAAAAAGATACATGTTTTTCCCAAGACAAAGTAAAGTCAGTGTTTAAAATGTGTGTTTCTGGAACCTGGAATTGGAGACAATATGGAGGAGGGAAGCTATCTTCTGAATCATTTAGCAGTGAAAATCTTTTCTTCTTTAACTCTTGGGATTCTTGCAACAAGATGCCTGTGCAATTCTATGCATATATTAACCTCACACTTCCTTCGGAAAAATGAAAGCCATGATACTTCTTGGATTACAAAGTTTAAACATTACCATGTGTGGCATGCCTATAGACATCAAGAGCTCTTTGGCCCCCCTGCTGGTTGCTGAGATATATACTTGTGAAAATAATCTTCGAATATATTTGACATTTGTTGGCATGTCAGAAAAGGAATTGTTTCCATTTCTGTGAGTCCAAAGAGCCTCTTTTTCCTCAGCCAATAATTTCACAAAGCTCTAAGATGTGTTTTTCTAAATGCTTTATCTGTAGACAGAATAGCAAACAGAAGTTTGATTACGACCTTTGCTTGCTTTTCAGGTAAATTCAAGGCGCTGTACAGACAGAAACACTGAGGAGTCATGAGTAGTACAATCGAAAGTTACCAAGAGCTAGGCAGTGGTGGCGCACACCTTTAATCCCAGCACTGGGAGGCAAAGGCAAGCAGATCTGAGTTCAAGGCCAGCCTATAGGGTGAGTTTCAGGACAGCCAAGGCTACACAGAGAAACCCCTATCTTGAAAAACCAAAACAAATAAACAAACAAAAGAACAACAAAAAACCCAACAGTCTAAACCTTCTCAAACTCCTGTCCAGAAAAGGATTGTCCCTGAAAGACAGCCCGTACTAGAGAGAGTCTACATACCTAATGTCTCTGGTGTATCTGGTGGGCATAGGTAATTTCAAGGCACCAATGGATTGTTACTGTTTTGGCTTATAAATGCAATATACAATTGCTATACAATATACAAAAGCTATACAATACTTTATTCTTTTTGTGAATTTTTAAAATCTCCTCAGTTAAGTGCATGTATCCAAGAACCTGTGAGGCTAAAGTCAGAAGATTGTGAGTACGAAGAAAACCTGACGACACTGAGACTAACTCTGTGGTAAAATTCTGATGTGCAAGCAGTTCACATTCTACCAGTCATAAAAAGTCAAGCGTGATAGCACAAACTTGTAAGCCTGTTTCTTAGTTAGGGTTTTATTATTGTGAAGAGACACTATAACCAAGACAACTCTTATAAAAGAAAGCATTTAATTGGGGCTGGCTTACTATTTCAGAGGTTCAGTCCATTGTCATCATGGCAGGAAACATGGCAGCATGCAGGCAGACTTGGTGCTAGAGGAGCCAAGAGTTCTACATCTTGATCCAAAGGCAGCCCAGAAGGAAACTGTCTTCCACGGCCAATGAAGAAGAGGCTGTCTTCCACACGGGCTGGAGCTGAGCATAGGAAGAGACCTCAAAGCCCAAGAACAACACACTTCCTCCAACAAGACCATGCCTCCTCACAGTGCCACTTCCCATGGGCCAAGCATTTAAATACGTGAGTCTATCAGCCCCAAACCTATTCAAACCACCACAGCCAAGTACCAGGGAATGGAGACAGGAGGATCCCTGTGTTTGCCGGTCAGTTAGTTAGTCCAGCCAATCACTGAGTTCCAGGTTCAGTAAGAGACCCTATGTGGTGGTTTCAGACCCTATCGGGTGCTATGAAAAGCACCCACACATCACACACATAGGCTTATATATTTGAATGCTTGATCTCTAATTCGTAGAAATGTTTTGAGAAGAATTAGGAGGTATGGGCTTATTGGAGGGATTTTGTCACTGGGGTTGGGGGAGGGGTGAGCTTTGACGTTTCCAAAGCCCACAACAGGCCCATTCTGTCTCTCCTCCAACTTGCAGATAAGATTCTGCTGCAGCAGCACCTGCCTGCCTTCTGCCATGTTTCCCTCTGTTCACGGACTCACCCTCTGAAACTATAAGCAAGCCCCCAATTAATTAAATATGTTAGTTAATAAGTTGCCCTTGTCATGATGTCTCTTCAGACCAATAGGACATTAACTGAGACACCCTACCTCAAAAACAAAACAAAAACAGCAACAACAAAGCAAGATAGAAAGTAATAAAGAAAGACACCTGAAATTGGCCTCTACCTTCCACAAGTGCATATAGGAAGCATAAACTTGTATGTATACACACAGAGAAGTAAAACAAAAACTTTTAAACTTCCTTTGGATTATGAAACAAAACATAAATTAGTACAGCCTCTTTTAAAGGCATTTCTACAAAATTAAATAAAGGCAACTCTATAGAATCTATTTTTAAAATAATTTTTAATTTTTTTATTCTCTATGACCCAAAATTAATACATTTTACCTCTGTGACTTCCCTTACAAAGGGAGAGGCTGGTAAGATGGTTCAGTGAAGAAAGGTACCTACCCAAGCTTGATGGCCTGAATTCAATTCTCGGGACCTACTAATGGAAAAAGAGAACTAACTTCTCTTTGTCCTCTGACATCCACAAATGCACAGTATTGCAAACACCACAGAGAAACACACCCACACACAAACACATAAATAAGTAAATAAACACAATTGAGAAAATTAAGCTTTAGAGCAGAAAGATATAGAAGGATCCTTACTACATGGTTTCAAACATTGTTAAATGTATAAAATCTCTTTATATACAGTCACATAAATGAACAGAAAACAGAAAGAAGGCTACATGTTACATCAGGAATAATCAATGGAGATAGGATTAGGAGTGTCACTCTAAGGGACCAGCTTCATCTCTACCTTAGTCAGTGTTCTATTGCTTTGAAGAGACACCATGACCATGGTGACCATGGCCACTCTTATGCAAAAAAGCCATGTCATCGGGGCTTTCTTATGAAAACCATTTCAGTCTATTATCATGGTGAGAAACATAGCAGCACACAGAAGAAAGGCATCGTGTCTACAGAGACCTACAGAGAGGTCGGCATCCGGATCCACAGGCAGCAGAAATGGGAAGACACTGGAACTGGCTTGGGTACTCAGAGCCCACCCCAGTGACATTTCCTTCATCCAGGCCACAGCTCCTAATCCCCTCCAATAGTGTCACTCTCTGGTGACCAAGCATTCCCATCTGAGCCTGTGGTAACTGTTCTCATTCAAGCTACCCCAACCTCTAAATCTTATTTACAAGTATAACAGATGTGTTTATTACTTGAGCAACTAAAACTTAACACATTTTTTTTCTCCTTTCCCATCCAAGTACTCTCTTCTTGTTCAGAAACAATTACTTCTTAAGGAGTATTCTAGAACTTTTGCTATGCTCAGAGGTACAGCACGTGTGCACATATACTTCTTTATTTTCCTCTTAACTTTCCTTTTAAACCAGCACCTTACCATACCCAATAATCTGCAGGTTTCCTTTTTCACTTAGTCTCTCAAAGGTATCCTCCAAGCAAAATGTAAAAATATAAAAAAATGAAGATCTCTACAATAGTTCATATTATGGATGTAATAACTTGTATAAAATCCCTTCATGAAAATGTATGTTGTTCCCAGCGGCTGTTTTGCTGCTCTCATACAGGTATATGATATACATTTGCCACTTATATATAACGTGTGGTTAAAAATACAAATGCAAATGGAGAAGCATATACTTACAGGAAATAGCACCCAAAAAATCAAAAAGTAAAAACAAAAACCACTAGAACTATTGATATTGGCACTCGCTCCAAAAGGAATGCTAAACCAGAAGGCATTCAAATGTTCAGTTCTATTATATAAAAAGGTCACATTATTTCCGGAAAATTCATATCCCCACCAAGGCTCCATGAAAGGTCACATCTCCCCATGCACACACCAGCTTGGCAAGCTGTTACCATACATAAACTTTGGAAGGAAATCTAAGCATTACTGCTTTCTTGTTTTACATGAGAAAATGAAAACCTAAACAGATTATTTGCCTAAATAAAACACTACACACTGAACTGAAATTTGCAGACCTGCCCTCTAATTAGTCCTTCACCTAAAGCAGCTCCCTGAATTGACTGTGAGGTGGGCAGAATAATGGCCCCCAAAGCGGTCCCCATCCCAACCACTTTAACCTGAGAATATGTTATCTTGCAAGGCAAGCACTTCCAAATATAATTAAAGATTCTTAAGAAAGGGTCATGAAGGGTTAACCAATAATCAGTATCAGCAATATAGAGAAGAACTTCATTCGGGGCCTTAGCATAGCAGATGCTGTTGCAGTTGTAATCCCCTAAAGGCTCACGTATCTGAACAATCAGTTCCAGGCCACTGATATCATTTGTGAAAGTTGTAGAGCCTGTAGAAAATGGAGCCTGGTTCGTCAGTGGTGGCTCATGCCTTTAATCCCAGCATGAGGCAGAGGCCGGCAGATAGATCTCTGAGTTCAAGGCCAGTGTGCCTGGTTTACAGAGTGAGTTCTAGGACAGTCAGGACTACACACACACACACACACACACACACACACACACACAAAGTGACGACAACAACAGCAAAAACTGTCTTGAAAATTAAAACAAAAGGAAAGAAAAAAAGAAGGGAGGGAGAGAGGAAGGGAGGGAGCCTTGCTGGAGGAGGTAGTCACAGAGTCGGACTTGAGGGTTTACGCCTGGACCTACTTCCTATTTACTCTGCTTCCTGGCAGCAGATGTAATATGATCAGCTTCCTTGTCTAGTCTTTCACCAGAGGCTTTGTAGTTATAATGGGTCCAGCTGGTGTGAAGCCATTGGACATTCTTAGATCAAATCACTCTGATCAGAGAAAGTGCTCCCATATGGAGCCTAGAGATCCTCTAGAGGGAGTATGTGGAGATGCCTACAGACTGTGCAGTATGCTCTGGGTTTCTCAGCTTCTGTAAACTGTTCACCTATGTTAGCGTGGGCCTTGGTGTGGCTGTCTTTGAGCCATTTCTACTCCTGTAAGTAACCTCTCTCCCGTATTCCTATAAGTAGCCCCAATAAAATTCATTAGTTGACCAAGATGGGCTTTGGTGATATCCACACTGTGGTGTGTTCCAAGACCCCTGTCAGGGTGAGGAGACTTGTGTGCTGTGTCTCCTAGAAAAAGTTCCATCAGAAAAAATCTCCATAAGCAAAGCAGACAAAACTAATGGTGAAAAGGCTTTTTGCTAAAATGGACATTTTGAGAATGAAAATGAAGTATGTTAACCCAAATTCATGGTACTAACCTGAGCTACAGGTCTAAATAAAGAGTTGGGACAGGGGATAAGGTAAACATAGCCTGTCCACCTTGGCTAAATTGTGGTCGTTTATTATTATGAGGCCTGGTTCTTCAGGGTGAACGAACAAACCCTTATTGTCCCTTTGTTACCCCAACCCAGCATATTCTGGTTACCATAACTCCTATCTTCCTTTAGAAGCTGCATCTGGCCTCTACCCACTCACTGAAATTCTGTAAGAAACATTAACCAAAGTGTCCACTCCTCCCCAGCCATGGGTGTGTGACCCAGGCCTGGCCCATACCTCACCTTTTCTCTGCTCTTGCCCACAGCAGGCAGAAGCAGAATCTCCCAGGGTTGCTAAGCTTTCTGCATTAGAAGGCAATTTAGCAAAAGTTAGTAGAACTTGTGCTTCAAAAATCTGGGTTTATAGCCATTTTCCACATCCCCTCAAGCATCACCTTATTAACTGAACAGTCAGTCACAGTTTGAGTTCTGGTGAAGATGAGGTTGAGTTAGGGATACACTTCCCCTGGTATGAGTGGGATATAGTTTATATTAAAGTGGATTTACTATAATTCTTTATGACAGTAAGTTTTTTCCATACCAATTGACCAATGGGTCAATTGCTGCAAGCAAATTTTTTTCCTGCTTCTCTAGGTAAGTAAGTCGTGGAGTTGGCATCAATGACATCAACATTTCCTGTGATGTTCACCATTTTCCACCTCTCTTCTTGTCCTCTGAAGCTCTGACCTCAGTTAACCTCAAATACCTCTGAGCAGGTTCCTCACCAGCCTTCACCCATCTAGACATTTATGCTAATATATTGATCTTAATTGTGATTAGAGTTTAAACAAAGAAAATATAATTTATATGCCATTTCAGCAAGAACAGAGACAAATTAGTGAACAAGCACTGTCCTATTCACTGTTCCATTGCTGTGCAGAGACCTCATAACCAAGAAAACTCTTAGAAGAAAAAGCATTTAACTGGGACTGCCTTACAGTGTTAGAGGATTCACCTATCATCATGGCAGGGAGCATGGCAGCAGGCCAGAAGGTACTGGAATAGTAGCTGAGAGCTACACCCCAGCAGTAGGCAGACAGAAACACAGCCTGAGGTGAGCTTTTTGAAACCTCTAAGCCCACTCCCAGTGACGACACTCTTCATCCAGTGAGGCCACACCTACTGCAACAAGGTCCTTCTCACATAGTGCCACTTCTCAGTCAGGTCACTAAGCATTCAAACATATGATCCTTTGGGAGCCATTCTTATTCAAACCACAAATGCCATTACTTCAAAGGATGTTTAACATCAGCCACCAAAATAGAAAAAAGTAAATTAACCTAAAATTAGAAGCTCATTTGTAGACAGAACACATTTGGTGGAATTTGTTTGTTAAAATTTTTAGAAATTTATAAGCTATAAAACTGGAAGATATTGTCAGTCGAGATGGCTCACACCTTTAACCCTAGCAACTTGGGAGGCAGAAGCAGGTGAAGCTCTGAGAGTTCAAGGTCAGCCTGGTCCACAAAGAGAGTTCCAGGACTGCCAGGACTATTTCACAGAGAAACCCTGTCTCAAAACAAACAAACAAACAAAAAACAAAACAACAACCTGGGAGATATTCTTGTATACTAATAATAATGATAATAAAGACAAATACATGGTGAGGAAAAATGGATTCATGGATTGCCTTTTTCTTTTAGGGGTGAGAAACTACATTGACATGTAGCCCAGCCTCCTTAATAACTTCATTAATTAAAAACAAACAAAGTCAGAGGGCTGAAGAAGTGGTCCAGTGATGACACTTGTTGCTCTTATAGAAGATCCGTTTGGTTCTCGGTACTCACAAGGCAACTCACCGCTCACCTGTAACTCCAGTCCAAGGAACAGTGTTAGGTTTAACACTCTTCTGGCTCTGTGTCCATCAGGCAAGAATGTGGTATACATACATACACACATGCATACAAGTAAAATACTTATACACAGAATAAACGGGAAAAATGCAAATAAGATGCTGTGAAATGTTGTCTTCTGGACATAACATGCTGGTTATACTCATGAATTCATAGCACCTATGGTTACCTACCTGCACAAGAAGTCAGCAAGGTCAGTATTTCAGCAAGCAGTGCTAATGGACTCAAAGGGAGAAAGGGAGACTAAGTGTAAAGAAGAAGAAATGATGACGGTGGGAAAGGCATGTGTTGAGGGAATCAGAAGTGTAAAGACATAAGAGTAAGTATGATCAAGACACTGTATACACGTATAAAGTTGTCAGAGAATAAATAAAAGGTAACAAAAGTATATATATGGCAAGTGTGGCAGCACACTTTTAATTCCCAGAACAGAGGAGGCAAAGGCAGATGGACCTCAACCTCAAGTTCAATGCCAGCCTAATTTGTATAGCAAGTTCCATGAAGCTCTAAGCTCTAGTCTCTGCTTGTCTGTCTCTCACACACACATGTACACGTACACACACAATACACACAGCATACACATATACAATATTTTTAAAATAAGCATTTTTTTTCCTCCTCAGGTAGTCTCACTGTGTAGCCCTAGTTGGTCTTGAACTCACGGAGACCCACCTTCCCCTCTGCAGTGTTGGGACTGAAGGTGTTTGAAACCATGTTTAGTTTTTGTTTTAATGTCTTTGAGACAGTGTCTGTGTTGCATAGGCTGGTCTTCCTCTCCTAGGCTTAAGTAACCTTCCATATCACATAGGTGCTTGTTGGAAATCTATATATTTTCCTAGTCATAGAACTGGAATTCTTCCTGTCCTTCCTTTCAGTTACTTTAATGAACTCCAGATTTACAATGCCCTGAACTGACCATAGGACAAGCAGTTCTCTTCATAGTCATCCATTGCTATTCATGAGGGACTAGTTTGAGGGACACTGACAATATCAAAATCCAGATCCAAAGGTCACCTATATAATTGTATAAACTAAAAACATCCTCCCAAATATTGTACATAATGTCGACATACTTATAATACCAATGCAATGTAAATGTCATAAGTTACTACCATATTGTAGTATTTGAATAATTTAAAGAAAGATTGTGCATAGTCATTTTTTAGATATTTTCAATTCCTGATTGGTTGACTCTATACATGCCGATAAAGAGGGTTGGATGTACTGAGTATATCAGGGTAACTGAGTGCATCATATTCTCAAATTTCAGATTCCAAACAGTAACAGGGACAAGAACCCATATTTTCCTATACCTACAAGCTCCACGTAAATAGGCCACACTCTTTTAGTTAGCAGTATATGAACCCACAAATTCATACAAAGTTCATGTATTTTGTAAGAGGAATTTACCCTCTTAATCAGGAAACTAACTGCAATAGTGCAAGTCATTAACATTTCCTGAAGAATAAAAAATGAGCAAACATAGTACACTTGTCATGAAATTGTGAAACTATCTTATAATGAATAGGGCCATTTGAAGTTGTATCATAGCGAGATAGAGATATAATTCATATAGTTTATTGTACATGTGCAAGATAATTTGAAATGTAGAAAAGTATTTATAGAAATAGCAATGTAAGTCAAAGGATGCTCAAATTTTAATGTATAGTCTCCCGAAGCTGTTCTGCAACATTATGACACTTGAGGGCACCAGAGCTCCATGTTTTCTACCAATGTTTTTTGTTTTGTTTTTCCAAGTTCTGCTGGGCATGGAGGCACAAATCTGTAATCCTGACACCGGGCAACTGTAAGTAAGAGTGTTCAAGGTCATCCTTGTCTATGTGGCAAGTTTGAGGCCAGCCTAAGCAGCATCAGAGACACACATACACACAGGCAGGGGGAAGTTCATTCTCAAGAGTTCATATTTCTTCAGTGTGCAGTTAGACAAAAATGTGTGTGTGCGTGCGCACGCGCGTTGTCAAGACAGAGTCTCCCTATGTAATTCTGCCCATCCTGGAACTTACTATACAGACCAAAGTGGCCTCACAGAGATCCAACTGTCTCTGTTCTCAAGTGCTGGACTTAAAGGTATGTGCCATTATGCCAGGAGAGGGAAAAAAATTGTGAAACCATTGTATTAGAGGTACTGACTTGGGCAACTTTTAAAAATGAACTCCAAGATAGTTTTAAACTCACTGTATAAACAAGGATTACTAGACTTTTTGAGTCTTCTGCTTCACCTTTAGTGCAGGAATGTACTACGGATTAAACCCAGGGCCTTATGCAGCTAAGTTACATCAACTCCTTTAATGATGTCAAGGTTCTTATTCAACCTTTCCTCTGTTCTAATATTCCAGGACTTTTTTCATGGTTAATACATGCTCCTCTATTTGACTTTACTAAAAGTCACACCTGAAGGAGGCAGTTCCAAGTTTTCCTTCCTTACTCATAATGCAGTTTTTAAGCAAGCATGATATAGACTTTGGAAGGAAGGTGCTCACAGGTAAGTGGAAGGCACATTAGGTCTAGCATTCCAGTTTTAACATGACTCTTGCTGACGTGGTTCACCAACCTTTTTCTTCTCCCTTTTTCCAAGAGGCTTGCATGTAACCTAGGCTGGCCCCAAATGCTGGGATTAGAGTGCACTGCCGCCTGTCTCTAGCTCACTAGTCTCATTCCCTTACAACCTTTCTGAAAACCATGAATTCTTCAGAACCCAAAAAGCTTTATAGTATGCCTTTACAAACATTTCTATTGCCTACAAATTCCTTCCACTCTTGCATCCCTTTGGTATTAAGCCCCGGAAAACTATCGTAGAAACATTTTCCTTACCTTGTATTACCCACCTACTCGATGCTGCATTTCCTTGGCTATAAAAAGTCATACAACTTCTAGGGTAGAGCATGTAACCTATGGTAACTTGCTTTAGTACCCTCAGGCCATTTATACTCTACTATTTTATTCCCTACAAAACATCTACTGCAGAAAAGCCAAGAAACAGAGCAGAATGGCACAATTCCTTAATCCCAATACTATAGGGGGAGAGGCAGGCAGATTTCTGTGAGTTCAAGGTCAGCCTGGTCTAGAGTTCAGGCTAGCAAGAGCTACATGGTAAGACCCTGTCTTTAAATTAAAATCTCCCTTTTGGAGGACAGAAGGTCTGTCCTTTAAAACTGTCCCCATAGTTTCCCAATTTTTCCAGTAAATATTCACTTATGTTGTACTGATAAATTTCACTTAGAATAAAATATATTTTAGCTTCGGTGAGTACAACATTACAGATAGATTAAAAATAAAATTGTTTCCTTCAAAGCTTAAAAACAATTTTAAAAGCACAAGATTAAAAAAAAAAATCACAACTAAGCTTCCACTTGAAAGTTTCTAGCAGCCGAAGTTTTAGTATTTCCAACAGGCACCAGCAGCCTACTGCCCACAACTAGACTCTACTGGGACTGACACATAACTACTTATTTTCTACAACTGCTTCGGTTACACAATGGCGCCCCTGAATGTTGTAACACAGATCACATGAATACTGTGGGAAGGTCAGACTTCCTTTTCACCTATGTTAACTTCTTATAAAAGAACTCCTCTACTTACTCCTTAATGAGTTTCGCCTTCCCTTCTTTAGACAATGGAGAAACTCTTAACCTGGCATTAAGGTGCTAAGTACAGTGGCACACAACTTGTAACCTAACGAGTTTAGCTGCTGAAGCAGGAGGGTAGCTGTAGATCCAAAGCCACTGAGCTACAGAATGAGTTCAAAGTCAGCTTTGGGTTATTGTGATAAAAAAAAATAAAACATTAAAAATTTAAAAATCCTGGGGGCTATAGGGATGTCAGAGATTAAAAGGTCCTGCAGAGGACTTTGAGTGAGGTAGGTTCCCAACACCCACCACAGAAAGTTCACAACCACCTGGGACTCATCTCAAGGGGATCTGAACAGTATCTTGGCCTCTGCAAACACAAAGCTTATATGAGCAGCATATAATACCCACTGAGAAATAGCATACTAGAACCAAAGTGGGTTTTTTTTCCTTTTAGAGTCGAGAGCACCCTACAACCTAATTTTATCAAAACATCTGTGCCACCTAGACCTGGTGAGCTTGATACCAGAGCATTCATTACAAGTGCATTCCCTAGCTCGGTATCCTTATACCAATTAGCATCCAGAAAGCAATAAACTTTCAAAGAAAGTTGGCATGTCAAACCCAACTTATCTTATGGTAGAACTTACCTTATTTACACAAAGTTTGGAGTGGTATAACTAACAAAAATAATTTTGTTTTGAAATTATCTTCAAGTATGGAAGACAAACTTTCCAATTATTTTACAAGAAAATGGTTTGCCATTGAAATCCAATGATCACACTTTGTCAAAATGGTCAATCTTTGAAATACTGAAGAAAACCAAACTACCAAGCTTACAACTGAGCATAATGCCAAATAAATAAAGCAGAAATGGCAGCTGTTTATCTTACTGAGAACTCAGCTACTACTTCATGTCCTTACAAGAGTCTGTTTAAATGTAATTCTAGAGAGTCAGGCTCAAACAGAATAACAAGTTTGTAATCTAACAGTTAGAGCCTGGCACTGGTGGCACACACCTTTATTTCCAGCACTCCAGAGTCAGAAAAGCAAGAGGATTTCCATGAGTTTGAGACTAGCCTGTTCTGTAAGACTAGTTCCAGAATAGCCAGATCTACCCAAAGAAAGTGTTTCAAAAACAAAACAAACAAAAAGGCCCAAACCAACAAAACAAACAGCTGAAACTTTATGATCATTATGGTTTAGGAGTCAAACCAAGAGCATGAAATGATTCTTAATCTCACCCAATGTGGGATAGAGATTAATGTCTAGAGTGAAGAATCTGGATTAAAGACTCAACTCAAAAGAGTAAAGTTTCAAACTAGGTGCATTTCTAACACCTTGTGTGTCCATAATTTAGTAGTTCTAGCAAGAGCTTAAAATTGACAGCCCAACACAGGGGAAAATTTCCTGAACAGAACTCCAATAGCTTATGCTCTAAGATCAAGAATAGACAAATGGGCCTCATAAAATTACAAAGTTTCTGTAAGGCTAAGGACACTGTCAAAAGGACAAAGCCGCAACCAACAAATTGGGAAATGATCTTTACCAACCCTACATCCGACAGAGGGCTAATATCCAATATATACAAAGACCACAAGAAGTTAGACTCCAGAGAGCCAAATTACCCTATTAAAAATGGGGTACAGAGCTAAACAAAGAGTTCTCACCTGAAGAATATCTAATGGCTGAGAAGCACCTAAAGAAATGTTCAACATCCTTAGTCATTAGGGAAATGCAAATCAAAACAACCCTGAGATTCCATCTCACACCAGTCAGAATAGCTAAGATCAAAAACACAGGAGATAGCAGTTGTTGGCGAGGATGTGGAGAAAGAGGAACATTCCTCCACTGCTGGTGGGATTGCAAGCTGGTACAACCACTCTGGAAAGCAGTCTGGCGGTTCCTCCGAAAACTGGGCATGACACTCCCGGAGGATCCAGCTATACCACTCCTGGGCATATACCCAGAGGCTTTACCTGCATGCACTAAGGACACATGCTCCAGTATGTTCATAGCAGCCTTATTTATAATAGCCCGAAGCTGGAAAGAACCCAGATGTCCCTCAACAGAGGAATGGATTCAGAAGATGTGGTATATTTACACAATGGAATACTACTCTGCAATTAAAAACAATGAATTCACAAAATTCCTAGACAAATGGTCAGAACTGGAAAATATCCTTAGTGAGGTAACCCAATCACAAAAGAACACACATGGCATGCAGTCACTGATAAGGGGATATTAACCCAGAATCTCGGAATACCCTAGACACAATTCACTTATCAACAGATTTCCAAGAAGATGGAAGGATAGACCCCTGGTCCTGGAAAGACTGGATATAGGAGAATGCCAGGATAGAGAAGCGAGAGGAGGTTGAATGGGGAACAGAGGGAGGAAAGGGAGCTTATGGGACTTTCAGGGAGGGAGGAAACGGGAAAGGGGAAATGATTTGGAATGTAAATAAAAAAACTTAGAAAAAAATATTGACAGCCCAAGCTCCAACCATGTAACAGAACTATACTGAGAGGGGTAACACAGCCATAACTTGTTTTAAGCTAGTCAGCACACCACCACCAAGCAGACCATTCTGAGCATCACTAAAGGTACTCTCTTACACATCAGAACAGTGAGGGTCCTGCTGTACAAAACACACTACACTGGGTCCTAGTAGACATAATGGTTCCCATATGTGAACCATCCTCCCTTTATTATGTCTACAAAATAAAACTCCATACTGGACTACACAGCCACTGTAATTACCTACAAAGATAGGGTTCAGGGGACCATAGGGCCCTACTCCTTCCCCGAATAATTACACATAAATTACTGATTGATAGGGGAACAGGATATTTTCTTCGGTGTTGTAGCCACTGGTAAAGGTGTCCTCCATGCTTCTGTAAACAGTAACAACAAATTCACTGGGTCACCAAAAAAAAAATCCGAAACAACAAAACTCAAACACAAACTACACTAAAAAACCCAGATGAAAATAGATGTAGGGGGTAGTTGGGAAATGACACTAACAATACAAGGAAAATGAGGAAATAGGAAGAGAATATGACCAAAATACGTTATGTTCATGTAAGAAATGTCATAATGAAATAATCGTGTATAACATATGCTAATAAAAGGTATTGAACATCACAAAATATCCACCATATATAGGTTACACCCAGTAAAGCAAACACAAACTATTAATTATAAAACCTGTTACCGCCGGGCGGTGGTGGCGCACACCTTTAATCCCAGCACTTGGGAGGCAGAGGCAGGAGGATTTCTGAGTTCGAGGCCAGCCTGGTCTACAAAGTGAGTTCCAGGACAGCCAGGACTACACAGAGAAACCCTGTCTCGAAAAACCGAAATAAATAAATAAATAAATAAAACCTGTTACCTAGACTAAGAAATGAACTATACAGTCCCCAATACTGAACAAAGAGTTCCAGGTTAAAACGATCACAACTGTACTTGGAATACCACTGCTATGGTTAACTACTACTACTATTCAGCCTCACCTGTGGAAACATGTTAAGTAGAAAAGTGAACTGAAGCCTCTGAACCACTTGGTTCTTTTACAGATTTTACTATTTCTTGAAAAGCCCTCTGTCCATGGCCTTTCCAATGACTACAATAATAGACCCAGAAAATTTTCCCAAAAGCCAAGTATCCAGTTTCCAACTGATATTTTTAATTTCCATAAATATATTAAATTCAAATAAACACAGAAGTATAAACCCAAACATAGCAAGATTGGCTGATGATAGCAATTTTGTGAAGATTTAGGTTTTGGGATTTGTCGTTTTTAAACCTCAATTCTTTTTGCTAATACTTATAAGTTTTGTTAGGCTATTATAATAATCATTCATTTAAAATGTACAGATATTAACAAATGAGTTTTGTGTGTGATTTCAAAAAAAAAAAAAAAAAGGCTTCCAAAGTCAGAAGAATCCCTTTGGGTATTCCACAATCTCTTCAAAACTTCATAAAAGAGGTTTTACAATATAGACAGAAACTAGGAAACTAAGGTAGAAAAGACAATTGAGAAATTGCTTAAGGTGAGATTTGTATTTCAAATAAAATTAGTTTTTGGGTGAATTTAATATACTTATGGAAATTACAATCATTCTAAATCCTATCTTAAATTTAAACAAGATACATTTTTGAAATGCTCTTTTAAATAGATTTATCATAAGGATTCTGCTCATTAATTACAATTTATACAAGAAATGTGAGAGTGGGGAGTCAAAGACTTACAAAGTCACTACCTTGATTGCTGTGCTATGCAGAAAATGAGCATTCAAATTGTGCTGCCCCTGACTACCATGAGCTCATTCTGTTCAATAGTTCCATACTACATTTACAATTTAAACACTCTGCATTTGGTCATAACCATCTCTTTTCTAATGATTCAGACTTTTACTGGAAGCCAATTCTTTAGACAGCATGTTAAAACTATGATGACTACATACACTTAAATTACATGTGTGTGTCTCCATCCTCTAAAGTACCAATGTGCTTATGCCATCAATAATGGGCAGAACTGTGCTGCAGTTAACGCACCGTATTGATAAAATAGTAATTACATTAAGACACAACAAACATTAGCTAAGAGCTACTAGACAGAAATAAAAGCAAAAGAACTGCCTTAATACAAAGATGCCCCAAAACAAGTTTTCATTATCCTATTTTGCAAATAATAGTGCAATCCAATAGGCAATCAGTGTTACACTGCCAGTTCTGTCATACTATCCGTTAAGTATTCTTGTGGCTGATAAAATAAATAATAAATAATAAATCATGGCAAACTCCAAAATAAAAGCCATGTTTTAAATCTATATTCAGTATTTTGTTATACTTAGTCTTAAATTTTTTTGTGTAACAGGCGGTTGTTTTTTTTTTTTTTGGGGGGGGGGGCTAATTTCTCCATTACCCTAGTCTTGGCAGAAAACAAAACAAGGAAAAAGTAAAGCCTGACTACAGTAAAAGCTAGGGATTACTATGAACACATAAAAATATTATAGTCTAGCATAAAACTCCAAAAACACCTGGTCTATGACTTCTTTCTTTATAATAGTAATGTACTGCACCCCGATCAGGCAGCTCACAACGACTTGTGACTCTAGCTCCGGGGGATCTGGCCTCCTCATATGCAGAATATACTGATAAATGAGGCTGGGATAGAGGAATATAAAAGCGCCTGAGAGTAAACCAAGCTTGAAAGATGGCTACAAAAATAGTTCACAGTCTAACATTCTATCTAAATTACTCTAAATCTGATGTGCAAATGAGAAGTCCACATTCTTAAGCTCTTTTTCTAAGCTCAAAGGAATTGCATTTTAACAAAGAAAAGTATAAATTTATAAGAAATAAAGCATGTATAGAGACCAATATCTTGAACACTACAAAGAACAACAATATTCTGAAAATCCAGTTTATTTTCCATGTTGTGGACAGATCCAGTCAGTGATCAGGTTTTCTGCATGTGTAATAATTTATCAAAATAAGTTTTCCCACAACTTCTCCAATCACCTCTGAAAATCCGGATCTGACAGTACAACAAATAAAGCTCCGGACAAGCACCTCCTAAGCTTGGAAGAACGCCTGGCATGTCTCCTCTCACATTCACTGCACTACGAAAGACTAAAGAAAATTTGTTTTGAAAGGTGACTTAGTACAAGAGTTGAGTTCAAGAAGTTAATGTTTTAGTGCACTTTGCTCCAGTTTTAGCCAACATGCTATATTTTCCTTTTGCTGTTGTTTTGTTTTAGGGGGAAGTGGGGTAAGGAGGTGCACAAAGTAGAGTTGAAGATTTCCATGGTTTGAGAAAGATAGGACTCTGCAAGCAAAACTGTAAGCTGCCTTGTACCTTAAGACCTGAACATTTTAAGACAGAAGCTTTGCAAAACATTACACAATTTTTTATTATTAAATGAGAAAATCTCATTTGTTACATCGTCACATTGCTAGTCAAGAGAAATGCTGCAGTGATGAAGAAAGTCAATGTTGGATCAACCAAAGTCCTCATTTCTACAACATTCATTTACAAAGAAATAATGTTCAACACAGCCCAACACAACATTCTTGGTTTTCTTCATATTGAAGTCCCCCAAAAAAATCATCTTCTAATGGGGTAGGTTCACTACATAAATTATAGTTCTTCATTTTTACAATTCACCCCAAATTGCATGAGAGATGTATCACACTAAAATGTCTAAAGCTGTGAGGAAATCCTTCACACATCGTCGTCATCTGATGTGTCACTGCTACTTGTCTCTGTGTCATCATTCTCAATTGTGGGTTTGAAAGTGCTGTTTTTCCAGGGTCCAAACTTGAAGTCACAGATCAGGCCATTTTTCAAAATACCATTTTTTCTCAGACCATTCTTCTGTAACTAAAATGCCAAAAACAAGCAAATTAATTTTGCCCCAAGAATTACTATATTAATAAACAAAATCATGATCTTACCCTGAAAATTCCAGAAACAAGTACATCATACCCCCAAAATAAGCTATTTCAATAGTCACATGTAATTAACCAATTTACTCTAACAAAATATCATTAGACTTAGATGAGTATGGTAGCCTCAATCTGTTAGCACTTGAGAGACATGGAGATTTTAAATTCAAGGTAAACTCTCTTCATTTCCATGATCTAAATTAACAACCCAGCAGCTGGTTTTATTCAGCTTTGTAGAATAAATAACATGAAGTATACAAAGTAAGAGTCCTATGCTTAAGCAAGCAAATTAAGATGCAAGAAAATCTTAATACCCAAAATGAGAAATAAAAACATGATGGTGGTGGTGATAATAAACCCAGGTCAAAAATATCATCTCAAAGTAGAAATAGACACCCTAAATTAAAAGTAACATAAAACTATAAAACTAGTAACACATATTAACTCAGACATTTTGAACTTCTCTCATGAAAAACATGAGACGAATTTTCATGTACATATCTAAATGCAATTTTCTAGAGATAAAATTCAGTTATGTAAGCTAGTGTACAGCACTGTCTATATGTTTTATAGATGAGAAAGTTCTTTAACCGTGAGTATTCAACACCAAAGAGCTATAGCTTAAGTTAAATATCCCACATGTACACCCACACACACACACACATACACATGGGTGCGGGGCCGGGGGGGAAGAGTCCTTGAGCCGAAAGTTTCCCATCCCGCTTCTTTTTTTTTTCATAGTATGTTTTTTCTATCTTGATTTAATTTTGAAGCTCACCTCCCATCACTTTGAAAACATCCATTTCTAATGTTCCTAGCCACCATGACACTTATAAATATGTCTGGTCCCTCTCTAAAAACGTTTCTTCTCTATTCAAAGTTCTATTCTTACTTAACACAATTTATGAGCCAGTATCATCTGCCACAAGCATAATTCATCTGTCAAGAACTTCAATGAAAACAAAATCTACTTAAGTATAATCTACTGTATTTGCTATTTGCTCATGTATGTGCTCGAGGGTGTGCCTGTGTATCAATAGATGTGTAGGTTGATGCCAGGACCCTCCCTCAATTTCTCTCTCCCTCTCCCTCTCTCTCCTCTCTCTCTCTCTCCTCTTATAACTCAAGTTATTATGGCTGCTTCATGAAAGACTCCATTCAAAATATTTAGGCAATGTTTCTAAAGGTCACAGTACCAACCATAATATTTATGTATAGAAAATCAGTTATATACAATGAGAACTAATTTTTAAATCTATTATGGATTGAGAAAAATAACTTTTTGATGCTCTATCAAATATTTCCTAATAACTCTTTCAGAAAGGAAAAGAGACCAAAAACAAGATAGTTTAGAATATTCAATATTCTTTTTTGAAAAGGTCAAAGACAAAGTTAATTAAAATTTGTCACCCATGTTATATCAATAACCAAACACAAGGTTTGGACAACAAAAATGTCGAAGCATTTTGTTCACTAGATACTGGATACACAATAAGTCACTGCAGATTTATCTCAAAGGGAATTCTGGTCTATGTAGTGTGATGGCTAGTAAAATTCTAAACAAATAAAATTTAAACTGCCCCACACCATCCCTGTGATTTGGTTAGGCTCAGATGTTCTTACCTGTTCACTAATAACTTGGAATTCTCTCATTTCATCCTCAGTTAAGGGAGCACATGTCTCATCATTTTCACTGTCTTCCTGCCAGCCCATCTCTTTTAATAATCTGCAAAGAAGGAAAGTACACTTAATTTAGAGCTTCACCTAGGTTGTACAATTATTACCTTTATACTATGTAGAACAAAACATGATCCACAATCTATTATATACAGTCCCCAAGATACAAAAGAACTTCTGAGCTTATTTTCTTAAAAATGAGTAATTTATCAAGTAAACCATATTTGGTAGTTAGAATGAACTGCCTAATTGCTTAGCTCTTTAGGGAAAAGGTTCTCTAGGCTGGAAACTTGCAACAGGAAGGAAGAGTCAAAAATAAAAAGTGGCAAATCTTTTTACTGGGGGTAGTAATAATGCCACTTTTGCTTCTTCTTAAATACCACCTCAATCCAACATACTCTCAACTGCTCATTAGGATTCTCTACCTGAGAGACCAAGTCTCTATCTTGCACTTTATACTTTACTCTGCTACAGCTATGTCTGAGTGTATGTCACCATCCTCAGTACACAACTCAATCTAAAACAGGCATTGTGTGCAACAGTAACAGAAAAGTTCTCAACTTACAGCTAAATAGTGGAAAATGGTTACTAGGTAACCATTTTGACTTGGGCAAGCATGCAGCACACAAGGCAAAAACTTTAAAATTTCTGCTTCTTTTAAAGCAATTTTTAAAAATTGCGCTCCACTCCTTAAGTATTTCTTTTCCATTTATTTTTTTTTAACTTTTACACATTTATAGCCATAATCTTACATGGGTAGAAATCTTTACATTTTGATGCAGAATTGAAGTTATATCGTTTTATTGGATAATTTATTTACATTTCAAACGTTATCCCCTTTCCCAGAAACCCCCTACCCCGTCCTCTCTCCCCCTGCTACCATGAGGGTGTTCCTCTACCCACCCCACTCCCACCTCCCAGTCCTCAATTCCCCTACTCTGGGGCATCTATCAAGCCTTCATTCGACCAAGGACCTCTCCTCCCCTTGATGCAATCCTTGAGGCAATCCTCTGCTACATATGTAGCCAGAGTCATGTCTACTCCTTGGTTGATGGCTTAGTCCCTGGGAGCTCTGGGGGGTCTGGTTGGTTCATATTGTTTTTCTTCCTATGAGGTTGCAAACCCCTTCAGCTCTTTTCAGTCCTTTCTCTAACTCCTCCAATGGGGACCCCATGCTCAGTCCAATGGGTGGCTGCGAGACTCTGCCACTGTTATTTGCAAGGCTCTGGTATTTCTATTTGGATATCTTTCATATCACGTTGTTATGGATTTCGGAGATTTTTTTTTCAAGGTCTCAAATAATTTATTAGTACTCATGCACCCTAAAAAGTATCTAACATGCTATTCATATTTTACAGAGTAAGAATTACAAGTCATTTAAGTAAAACAACTTGCTTACTTCATAGCAAAGAGGAAAAACAATTTTCAGACTCCCAAATTATTATGTACCATACTGAAGTACTGCTTCAAAATCAGTACATTCAAGTAAACAAAATTATTTCTTTGATCACTGGTTTTCTGATACACTGTCTTGACTATAACATAGATAACTGTCCTTAAGAATGACATTTTTACTTAACCCTAATCATTCAGTATCACTTAACCCAAAGTTCATAAACTAAGACCTAATAAAACTTACTGCTTTTGCTATTGCCACATTTTTAATTCTTTTATTGTAAGAACTGACAGAACATTTGTGACACCCTGGGTTCAATCCTCAACACTAAAAGAAAATGAGGGGGGAACCAAGTATTCTTAACTCTCCAGCTAATAAATAAACATGACTGCTTAATAAAGAATTAATATAAAGAATTATCATTAGAAATTGTTGTTCATAAATGACAAATGCATTTACTCCAAGATTATATGCACTTAAAAAGTACAAAAAAGTGAAAAATTGAATTTAAAAAATCTAAAAGCTGTAACTTTGCGAACTTAGGAAAGAATGTTTTATGGGCTTGAGGTGGTGCTCAGTGATTGGAAACTTGTCTAGCAAACATGAGAGGTCCTAGGTTCAATCTTCAACTCCAAAGTCACTCACATACAAAAGAAGGTTAAGAGTGACTATAATTTATTTGCCCAGTGAATTAATGCTTACAAATTTCCAGTTGAGAATTAGATTTCCTAAATTTAAATGCTAACTACACAATTTCCTGATTTTGAGACACTAATCATTAACTGCCAGTGTACACATTTATTCATTTCTGTATGTATACATATATTCATACAAAAGTTTTCAGTAATCCAAATGGACATTTTTTTCCTTTTTCCTTTACATATTGTGATGACACGCAACACAGTATTACTAGAATGTAACTTGCACCCATGTAGAGGCTGTTTATCATTATACAACTAGATGTGTTTAGTTTTACAAATTCTATCCAGTGTTATAAAGGATGTTATAGGATGTGCACATTCTGCTATTAATAACTAGAATTATTTAGCTAGCTTCTCACTTTCAGTCTCTCAACAATATCTTCATATAACTAGTTCTTATACCTCCCCATGCACCAGACATTATTTTCCTTTCTCTATGCACAATCTAACTTAATTTATGCAAAAGGCCTATAAGATAAGCACAAATGTTCACATATATGCACAATGCATTCAATTCCCAGCATCCACATGGCAGCTCACAGCCAGCTGTTAAACTCCAGTTCCAGCGTATTCAATGCCCTGAGCTCCATAGCCACCAGACCTACATGTGATAGAGATTTAAATGCAGGCAAATGCTTAAACACATAAAATGAATCAATAGAAGTCAGTTAGCCATACTACTCAGTAATACAAGAACAAAGTACTGACATACCCTACAAAAGAAATAAAAATAAGATTAAAACCAATACAAAAAAGCAGAGATACAACCCCACTTATACAGATATCCACAAAGTCAAATCTATATAGAAAACAGACCAGTGACTACCAAAATGAAAGTGAAATAATTAAACAACAATGGAAACAGAACTGTGAATGCAATAAAAAAAAAACACAAACAAGTGAAGCTTACTTTTAATAAACACATTAATGGCAAATAAATTAGAGGAAGATGTGATAGCACACACCTTAGATCACAGCACTCAGGAGACAGTGCCAGGAATCTCTAAGATCCAGTACCCAGCATCACAGAAGGAAAACAAAACAAAACAAAACACAACACCTATCAATCACTTAAACTTGATAATAAAATCATAAACAGAGATAATGCCAGAAAAAAAGTAAAAAATTACTAACCTGTGTTCTGCCTCAAGTGAACTGGAAAGAACATCAGTTTGTGGAAAAGTCGAAGAACGAATGATTTGTTGAGAAATCACCGAGGCATTGCCGTTCTCCTGTGGAATTTCATTTTCATCAAAGTTTCTGTTTATATCTCTTTCTTGGTGAGTACTATTGCTGTTATGCAAATTAAATGAGTCGTCATCCTGATTTTTAGGGAGTTTAAAAAATAAAGTTAATGACAACAGAAACTCTTTAGATTCTCATAAAAATACATAAATCTAAATTATTTCATTATCATTAATTTTAAGGCATTCTTAAAAATGTATATAAGACCAAAAAGATGAAGATGAAAGAAATGTCCCTGCTGGACTCAGTCCTACACCAATCTTCCTGCTCCAGTGTCTACAGGGTATTAGAACTAAAAGTATGTACCACAGTGCCCAGCACAGAATTTTTTTTTTTTTTTAAAGTATAGATTTGTGTCTAGGCATGATGTGAATTACATACACCTGTAATTTCAGCCTCTGATTAGTAGGCTAAGGCTGGGGATCATAAATTACACGTCAGCCTCCAAAAAAAAAAAAGATTAAGCAAAACAATAAAATCCACATAAAAATTGAAAAAATACAAAATGAGAAGTTTCTGAGAAAAAAGCTAGCCATGTAGTGATGGTGTAAACCTTCAATCCCAGCACTTTGGGGTGGGGGGAGGCAGTGATGGTGGCAGCAGTGCAGCAGCATGGAGATCTCTGTGAGTTCAAGGTCAACATGCTGTACAGAGTACCAGGACAGCCCTGTCCCCTCCAAGCTATCTGGCTTTCTTTATGGGAGATAATTTTTTTAAGCTGTAATTTCAAAATAGATTTACTGAGGGCTTATTTACAACTGTGTGAATCTAAGCATACCAATAGGGATGGTGGCAAGGTTGAGTGAGTATAAATATGTTACCACCAATAGGGAAAGGGTTGGGAAAAAAGGGAAATCATCAATAGGGAAGGAATCAAGAAGTAAGCCTACTGAGGATACACACAGGAAGGGAAACAGGGGCTCTGCTCTCACTATTTCCTGCTGGGGCTCCTCAAAGCTGAATCTAATGCAAAAACAGAGCTCATTTCTAATCTTGCAAAGGAATTCAATGATTAAACAGAATTAAAAAAAAGTCATTAAGTATATCTGAAACTATGTACAGAGTTGACCTATACTCTAGTAACATCACTGTTACATCCATCACACACACTTTTGCACAAACCAGGTGTGGTGGTAGATGCCTGTCCAGTTTTCCAGAGGTAGAGGTAGGTTGCCTGCTGTGGTGGCAGGTGACTGATCCCAGCACTCAAGAGGCAGAGGCAGGCAGACCTCTGAGTTTTGAGGATAGCCTAGTCTACAGAGCGAGTTCTAGGACGGTCAAAACTACACAGAGAAACCTCAGCTATATCAGCCCCTGGATTATCCACCCAGAGAAAACAGGAACCTGCTAGCAAGAGGCTTAGCAGGAGGAAAACCAAAGATGAAGTTTTAATTATAGTTTGTCAAGGTTCTAAATATTCACACACACAGTTTAAATCAAGAATCACTGCAATCTCAATTACCTTCTCTGAGCCAGCGTGGCTTTCATCTTCATGTTCTTCTTCTACTCGGTCTCTTTTCAACGCTTTCAAAAATTCACTCTTTTTATCACTGCGCATTCGTGTCAGTTTAGTTAAACGAGGCTGCTGATTAAGTTTGTCAACAGGCGAGGAAGAATTTGAACGATTACACTAATGGAAAATTCAGAAATGCTAATGAACATGTAACCAGGTCAAACACAGTTCACTAATAGCACTGCTTCTTATTGTACATTCATTTATAAGGTGAAATTGGTTTTAAAGTATAATTCAAAGTAAACTTCCAACAATGTATATTTTTCTTTGACATTAAATGGGTTAACTATGTAAGAGCAATTCTTAATTACACAAAAATAAATCATAAAGCTTAATTATTTGCATTAAAGTGAATATTTAATCAAAAAACAATAAACCAGTTAAAAATATTGATCCTACTTTAACAGTAGATCTTGCAGATTCAAAATTCTGCAGATAAGAACATAAATTATGTATGGTTTTGATATTGCAATATGGGACCATAAAAGTTTAGTACAAAAATAAAGGTAAGAGTCTTTGATCCTAGATTAGTCAAGGAACTCCCTAGTCTGAGTTCCAAAAAAATAAAACTACCTGAGCTGCCACATGCTCATATATACCTTTCCTTCCACTGCTCTCCCTAAATCATTGTTACTACTTTAAAGTGCCCATAATTGCCAAAACAAGACTAGACAAATCCATATTCATAGTCAAGGTTTAGCTCTACAGCAAAACTTCCACATGTATCAACTACAATTATTTTAACACTTTCTTAACAATTCTTTGTAATGAATAGGTATATATGGGAGTTCCACTATTTTCTCTGTTGTCTAGAATGCTTAGCAATTCAAAATTTTAATTTCTATTCCACAAAGTATAACAATGCAAATAAAATAAGTTGTCTTAAATTCACTGAAGAAAAAAATAAAAACATCTCATCTTTAATGAATTGATGTATCTAGTAAATTCGTAAACTACCAGGGTTTAGTAACTGAGAATCAAAACCTATGTCAGGAAGCTAAGGAAGAATGGTCATTTATGAACATGAACTTCAGAACAACCTAGGCAACACAGCAAAACCCTGTCCTTTTGCTTTTAAATACTTTTCTCATGAAATGTCCAGTGGCATACCTCTTTCACAGAATTTGTTGATGGACTAATATTCTTGGCCGTTGACTTAAAAGTATTAAAGTTGCCAACACCATATGTAGATTCATGTGGAAAAGAAGTCCCGACTTTGTTTTCTTTAGTTTGGCTTTTCCATTGTGTAGGCTAGAAGAAGCAATTGTTATCAAAAACAAATTTATGAAAATGAAGAAAAGGGGAACACACTAAGCAATGATTACATATAGCTCATAAAAGTAATTTATAAACTACTTTCACCATCATGGTCCTTTGACCCTTGGGCCTTTATGTTTTATCTATACACTAGCCTAGAACTCAAATCTGATCCCTCGGTGCTGAGATTACAGGTATGAGTCACAACATGTTTCTCTACACATAAAGATTAATATGCAATTATTAAAAAAAAAAAAGCACCTAAATCTGAGGCTGATGAGACGGCTTAGTGGCTCTTACAGACAGCTCAAGTTCAGCTCCCAGTATCAAAGTCAGGTGGCTCACCATAACCAGTAACTCCACAATCTCCTGTGATACCTCTGGCCTCTTCAGGCACCTGCACATACCCACATACAGACATACCCGTACACATGATTTAAAAATAATAAAAGGAACCCAGGTGTACAAGCACATGCCTTTAATCCCAGCACTCTAGAGGCAGAGGCTGGTCTATAGATTCTGTAGCCTGATATACATAGAGACCTTTTTCAAAAATACAAAGTAACATTGACGATAATGATAAAAGCACCTGTCTACAAACCTGAGTCTAATCCCTGGGGACTACAGGTAGAAGATTCCTAAAAGTTGTCCTCTGACCTCCACTAGAACTTTGCAGCACATGTAAGCATAAACAACTACATGCAAAATCAATGTGACTTGTAAACTAGTACATTAATCTTTTTAATCTAAATTAGTTATTTTCAAAATTCTAAAGTGAGGAGTTCCCTTTTTTCTTACAATAAAACTCATTAGCATTTCAAAAACATACAACTTAGCACCAAGTAAACAATAATACATTAAGTGAGCAAATATATCCTATTGCATCCAACAGAGCAGAGAAGTTTAATTTTCTCCTAAAATATAGAGAAACTAAAAAAAATGTATATACATGAAGCTACTTTTTACAGCAGATAAAGACTACTACAAAAAACAGCAACTGGTCAAAGTACACAAAATAATTTAGTGCAGTGTAATAATTCACAAATAGGGCATCTATATAACAAATCTGACTTAGACACAAGGACTTACTTTTGTAGGTGGAACAGCAGGTTTGGGGACTAATCCTTTATAAACACTCGGACCAGTTCCATTCTTAACTGGCTGTGACTGGAGATTTCCTGCTACTGGGAATCCAGACAGCTGTAAGTCTTTTGTATTACCTTTCTTAATGACCAGCATTCTTGGAGCTCTAGATTTAGGATTCGGGGGATATTCTGCATAAATAAAGCACAAAAAAGTATTATATACAATTTCAAATTTTAGGATGAAATCACCCTACCAAACCTTACAGCATTTTAAAAATTAGTCATATCAGCTGGTTTGGGATTGAAATAATTAATCTGAGTAAATCAAATTCCAGCTCAAGAAATAAAGCTAAAATATAATCTTATGAAATGTAAGAAGTGGGTAATGCTTACTAATATAGATAACTAATAGGTTAGAAGATATAAATGGAAAACCAGAATTAAAATTTATACATTTTTCACTTATTTAAAAAATCTGCAAAATTCATGCTAATGAGTCAAAGCTTACAATAAAAAAGCTCTAGTCTCCCCTTATGCTAAGTCTTAAAATTGTCAAAATTTCCTATTCTTTTTTTAATCCTTTCATTATACTAAAAAAACTCATAATCAATGAAGACCAACAACAGTCCCAATATTTCTAAATGTCTATTAATGACTATAAGCTAAAAATAAAAAATAATTTTCATAATACCAATTCATTAAAATATTTAACAGTCCATCTAACTACAAAATAAGACATCGTATCATGTGAGATTAGGGCAACCAACTCAAACTCTTTTCTAAAGCTGGTACTGAGAAAAACTAGTAGATAAAGTTTTTTTTTTTTAAAAGACTACTGTATTTGCTAAAAGTATGAAATGTTTCCCCTGGAATTTAATCAGTTTGTATATATAATCAAACAGATATTACACATACTTATCATTATTACAATGAAGCATATTCTATTTTCCTTATAAAAATTTCTGAAAGTTACCAGTTTCACAATTAGAAAATTTACAATAATTAACTTAGATACAAGCTCAGAATATTAAAGACATACTTTATGAATTGATAAGCTAAGTAGACATTTATGCTGATACCCTGTCCCCAAACTACCAACTTCTTATCATGGTAACAAAACTGTAAAGATTCCTAGGGAAACTTGCATAGACTCAGATCATCTAAGACCCCAAACTCTCCAAAAGATTAAACTGATGTTTTATCTACTGCCATGCTGACAGATATATGAGGGCCTAGAACAAAATAAGGGATCCCTTACCAAAAATCAAATATATGTTGAATTATTAGGGAAAATATCACATATTTTTTGAAGAGTGTCACAATGGTACTTATAGTCTCAACACTTTTAACAAAAAAAAAAAAAAAAGGAGATTGCTTGTGTTTAGGAGTACCAAAATGGTTTCATTAACACAGTAAGTTCTCATCTTACAACAGGGGGGAGGAAAATTCCTGGTAGTCCATGGTTAGGATTCAGTGCTCCCAAAAGAGAAGAAAGAAGTTAGGATTATATAGGATAGTATCTTAGGCTAGAATTTTAAATACCATCAAAGAATGTGAGGCATAACTAATGTTTACAAAATACAAAAGGTAATGACTGTAGGGGTATAGGACATCAGGCTTTGAAACAGGAACATTTCAATCTGTATATCACAAATATGACTGATGAGATTTGGTTCAATATGGCTAAGCAACTAAATTCATCTTCCTTCCCTCAGAGATTCTTTTACATTAAGCTACTGTAATGGGGGAGGTAAGCAAATAAGCTACAAAGAAGTAGAGGTGCCAGCAAAACGGTGATCAATACACACTGCCAAGGAAGATGTGAAGGGAAAAGATTCAGTTTAGAAGGGGCACAGAGAAGTGTAACAGCTGAGAATGATCTACTAATCTGCCCTGTGGCCTCTCAGAAGCAGTGAAATGAAATGAAAATGCCAAGATATGATGGAAGTAAAACAGAGATTTTTCCAGCCAAAATTATGTAATTCACAACCTATTCTCTGTATTTAAACAAGAAGTGGTTTGACAAAGGTTGAAAACGTATGAACAAATAAAAATTTTTATAAGTCATCACTGATTTTAAAAGATGAATGTGGTGGTTGGTACATGCCTGTATACCCAAGGTTTGAGAAGTTGAGGGAAGAGTCACAAGGTTCACATCAGCCTGCACTGCATACTGAGACCCTAACTTAAAAAAGGAGTGTGTGGTGTAAGAACAGTAGGAAGCAGAAAAGACAGAGCATACAGACAAATTTCTTTTGATTTTGAGCCTCAAATTGATTCTGACTACAAATTTCACTTTTCCTAAAATTGGATTCCTTAAAGCAAGAAATATTCTGGCTGTTTCTTCAATGGACTGTCCTATAAAGAAGAAAGGTGAAGCCTAAGAAATCACTCTCAGAAGACTAAGTAGCAAAAGTAAGAGATGACAAAAGTCCCAGAAGATGATAAGGAATTAAGAGTGAAGAGAGGCAAATATTGTGTTATGTTTTACAAATTTATATTTTAAGTATCATGATGCAGAGAAAAATAAGATTTTAATTATCAAACTCTAATACTAACTTCTAAGTAGATCTAACCATATTGTACAACTTTATAGGGTTGGTCTTTCACTTATAAAAAGCAGTCTTGTCTCATAATATAAATTTTTGGTATTTAAATAACTTATACAAAATACACAAAAAGGGATATGCTATCTTCAGAACAGTAACAACTCAGAAAAGTATGCTTTTCCTAGGACTTAATGTTAACATGTAAGAGAGAAAGAAAGAAAGAAAGAGAGAGAGAGAGAGAGGGAGGGAGGGAGGGAGGGAGGGCGGGCGGGCGGGCCATGCCTTGGTGGCACACGCCTTTAATCCCAGCACTTGGGAGGCAGAGGCAGGTGCATCGCTGTGAATTGGAGGTCACACAGGACAGTTACACAGAGAAGCCCTGTCTCAAAAAAAGCAAAAACAAACAAAAAGAAAACAATTTTAAGAAAAATATGTAAAGGCCTACTTATATCCTACAGAGCTATTCTGAATAAACTATACAAATGCTGCCCCCAGTTAAGAAAATTTTCTTGGGGCTGGAGAGATGGCTCAGCACTTAAGAGCACTGACTGCTCTTCCAGAGGTCCTGAGTTCAATTCCCGGCAACCATATCGTGGCTCACAACCATCTGTAATGGGATCTGATGACCTCTTCTGGTGTCTGAAGAGAATGACAGTGTACTCCCAAACAATTAATTAATTAATTAAAAAAAAGTTTTCTTGAAACCAGTGAGATAACTCAGCAAGTAAGGACAGCTGTCACACCTGACAAACTGAGTTTTAATTCCCATGGATCTACATGTTGGAAAGACAGAAGTGACTTCCACAAGTTGTCCTCTAACCTCTACATGCACCACTGTCATTTGTACACACCAACCGCAAAATAATGAAAAGTGCAATTCTTTAAAGGAAGCTTTCCTAGGGCCTAGAGATGGCTCGGTGTGTCATAGAGCTCACTGTACAACCATAAAGACCAAAGTCCAAACCCTTAACACCTACATCAAAGTTGATGTGACCCCATATGTGCCTATAATCCCAGCATTGTGGGGAGCAGAGACAAGAGGACCACTGGCTCCTATTGGCGCCAGCACTGCTCCAGATTCAGTGAGGGAACCTGACTAGAATAATGTGAAGAATAACAAAGCAGAAACCCCACATTCTCTTCTGGTCTCTGTGGCCGAGTTTGGATCTAACCTGGGTTACATACTCCCACACTCTTCATTGAAACAATGGCCTCTAAGTAATGGAAGGAGTGATAGACAAATTCTAATTTGTACAGCTATATTCATTATATACTGTTTTATTGTCTCTTTACATTATTTCCCAACTCCTATACATCTCTATAAGCATTAAACTTTTATATTCAAATATCTCAGATCTCTGTCAACTGGTAAGCTTAATGAGCTTCCATTCAAGAACTCTAAAGGTAAAGTGTTTGATATTTTCGTATTACTTCCTACTAAGTCTCCTAAATAACTAATCTTAAAGTAAGTGACGGATTGCTGCCTTGTCATGTATGCCTTCTTTATACCTACCAATACAAGAATTAGTTTTTTTTTTTAATATAAAGTCATTAGTAGGGGAAAAGTGGCTAAATTTTTTAAGAAAAATCAGAACATTGCTTTAAATAATAAGTTCAGTTAGCTGAGACAGGAAGACTGAGCCTTTGAAGACAATCGGGCTACAGACCTTGAACATTTCAATTCAATGACCAACTCTCTTTGTCTCTCAATATCGTCTTCATAGTGTCACCCACTGTGCACAATCTGATTCTATATCTGTATTTATTACTTCCTTTCCAGTCTACTACCTACAAGTTTCATTTTTGCCTTTTAAAGATTCTATAATTCCTTTCACTTATAGAATATAAACAAAGCAATTGATATTGACCAAACACTTATGTCATGATAAAAGACTTCTGAGTAAGAAAACAGAAGTAGTAATTTTGTGATCATCCTCATTTTTCAGATAAGAAAATTCACTCAAAAATAAAGAAATTAAGTTATCTATCATGAATCTAAATAACCAGTACTAGATCTAATGCTAGGACCTAGATCTAGCTAATTCCAAAGCCAGTGGTTTTAACAACTATACTGGTAGAAAAAAATGGAAATCTAGATATTCACATATATCAGTTATTTTCAAAATGGTTAGTATCCCTAACTAAAAATATTATCTGAATGGTGCAGACAAGAAACTTGCAATGTTTTTATTTCCAAGTTGAGCCAAGGCTAGCACTGAGTTTAGGCTAAGATTCCTGTCTTAACAGAAGGGTCAATTTTAATGTATAAAATGCACACAACCAACTAGAAAGTAGAATTTGAAGTACATTTTCAAAATAATTTTAAAATTCCTATGACAACAATATATCAGACTCAAAAAAATCTGCATCAACCAATTAAATTAAATTCCTATTGTGAACTTATTTTAACAGAGAAAAACAATCTGCTAAAGATTATTTCTTAAAAAAAAAAAAACAGATACTGGGTTTTGCTGGGTTTGAATGTTCTTATAAATAAGAAATAAATCTGTTTTGATCTGCAGCAGTATCAACAGACATGACTTTCCTTTAATGAGATCTCCTGCTTTATTCATATAAAGAATACCCTTAAAGATACTTCACAAACCATGTGTAATGTCATAACCTGTAATGAAACTACAGGCAGAAAGATCAGCAGAATTCAAGTCCATAAGACCCTGCTTCAACATAAGTAGGGGAGGGTAAAGAAGAGGCAAGGTGGTAGGTAAGGGGAAGCAACTGAAGTGTCTTCCTAGGTATTGGGATTACAACAGTGTGCCACCATACCCAACTAAGCAAGTTATGTTCCTGACAAAAGATACTTTCAAGCTGTCTACTCAGTCTTAAAACTGCTCAATTCCCTTTTTCTTACGATGTTAAATTTTTCACTGCTTTTACACAAGACAGACAGTAGAGGATTCGTATTTCAATACTCAAGCAAACTGATTCATCACCATAATACTATTTCATTTCTCAATTTGTACAGTTCGGGCCAACTGTTCCAGTCCTAGAGTTCCAGCTCTCTAGTTAATGAGAAAATGAGGTTTGTTTGGTTTTGTTGTTGTTGTTGTTTTTTGTTTTATATTGAGTGGTGAGTGTGAGACTGGTCACTAAATGTTTTAGTTTAGAGGGTTAAATAAAAAGATGTTAAGAATGTGCCTTACACTAAAAAGTACTATACCAGCTATGAGCAAAAATCACAGACGGTCATCTTATTATTACATATAAATATAAATGCTGACCAGAAGACTCTACGAATTAAAAAATTATTCTTCCATGACTTTGTATCACAAGCACTAACTTAACACAAGCCTGGTGATATGCTATTGGCATATAGCAGTCAATAGGGCTTCTAAAAACTGCAAAATCTATTGACAGCCACTGTATCCTCAGCTGCTTACACATACACACTCAGCTTTCTTTCTCCTTGTTCCTCAACCCTAAAATAAAGTAACACAATCATTTTCTCAGTTACACTGCCAACTTATCTTAAGCATCGTGTTATTAAGAATATAGGGATTACTTAATAGTCATTAGCCTTTTTTACCAAATATAGCTTTGATACAGGTTAAGACAGAAACACTATGGAAGTCCTAAGTATATAAGCTTAGATTCAGATGTTCCAAATAAAGCCAGCCAAATTCTAAGTAAAAATAAACTTAAGAAATAACTTTATTTTAAATAATGAAATTTCCCTTAAGTTGTTTTTAAATTTGAGTATTATATATTAAGAATAGGCCATTTGTGATTGACAAAGTCACAGTTTTGGATAACAATTTTTTTCACTTTATAAATACTAAATTTTTGCTTACCTGGTAATATCATTAGAAAAGTTCTACTGAAGTCTTTGCTAAAATCCTTCATCTTCCTCAGGAACATAGCTACTCTAAATGTTGCATTGAGGAAAAGCATACTTGGGAACCCAGGGTGTTAAATGAGAAAGGAATAGAGTGTAGTGTGATACAATGAAGAGTTTCATTGTATTCCTATGGGAAGCACTCAAAATTTAACCATTAACCATTCCACAATTAACCTTTTTGGTTTTATTTTTAATGCAGACACATATCTTAGTTTACATAAACAAGTAGAGTTTACCTCCCCTTTAAATATCTTTTCAACTAGTATCCAAAATCCTTAAATCAACAGAAACAGAACCAAAATCTTTATATTAATACATTTAGTCTAGTTTTCAAAGCTGTCTTTGTCTTTAAATCATATCTAAGATTAAGTCAACCAAGGACAGTACCACAATAGTATCTTATAGTTTATATGATAAATACTGACATTCATGATTTTTAAAATTTACACTTGCATTCCACTAAAATCCAAATCATCCCTAATTTCTTAAAGAGTCTATTTAACACTTTTCAGCTGATTCTATATTCTTATGCAATCAGTTGTTCCCAGAAAAACTGAATAATAAGGAAACATACCTAAGAGAGGAGCTTGGGAGATTTTTTTGGTTGGGTATGTGTGTGTCTGGGCGTGTAGGCCTGGGGAGAGTGGTAGAAATACTAATTTGCAATACAGAAAAAACAATGCCATTCACATGGTTCTAACAAAAATGTTTGACTACCCCCTCCCCCACCCTCAAAAGACATTAAATTAAGAGGGAGAGCAAACAAAACCAAAGTAATTCCCCAGTTTCACCTCATAAATACAATTAAGACCAGCACGGAAAGTGGCAAAGTTTAAAATAATGCCATTATCATTAGGATTAGCATGCTCTCATAAGCCACAATCCTTTTATATAGTAAGCTGTACGTTTTCAATTTAAAATTTCAAATGAACATGTCCACAAATTTTAAGATGGATAGCACTTTTAACATGGTATCAAATTCAAGTTTATTTTTCGGAAATCTTATAAAAACTTCATTATTTTAAACTTCACTTAAATCTTTTAAAAGCTTTCTAATTTGTACTATGAGTGCAGTTTCTTCTATAAGGCATTATCAAATTAAACTCAGCAGTTTTAAAAGGGAGTTATTTGCCAGAAACCCATTAAGCTTTAAAAAACTAAATCAAATAATTTCAAATCATTTGACTAGTCAAAAGAAAATCTGTACAATTAAAGTCTATATACAACCAATTTCATACATAGAGATTAATTTCTTATTACAGTGACTACAAGTACTTATTTTCCAAGTTAGCCAAATTTTAATTATATAAAACTAAGAATTTAACTATATATTGAATTGTTTGAGATTATTAGGCTGCTCTCAAAACTTCATTAACCACAAATCATTCTCAAAAAGATTAAATATATAATGTCACTAGCATGTGTAAATTAAGTATTTCAAATCAAGTTTATACCCCAAAGTCTTTCCTTTTAAAGATAATACTTCGGTAGCTAAGCACATCAAATGCAGCTATTAAAGAGTTTTACTGTATCCTATTTTGTACTCTTTAAAAAAAGAAAACCTACAAATACAATATATTCTGCCTCTCAAAAAATAAATAAAACATTACTTACCCCATACACCCGCAGCTAAAGATTTATTCTGATTTGGTTCTCTCTCATATTCAGGATTTAAAGATGGCTAAAAGAAAATTAAATTTTAAAATGTAACAGGGTATAGAGATCTTTTAAAACAATCAGTTACATATTTTATAATTGAGGAATATGAATTAGCTATAACTAATTCTCCATAAATTTTGCATTCAATTTTCTCTGCTAACCATTGCTAGTTGGAGACAAATAGAATCTTTATCTTCATCTTACTGTCTGAGAAATATTTGGAATAAGTGGTGAACACAGACACAAGGGTGGGAATACAGCATAATGGTAGAGTGCTGGTCTAATACATGACAGCCCCTAGGTTAAATATACAACACTATCAAAAGACAAAAACCTCCAAAGAGCCCAGACTGAATATTTAACTCAAGGCCTGGCCCCAATAGCAGCTGCTATTTAGGAAGTACAGGAAACAATGGCTTTAGTCAAGTAGTTCAAGGCAGGCTGATCAAGACAGCACTAAATGGAAACCCCAGACAGAAGTATAATACTTTCTGCACTATAAAGTTATGACCAATGAGATGAAAATTATATTATTTGTCAGTTCTATAAGGTGGTAGTGTATCAACGGATTGCTTCTGTTAAAACATACATTCTGAATATATGGGAGGATAAGGCAAGAGAATTCAGAGTGCCATCCCGAATACACAGTAAGATTAAGGACAGTCTGAGCTATGTGAGAGAGCCTGTCTCAAAGAAATAATAGAGAGAAGGAAATAGGAGTGTATGAAAGCCAACTTTTTCTGTAACTTGCATAAATAAGTCCTGTCTCAATAAAGTAACAGAAAGAAACACACACATTCCCAAAGCAAAGTATGAAATTTTTTTTTTCAAGGGACGTTAGGGATTACTCAATAGAGATAAAAGCATTAATGAGGACTCTAAAGCTAATCTTGGGACATGTTTGCACTCTAGACTCCTAAGACCAGGTTACTACCTGGCAACACAGCCTGCTTTCCTTAAGACAGACACTCAAGAGGAATAAAATAAATCCAGGTACAAATATTTTTAAATATATACAGAAATGAATTATTATTAGCATAGAATTAACATTGCTATAAAGCCCACAAGAATGAGTATGTATACCAGTATAACTAATTCCTTCACAGAAAACAAAACAGAATTAAATTTGTTGGCTATATATCCTTTTAATTATACTATAGCATTAAACTACAATAAACTATATAGTTTATAAATATATTCCCACATATGCATATCTATGCCTATATTCCAGGTCTGAAGTTATAATAACGGATTACCACTATCTTAGAACCAGAGGTGTGGGACAATAAAATAATAGCAATTGGGGTGGGGCGTTTTTATTTTGGGTGGGGAGTTGAAACAGGGTTTCATTCTGCTGTAGCCCTGGCTAGCCTGAAACTCACTACTATGTAGACAGACAAGACTGGCCTCAAACTCAGAGGTGAGCCTGCCTCTGCTACCATGCCGGGCAGTCATTAGTTTTTACTAAGAGCTTGCTTATTTACTATGCATGTTTACAGGGCTAACCATTTAGTATTGGGTAAACAAACTGTACAAGTACCATTGTAAGGACTAAATAGGATATATTTGTATATTTAGAAACTCTTTCTACTCTCTCCCCTCTCCCTCCCTCTTCCCCCACACCTCTCTCAACAAAAGGCTCAACAAAAAGGCACTAATTTGAAAAAGACTGTTTACATGGGATAAGGGGAAAACTATATAATTTTATTACAATCCCAATAAAACACACACACACTTTTTTTAAAAGAGTTTATAATGTGGTATGTGCTTAATTCATTATTTGTTATTTAATGCACTGTGAGAGAACACTATTATCCCCAGTCTGATTGTGTAAGTTAAATTTTCTGGTGATTATAAATTGGAAAAACAAACCATTCAAATGGTAAGGTCAAATTGATTTATTTATCTAAAATAAATCAATTACTATTCATTTTTTGTAAGCACTCCCCTGCCTCAAGTATAGTATGTCCACTTTTTCCCTTCAGCTACCTGAAATAGAGTCAAAAAATATCCAGATACTTTATCTTCAGTAATCAAAGCTTTCAATCAAAGCATTACATTTAGAAACTAAAATCCTTTACACTAGACTCATCCTTTCTTCTTCCTGCGTTTTTAATTTTAGTGGTGCTGGGGAATGAACAAGGGCCTCTTACATAAGAAGCACACGTCCCACCACAAACCTACATATACTCCCAGTTTTATAGTGATGACAAGGCTTGTTTTGTTCCTTCTGATCAATTAAGTCCCAGATTCAAAGTTACATAGAAGACTCTTGACTTCCCTAACCAAAGTGGCTACTCAGTCACTTCCTCTTCACATTCTCTGCAAACTTCAAATTTATTTTTTCGTTTAATGTTTTGAGTCTTCCCACTAGGAATAAGAGCTCCCACTACGAATAAGAACAGCTCACCTGTCATATTAAACTGTATATTCTATGTTTCATGAGCAGCAACAAACTCATACAGCCACTCAAATAATATAATAATTAATAATAATAATAATAATAATAATAGAATGCATGTAAATCTTAAATTATCAGGAATGACTCAGAGTCAAGCACATTGATGTTAATATACACCTACAAACCTAGCAATTGGGAAGTAAAGGCAGAAGGATGAATTCAAGGCTATCCTCAGCCGGGCGGTGGTGGTGCACGCCTTTAATCCCAGCACTTGGGAGGCAGAGGCAGGCGGATCTCTGAGTTCGAGGCCAGCCTGGTCTACAGAGTGAGTTCCAGGACAGCCGGGGCTACACAGAGAAACCCTGTCTCGAAAAAAAAAAAGAAAAAAAAATATCATCAAGGCTATCCTCAGTTATATAGTAAATTTGGAGCAAGACCCTAACTCAAACGACAAAAACCCCAAAAGTAAGACGGTTACTAAGTCACTTTTCTGTAACTTAAGAAGTACAGTATTTAGAGAAGACACATACTGAAATTAAGGAAAAGGAAAAGGTAAAAAATCTGCTTTCATTAACTCAGGAGGAACACATGAGCCCTTAAGTTCCAGGCCAGCCTAGCCTAGGCAGTCTATTAAAAACTCATGTCTCGGGGCTGGAGAGATGGCTCAATGGTTAGGAGCACTGACTGCTCTCCCGAAGGTCCTGAGTTCAAATCCCAGCACCCACATGGTGGCTCACAACCATTCGTAATGAGATCTGACGCCCTCTTCCGATGTTTGAAGACAGCTACAGTGTACTCACATAAAATAAATAAATATTTAAAAATAAAAAAAAAAAGGAAAAAAAAACAAAAAACTCATGTCTCATGGCTAGAGAAATGGCTCAGTTTCTTCCAGAAGTCCTGACTTCAATTCCCAGCAACCACAAAATGGCTCACAACCATCTGTAATGATATCTGATGCCCTTTTCTGGTGTCTGAACACAGCTACAGTGTACTCATATACGTTAAATAAATAGATCTTTTTAAAAAACAAAAAACTTATCTCAACCAGCAAAATGCCTTTTCAAAATGATGTATATATACCCATGAATGAGAGTTTATAAGATATTTGTAAGTAAGCCACTCATGAGGCTACTAGTTCTAAGGTAAAGTGTTCAATTTTCTATAAGGAATAAAATCAAGTATGTCAAAAGATTCTCAAAGAAATGGGAAGAGGAAGGAACTGGCTTAAGGCAGCAAATAACCCAAAGGGTTGACCTCAAAAGTTAACAAAAAACCCCCTTTCAAGTGGCCAAGGAGACAACTCAAGAGGTAGAGGCACCTGACCTCCAACCTGACTTCAATCACCTGGATACACATTCTAGAAGGACAACAAACTCCCAAAAGTTATCCTCTAGAGGCTGTATGAAGTGGCTCATGCCTTTAATCTCAGCACTTGGAAGGCAAAGGCAGGCTCTGTTGAGTTCAAGACCAGTTTGGTATATGTTGTGAGTTCCAGGGCAGCAAGAGCTATGGTGAGACCTTGTCTCAAAATATTAGTAAGAAGGACAATGTTTAGGACACTTTGTATCACAATTGCACATTTATGTATTATAATTTATATTAGTGGCCATGACTAAATACTTTAAAAAATTAACAAAAGAGGAGCAACAGTCTCAGAAAGCTCAGTTCACTGGTGTAGGGACGTCCTTGTGAAACAGAAATTCACCTCATGGGTGCAGGAAACAAAGAGAAGGAAGGGGATGCCTGCCTGTACTAGCATTCTCCTTTGATTCCTTTTATTCTATTTGGATCACAAGTCCACGCTGCCCACATTTTTAGGTTGAGTATTGCTCCTTAGTTAATCTTAATCCTCTTTGGAACTGGCAGCCTGGTTGGTCTACATGACAAGTTCTAGGCTATCCAGTGCTACATAATGAGACCCAGTCTCAATAAAAGTCAAAGTTTGCCCTCCACAAACACAAACACACTGTAGCCTGCACCAACACACATACAAGCTCAAACAAAAAATTAAAGGGTAAGAAAAAAAAATCTGTGATTCCTCATAAAATAAAGGTAACAGTGACTCATGCTTGAATTCAACTCAGCCTGGGCATGAAACCCTTACTCAATACAAAATACCCACAACTGGAGCACCTGTTAAGATGACCCTACAGAAAATTACCTGTACTAATTTTAAAAAAAAAACGTCCTAAGAGTGCCTTGATGCTAAAATGGCACTTGCAGAAACATCATTTTTATTAAAATTATGAGAAACTTACAAAATCCTCAGCCTCAAACTGTCTGCGTTCTCTTTTGTCTTCTTTCCTCCCAGTTTCATTGTCAGGGATGTTGTTTTCATGTAGTCCTTGGCTTTTTCCAGAATGGAAAATACTGCTACGAGAACGGGAATTTCCACCATGGTATCCCCCTCGATGATTTATGTTTTCTGTACCATTTCTGCCATGCGTACGCCATCCATTTTTCTCTTTCCTCCCAAAATTACCTTTATTTGATAACAGTAAAGTAATATAAATTCAAAGATAGTTAACTTAACAACTGAATAGCAATCAAATCATCCTAAAGATTATGAAAAAAAAAAGGGTTCTATTATTCGTTAGAACATTACCTCCACTAGAACGTCCAATACCAGAATCAAAGCCATCTGAAGAATTGTGTCGTCGACGACTCACATCATAACGATTTTCTGTCCATGAAAAATTTTCAGAATGCTTCTCAAAATTCAATGATGACTGCAAGAAATACAAGTACATTTATTAAACCTAAATTTAACTTTAAAACCAGTAACATACTAACTCATTTCTAATAGTTTAAAATGTACATTTTCCTGAACATTTCAAGAACTATATCTATTTTTCCAATAATAATAATAATAGGAATAGTAACAATAAAATACTCTAAGAAAAGCAAGTTAAAATGTGCTGATTTTTCTTGTAACAAAGTATAATATTCTGTATTATATTCTACTTGATATAAACCTTTTCTGCTTTATTCTACAGCAAGAGAAATTGTCAGCTGAGTGTGGCAGCACACACCTTTAACACAAGCAGGTGGATCTTTGTAACTTTAAGGCCTACAGAGCTAGTTCTAGGACAACCATGGCTACACAGAGAAACCCTGTCTTGAAAAGCAAAACTAGGAGGAAAAAAAAGGAGGAGGTAAAGGAAAAAGAGGAGGAGGAGGAAGAGAAACAAAAATTGTTGTCAAGTGTAAAACATTTTTAATTTTCCTAGACTCTTCATAAAGTAGTAAGTACAAAAAAGAGGAAAAAACACAGAAAGCCTATTACAAAAATTAGAACTGCAAAGTACAAGCTACTTATAATTGTTAATTAATATATATGTGAATGATATAATCACAATCAAAAGTCCCAACTTTAAAAACTTCTGACATTAATAGAGGTTTATACATCAGAAATGTAAGCTAGGTACAGCAGTGTCTGCTCATCTTTCTTTCCTTCCCTTTCCCTTTTTTTCCCTTTCTCCCCTTCCCCCTTCTCCTTCCTTTTTTTCTTTTCTTTGATGACAAGGTCTCAATATGTATTCTTAGTGGGCCAAGAAGATTAGGCTGGCCTTAAGTTGAGGGACCTTCTTTAAAAAGATGTAAAATCAGCCGGGCGGTGGTGGCGCACGCCTTTAATCCCGGCACTTGGGAGGCAGAGGCAGGAGGATTTCTGAGTTCGAGGCCAGCCTGGTCTACAAAGTGAGTTCCAGGACAGCCAGGGCTACACGGAGAAACCCTGTCTCGAAAAAACCAAAAAAAAAAAAAAAAAAAGTAAAATCCATGAACAAAGAGAAGGCAACTCATGCTTGTCTAGGTCTGGAGAAATGAAGACTGACTGAAAAAATATTATCTAAGGAAGAAAAAACTTAAATAAATCTTAAATGACTTAAAGTCATGCTGCTGAGCTAGACCATCAACACCTCTGACATGTGAGTTATAACTGACTCTACAGACTTACCAATGACTTGAAAATCTTTTGCTGAGAGCAAAACTCCTACTTGGCCTTGCAGATATCCTACAGGTAATTGAACGGGGCAAAAGGCTTTCCATCTCTGCCTTCACAGTAACCTATCTCCTTTGCTGCCTTTATCTTTGAATTCCATCTCTGCTCAACTACCCACATAGATACCTTAATCTTTTAGGAAATGTTTATCCTAAATTGGCTGTATGTACAGATTGACACAATGAAATCCCAAACATCTCTTCTTTGTTTTCCTCAGATTAATGAGGATGAAAAGAAGGTAACCAAACCTTTTAAAGATTCACAGGGACATCATAACTCTGTGCTTACATATATGGAAGGTTCCATGATATGCCACCTAAAACTACAGGGGTATGCCACCAATGCCCTGTCTATATGGTACTGGGAACTGAAGCAGAACATCATGCATGCTAAGCAAGTACTCTACCAACTGAGCTACACCCCAATCCTTATGTAATATTTTTAAATAAATACAAAACTATTCAATTTCCTTAATACGTCCTTAATATATATCTAAAACGAGGTGAAAATAAAAACCACCAAAACACTTAACAATCATCAATAAAATACTCTATTATGACTTTCCAACAAAAAGTATCTGACATCATCTATTAATACCTATAAGAGGGGCTGGAGAGATGGCTTGGCTATTAAGGAAGAGCACTGAATGCTCTTCCAGAGAACCCAGGTTCAATTCCTAGTACCTAGTACCCACATGGCAGCTCAAAGCTGTCTGTAAATCCAAGATCTGACACCCTCACACTGACATAAAATCAAGACATTTAAATTAAAACACAAAATCTATAATAACATTCAGGAGTGGTAGTATAGGCCTATAATCCCAGTACTAGTAGGCATAGGGGTCTGAGTTCTAAGACAGTAATAGCTACAGAGAGACACTGTCTCAAAAAAATCTAAAACTATTCAATGCTGCTATTGGATACATGTAGCTATTAAGCACTTGAAATAACATTGGTTCAAGTTAAACTTCATTGGTTCATATTTAATTAAACTGGCTCATGGAAGGATGACTACTGTACTTACAGTCAAGAACCTATGTTCTTTACAAATAACTATCAAAGATACAATTTAAGAGATGTGGAAAAAACAGAACTAAAATAACTGAGGCAAAAGCCAGATATGGTGACAAACACCTGTAATCTCACTAGAAATACTGAGGTAGACAAGCTTGAGATGTGCGAATACAAAACCTGTAGAGATTATATAACAAGATCTCGCCACAAACAGGAAAAAAAAATATAAAGATAGTATAAGCTTAGTATGAAAATCAAATGAATCAAGCTAGGCATGGTACTCCATACCTCCCAGTGCTTGGGAGACAGATCACCTTCTGTGAGTTGTGTCCAGCCTGACTGAGTCCTGGACAGCCAGGTTGGGGGTAGGGGGGGGGATGAGACTGTAGCTGGAGAGATGACTCAGATATTAAAGCACTAGCTGCTCTTATTATAGAGGACCAGGGTGTAATTCCCAGCAACCCCACACACACACTTTGACTCCAGTTTAAAGTATCTGACTCCCTCTTCTGACCTCCATGGGCACCAGACACACATGTGGCAAATACAAACATGCAGGCAGGCAAAACATTCATACAAAATTTTTAAAAAACATTAAAAAAAGTTTATAAGCCAAATTATTTAGATGCAAATGTCATGAACAAGGAGTCCTGAAGTGGTCATTCTTTAATTTAGTGCTTGCAAGAAATAGATCATTCGAGGTCTGAAGTCAAATTCCTAGTACTGTCTTACACATCCACTCACCCACACCCATGGGAGGGGGAAGCAAGGTGGAGACCAGGGACTACAACCCACAGAAAGCTTTAAGATTTTAATCATGACATACCTCCCACAAGGAACAGAATGTTTTAAAAATATTAATTTACTTCCACTAATGAGTTATTTATTTCCATTAACAAATTAAATGTCTACCTACAGAGAAATAAGAACAAATTAAAGTTGTGTCTGAATACCCCATAATGAAACTCATTAACTATAGCTTCACAAAAAGTTCATTTACATATATATGCTTAAAGGAAATTTAATTTTTGAACTCATCCTTTGCTTTTATTAGCATATATTAATTCTATATAATGATGGGTTTCATTATGGCTTTCTAACCCTTAAATTTTGATCATATTCATGCCCATCACTCTCGTCTCCTCCTACTCCTGCTGATCCCCCTCTTTCTATCTTTATGGTTTTGCTATCGTTCTGGTGACCCCACTCAAGAGTAGCAAGAGTGAGGGCCTTTTACAACAGCATGGGCATCTTAACAGTGCTACACCACTGAAGAAAATGTCTGCTTTATCAGCAACCACTTGGCTACCTATACATTCAACCTTGTTGAGTCCCTCCCCATTCCTAACACCAGGAGAGCAGGCAAACTCTTGTGTTTCTTTCACAATTGCTATGAATTTAAGAGTGAGCAGTCATTCCTAGCATGGGAAGGCAGCATTCAGCAATATTCCACTCCTTAAAAAAGCCATGCTTCACAGTCATGCTCTATTGTCTGATTCTGGCCTGAATCTCCTGAATATCCCTTTGCCTATCTTAGCCTTCAGATAACAGGTGTACACCAAACTCAGTTATATTCAACGTTTTTGGTTAGGTCCTTTGCTTTGAAACAGTCTCTCTATTATGTAGCTCTGGACAACTCAACAAGCTGGCCTCAAACTCCCACTCCCCATCCCCACCCCTGGAGCGCTGAGCCTTGCCCCTCAAATAGCTTCTAAAGGGTTGGGGGTGGGGGGAGATCATCTCTGTGAAAGGAGAAAAAGCATTTTATCAAACTCAACATTACCTATTTGTGACTGCTTAAAAGCATCTTAACTAAAAGAAAAAAACCATCTGGCATACTAGGATGAAAAGAGGAGCTGGTATAGCTATTAAGGACACCCACTTTAAAGGACAAGACATTTAACATCACCAGTTAGTTACATTTAGCTATATGCTATGAGTCACAGCTATTGTGAGGGACAATCTACCATGGGACCAAAGAACCTGTATGCTCTTGGCTGAGCCCACCCAAAATGCAAGGACGTAATCATTTTATACTGGAACCCATTCTAACTTGTGCCTAACTTTCTCAAAGATAAAGTACAGAAGAAAAACCTATTAGACACAAACTATCACTAACAAAACAACAACAAAAACAATCTCAAAACTGGAATGACAAGTGTCCATTAAGTAGGGTATCTGCATGTTGGAATCAAGAAATCTATCTTTTAACCTTTCTCTCTCTAGTTTAACTTCATAGGCTCGTCTAGACCCAACTCTTGGGTTTATAATGTGCAACAATAATACCTAATGTTAGGCTACTTTAACCTGCGGTGAACTGATAATACATGACTCCAAGCCTATCTTGTCTGTCCAGAAAAAGAATGTGTAACACCTACACATCTCCACCATCCAGCACTTTTCCACGGCTTGGTGAATTCTGGCCACCTCCTGCTGTTGCTAGGAATATTGACAGTAGCCTTAATTACATGCTGTACCAGACAAATTAAATGAATTGGTTTCAGCAATTAATCGGCATTTGACAAAACTGGAACATCATATGAAAATTCAGGTTCAGCCAAGAGTATGTAAGGACTTATAAGTAGGTAGTTGGGAGAGGAAATCTACCATGTGCCCACCCTGTGCATCTCCATTCAATTTTTTTTAAGTGCTAAAAATACCAATACCACTATTGCTTTTCCCATGGACCATTTCTTACAGTCATATCTGCATGAATGAACATCAAGCAGCAACCTCCTCTGAAATAAAGAATAAGGGTTTTTTGTTTTGAGTTTTGGTTTTTCAAAACAGAGTTTCTCTATGTATCCTTGGCTGCCCTGAACTTGCTTTGTAGACCAGGCTGGCCTCAAACTCACAGAGAACTCCTTGCCTCCACCATCAAAGTACTAGGATTGAAAGTGTGCAGTGTGCACTATCACCACCTGCCAAAAATAGGTTTACTATAATGTAGATGCAAACCAAGCACCTTCCTAGGCCCCTCCTTCCTATTGTAAACCTCCAAAGACCTTAAGAAGCATGACAAACCAGTGCCGGTCTCATTCAGTTTTACTGTTTGCTAAGTCACCAATCATATACTTGTCTCCTACCTAAGGATCTCTACGTCTTCTGCTAACATCCCAAAACAGTAGAAGGTATGTTTATTTGCTTGCAAAAAAGACACAATGCAAGACTTCTCAAAATCTCCTGAAATATTGCCAGTGCAGTAAAATACAAATAAGAAACAAAACCGTAGCCGGGCGGTGGTGGCGCACGCCTTTAATCCTAGCACTTGGAAGGCAGAGGCAGGCGGATTTCTGAGTTCGAGGCCAGCCTGGTTTACAGAGCGAGTTCCAGGACAGCCAGGGCTACACAGAGAAACCCTGTGTCGAAAAAAACCAAAAAAAAAAAAAAAAAGACAAAACCTCAAAAAAAAAAGATAAAAAAGAAACAAAACCGTAAAAAGATACAGAAACTTGGTATTCAAGAATATGACTGTCTATATATTTAAAAAAATTCAAGATGGACTAGGGCACAGGGTTATTGGTAGGAGAGCACTTGCATCTGATTCAATACCCAGTCACAATAAAGAAGAAAAAACAATACCAACACTAGCAATACCCACAACAAAGTATGGATTAAGCCAGAATGCTAGACAGAAGACTAACATGAGATACAATATTACTACTAAAACCTTAATTAAAAAAAAAAACTACTTAAAATATACTAAGGTACTATATAACATATCTAGGGAAATACATAAAGAATGGAAAATAATTTAACTTGAAAGACACTAAAGATAACAAACAAGACCATATTTGCATCTGTATATATTTCTCCAACCCATAGTAAGAAAAGTAACTCAGAAAAAGTAAAAAACGTCAACATACAGGTCATAGAACATAAGCCTAGTATTCCCAACAAGATCAAGAGTGGACTGTGAAGAAGTAAATAGTATTGACATGTTGAATATGCTCTATTCCCAAAAGTAATACAAATGAGACAAAATGTTTAGGATATGACCTTGTTAGGTGATTGTATGCTTAAATATTTCATTAAAAGCTTCTGTATACTAGTTTTCATAACATTAAAACAGGACTGGGTATGTCAATAACTGACAGTACTTTTCTTAGTATGTACAAGATCATGGCCTCAAGCTCCAGAGCCACCCCACCAAATAGACAAGTTTTTTTTTCCCCCCTTTGAGACAGAACCCGCTCTGTAGACCAGGCTGTCCTGAAACTCTTAAGATCAGACTGTCTCTGCCTCCCAAAAAATAGAACTAAAGGAATGCTCATCCACAACCTAGTCAAAAAAAAAAAAAAAAAAAGACAAATCTTAAAATGAGTTATCTACAGGAACTTATTCAGCTTTAATAATTTAGGGGAAATTATTTCTCTTCTTTCACCCTGTATCCCTATTTACAAATGGGTCTCTATAGCAAATTAGACCTAAACATTGAAAAAGTCTTTTCAGCACTCCAAGAACTGTTTTCTAAGACAGACCACACTGTAGGACACAAAGCCAAGTCTTAAAGACTAAAGAACAAATGGGTCATTAGAAGAAGAATTTTAATTCCTAAAATTAGGAACTGCGGATACAGCTCAGTTGGTAGAGTGCTCATCACCAGATTTGATCCCTAGCATGCCAAAAATGGACACAGTAAAGCACACTCAACAGTCCCAGCTCACAGGGGATGGAGGGAAGAAGGCCAGAGAAAAGTAAAGGTCATCTCTCAGCCAGAGTTTGAGGCCAGCCTGTTTTCAAAAACAAAAAAGGTTTCTTCTATTTTCCCTGATCACTACTATACCTCAATAAAAATTCATATAAACACACGAAAAAAGTCTACATAGTACATTATATCCCACAAAGACACTTCAATTTACTAAACTATCAGTCTGAATTTTGGGATTCCCTTAACCTACTAAAATGCAATTAAAAGGTATTTTCAGTACAAGCCTGCTTACAATGTTAAGTGTTAAAATAGTCTTACTATAACCACTGCTTTTTAACTGTGGTCATGAAAGAACAAATAACCAGGCTGACCCAGTGTAATGGACCATACTAGGAGATTAAGACAGGAAGACTGTAAATTTGAAGTCAGCCTCAGATGCAGAGTTGAGCTACTAAACTAAGTAAATTTGAAGGCACTCAGAGATACACAAAGATCTTATATTTTAAAATAAATAAAATTTCAAAGTGGGTAATGATACTCTTCATAGCCACATAAGAATATTAAAATACAAATACGCAGTTTTCACCTCTAGTAGAAATTTTTCTAAAACCAACAGGCCTTTTGCCCTCCTTTCTTGCTTTCTTCCAATGCAGGAGACTGAACCTAGGGGCCTTGAGCACACTATACAAAGGGCCAGTCAGCAAAGTACAACCCTAGCTCATCTATCCTTTTAACAATGCACTCCTGGGATCTTTTTCTAACAGTTACTACTATGAAAGTTATAGTAACCTGTTCACAGAAATTGTTTATCCCTTCTATATTAAATGATGAGATGAGGACCCTCACTGACCTGGAACTCATCAATTAGGCTGGGCTGACTCAGGAGGTCCCAGGGACCCGGCTACCTGTCTCTCGGAGACCCCAGTGCTGGAATTGAAAGCACTGACCAGATTTTCCAGGATGAAAATCAGGTCCTCATACTCCACAGTAAGCCCAGAATATCTCCCCAGTCCAAAATGCTTTGGTTTTTGTTATCATTTAAGATGGTCTCACTATATATCCGAAGTTGGCCTGGAGCAGAATTTGGTATACAGACCATACAGACCTCAAACTCAAGAGATGTACCTGCCTCTACCTCCTAATTGCTGAAATTAAAGACATGTGCCACTATACCTTACTGAAATGTTACTTTTACTGCAGGCCAGATCCAACTAGGCTAAATGGGTGAAGGTGGTTGCTGCCAAGAAAATCCAAGTGGGTCCTTGGAACCCATGGAGTGTGAGACAACTCCACAAGTTATCCTGACTTCCAGAAGCACATTGTAAAAGCAAACGCAGTGATGGGGGATGGAGGGGAGAGCGCGCACTACTCTGTTAAGAGCACCTGCTGCTCTTCCAGAGAATCCACATAGTAGCTCACAATCATCTCTTAACTCCAGTTCCAGGAGGCAAGACACCTTTCTTCTGGCCTCTGTGGACACCATGTATGTGCATGATACACAAACATACATGTAGACTTATGTATACTCATACATAAAGATAAAACTGGGGAAAAATATTAAGGGATTCAGAAAAATTTAAAGCAACTGCTTACAGAACAACCATGAAAGTATGTACTAGTAAAAAGGCAACTGAAGCTTTTTTTTTAATTAGCTCTATATGCAAAAACACTATATAAACCACCCTAAGGCACAGGTATAATCAGACACATGTTGTTTGTATTCTGACCACATGATGGAGCTAAAATACTACATATCTCAGGCACACAGTCACAGTTGTAATATCACCCTTAATTCATCTATCTGAACATCATTCCAAACAAAAATTGAGGACTATCATTATACTGAACTAAAGAACACAATAGTAATGTTTGTTCCACTTACTCAAGATTAAAAGCAGAGACACAATACAAACAAGAATAAAAAATAAAAATCCCAGGAGAGAAACAAGTGATTAATGACAGAAATATAAGATTAGTGATAAGATGAAAACGAAGCTGAGAGGTTCTAATTAAAGAAATCGCTAGAGTGAAGAACAGCGGCACAAGCAGAGGCAGGCAGATCTGAGTTCTGGACAGCCAGAACTCAAACACAACAAAAAACCCACAAGGGGGGGGGGGGGGAACAGGCACAATATAAGTTTATCTCAACACAAAAAGCGAAAGCTTGCACTTGACCCTTTAAAGGCAGTAGTTTTCAACTTGTGGGGTAGGGGCCATCATGACCCCTTTGGCAAAACTCTTATCTCCAAAAATATCTACATTATGATTCATAACAGTAGCAAAATTAGAGTTATGAAGTAGCAACAAAAATAATTTCATGGTTGGGCTCACCACAACATGAGGAACTGCATTAAAAGATTGCAGACATTAGGAAGGTTGAGAACCACTGCTTTAGGGTAAGAAAATAAAATCTCAAATACTAAGAATTCAGATTGACAATCACACAGATTGATGACTACTCTTGAGAAGTAATGAAACATTACTTCTGGAACTGAACTTGGGTGTCAAGAGCCTATAAGCTCAGCTTATCATACAAGTTCAATGCCTGGCTGAACTACACAGAATGTTTGGAACTAACCAGGGCAACTTGAGGAGATCCTGTCCCAAAATAATGAACAATGGGCACTATCACAAATATGTGATCCTAGAATTTTGAAGTTTGAGGAAGGAGGTTTAAAGTTCAAAGGTCATATTCCACTACACAGATTCAAGATCAATATGGGCTACAGAAAACATAAAAGTCATAAGACTTTTTACAAACAGAATAAGCCTTATATTACCTTACACAAAATGGCAAAAGAAAAGAAAAGAGTAATCAAACCTATGTGTACAAACTCCAAAAGAGGCCTTGAGGGGTGGGTTGCCTATAAAGTGGATAGGTATGAGCAACTAGGGTTCTGAGAAAAGGTTAGCACAGACTGTATTAACTATGCATGGGAAAATAAGCACAAAAACAGTTAACAAAGTTAACATTAGGTTGGATGTGATGAAACACACCTATAATCAATCCCAGCACTTGGGAAGACAGCAGGATAAAAAAAAAATTCTTGAGACCGTTAAGAAACATTTTTTTTTCCTAATCCCTAACCCTGATGGTGGTAGTGGCACCAGCACTTGAGAGGCAGAGGCAGGTGGATCTCTTGGAGGCCAGTGTGGTCTCAAGAGAGTTCCAAGGCTGTACAGAGAAACTTGCTTGAAATACATACATACATACATAGTCAGGCATAGTGACACTTGCCTTTAATCCCAGCAGTTTGGTCTCAAGAAAGTTCCTGGACAGCCAAGGCTGTCCAGAGAAACTTGCTTGAAATAAAGGAGGAAGAGAAGAGAAGAAGGGGAGGGGAGGGGAGGGGAGGGGAGGGGAGGAGAGGAGAGGAGAGGAGAGGAGAGGAGAGGAGAGGAGAGGAGAGGGGAGGGGAGGGGAGGGGAGGGGAGGGGAGGGGAGGGGAGGGGAGGGGAGGGGAGGGGAGGGGAGGGGAGGGGAGGGGAGGGGAGGGGAGGGGAGGGGAGGAGAGGAGAGGAGAGGGGAGGGGAGGGGAGGGGAGGGGAGGAGAGGAGAGGAGAGGAGAGGAGAGGAGAGGAGAGGAGAGGAGAGGAGAGGAGAGGAGAGGAGAGGAGAGGCGAGGCACTTGCCTTTAATCCCAGCAGTAGGGAGACAGAGGCAGAGACAGAGGCAGGTGAATCTGTGTGTCTGAAGTCAGCCTGGTCTATATAGGGAGTTCCAGGATAGCCAGGAAAAATCTTGTCTTAAAAAAGGGGGGGGGGGGCGGGCGATGGTGGCGCACGCCTTTAATCCCAGCACTTGGGAGGCAGAGGCAGGAGGATTTCTGAGTTCGAGGCCAGCCTGGTCTACAAAGTGAGTTCCAGGACAGCCAGGGCTACACAGAGAAACCCTGTCTCGAAAAACCAAAAAAAAAAAAGGGGGGGGGGAGGGAGTAATGAAATTTTAAAAATAAATGACTCACCAGTAAGTCCTCTTCCCTAACAATTTCAAAATGAATTCTATGTCAAAAACAGAATAAGTCTAGATTCTATCCCAGTTTCACACTATGTAAAAAGGAATGAGCAACTTAACACTCCAAAGAAACTTGTACATGACAGTGAGCTTAGATGATCACTAAGATTCATCTTTAAATTCTATTGTCTAGGGAAATAGCTCAACACATTTTAAGGGAACAAATTTCCAAACTAAAATCACTCTCCTGAGTTATTTTTAATAAACTTCTATAAAAACTACCTGTATACTAAAAGTACTAGTAGATGACTACCTGACCATAGGAAAGGCTCAGATTAACAAGTATAAGATCAAGACTGGATGAATTCCTCTACAATACAAAGAAATAAAGAAAATAGCTATTTAAACCAGATGGACTGTATCTAGAAAGGAGTAATCTGTCCAATCTAGAATCTAGATTAATTTGAGATTAATTTCTTTGTGAGAATTAAAGAGGGCATTTTAGAATAAGTTAGCTTTTATTAAACTAGGTAAAATATGGTATCCTTTAAATATAGAGTAGAATCAAGTTATTAGATTTGTTCTCTGCTATGGAGGTGTTTAGTACATGAAACATTTTTAGTCTATGTCCCTGTTACAAACCTCCTAAAAGCTGTAGAATTCCCCAGGTGATAAGACTAACTTTTCTTACTCATCATAATGAGTTCTTTTAACTACTCCAGAGTTTATGCTAATAATTACTGTGGGCCCATAGACAGCCTGGGAAAGTTTCTGCAAGGATTTTCCCAATAATTCATCCTATTCATCTATATTCTTTATAAGGCTAACAAAGCAAATACTATGCTAAGTTCTGTAGGGCATCCTAGGAAGTTCAAGTAATAGATGGAAGAGGTTTATGGGGTGTTCTCGTTTGTGATCGGTTAGTCAGAGGGGATATGGTGGCACACACAGACCAGAAATTCCATCTGAAGGAAGAAGCATGATTGAAAATGCAAAGCCATCCTGGGTAAATAAGATAGCCTCAATAAGTCAACCAAACAAACAACATTTAAAGATACCACTAACAAGTCAGCTGACTCTGTAACTCAATCATAATCATATTGTAGGCTATCCAATTGGTGACCACTACAAAATTGCCTAGTGTATAAGAAAAAGAAAAAAATCTGGTCAGAGATGTTTTGTATTACAAGTAGAAAAAAACCAAAATTTGTTCTTCCCCACTCTTGTTAACACAAAGAGGAAAGGAGAAGAGAGAATAAGACAGAGAGGAAGAACAACAGAAAGGGGTGATGGTGTGCCTGTAATCCCTGAACTTGGTAGGCTGACTCCTAACACTCTGGAGAACTTACCCTATTTTGAAAAAAGATGCCAATTCCAATGCCAGTCTTGAATGTTAATAAACATAATTCATACCATGAACTATGGTCATTCTTATTATGAATTAGTACGTCTTGAATCAATGTCTCTCTCTGCATTTGCTATGTGTCTTCAGGAAAATTTTAGAGACTTTACATGCTTATTTTGTTTTTACCAATTCCTGCACTGATCGTTTTATGATACGTAGCACCTGAGCCACCACCTACTCTCCAGTCCCCTATAACTGTAGACAAGGATTCTGTCCAACTGTAAGAGGTTATATTCCAACTGAGTAGTCATGAAATCAGGGTTCTTTTTCTCTGCCCAACCCCCATTCACAACTGAAAGTTCTATTTATTTCAGATTTTTCAGGCCAAGAATATTGAGTTCCAAATTTTTCTTAGTTCAGCTACCTAATAAATAGATCTTTACAATGATAAGAAGAAGTATTCAAAGGAACTCTTCAAAACACAACATGAAGACGTTTAAGCCTCACAGTACCCTCAGGACAATAGAGATTTGGGCTACTCTCAACAAACAGCAATAAGCTAAACCAATAAACCAGATAACAGAGAGAACCAGGCAAACAACTAAGAAGAGACTTCCTTCTGAGGTCAGAATAAACTTCCTCAAAAACCACCTCAAAAACTCAAAAACTGGCCTCAAAAACCACCCTTTATCTAATTAAACTGAGTCAGAACAAGGAACAATTTATGCCCTGGGGCACTACTGAAAACACAGCAACCAACCAGCAATTAATGGAGCCTAGCAAGAGTTGGGTTATCAAATGAGGCTTTTCCCCAGAAATCAGTATGCAATACAGAAGCCCTAATTTTTTTTTTCATCCCAGAATGACTGTGGCCACGTCCCTTACTCTGGAATACAATCATTTCACTTCTGCCCATAACAGAGGTCGGTAATTAAAATTCAAGGGACAAGAAGTAGGAATAAATCTAAAGCATAACATTCATGATATTATGATTAAATTAAATAATTGGCAAAGTACTCTGTAAACTTTTAAGGTATACTGAAAAGTAAGATAAGTTCAAAGTTATTAAAATTAAAATATATAGGCTCTCAACACTACAAAAGCCACCCTGAACAAAGATAGGGCATAGAAACTGTTTTCACTTTTCTCCTTATAGTGTGACTTAAACCCAGGCCTTCTATAGGTAAGAGAAGTACTCTTACCACTGAACCACACTCCACTCCACCCCAAGTCTTCACATTTTGATAACATTTGTGTACAACATGAGCAAAATAGAGGCAGACAGAAAGGCAGAGATGCAGGGAGAAAGTACCTTTGTTGATGATGGAGGAGTAGGAAAATTAAGCCAGGCTGGAGCAAAGTCATGCTGCGCCATTTAGGTCCAGTCTCTCCAACTCAGTGAAACAAGGCTTCAACACCTCATGGCAAGTCCCTGTCACACAAAAATGGAAAAAAAAATTAGATCTGTAGTTTCTGGCCAAAATTATATCCTCATGTTGTATCTCTCTGAAATTACAATTGGCTGGACATGGTGGCACATGCCTTTAAAAAGCCCAGCACTCAAAGCCAGCCTAAATCTATATAGTGGCTACATAGTGAGAGATCCTGTCTCAAAAGACAAGGAAAAAAACTAAATTACAATGACCAAATTGTAAGATTCCATTTGCAATTGCTAAATCATAATAGGAGGCCATTGTTTTAAACTAAGTTCCTGAAGTAGACTCCAACAGACCAAACTAAAAAATGAAGTTTCCTAGCCAAGCAGAGGTGATACCTTTGATCCCAACACTTAATCTAGCCCTCAGGAGGCAGATACAGGCAGATCTCGAGTTGGAGACCTACCCAGTCTACACAGCAAGTTCCAGGACAACAAGCACTACACAAAGAAACAGTCTCAGAAGGGGAAAAAAAATGAAGTTTCCCATACTAAAATTCCACATCACCAATCTGAAAGTTACTTGTTGCCATCCCTCCCCCACCCACATCCTCCCAAAAAGGGAAGAGAGGTAATAGCCAACATTCTAAACAGACCAGTTTCAAAACACCCTATTAAGTTCCTCTCCAATTTCAGCCTTGCCCAAAAAAAGTAACCTGATATTAACCAATTGGTTATCTACTACTGTCTCCCTGATCTTACTTTTTCTTCTGTTTCCTTCTTCCTCCCGTACTTCTACAAAGCCTACTTACAGCCCATCTAGACGTGTTCTTTTTCTACAGAAAAGGGTTTCCCAATTTCTGAAAGAGCAAATAAGGCCCTGTAAGATCTTTAAATGTGTAAATTTCTCTTTTCCCATAATGTTCTAGTTATTAAAAAAGATTAGTTGCAGCTGAGTGTAGTGGCTCACACCTTTAATCCCAGCACTCAGGAGACAGAGGCAAATCTCTGAGTTTGAGGCTAGTCTAGTCTACAGAGTAAGTTCCAGGATAGCCAAGAGTAAACAGAAACCATCTAGAAAGGAGAAAAAAAGAAACCGGACCCTTGTATATTAGTTACAAATTTAAGATTGAACAACCACTATTCATTTCGCAATCCTTCAAAAAGTTAAACACATATCCTATTGTCCACAATACCTTTATTCAGTATGATCAAAGATCTGAAAATCATACTTAGCAATTTGTATACCAATGTTTACAGCAGCACTTCCAAACTATCAAAAGGTAGAATCTCATATTTCCATGAATAAGCAAAATGTGGCATACAATGAAATGTTAGTCATTAAAAACTTAAACACCAGTATATGGCATGAGCATGAACAAACTAACTAGCCAGGTGGCAGTGGTGGTACACACCTTGATAAAGCCAGAATTTAGGAGGCAGAAGCAGGCAGATCTCTGACTTCAAAGCCAGCCTCATTTACAGTGAAAGTTCCAGAACAAGAGGTACCAAACTGTCTTGAAAAAGCAAACAAATAAAATGAACATGCTAACTAGAAGACAGACAGACACAAAGGAAAAAAAAAATCTAGAGTTGGAGAGATGGCCCCACTGACTGCTCTCCCAGAGGTCCCAAATTCAATTCCCAGCAACCACATGGTGGCTCACAACCATCTGTAAAGGGATCCAATGCTCTCTTCTGGTGTGTTGGAAAACAGCTACATTTAAATTAAAAAAAAAAAGAACGAAAGAAAAAGATCAGCAGAAACTGGTGGAAGGATGAAATGGAAAATGCTAAATACATAAAAATTGTTAGGAAGGTAAACACGTTGTATTATTTCATGTTAGTACCTCATGGATGTGGAACTACTGATCAATAAAAGCATACAACTTAGATGTTAATTTAAGTTTTACCTCAATGAAAACAAGCAACAGGAACAATATATTATAGCCATTCAATAAATTATAAATCTAGACATACATGAGAATAACTTGCCTATACAATTTCAAGTACACCCCCATCCTAAAATTTATTACAACCCTGCATACAGCAGCCTCAAAAATAACACCTTAATAAACAGATCACAGTGAAATTCATCAGTAATGAACAATTTGGCAAGGTGGGACACAGAAGAGAAAGCAATAAACAAAACCAAGCATCTCTCCTTATTCCACCCCAAACATGCCTAGCTTCTATATAAACACAAGAGACTTAGGCAGACAAGATGATGCAAGGTTAAGGGTACTTGTTGTCAACCCTGACTATGTATATTCTAGAACTCATATGGTAGAATAGAGTCAATTCTCAAATGTTAAACTCTGGTCTAGAAATCAACATGGCATGCAAGTTCCATAACCCTATGAAAAGGCAATCAATCAAATTAATCAATTTAAGAGAAAAATAAAATAATTAGCTCAAAAAAAAAAAAATAAAGAATGGCATGTTATAAGGTAGAGAAATGGCTCTAGTCTGAAGAACTGAGCCCAATCCCCAGGCCCACAGAGAACAGAGACCACCAGGTTGTGCTCCTCACATGCACTATGGCACACATGTGAACAAACAAAATAAATTACTAATATGTAATTTAAAAATTCAAAACCAAAAATCAGGCTACAGAAGCCAAGGAAAAAATTTGTTTATAAATTGGTCCAGCTGTGAAGTATGTTTATTCTTCAACATGCGTGTGTGTGCTAAGGCACAGGTGTGTAGGTATATTCACATCAGGGAGAATAGAAGTCTTTCTCAACCATTATCAATTTACTGAGTAAGAGCTTGAACCTCAATCTCAAAAACTCAACAGGCCTAACCAAACCAGATTGCTCCTGAGATTCCATCTCTACCAATGGGATTACAGGTGAACCTCCACAGCCACTAATGATGCTGTCCTCTGGGAATGGATGTTGGAATCACCACTGGTAGCTTCTCATTAGTTTATCCTGGTGCACGATTCTCCAGTTCAGTCACCTTGACTTCAAGCTCAGATATTTTATCTTCTTGACTCATTCTATTCTATTCCACAAAGCTTTTTTATTGACTTACAATGTTTTTCATTTCCAGCATTTCAGATCATTTTTTCCTCCAATATTTCAATCTCTTAAAAAAAAAATACAGTTTCATATCTGTCCGGTCTTGTTTTCTTTTTTCTATTTTGTTATTTTCAATCAGAATCTTACTTTCTTCTTTCATCTCTCTGAATGTACTCAAAAAAATCATTCTTTTGCATTCTGTCTGGAATTTTATCGGGACTCACACTTACTAGATGCCATTACTGTAAGATAAGTAATTTGGGGACAGAGATATGTTGCCTTCTCTTTTCATGTTACTGTGTTGACACTTATGCCGCTGGGGTTGTTTCAATGCTTGTGATTTATCAGCTATATTCTATCAGTTGACACATTTGCCTTCTTCAAATGGTACTTGGATATGGCAAAGTTGTACACAGTCCAGTGAATAGTTCCCCACTTTGGTTGCCTTTTGGGTCTCTTTACCACCTGACAGTAAAATATTAACTGTTGAGAACAGCAACAGCTGCTGAATATTACCACTATGTAAATGTCATACTTGCCAGTTAACAACAGTGGCCCCTTTAACTTCAATAGTTAAGAGTTTAAACAATCAAAAATAGTATGGAGCACACTGGGATTTTAGTAACTAAGATTAGGATTGGAAGGGAAGGAGAATGGAAAAGGATAGGTATAAGTATAGAACTGATTTTGAAAAAATGTCAAGGTAGGTAAAGCAGTAAAAAAGGGCAAGCTGGGGATACCATTAAAGAGTGTTAAAGCTCTGGGTGGTTGTAATTAAGAGATTAAAAAAGGAGGGAAGCTGGGCAGTGGTGGCACATGCTTTTTTAATCTGGGCACTTAGGAGACTGAATCTCTGAGTTTGAGGCCAGCCTGGTATGCATAAGTTCCAGAACAGCCAGGGGTATACAGCAAAACCTGTCTTAAGGGGGGAAAAAAAGAGTGGTTACTATTCTAAAGGACCTGGCACATACATAGCTGCTCACAATTGTCAATAACTCCAATTTTAGGAAATCTGACTCCTCATAGCTACTCACACACACAAGGCCACAGTCAGGCAAGCAAAACATAAACAGACAGATATATACATACATACAAACACACATTTTAAATCTTTAAAGTAGCCTAGGCAACATATATATATATATACCTCTGACCCTAGCACTAGGAAGTAACTCAAGGTTATCTGCAACTACTCAGTCAGTTCTTGAAGCCAGCCTGGGTTGTGTGAGATCCTGTTTACTAAATGCTATATCAAGGGCTGGAGAGATGGCTCAGCGATTAAGAGCACTTGACTGCTCATCCTGAGTTCAAATCCCAGCAACTACATGGTGGCTAACAACCATCTGTAAAGAGATCTGACAGCCTCTTCTGGTGCATCTTAAGACAGCTACAGTGTGTACTTAGATATAACAATAAATCTTTAGACCGAAGTGAGCAGGGGCCAAGTCGGAGCAACTGGGGCCAGCCAAAGCGAGCATACGTCCTGAATTCAAATTCCCAGCAACCACATGATGGCTCACAGTCATCAGTACAGCTACAGTGTACTCATATACATAAAATAAATAATTTTTTTTTAAAATGCTACATCAAAAAACAAAACAAAACAAAACACCATGAATATGAAGCGTAACCTTTAAAAACCAAGGGGAGGCAGGGGAATCAGATTCTACTGCTTAGCTAATTTTAAACAGTTTGGTCAAAGAACAAAACAAGCTTCCTTTCCTGATATCAAACTCTGATTATAGAAGTAAGACCTCCTAGGTTTGCCATTTACCAAAATCATTCTGCAATTTACTTACAAATCATACCAGAAAATTATAAAACTGTTGTATTTGTTAAAGGATTGCACAAATACAGGCCTAAATGTTCCTCCCTCCAAGAAATCATTTATTTAAACCGGAAATATATTATATTCTGGAAATAGGATGTCTTTAATACTTAATTTGTTAAGACTAATAAGAGAGGGCAATACACGAAATATATTTACAACAGAAACACACACACCTTAAAAAAAAAAAAAAACTGGGCGATGGTGGCGCACGCCTTTAATCCCAGCACTTGGGAGGCAGAGGCAGGTGGATTTCTGAGTTTGAGGTCAGCCTGATCTACAGAGTGAGTTCCAGGATAGCCAGGGCTACACAGAGAAACCCTGTCTCAAAAAAAAAAAAAAAAAAAAACCTAAAAAAAAAAAAAAACTTTACAGGGTTGAAACATAGCTTAAGCTGGGAATACAGCTCAAGGTGAGCCAACTTAACCTCAGCAGTATCACGCATACATATATGAGATCTTGATTTCAACTAAAATTTACCAGGAAGGAAAGGAGAAAGAGCGGGAATGCAGGAGGGAGGGAGGAAGGACCAGGCAAAATCTTATAAAGACTAATGTGGAGCTAAAAAAAATGATGTCTACCACTAGTTAAGAGCACTTTATTAAGTACTCTTAACAGGACAGAGCATCCACACTGAGCAGCTGACAATCTGCAATTAATTCGGTACCAAAAAATATTATTACTAGTTTTGGTTTTGAGACAGTCATTTACAGCAGGCTGGCCTCAAACTAGCTAAGTAAGGATAACCTTGATAAACTCTTGATCCTCCTGCCTCTTCTTCCCAAGTATTGAAACTACAAGTCTTCCCCCACAAGACCAGGGTATTTGGTACTGGAGATTAGTCTCTCGGGACTCTAAGGCTTTGATGCGTGCTCAGGAAACTACCAACTGAGCTACATCCCCAGTCCCTACAGAACATACACAAGTTTAAGGCTGAGGTTTCATGAGCTTCCTCCTTTGATAGACTAAGAGGCCTTGAACTTGCAAGGAGAGTGTGAATGAAAGGTTTAGAGGGAAGATCGATAAGGGGGGGGGATCATAATCTCAAAAAATTTAAAAATTAAGTACACAAATTTATTCTTATTGGGTTTCCTCACAAACTGAAGCAGACTAAATCTTCAACAAATCAATCTACAGGGACTTTTTGTGTTTTTATTAAGAGGTGGTAATGGTAAATTTAAACTAGAATTGTACTGCAGTTTGAATTAATTGGAACAAATTATAATTCAAATCAATTAACTTACTGAATGACCAACAAATACAATTTGGACTAAGCAAAGAAAGATAAAAGGCACAAAAAAAAGCAGTCGTGCCCCAACAAGCTAACGAATAATTGTAAAACTAGTCTACAGCCACAGATCCCTTCAGGAGTCTTTTAAGTATAACTTTTCCTCCCAAGTATTTACTATTAGAAAAGTGCTAATGGGATACAGCATGGCCCCATGGTCTGTAATTTCAGCCCTCGGAAAGCTAAAGCAAGAGTACTTCTATAAGTTCATGGCCAGCCTAGGATACCTAGGATACATAGCAAGACAGCTTGAGAAAGCCAAAAAGTACTGCCAGGAATGGTGTCACCTGTCTGTGATCTAAGCACTTGAGAAGGAAGCAGGGGATTACAAACTCAAGGTCATTCACTGATACAGGTCAACTTTAAGTGCCAACATTCAAACGCTCCTATAAAAGGAAGGATAAAGGGGACAGAATTAGAATTATAGCCAAGTTAGTCTATCCCTGAACCACAGTCAATAAATGACAGAACTTGGAAAAATAGAACCAGGCCAAGACGGTGATACATCTATAATCTCAGCAAAGAAGAACCAATCTCTCAAACTTTCCCTAATTTACTAAACTATGCAATCTGTTGCCTACTCTTTAGTACTCTGAGTCCTCTTTGATTTTATAAATGTATAAAAATGTATGCATTACACTATAATACAGCCATAGTCTTGATATTGTTTTAAAAGATCTTAGTGTTTATCCAAATAAAGAAACTGAAACCTTAGTAGGTACTTAGTTTATCCCTAATTTGTGTTTCTTACATATAACACTACTAGGCTTAAGAAATCCCACAGACACTGGGTGGGCAGTGGTGGCACATGCCTTTAGTCCCAGCACTTGGGAGGCAGAGGCAGGCAGATTTCTGGTCTACAGAGTGAGCTCTAGGACAGCCAGGACTACACAGAGAAACCCTGTCTTGAAAAAAAAGAAAAGAAATCCCACAAATGGCTTAGTTCAATGACAGGACACTAAATGTCTTTATGGCAATATTCTGGTCAAAAGCAACATTCTTGGAAAACTTAACATTACCTTATGATGTGTAGAATTTCACTTTTTAGAACAAGATTTATATGCTAGGATCAATAATTATCATGTAGCTATCCTTTAAAGTAAAGAGTAGCCACTGTTTAGTATTTTCAAATTCCCAAAACCTAAGACACAATACTATATCTTTGATGTCCAATACATAAAGATAATGTTACTTATCACTGTTTCTCCCTGCCTTAAAGATACATGATGGGAGAGGTGGGAGGCATGTGTGTGCAACAGCTTGTGTTGAAATTAGAGAACTTTGGTTCTCTCTTTCACACCAAAGGTGTTCTAAGGACTAAACTCAAGCTACCAAGCTTGGACCATTATGCACTGAGCTGTCTCAGTCCTAAATAAATGTTTTAATAGTAATTTTGCTATTTACAACAAAATAACAGGCCTCATAATTGGGTATTCACAGCAGACCAACTTTCTAGAATCATATAATCTTTAGCTTAGCATGTCACACACTATTGAATTACAGTTATATAAAACTATAAAATGCAGGTCTTAATAGTGTACACAGGGAAAAACAAATAATACAGTCAAAATTTGCTCCCCATCAACTTTGACCCCTTAGGTTCCAAAAAGATACTGTCTTCTTAGAAAATTAAGTAAGTCACTTTTACTCCTCACCTCACCTCTTTATTGGTGGGGAGGGGGAAAACATCAACTTTACACAAGGAAGTCTTTGAAGCACATTCAAGTAGTTTTCAACCTAATTCAGTTTCCACAATCATTTCACCTACTAATTACTTGTCAAAGCTCCATCTTTGCTTTTTTTTTTTTCCAGAGCTCTGTTTGGTAAATCCCTAAAAGGGATCTGTAACATTTCTTACACAGATCTAAAGCAAGTTTACACTACAAAACTCTGAAATACCAAATAATTAAAACTTCAGTCCCTGCCAGGCATAGTAGTAGCACACACCAGCACTCAAGATAGAAGCAGGAGGATTTCTGAGGCCACCCTGCTCTACAGAATGAGTTCTAAGACAACCAAGGCTACACACAGAAACTGTCTTGAAAAACTAAACAAAAACAAAAGGAAAGAAAACACTGCCTTCTTTCACTCCCTCCTCTCAAATATACAAGGCATAGCAGACATATAATAGACATTATTTGATGTAAACAGTTATAGCTGGGCCAGCCAGATGGGGAAAAATAAAAACGCTTGCTACTTGGAAAGTCAAGTTTGATTTCCAGAAGCCACATAAAGGTGAAAGGAGAGGACATACTTGTCCTCTTACCTCTATACAAATGTATCATGCACACATAAATAATGTCAGCCTCCCTAACAAAACCTCTGAGCTGGAAATTGTGTTTACCACTTTATTTCAAAGTGGATTCTGGTGTTGTAGGGATAAATGACAAAATAACTGTGTTCAGATCCATGTGGTTCAATTCAAAATTAAAAAAAAAAAAAATCCCAAAAGGGTCAAAGTAACTAAGTCTTTATCAGGTAAACAAATGTAGGCATTCTTACAACAAATGATGCAAACAAGCAAGAAAAACAGCTTCTGAATGGTCTGACATCAAATCAATATGACTATTATCCTGTTAAAAACAAAGTTCATTAGTCCCCAAGCACTTAAGCATCAACCTATAATAAAAATACTAACTGCAAATACCAAATTTAAACCTCAAAAAAGAATATCTATAATGTAAGTGATCCTTTGACTTTCCATAATTTCATTCAATAAATAGTAAATAAATGAGAAAAGGTCCTTGCCCTCCAAGTTTACATGAGGACTGTCAAAAAAAAATTTAAATGGGGTGATTTCAGGCTCTGATGAACTAGGATAGATTAAAAGAAATGAAATAATATAGAGTTGCCCACTACATACAATAGTTAAGACAAAGTAAGTAGTAAGAGAAAGTCTATCATATCTGAGTTAAAACTGAACTAGCCAGGTGAAGTACTGAACAAAAACACAACTAGTTAGGTGAAAGGCTAGAGAAAGAGAATCCCTGGAGCCCAAGAGTTCCAAATCAGCACTCTCCCTGCAAAGAAAGGAAATCAGGAGAGGGAAGAAGAGGATGGATGAGCTAATGAAAACAACTGAAGAAAAAACAAAGCCCTTAAACCTGTGGGATGCGACCTCTTTGGGGTGAAGAACCCTTTCACAGGGATTGAGTATTATAGATCCTGCCTATCAGATATTTACGATTCATAACAGTAGCAAAACTAGTTATGAAATAGTAACAAGATAATTTTATGGTTGTGGGTCACTGCGACCAGAAGAACTGTATTAAAGAGTCTTAGAATTAGGAAGACTGAGAATCACTAGCCTTAGACAATAAGAAAACTATTGCTTTCAAGGATAAGAAAGGTATCTAGAGGCTGATGGGTACTACAATCACGAAGTTGCAGAGGAAAAATAAGAAACAATATAAAGATTTATACAACAGTATGTATAGTTTCAATGAAAGACACTGAAGGCTTTTAAGCAGAAACTTTACCTTTTATTTGTTTTTAAATGTGTCCACTACCATGTTCAGCACAGTTGCAGGATAGAGATATAGTATCCCCTGGAACTGGTGTTGCAGGCAGTGTGATCAGCCCATGGTGGTTGCAACCAAACTTAAGAAGTCTTTTGCAAAAGTCCACACTCTTCACCTCCAAGTCATCTCTAGGCCCCAATTATCACCACTTTTAAAGGATCATTATACTCAGAAAGTAAGCTACACAGTACAAATGGAAAAGAAAGGAGGCTAGGGTAGTCATTCAAATGAAAATAAGATATACCTTGTAAAATTGCACAAAGAATTGGAATAGAAAGACTTGAGATTTGAGGTGGAACAAATAGAATTGCTAAGAGTCCATGGAGAATGGAAGCTAAAGGTGATTCCCAGGTGTTTGAGTTTGATAAAGTAGATCAGGAAAACATTAACTGAGATAAAAATGAAGAGGAAAAGAGTAGCAATTATGACAGACCACTTGCCCAGCATGCATTAAAGTGCTTAATTCCTTCCCACAGGACTAGAGAGATGGCTCAGCGATTAAGAGCACTGACTGCTCTTCCAAAGTCCTGAGTTCAAATCCCAGCAACCACATGGTGACTCACAACCATCCATAATGAGATCTGATGCCCTCTTCTGGGGTGTCTGAAGACAGCTACAGTGTACTTACATATAACAAGTAAATAAATCTTTCAAAAAAAAAAAAAAAGAATCCCTTTCCACAAAAGGCCAAGGCTGTAATAATAGTAGTGTGCTTATCTAGCCCAACCTCTAGTTGCGGGGGGGGGGGGGGGTGGTGGCACTGCTCTGCAGTTGCCTTGAAGGTATGGAGTAACATCACAATTTTATATGTGGAGAATTCAAGAAAGAGTTAATATAATATGAAGATCTGGACTGGACATTTAAGGTTATCTAAATAGGTCCGGGCCTGATGATCCATATCTGTAATCCCAGAACTCAAGAGGGAGATGGACTGACAAAGTCAAGGTCAGTCTGATCAACACAGGTTTGCACATCAACCAAAATGTTATCTCAAAAAAACAAACTTGTATGTAAAAGTATCACTTAAAGCTACGATTCCATACTGCAGATTACCCAAGTAATCATACCCAAGTATGATCCAAAAATATAATGCACTATCTTAACAAATTTAAATGTGAAGTCTATAAATGAAATATTTGAAACACCATACACATTAAACCTACTGATCAAACTGGTCCCTTCATTTTATATTTCCCTACATTCTCCAATTCACTCTCCCTCTTGGCTAATCCCATGGTACAACACCCTATTTTGAGTTGTCTGTGTTTGGTTTTGGTTTTTTTGAGGGTGGTTGTCGAGACAAGGATTCACTATGTAACCAGAGTTGTCCTAACCTTGCTTTGTGGAGTAAGCAGACCTTTTTGACTCTGCTTCCATTATGATGGCCTAAGCCATCACCCAATATTCCAAATTCTTAAACTGAAAACCTCAACCCCAAATGGTATCACCTAATTGAATGAAGGAGTGGTGAAAAATCTAACATCAGCAAAAGGATTAAAAGGATTCTCAGTGCTTAGCAACCAAAAATAATAATCAAAATTTAATAAATCTGATGTTCCGAAGGTATTGATCCATACTACATCAGGCACTTTCACTGCATCGGGCAATGCTCTAAGTCCAACATTCACTTCATTCTGCCTGTGCTGTCACAGGCTGTCAACACAAATGAAAACTAAATGTTGCCTCCAACACTTCAGTTTCAGGACTATATTAATGAAGACTATACTATGCTATCAAATACAGTGCTTTAGACAAAATTTTCTGCTTTTAAACATAATGCTTTAATCACAGGAAACAGACTTGTTTCCTATCACCATTCATCATGTACCAAGTATCTGGATTGTATTGTGTTAGAATATGATTTTTAAGAAACATTACTTGAGGGTCAGAGAGATAGGTCAGTCAAGTTAGAGGTCAATCCAGACTCTTTCCCAGGACACATGGGAGGAGAGAGCAACCAAAGTTATCTTCTGACCTCTACATGCAGGCTGTGGCACTCATACCCACACACACAATAAATGGATAGATGGACTAATGAAGGGTGGGTAAAAAAGAAACACACAACTTGAGTTGCTGACTTTAGTTACCTGGGGTTTTTGTTTGTTTGCTTTAAATTAAAAGGTTTACTTAGTTGCTTTTTGGTTGTTTCGGTTGTTTTTAATGGTACTTTTTTTTTTTTTAAAAAGTTTCACATACAACAAACTAGCCTAAAATTCACTACATAGCTGAACTCCTGATCCCCCTGCCTCCTCCTCCCAAGTGCCCAATATTACAAGAATGCACCACTATGGCTGCTGATGATTTTAATTGTTAAATTGTTGGCAGACTTTTCCAACAATTTCTGAAATGGCTTTAAACATACTTCTGCCAACATATGGAAGTCTGTGATCTGTTCTCTCATATAAAAAGGAAGCCACTTGCCGGGCAGTGGTGGCGCATGCCTTTAATCCCAGTACTTGCGAGGCAGAGGTAGGCAGATTTCTGAGTTCAAGGCCATCCTGGTCTACAGAGTGAGTTCCAGGACAGCCAGGGCTATACAGAGAAACCCTGCCTCGAAAACCCAAACAAAAAGGAAGCCACTTTTGCCATGGTACTGATGACTGCCTACTCACAAGTGCTGAGATTACAGGGATTAAAAATAAATAAATTTAATGGAATCAAGACATTTTTAATATTTTTAATGTTTGTGAGTATGAAACTGTACAAATGCATACACAGCATGTGTTTGTGCTGATGTGAGCCTGTGATATATGCTACAACAAGAACTCATGTCCTCTCCATTGCACAACAAGCACCCATAACCACTGAGCCATCTCTCCAGCCTCAAACAACTTTTAATGTATCTTTTAGTGTAAAAATATAAAATTCAGCCATTATCCAAGCTTAATGTTGATTTTTATCTTCAATTAGTGATACAGGAAAAGTGATAACCACTCTCATTTTTAAAAAACCATGTCATGCCAGGCCATGGCAGCGTACACCTTTAATCCCAGCACTCACGAAGCAGAGGCAGGGAGATCTGAAATCAAGGCCTGCCTGGTCTAACACAGTGAGTTCAAGGACAGCCAGGGTTACACAGAGAAACCCTGTCTCAAAAAAAAAATTTTTTTTTTGAAGAGAAAACTAATCAAGAATTTTATTTTTTTTAAGACACCAGATGAGCTGGCTAGAGGTACACCGTCTTTGATCTCAGCACTGGGAAGGTAAAAGCAAGATACCCCCAAGTTCAAAAACAGCCTGTTTTACATAGTGAGTTCCAGGTCAACAAATACATAGGCACAAACACAAAGTGTAAAGGATGTTTCATATTCTAGATTGATCATACTTACGATTTTATACATTCAAACACATTACTTTATTATAAGTTCCATTCATTTACCTTGCTTATTGTAAATATATATTATTTTGATCTAATATGAAAGAGGGTTATTTTGCTTCAACAAAGTAAGATGGTTACTTCTATCAAATAAGCTGGATTGAGAAGAGCCTAAGAGATTAATAAAACAAAATGTGTGAGTCTAAGTGTACACTTCCACAGAATTAAGGGAAGGGTCTACCCTAAATATAGGTGGTGTCCTAATGAAATCAGACAATTAGATGGGAGGAAAAAGAAAAAAGCCAGTGGAGTTAGCCAGTGCAAACATTCTCTGCTTCCCACTTGCTAATGCTTTGAGAGCCACTCTGCTCTGCCCTTGCATCATGATGGACTGAAGATACAGGCTAAAATCTTTCCTTGAAATGGTTTCCTTGAGGTTTTTAATCACAACAAAAGTCTAAAAAATAACTTTAAAAAAAGACTTTCAAGGCTAAGGTATAGTCAGTGTTGTGCTCCTTCCCTAGGTGCCCTATTTTTGTTGCCCTTTGGTCTATCTGAAGCTCCAAAATACATGAAGTAAACCTAGGCTTGATAACATTTGCTTATAGACCTAGAACTTAGGAGGCAAAGGTATACAAGTTCAGGGCTAGCCTGAACTACAGAGTTCAGATCTTCTAAAGAGGGAGTAAGAAGGAAAAGGAACTAAGGGGGAAGAGGAAGAAGGGAAAGAGGAAAAAAGAAATGGAGAGAAGGGAAGAGGAGGGACTGAGGGGGAGGAGATAAAAAGAGGGAGGAGGATTTCCAGAGATTTCCACCAAATCCCAAAGTTCTAGTAGACAGGAAAATTGGGATAAAAGCCACTAGTTTACTGGAACAGAAATCACTTGGCAAAATTCAGTTCGGATACCACCTCAAAAGAAAAAGCGAGAGAAAAAAAAAAGAAAAAAAACAAATTCAATATCTGGTTTTGTGACCTAACCCCTTAGGTAAATTATTTAATTGTACACTGAATGTCTTTCTGTGACTCAAGATGGCTCAGAGGTTAAAAGCACCTACTGCTCTTGTAGATAACTTGGGTTTGATTCCCAGAACCTACAAGTTCCTGGATGATGATTATCAACCTCCAACTGTATCATATTCACCTAGGGGATATAAAATTCAGTTGCTACACAACATGAAAATAAGTTATCTTTTGAAGCAGAATAGTATTTTACTTTTCTCATTAATACCTTAAAAACTAACTGTAAGCCTTGATATGGGTTCAAAAGAAACACTACTTGTATAACCTTGGCGAAACATTTGAAATCCCTATGCCTACATTTTCTGTAAAGTGTGAGTAAACAGGCCTTCCCACACAGGGTGCCCATGAGGACTAAAACTTAAGGCTCAAAATAGCGTAGAACATGGTATAAAACACTGAAAACATTACTTAGTAGTTATTAGGATTCATTCATTGCTGAACATGATCGAATACCCTGTAATCTTAGCATTCACCAGTCTGAGGCAAGAAACCACAGAAATTTCAAGGCCATATGGTAAGATCCTGTCTCAAAAATATCTAAAAGATTGTCTACAACAACAAAGTTTTAATGGATAAATATTCCAGGTATAGTGAAATATACCTGTGATCTCAGCAACAGAGAGGCTGAGGCAGGAGGATTTGTAAATTCCAGGCCAGATTAGGCTACAAAGCAAAGAATGGAGAAGGGGAGAGAAGAGAGGGGGAGAGGAAAGGGGGGAGAGGAGAGAAAAGGTAGGAGAGGACAGCTATGGCTATCTTTATTCTTAAATACTTAAATCCTTCTCTGAAGATATACAAACCCAATTAGTATATAAAAATATCCTATTAGTCATTAGAGAAAGTATATCAAAAACTGTTTGCAAACAGACCACTAGGGGCTGGAGAGACAGCTCGTTGGTAAGAGCCCTTGCTACTGCAAAGGTTAGGTTACCTGCACCCACATCAGACACCTCACAACTGCCTGTAACTTCAGTTCCATGGGATCCGGTGCCTCTGGCCTCTAGCATGCACTTACACAAACACACACAAATGATTTTTAAAAAATAAAATAAAAAGCAGGGTATTTGTAGCCCTTTAATCTTGGCACTCAGGAGGCAGAGGCCAGCATGGTTTACAGAGTGAGTTCCAGAACAGCCAGAGCTACAGAGAAACCCTGTCTGGAAAGCTCAAGAATGTTATTGGGATGGGGGCCTAGAGATTTTGCTAAGAGCACTGGAAGCTCTTCCAGAACACCTGGGTTTCTCAGTTCCCAGCATCCACATGGCAGTTCACCTGTGTCTGTAACTCCAATTCCAAAGAATTCAATGCCCTCTTCTCATTAGACACAAAGATGGTACACATTTGCATATTTACAAATATGCAGTCAAAATGCATACATATAAAAAAATTTTACTATGCTAACTGAAAGACCAGTGAAAAGCATAAACAATAAACAGAGGTGAGGTTATAGCTCAGCACTTGTCTCAAATATGATTAAAGTTCATCCTTTAATATGGACCCTAAAAAAGAAAAATAGCAGAACACCTCACTTCCCCAAGTCATCCAGTAGCTGGAAAGTTAGTAAGTCTATTGAGTACACATAAATACAGAACACGACCTGCTCTAGGAGACCCAAGCAGATTGTGGTTAGCTGATACGGACAGGTATTTAGTGAAAAACCTAAAGGGAGCCAAAACATGTTACGCTTTTTTCTTTTTTTTTAAAGAATAGTATTTATTTATTAAAGATTTATTTATTACTATATCTAAGTACACTGTTGCTGTCTTCAGGCATACAAGAGGGTGTTAGATTTCTTTTACGGATGGTTGTGAGCCACCATGTGGTTGCTGGGATTTGAACTCAGGATCTTACAGAAGAGCAGTCAGTGCTCTTAACCACTGAGCCAGCTCTCCAGCCCTAAGTTTTCCTGATAACGTATTTTGGGAAGGTTTCTGAGACTTTTTACAGAATAGGATGAAAGGCAAACAAATAAGTTAGCTGCTTCCTTCAAGGAAAAAAAATTCTAGCATAGCAAATCAAACTTTGAACTGGGGAAGCAAAGTTGTATGTCTTAAAAAAAGTAAAAAATAGTTCGAGGCCAGCCTGGTCTACAGAGTGAGTTCCAGGACAGCCAGGGCTACACAGAGAAACCCAAAAACCAAAACAAAAAAAAAGTAAAAAATACAATTTCAGATTGGCATGAATGGAATCCAGGTTAATACTATTAACAAAAACAAGAAATAGAATGAATAGCTTAGGATAATGTAATAAAAATAAAACACTGTCAAACACTGACATATAAACTGAATTAAGTAAATTCTTACTACTATATATAACTTTACATACAACTTCACAATTAACATCATTTCCATCAGTTTAATGAAAAGAAAGTTTAAGTTTTAAGGCAAAGAAAATTAGGGTACATACACAATATCACATTTCCTTTTTCTAGATACCTCATATCCTCAAAAATTGCCCTTTTCTTACAACATACCTGCATCTAAATAAACTATTATATCAAAGTCTCCTCAAGGCCTGTGACATAGCTTCCCAGGTAAAGTCACTTGCTGCAGATCTAATGACCTAAGTTGGTTGGCCGAGATACACATACTGGAAAGAACTAAATTTCTGAGAGCTGTCCTGACTTTCGCATCAATGTAGATGTGCAGACATCTATACACACACACACACACACACACAGAGTCTTGTATTATAAGTGACACAGACAAGACCAATTACAGGTGTGGACCTGTAATTCCTCTGAGGCGGCAGAAGCAAGAGGATCTCACCCACAGCTTTAAAAACAAAAATCTATGTAGTAATTTCAGTCCAAAAGCAGAAAGAAAAGCACTAATATTTAGATCCACATCTATAAGAAACTATATGGCTGAAAACCACATTTTAATTTGTAACTAAAAGCAAAGATCATCCAAATAGTTATCAACAAATAGCAAAACTAAACAGCAGCTTTTTTTTTTCAACCTCTATAGTATAATCAGGGTTAACCCAAGAGGAATGATGTACAGGAAATAACACCAAGGAAAATGTTCAACTAGAAGGACAGTATAAGAACTAAGAGTACTGATGGGGCTGGGTCTAGACTTTGTCTAGCATAGCTGAGTAAATGAGTTTAAAGCACAGTAATTAAGAGTACAGACTGGGCTGGGGGTACTACTCAGGGTGAGAGCTTGTCTAGCATGAAAGCACATCCTCAATACAAAATAAAACAAAAACCATCAGGGGGATTAAAAGTATGGGCAGAGTCAGATCACTTAGATTCTAATTCTAAGCAAGCAACTCTTTCTCACACCACTAATTACACTACTCTCCTCATAGTATTAAGAATAGATATCATGTAAAAGGAACAAAACACGACACCATAATCTATAACTGCTAGTTACTGTAATTACTGGAAAAACTCATTTAGGACAAGAATAAAAGGAACTAGAAGGGGGGAAGGTTTGAGGGGGTCTCCTCTGCCCCCCATTTTTTGAGCTTGACTGCTCTGAAACTGTAGACTAGACCAGCCTGTCTCTTGAATACTGGGATAAAAGGCTCACAACACCACTCAGCACCTACTTCAATTTCTTTCTCACATTAAAGATACACACTTTTATACAAATAACTTCAAAAGTCAAATAACAGAATACAGGCTCTCCCAAGTTATAAGACAAATGTTCTCATCCTCATTAAATTTTACATAAATTAAGACAAAACCAATTAAAATACTGCACACAAGACCTGGAATGGCGGAGGCAGGAGGATTTCTGAGTTCGAGGCCAGCCTGGTCTACAAAGTGAGTTCCAGGACAGCCAGGGCTACACAGAGAAACCCTGTCTCGAAAAACCAAAAAAAAAAAAAAAAAAAGAATATAGAGAACTGAACTCTAATTCCAACTTCAGAGCAGAAAATAAATGTTAAACATGACTATCTGAATACTAACTTCTAGACTACCACTTCTTTTGATTTAAGGAAACTAACATAATTCAACAGGTTAGCATAACTGTTTAGAAATAATTTACTGAAATTATAAAACCTTGGAAAAATGTTGAAAAAATTACAATTTTCTACCTTAGAAAAGGTATTAAATAAACTAAATGCAGCTATATTAATCTCTTTACTAATGGTTGAATTAAAAAAAAAAACTCCAGAATGCCCCAACACACTGAAAAATTAAATGTAATAACTAATAGCAAATAAAAACAGTCCAGGTTGAAGAACTGGCCCAGTGGTTAAGAGCACATACTGTTGTTGCAAATGATCTGAGTTTGACTCCAGGCACCCACATCAGGCAGCTGACAACTGCTTATAACTTCAACTTCAGGTGATTTAATACCCCTCCAACCTCCCCCTCCAGTAAGTAATAATTAAAATAAATATACATATAGAACAGAGAGAATTACTAAAGATTCCTACATTTGTTAAAAGAATTTTAACTACAGCAAATACTATCCAAAACTTAAGAAAAAGTCTATGAACTTAAGCCAGCAGGAGGAATAGAGTTTATATATACATATGTGTATGTATGATATGCATATTACTATATGTATATCATATATATATCTTCATTTATATGTATATAATATAATCTTTTCTATAAAAATACATATTTCTATTCTATATATATATATATATATATATATATATATATAATAAGAGACTAAGTCAGGGGCTGGAGAGATGGCTCAGCGGTTTTGAGCACTGCCTGCTCTTCCAGAGGTCCTGAGTTAAATTCCCAGCAACCACGCAGAGGCTCACAACCATTTGTAATGGAATCTGATGCCGCCTTCTGGTGTGTCTGAAGTCAGCAACAGTGTACTCACATAAACTAAATAATTAATTAAGAAAAAAAAAAGATTAAGTCAACTTGCTCAGTTCTTGCTTTTTCCCAATAATCTTCAACTGAAGAGTATGAATACAAACTGCTTCAATAAATTGTTTCAAAAACTTGTCAGTAATGGAACATGGAAGAGTTGTGCCTTAAAACAAGCTATTTCTTAAGATATCAAATTTAAAGCCAAACTTGCATTATTTTGTTACACTACCTCTAAACTAGATCTCTAAGCTGTTGAGTAATGCAACCTAAACTCACACTTAGAAAATAAACTAGGAATTAAGACGCGTAACATTTACAATGTAAAACCAACCAGATGTGAATTGTGTAGGATTTTTCTACATTTCTACTATTCTATTATTCATAAAGCATAATGTGACTACTGACCAGATGGATTTAGGTTTTTTCAACTTTAAAAATAAAAAAAAAAATTTTAATAAGACTGTAATGCCTGAAACATTTGCAAACCTTAAAAATCTTCTCCATTTCAATTTACTATATAGCTAAATGGCTGGCTATTTTCAGACTATCCAGAAATTTAATCAAAAACAATTTTTTCAAGAAATTGAAAGGTTTCCAAAAATAACACTGGATCAATTTGACTCATTACAGATTACAAATGAACATCTAATTTGCTCACCATAGAAGTACTTACAAATTCCAAAAGGACTGCACAGGAAGGTGTTGATTTTTTTCTCTATAAGCTTTATGTTTTCCAGTTTGTTTTTTTATTTTGTATCCTCTGAAATATCCAAGTTCTTTGAAGATACTTAACCTATGACTATTTGACATAGAGTTACTTGAAGTCAGCTACCCATATTTATTTTGAAGTTTTCATAAGGCTAGATCCAGAATTAGCCAAGTTCCTTGGATTCAAGAGCAAGGTCTTCTTTACTATTCCATGTATTTGTCACTGTTGTACTTATCCACTCCAGAAGAAATATCCAATTATGTGCCAAAAAGCAGAAACAAAAAGAAAAATTTCACATCTGAGGATTACTTCTAACCATCAGCGTATATAGACAAATAGCTATCTCAATACTACCATGCTGGTGTGAAACTGGAACATCTTACATTCCCAAGGAAATAAAAGATAAAAAGAAAAAAACTCTGTATTCTTTCAATGTCTTCATTTAGAAAAGCTGTCCCATTGTAATATGAAAAAAGATGAAGTCAAAAATTACTAAAACTTTTAATAAAGGTAAAAAGAACTGCCACAAAACTTCAGCAATATTTAAACAGTAATTTGAAACTGCTGAAACTACTTGGTACACAAATCAAACATATCTTACAGTTTTGGCTGAAGAACACCAACAGGAGAGGGGGAAGAGACAAAAATAACACCAGAAGAAATACTTTAACCACTTATATAATCCGCTTGAACCAAAATACTGAAGAAATGGCTGGGTCTTTTAGTAGCTCGTTGAATTTGTTCACTACTATCAATTCACTTCAGAGATGATTCTTGTCAATTTTAATAAACTTCTGGGGCAAAATTGCCCAAAACAAAAACAAAACTGTAATTCCAAAATGGCCACTTGAAATATCCGGGGCCTTTTAAACAAAACCTAGATGATGATCTTCATATCTGCCAAATTCAATTCACCTGTAAAAGTTGTATTAAAAAAAAAACAAACAAGTCAGTTTTTATTTTCAAATCAAAATTAAACCCCACTTTGGAAAAATTTAACTTCTGGAAAAAAATTTTATCCACATAGTCCTAAAAAGAGAGCTGGGGGGGGGGGGGAGTCGTTTCCTAGCACTCGATGAAAGTCTACTGAAGGAAGCGGGAGGAAAACTGTAGGTGACGGTATCACTGAGGACGAGTTCCGGTTTGAACTGGGAACTGGGTGCAGGTAGAATACTGGAGGTTGCATGTGCCAAACTTAAAACTTTGAGCAAATATTAAAACTATGAGATTGGCACACGGTCTTCCCATTGATCTTCCCTAATTTTATCCCATGTGCCAAAGGAAAACAAATGGACAGGTGGTGGCTGCCACGGAGCGTTAGTAAACCTAACTCCGAGAAAGAGAAGCACAAGGAGAATGACGCTCCTTCCAAAATGCGATCTCTGAGAGAATGGAGCGGCTGGATTTTACCCACTGAGGCAGAGAAGGAAGGTGGGAGGGGAGCGTGGCTAAGATTCGCCCGAGGGGCGACTTCCCAGCCTCAGCAGCGGTGGGCTAAAGGTGCACGTTCCCGTTCCCTTGGATTAAGCAAACAGGTTTCGGCCAAAACTCAAGGTGTGGGAGGTTACGGGACGCGACTCGTCCACCACATTAAGGACCGTGTCCTCCCCCGGGAAAAAAAAATAACAGGTCCCGTCCGTCGGACTCGGAGCCGACACGACTTCGGAGCGCAGGTAGCGCTCGCCTCGGCGAGCAACAACCACGGCAACTGCCACGGAGCCGGGCGCGGCGGGGAGGGCGAAACGCCGCCGAGTGCACGGCGGGAAGGCCACACTCGGCCGCGGCTCCCACGGCCGCGGGCCGGCTCGGCGGTGCCCAGGAAGGCGCGCGCCGGGGCCTGAGGCAGCCGGACGCCGCGGGCGCCCCGGCCGTTCCCGGCCTCCGCCGAGCACCCCCCCCACCACCACGGCCGCCGAGGCCCGACGCCCACCTCGCCCCACAGCCGCCGCCTCCGCTCCGCCGGGCTGAGTCAACGCCGAGGGCGGGCGCCCCGCGCCTCACGCCGCCCTCCGGCCGCCCGCGGCCTCACGCCTCGCGCCACCAACGCCGCTCCCGACCCCTCAAGCCCCAACGCCGACACGGGCACCCCCTGGTCCCCGGGACTCCCGTACGGGGCCCAGGGGGCTGCGTTACCTTCTGCCCCACCAGAGGTGCCCCTGGCCTGGGGGTGCCGCTGCGCTCGATCCCGGGAGGAGGTTTTCGGTACTTTGAATAATCCCCTTTTGCCGCTTTTCCCTCCCCCACAACCAGTCTCAGTCCCAAAATGGCGCCGACCCGATCCGCAATGTTCTGGGCCAAGTCTCGCGAGATTGTGGAAGGTGGCGAGGCGGGGAAGGAACCGGAGAGGTTGAGAAGTAAGAGAAGGAAGGCGGGGCGAAGGGGAAAGAGGAGGAAGAAAGGGTGTGGAAGCAGCCGTGCAAACGAACCCACTGGGCGGGGCAGTAGGAGGAGGGCCTCCACCACAGAACCTTCTGGCCCGAGTAACCGCTCACGCCCCGTCAGAGAAGCTCCGCCCTCTACGTCGGCGCCTGGGGGAGGGGAAGGGGCGGGGCTAACCCGGAGGCGGGGCTTTGAGGAGGACCCGGAGACTGGGCCGCGCGCGGGGTGACGGGGAGTCGGGCGGGGGAGCGGGGGGCGGAGGCTCGGCGCGGTGACGTCAGGAGCAGCTGGAGCCGGGGATTACCCCCTGCTGCTGACGTGAGGACGGTGAACAATCCGGAACGTTCGGTGGAAGGGGGAATTCCCGGCCGTTCCCTGAGGAGCGCCTCTTTGCAGCCGCGGGCCCTCCCCGAGCTCGGGACGGTGGGGTGGAGAGCACGAGCGCGGGCGGGCGGGCGGGCGAGCGGGCGGACTGGCGGGCTCGCAGGGCGCTTGGCGCTCCTGAGTCTGCCGGGCCGCGAAGCCCGGAACGGCCGGCGGCGGGCGCCGTTCGGCTCGGCCTGAAGCGGCGGCGGCGACGGTTCGCAGGCCGCTCGGCGCGGGCTCTGAGCGCTACGTGGGCGGAGCCGGCCCAGCCTGAGTGATTGGGCGCCGCGGCCGCGCGGCACGCGGAGCGCGCGGGACGTTAACACGCGGAAGCCGGGTTAGGGAGGCGCGCGAGGCTTGTCTGCAAGCCACGGTTTCCCCGGAGTGCAAAGGGCTGCCGGATAGCATCGCGCTAGTAATTCGTATTTCTAATAACTCCAAAGGAAAGTTGTTCTCCTGGGAATCCGCATAGCTCAAACGATTGTTTTTTAAAATATATGTTACGGTATTCACTTTCCCTACGTGTCGCCAAAGATTCGCCCTGAAGATTTCATTCCCAAAGGAAAAAAAGTATAAGAAACGAGGGGGATGCGTCCTAAAGAGGGAAAATAAATAATGCCTCTACCTTCTACCGAACCACAGGAGCATCATTTCCTAGAAACTTTTACATGCTTTATAGGGTTTGTAGTTTAGTGCGTTGCCCCTATAAGTTCGCCGAAACACCACTGCAATGTAAACTCACCTTAATGTATACCCATCTTGACCCCTAGGTACAAAGCAAAAGGGCTTAAAACTAAAGGATGCTTCTTTAATCGTCCAATGTCTAAGATGTGTTTTCTCGTTTTTTACTTAAGAAGGTCCAGTTACTCCCTGGACCTTGTCTACTACCTACCAAGTTTAAACTTCTGTTTGTTTTAGGTGGGTTTGTATACGGGAATACGGGGCGAGTGGCGATTGTTGCTGTCTCTAAGGAGCTATGTAGATAACCTTGAAAGCCCGATCCTTCTGCCTCTGCTTTACAAATGCTGGGGTCACAACCATGTCCCACCACGCCTAGCTCTGCTTTAGGTCTTAATCCAAACTCTTTCCACCACACCAGACTTGGGTCTGTGAAAATTACATATTTAAAGAGAACCTGGGTTGCTTTTGATTTTAGCTAGGATCTCAGCTATGTAGCCCATGCTGGCCTGTAGTTCTCCTTACCCCTTCAAAGCCACACCACCTGGTTTCTATTTCTAAGAATTGATATCAAACTGGGCAGAACAGGAAGAGGGGGAAATTTATGGGGATATGAGAAGAAAAAGAAGCCCCTTTCACCAAGAGTCAGGAATTTAATACGATGAACAACACCTGCCACGAAGGGCACTTTTTATAGAAAACTATTCCAAGAAAGTTAAAATATCCCGGGGTTGTGGCTTACACATGTAATCCCAGCACTCTCTATGAGTTCAGATTAGCCCGGTGAACATAGCAAAATTCCAGGCTAGTCAGGGCTACAAATGAGACCCTCCCTCAGTTTTAAAAGAAGAATGTTAAAATAGCAATGAACTGTGAATAGGTAAGAACATGTAACCTTCAATATGGTCTGACTCTTTCCTTTCCCAGATATTTTTCTAGAAATTTGAAACAAGAAACAGAAACAACATTCTAACTTCTCTTACAACCCTAGTGATTTAGGGTTTAACTTTGGTGGGAGAGGGGTCCAAGACAGTGTTTCTCTGTGTAACCTGGCTGTCCTAGAACTCACCCTGTAGACCAAGCTGGTTTCCAACTCAAGAGATCTTCCTGCCTCTGTCTCCCCAAGAGCTGGGATTAAAGTCGAGCACCACCAGACTGGGTTTTAACCTTTTCAACTGTTAACTGCTCAGTGTATCTCAAGAACCACCCTGTGATCTTACTTCAATTCTGTAGCAAGCCTTTACAACTCAACTTCAAAGCACACCAAAATCTTATATAGATAGTGTAAAGGCTATGAAGCGTGCTAGACCTGAAGCCCACAGCCTTGCTCCTGCATGTGGTGGTCTTTCACTGAGCCCCTCGTTTTACCCACTGGAGGTAAGGGAGGATCTTCACAATACTCTACGTACCTGCCAAACACGTGTTACTTGTGTAATCACAGAAAAACCAAGTTAAATACAAGGACCTATTAGCAGTTCCACCAGACGGCCCATTATTTTCTTTTCCTCAGTTAAGGAAGTCTACACAAGGCACATCAACTAAGAGATTACAAGTGGACACAACATTATACCTTCTGGTGGAAGAGATCTTTCACTTCTGTAACCAAGTTCTCTATGAGATTTTTCTCCTTTGTTCACAAGAAATGTTAAATTAGTTCTTACAGTAACTTTAGATATATTAGCCACATGCATCAACTAATATAACCCAAAATCATATCAGCCCAAATATACAATGCTGTATAAACTAAGAATTTTTTTTCCCCAAATTACAGGTAAGAGTGAAAACTGGGGAACTGAAAAGTCCACCAACTGAGAACTGGTACTCACATGGGAGACCCTGATCCTGAAACTCTAGAGTCACAGAAATGGGTTTGTTTTCTACTCCAATTACAGGTTTAAAAGGCAGAATTTTGAAAGTCAAGCAAAGTCAACATTTATTCAAAGAGGACAATTTTATTAGGGTTTAAAAGAAAAACCTGCAGGCAGGTAAGCTATCAGTCTCAGCAGCTGCCCAGATGTGAAGGAATTGATAAGGAAAAAGGCTTTGACTTAAGACAGCATGGAGGTCAGACACATAGTGGACAGGAAAATAGAGAAGTAGAATGCTCAGAACCAGAAAAGACAGGAAAAGCTCCAGGGGCTAGGGATTCTGGGAAGTAAAAGGGCATTCATATCTCATTAAAGGAAAAATCTTCCACCATCTTCTTGAGGGGAGTAAGACAGTTTTTTTTTTTTGGTTGGTTTTTTTGTTTGGTTGGTTGGTTTGGTTTGGTTTTGAGACAGGGTTTCTCTGGGTAACAGCACTGGATGTCCTGGAAATTGCTTTTAGACCAGGCTAACCTGAAACTCACAGGGATCCGCCTGCCTCTGCCTGCAGAGTGCTGGGATTAAAGGCGCGCAGCACTACCACCTATTCTAGAACCTTTCTTCTTGACCACAAAGAAACAAATGTTCTCATAATGGGCCTTTATGGTCTCTATGTCAGTATGATCTTGCAGCCCCATAAAAAATAATAAATAATTTGAATAGTCATCACAGCAGAACTTTTGCATTATACATTTGATGTGCATATACTTGTATATATGAAATAGTATAGATCTTAATATACTATTCTATGATTAATATTTAAAACTTAATTTTCACACTGATGGGATGGCTCAGCAGGTAAAGGCGTTTACAGTCCAAACTGACTTCAATCCCTGAAACCCATATTGTGGAAGAAGAGAACCCACCTCCTACAAGTTGTTTCCTAACCAAAACACAAACTCACTCATGCATACATGTGCGTGTGCACGCGCGCACACACACACACACAAATACCATAATAAACAAGTAAAATAAACTTCCCCCAAAGTGTGCAACAAATAAAAAGTAAAATACATATTTGAAATAAAATACTTATGTGGGAAACCTTTAAAAATTGTTTTGAAACCCGATGTTCCTCTTCTGTGTTCTCACTAGAAAGCCCTATCTACTTCCACATGTGATCTTTAAAAAAAAAAGTAGATCCTAGAAAGTGGGTCTCCTCAAGAGCAGTAAAGGATCTTAATTTAACCTCTCTGAGCTGTATCTCTCCAGCTCCTATCTGCTGTGTGTTTACCTGTCTTTCCCGACCGGACTCAAAGATCCTGAAAAGCAGTTTTAACTTCTCTCCGCTTATCCACAGCAACCAGTACAGTCTCAGCCAAGCTCTGAATTCCCAGGAATGTTTGTTGAATGCATGGCTTCCCACTGTGAAGATTAACTTTAATTGCCAACTTGATTGAACTGAAGACTGCCTACAAGATTAATAAAGCACACCTCTGAGGGTGTCTGTGAGGGCAATTACAGAGATCAAGAGGGCTCTGACCTAATGAATGGATTAGCCATTGATGATTTCATTAATATGATGAATGCCATTCTTGGGAGGTAGGAGGTGGGGTTGTGCCCAGTGTGCTGTATTTTGCCCGAACCCTTTCCCGTCTCCCCTGCTTTGCTTCCCAGTTACTACGATAAGCTTCTGCTCTGCCCAGTTCCAGCTTCCCTCTAACGCCTGGCACCGGTAACGGCAGAGACTAGCACACCCGCCTTTAGACTTTGTGTTAACTACACACTGTCAGTACTCAGGATTTCTGTTATCCTTGAAAGCTCTACCCAAGAATTCCTTCCCATACCTGCTCCGCTTCTCAGTCTTACTATCTTCAAAGACCCAGTTGAAGCAACAACACCCTGCAAGATAAAGCAACCGTGTCCTCTGAGACTATATGCACATTGTATCTGACCTCCTTTGTAACCTTTCCCGATAGAGGTTATGGGACACTGCTCCTTTTTACATTCTCTTTTAATATCTTGCACTCCCCCCTCCACCTGATAAGACCTTGCTATGTAGCTGTGGCTATCCTTGAACTTTCCCAATCCTGCCTCTGCCTTCCAAGTGCTGAGATTATGGGCATGTTTAACAAGTCTGCCTTTCAGGGACTTAGTTCTATTCATCTGCTTTGCCCCGCCAGTGTTCAACCCATAGTAGAATTCAATAAAAGTTTTTGCTATGCAATTCAAACTGGCCCCACACTCATACTCTATCTGCCTCCACCCCTTGAGTGCCAGGATTATAAGCATGTACCCCCTTCCTCCCCATGCATGGCTAGTAAGTTGAGTTTTACAACTTACTGATGCTTGGAGCCCCCTTAGTATATTCCTAGTCAGGCGATGGAAGCACCTGGTACCTACACAGCTCCTGTTCTATCATTAGCAGACCAGTCTCCAAGGTTACTGACAAGGTACAATACGAAGAAGTCTCCCCATCTTTTCACTGTTGAGGTTCTGCCTCTCCACAGATAATTGAAAGGGAAGCTCCAATGTTTTATATGGAGAAAAATCAGAAACAGAGAGTTTCTCCTTGGCATATCTACATTCTCCTTACTTCCTGGCAAGTTTCAATGAGTTCCTCTCCTCAAAGGGTGGCACAAAGGCAGAACTCTTGATCTGTCCAATGCAGTGTCCCCAGCACCTAGTATGAGGCTGGCCTAGAGTAGGCGATACGTTATAAAGAATGAATGATTAATAAACATTATTATGTATTATTTATTTCGCCATAGTGGGGCTTGATACATACTAGGCAAATATTCTAGTACCAATTTATATTCCAAACCCAAGTTTGTTTTTTTTTTAAGAACGATTTCAGGAATACAGTGTTGTGGTTTTGCTTTAACTGTCACTGTTACAGTGTTGTGGTTTTGAAGTTTTTCTTTGTTTTAGCTATCATTGTGAGGAGGCTAAAGAGATGTCTCAACCACTCCTGGGCATATACCCAGAAGATGCTCCAACATGTAATAAGGACACATGTTCCACTATGTTCATAGCAGCCTTATTTATAATAGCCAGAAGCTGGAAAGAACCCAGATGCCCCTCAACAGAGGAATGGGTACAGAAAATGTGGTACATCTACACAGTGGAGTATACTCAGCTATTAAAAACAATGAATTCGCCGGGTGGTGGTGGCGCACGCCTTTAATCCCAGCACTTGGGAGGCAGAGGCAGGAGGATTTCTGAGTTCGAGGCCAGCCTGGTCTACAAAGTGAGTTCCAGGACAGCCAAGGCTACACAGAGAAACCCTGTCTTGAAAAACAAAAAAAAAAAAAACAATGAATTCATGAAATTCTTAGGCAAATGAATGGGGCTAGAAAATATCATCCTAAGTGAGGTAACCCAATCACAAAAGAACACACACAGTATACACTCGCTGACAAGTGGATATCAGCCCAAAACCTCGGAATACTCAAGATACAACTCACAGACCACATGAAGCTCAAGAAGAAGGAAGACCAAAGTGCAGATACTTTGATCCTTATTGGAAGGTGGATCAAAATACCCATGGCTCACAGCCAACCAATAAACTGAGCACAGGGTCCCCAATGGAGGAGCTAGAGAAAGGACCCAAGGAGCTGGAGAGGTTTGCAGCTCCGCAGGAGGAACAACAATATGAACCAACCAGTATCCCCAGAGCTCCCAGGGACTAAACCACCAACCAAAGAGTACACATGGAGGGACCCATGGCTCCAGCTACATATGTAGCAGAAGATGGCCTTGTAGGACAACATCAGTGAGAGGAGAGGCCATTGGTCCTGTGAAGGCTTGATTCCCCAGAACAGGGAAATGCAAATCAGGAAATTGGAGGGGGAGAGGGTGAGCAGGAGGAGGGAGGATGGGATGGGGGTTTTCGGAGGGGTAACAAGGAAAGGGGATATCATTTGAAATGTAAATAAAGCAAATATCTAATAATAATAAAAAAAAGATGTCTCAGTGGCAAAGAAAACTGACAGAATGTCTAGAGGATCCACGCTCAATTCTCAGCACCCACATGGCAGTTCACAGCTCTCGTTACAAGGGATCCGTGAGTTCTTCTGGCCTCCCCAGGCACTGCACACATATGTGATGCACAGACATACATGCAGACAAAACATGTTAAAAAAATACAATTTCCCTTGGTCTTTGGGTTTTTCATGTCTGAAACCTGGATAGGTAATCATTCCTTTTTAAATTAAAGTTTGCAAATTTATTACTTGAAAACTTATATGTATGTACAATGTATCTTGATCACATCTACTTCCAAATCCCTCCTTCCAATACCACCACCACCCCCCAACACATTTCCCCAACTTCATGTTCTCATTTTTTATTATTAACAGTCCACTGAGTCAAAGTAGCTAGGTCTATATGGGCATAGATGTGGGGTCATCCCCTGTGATATGGGCAACCTACCCAGTGGCCACTCCCCCAGAGAAAAGGGAATACCCCTTCCCCAGCAGTAGTTACTCTTAGCTGAGGATAATTCACCTGTCATGGTGGTCAACATAATAGTTAGGAAGAGGGATGTGACGCAGCTGGTAAGGTGCTTACTAGCACTCATAAAGCCGTGGGTTCAATCCCTAGCACTTAAGAAGTAGAGGCAGGAGGATTCATTGTTGACCTTGAATGAAACCGTGTCTAAAATTTTTTTAAAGAGTTTTTTTTGTTTGTTTGTTTTGTTTTTAACATAAGCATCTTTTTTAAAGATTTATTTATCTTTTATTTATATGAGTACACTGTAGCTATAATCAGGCACACCAGAAGAGGGCATCAGATCTCATTACAGATGGTTGTGAGCCACCATGTGGTCGCTGGGATTTGAACTCAGGACCTCTGGAAGAGCAGTCAGTGCTCTTAACTGCTGAGCCATCTCTCCAGCCCTCTAAAAATTAATGAATAAAAAAATTGCAACTTTGATGGGATCTAAAAGTCACACAACACACACACACACACACACACACACGCGCGCGCGCGCACACACACACACACATGCACACACACGAGTAAAGCTTTGGAAACTTTATTGAGTTAATGGCCGCCCATTGCTTTTATGTGAAAACCTTCACAATTATTCACCTCAAACAAACTCACATTCCTTACAACATCAAGATCAATTGCCTAATAAGCTTGTAAGAAACTGACAGGTCAAAGAACATGATCAAAGGAAGCTATAGAAGGAAAAGTAAGAATCTCTCCTTTAAGAATCTCTATCCACTGGGCGGTGGTGGCGCACGCCTTTAATCCTAGCACTTGGGAGGCAGAGGCAGGCGGATTTCTGAGTTCGAGGCCAGCCTGGTCTACAGAGCGAGTTCCAGGACAGCCAGGGCTATACAGAGAAACCCTGTCTCGAAAAACCAAAAAAAAAAAAAGAATCTCTACCCAGAGCTGGGCAGTGGTGGCACACACCTCTAATCCAAGCCCTGGGAGGCAGAGGCAGGCAGATTTCTGAGTTCGAGGCCAGCCTGGTGTACAGAGTGAGTTCCAGGACAGCCAGGGCTACAGAATCTCTACTTAGGATTCGGGCTTATGTTTCTGAATTAGCACAGTCATGGGTCAACTCAACATTAGTGTATAGGAGCTGTGGACACTGTGAGCCTTGGGGACTGGACTAAGGTGGCAAGTGCTTTTACACAGGGAGCCATCTTGTGGCCCACTAACTGACTTTTGTTAAAGCTTCATAAGAATTTGTTGGATCTTGTAGGGATGTCTAAAATCCCAGCACTCAGAAGGCAGAGCAATAAAAAGTTCCTGAGCAGCCCAGACCCCACAAGATTCTAGCTCAAAACAACAAAAATTCAAACAGTGCTAAAATTATGCACAGGAAAGTAAGGTCTCAATGTATACTTCTGAACTAAATACTATAAGTTTGTTGTGATTTCTCCTCAAGCAGAAACAATGCATTCACAGACACATGTATTTTTGTAAAATTGGGGTTTTCTTCTACACAATAAATACTCTGCAATTTGATTTTTCCATATGTATTAGTCAAGGTTATCTAGAATCACAGAACTTATGGAATGTCTCTATTTATTAAGAAAAATTACTGGAATGACTTACAGTCTACAGTCCAACTAACCCAAAGATGGGCAGCTGTGAATGGGAGGTCCAAGAGTCTAGTAGATGCTCAGCCCCGGAAGGCTAGGTGTTTCAGCTGGCCTTCTGTATAAGCTGGAATTCTGAAGAAGTAGGCTCCAACAGATATGCTGGCAAGTAAGAAACTTTCCTTCCTCTGATATCCTTATATAGGCCTACAACAGAAAGTACGGTACAGATTAAAGGTGTCTACCACCATGCCTACACCTATTTGGAACTTGCTCTGTCCCAGGCTGGCCTTGAACTCAAAGATCTATTTTCCTCTGTCTCCTGGATTAGAGGCATATATATCACTTTGCCTGGGCCTAAACTTTTCATGGCCACTATGCATCAAGATCCAGATCTAGGGGCTGGAGAGATGGCTCAGTGGTTAAGAGCACTGCCTGCTCTTCCAAAGGTCCTGAGTTCAAATCCCAGCAACCACATGGTGGCTCACAACCATCTGACGCCCTTTTCTGGTGTGTCTATAGACAGCTACAGTGTACTTACATATAATAAATAAATAAATCTTTAAAAAAAAAAAAGATCCAGATCTAAATCCTATGTCTTTCAGCCCCAAGATCTGGATCACAGGTGTGCCTTCCATTTCTAGATTGTAGTTCATTCCAGATATAGTCAAGTTGACAGCTGGGAATAGCCGTCACAATCTACCCCTTGTCAACACAAATCACATCTCATGTCCAAATGAGAACAATAACCAGGTCATAAATACACCTAACATAAAACTATCCTTCACATAATTGCACTGTAAATTCAGAATAGGTCAATGTCCCTTTTGGAAACATCCTTTTAGTAACAAAATAAAACGGAAGCATTCATATTACTTTATAATCCTCATGTCTGCAACTGGTCACGTGGCCTTAAATGGAATTTATAACTACCTTCCTTTACTACCCATTCTGTATTTTCTCCATCTTCTGTAAGCATCTCAGAAGATCTTGGCTATTTTCCTGGAGGATTGACCCATACCTTCATTTCTGGTGGGTCTATGTCCTTTGTCATCCTGCTTGGATTAGGCTGTTGTAGTTTCCTATTGACTTATTTTTTTTAAGGTTTATTTATTTATTATATGTAAGTACACTGAAGCTGTCTTCAGACACTTCCAAAGAGGGCACCAGATTTTGTCACAGATGGTTGTGAGGCACCAGGTGGTTGCTGGGATTTGAACTCAGGACCTTTGGAAGAGCAATTGGTGCTCTTAACTGCTGAGCCATCTCTCCAACCCTCTCATTGACTTTAATCACAGACCAAGGTAGTACTAAGAGACACCCTAAGGTATCTCCTGCACTCCAGACATAATCCTTCTTACCTCTGTTGTGGAGAGGCAATCTAATTTCCCCATGGTAATCTGGACCTATCACCCCTCCTAACACTGTTATTCCTTTCTTATCTTGTTGGTTTAAGGGTGTTAGAATCCCAAAAGGACCAGGGGGAAGTCTGAGCTTCCAGTTCAATGGAATGTTTGTTGTGGCTCCTGGTAGGAGCACTCCTAACTCTAGAACCTAAACTTCTAGGCCAGCAGAACTTAGGCCTGTGGGGACAGGAAGCAAAAACTTTCCTATTGGGTCACTAGGAGTGACAGTAAGTAGAACTATTCCCTTTTCTACCCCTTGATTCCTGGACCCATGGATCCTGACTATGGGAGAAACTATACCATATATCAAATGCTGATTCAAAGCATATACTGCCTTCTGTAGAACCCTGTCCCAACCCTCCACACTGCTGCCTAATTGGCGCTGTAACTTTGTCTCCAAAAGTCCATTCCATCTTTCTATCAGGCCAACTGCTTCAGAATGGTAGAGTACATGCTAAGACCAGTAGATTCCATGATCATGAGCCCACCGTTGCACTTCTATGGCTGTGAAATGAGTTCTTTCATCGGAAGCAATACTGTATGGAATACCATGATGATGGACAAGGCATTCTGTAAGTCTACCAATTGTGGTTTTGGCAGATACATTACATCCAGGAAAGGCAAATCCATAACCAGATAGTATCTACTTCAGTAAAAACAAAACGTCCTTTCTATTATGGTCTGTCCCCTCCCTCCCCAGCATAGCTGTAACCATTTTGTTCTGTGCCTGAGAGGTGTTTCATATTGTTGCTGTAACAGGCCTGCCAGTCAATGACACAAGAAGTGACTTGGCTCAAGGACATGCTGACCACATACCCTGCTTTGTTCTGTATGTTCTGAATGTACTGTACGAGGTTTGCTAATCTTTAGAAATTCTACAAAGCTTTACAAAGGACTCAACAAATCAAAGGTCAATATGAACTGTTATATCTAAAATGGCTTGAGTCAGAGCTGACCACCAGGCAACCCTTTCCTGCACCTACATATGAGCTCACTGTGGTTTTTTGTGGTTGACACTGAAGAATGCTACTAATAAGCCAAAAAGTTATGATTATAATACTTATGCTCTGTTATCCATCTCAATGTTCTGAAATTCCCCTGTTAACCACCCATCTACTACCCCCTTACCTTACTCAGGACCAATCAGCTTAAAGGTCAGCTGATAGTACTTTGCCTAATAAGCCAACTGCTCTTCTCCTTGACCTTTAAACTTTTAAATCTGGTTTTTCCTATAAAAAGCCTACCCTGAGAGCGGACTAGTACCGCAGTCCTTTTTGCCATCCTGGACATCCAGTATTATGGTGTGTGTTCAATAAACTATTCTTGTAGGGGTGGGGTGGGGTGGGGTGGGGTGGTGGTGGAGAGATGGCTCAGCAGTTAAGAGCACTGACTGCTCTTCCGAAGGTCCTGAGTTCAAATCCCAGTAACCACATGGTGGCTCACAACTGTCTGTAATGGGATCCGAAGCCCTCTTCTGGTGTGTCTGAAGACAGCTACAGTGTACTTAGATATAATAATAAATAAATCTTTAGGCAGAAGTGAGCAGGGTCAGCTGGAGTGAGTGGGGCCGACTGGAGCAAGCAGAGGTCCTGATTTCAAATTCCCAGCAACCACATGATGGCTCACAACCATCTCTACAGCTTCAGTGTACTCATATACATAAAACAAAAAAAAATGTCGCTAGTAGAAGAAGCAACTCTTGTGTACCTGAGAAATTTGTGCTCTGGGTATACAAGTAGAATATAAAAAAACCCAAACTATTCTTGCTTAACCGAGATGGTGTACATATGGTTTGTGTGGCTCTTTCCTGAACCCCAACACTTTCAACAGAGGAAGTGCTCCAATATGTCAACCTGCCACCTCGAGGAATGGTGCCATACCTGGGCTCAGTGTTGGTCTCTGCTGTTGGCAGATTTGGCATTCAGCAGCAGCTGTAACCAGGTTGGCCTTGGTGAGTGGAAGTCCATGTTACTGAACCCACGTATAACCCCCATCTCTCTACCAAGGCCACTTTGTTCATGTACCCATTGGGAAGTGACAGGGATGGCTGGGGAAAGAGGCTGACTGTCCACAGAATGGGTCATCTAATCCACTTGATTATTAAACTCCTCCTCAGCTGAAGTCACCTTTTGGTGAACATTTACACGGGACACAAATATCTTCACATCTTTTGCCCATTTTGTGAGATTTATCTGTATACTTCTTCACCAGATGTCTTTCTCACCAATTTTCCAATGTGATCTTTCCAAGACCCTGACCATCCAGCCAATCTATTGGCTACAGCCCATGAGTCAGTGAACAATCATACATCTGGCCGTTTCTTCTTCCAAACAAACTGTATGTGAATTGTCTGAAGTTTCACCCACTGTAGAGATTTCCCTTCACCAGTATCTTTCAGGATTGTCCCAACTCCTACTTTTGACTTTAAAGCAGAGTCACGTAGCCAAAACTGCAGAGTTCTGCTGCTTGCTGGGTCTGACACACGGCCCCTTGTTCTACTATGTTATCACCTGCTTTGTCTTTTCCAACAGTTTCCTTCACAGCCTAAGCTTGGCTGTTCTGGAACTTGCTCAGTAGACCAGGCTGGCCTTGAACTCAGAGATCTGTTTGCTCCTGTCTCCAGGGATTAAAGGCGTGTACCACCTTGTCCCGGCCTAAACTTTTCATGGCCGCTATGTCTCAAGATCCGGATCAAAAGCGTGTGTCATTCCACATCAAGATCTGGATCAGAAACCTCAGTCTTCCAGCCTCAAGATCTGGATCACAGGTGTGCCCTCCATTTCTGGGCTGTAGTTCATTCCAGATATAGTCAAGCTGACAACTGGGAGTAGCCATCACACCATATATATTTTTAATAATTATTTTTATTTTTGTTTATGTGTATGTGTTTGTGTGTCTGCTACATGTGTACAGGTGCCCACAGATGCCAGCAGAAGGCATTGGAGCCCCAGAAGCTAGAATTTGGGCATTTGTGAGCTGTCTGACCTGGGTGCTGCTACAGAACTCAGATCCTCAGACAGAGCAGCTAGTGCTCTTAACCCCTGAGCCATCTCTCCAACCATATATGAATGTATTTTAAAGTGGCATGTGGCGATTGTACTTTGTGTAGGACACAGAGGCATTTCAATACATGGCTACACTGTGCTATTCAAAACAAGTCAGTATCTCCTCAAACCTTTATTGTTCCCTGTTTTCTTTCTTTTAAAAACTTCAAGCCAGGTGATGATGGCACAGACCTTTAATACCAGCGCTCAGGCAGATCTCCGTGAGTTTGAGGCCAGCCTCGTCTACAGAGCTAGTTCTGGGCCAGCCGGGCTACACAGAGAAACCCTATCTCAAACAAACAAACAAACACAACCCCCCCAAAACAAACAAACCCTAAACCAAAACCCAACCAACTTCCTACTTTGGGGCGGGGCGGGGGGGGGGGTAGGGGGCCTGCCTCGGTGCATGTGACGATCAAAGGACAATCACCTTTATGTGAGTTCCAGGGGACCAAGTTCAAACTACCGAACTTGTACAGCAAGTGCCTTTCTACTACGAGTCATCTCACCAGCTGTCATTCTTTCTTTATAACAAAACTATTAGAATCCTTTAGTAACATACATTCCGTAGTCACTTATACTCACCGCTCCGTGAAACAGTGTGAGCTGTCTGCCCTGGGTGCTGCTACGGAACTCAGATCCTCAGACAGAGCAGCTAGTGCTCTTCACCCCTGAGCCATCCCTTCAACCATATATGTATATAAAGTGGAACACCGCCCCTATTGATCAATCCTGATAACTGCCCTTTCACTTCTGTGAGATCAACTCGGCTAGCTTCCGTAAAGGAGAGATGTCATCTCTCTTGCTGTGTCTGGAGTATTTCACTTAACCTGACAGTCTCCAACCCTGTAGCCTTGAATGACAGGATTCTGTTCTTCCTGGCTAAACCGTATTTCATGGTATATAAGCGCCACGTTGTCTTTACTCATTCACGGGTTCTTCATTGCCGTTCAGGCTGCTTCCATTTCAGGGCCTTTGTGTTTTCTCTTCAGTAAACACACATACGCTCATGTTTGTGTCTTCAGCATACTGGTTTCATTTTTACTAGATATGTATCCTGGAGTGGAATAACTGCTAGATATGTGGCTGTTCTGTTTCTAGATTTTTGTTATGTTTTGATATGGTTTCTCAGACAAAGTTTCCAGTCATCGAGCCTAGTCTTGAACTGACTAAGTAGTAAAAGATGATCTCATACTCTTCTTCCTCCTGTTTGCACCTTCCACACGCTGGGACTATGGGTCTGTGACTCCTCTCCTGTCTCTTTAGTTTCTTAAGTTTTCATGCTCCTTTCCAGGATGGCGGTACTAATTTACCTTACTATCAAAAGAGTGTGAGAGAGGCTGCAGAGTGGACTTAGCAGTTGAAAGCACTTACTGCTCATACAGAGGAAGAGGCCATGGTTCCCAGCATGCACACGGTGGCTTACAGCCATCCAACCACCTGTAACTCGAGCTCAAGGTGATCTGACATCCTCTTGTGAGCTTCAAGGGACACATGTCATGCACATACATGCAGGCAGGCAAAACACTTATATACACACACAAAAAAAATTAAGTAAATCTACAAAAAAATTTTTTTTAAATATGAGAGTTCTCCTTACCAGAATTTATTATTTATCAACTTCCTCTTGGTGCTAGTGATAAGAATTGAACCTAGGCCCTCCTGTGTTTGAACTAGCAATGCTCTACCACTGAGCTCCAACCCTAAATCCCGTTCTCCTCCCCTACCTCTCTCAAGGACCATTCATTCACTTTCACATTTTATTCTCAGAGGAGGTGGGAAAGGGAGCCTCCAGTTACAACACTAAACAAGTCTGAGGATCTCCAGGGAATACAACCGAGTTTGTATTGTCTTTATGGAGGAGCTGGGTGACCGTAAAAGGCTGACCATCGCTGCTGGACACTGGAGTCTCCCGGGGAAATGGTACGAAGCAGGCGCCTGTGGAGAGAGGATCTGACATGGCGATCATAGATGAGAGAGAGGGCCCATTGCTGCTGCCCACAGAGAATGAGGCTTCCACAGTCCTGGATCTGGTGCACAGGAAGTCAGCAGGACCATCACAGAGGAGACCTGGGAAGTCACTGTCCTTCAGTCTGTACCCAGGGTCTCCATAAGGACAAAACAAGGGCTGACTGCTTCCCTTCCCTCCATTTGGGGGTCTTCCAGTGTCCTGTAACCTCATCAGCAAGTGGAAACCTGACCTTTTACTCCCCTTTGACTGAGACTCTGGGAAATAGCTCTAGACATCCTGCAGATCTTTTCCCTTGGAGGCAACTTCGTCTTCAGCTTTACATCCCGGTAGAATAGCCTTGGTTTCCCAATTACTCCAAGATCTAACCAGAGAGCCTGGGGCCTTCCTGCTTACTCTTGCTCCTTCCCTTCATCTATGCAGGCTGTTGTTACTCAATGCCCAGTGTGGGATACTGCATGTTTGATCCCGAGGGGCACTTATGTGCAAATGGCGCCGTAGACTCTAAGTGTGTCCTTTCACTCCCCTAGCTTAGTTGTCTCTCTCTTTTAAGACAGGGTCTCACTACATAGCCCAGGCTATCCTTGAACTCATAAGCTTCAAACCTTAGCTTCCAAACTGCTTGGATTACAGCCATGATCCAACATGCTCAGCTGTCTTTTTTTTTTCTTTCCTAATGTGCATTAGTGATTTGCCAGTGATTTGTATGCCTGTATACAAACGTGCCGGATGCCCCAGGATGTCAGTTCTCCTAGAACTGGAGCAGATGGTTGTGAACCACTGGAATTGTGGTACTGGAATTGAACTGAGTCCTCTGGGGGAGCACTGGTGCTCTTAACTGATGAGCCATCTCTCTAGCCCCACCTTCTTTTTTTCCAAATATTTAATTTTTTAAAGATTTATTTATTGTATTTATATGAGTACACTGTAGCTGTTTATAGACACACCAGAAGAGAGCATTGAATTCTATTACAGATGGTTGTGAGCCACCATGTGGTTGCTGGGAATTGAACTCATAACCTCTGTAAGAACAGTCACTGCTCTTAACCACTGAGCCATCTCTCTAGCCCCTTTCTAAATATTTATTAAGCTAGCTATGGTGGCATGTGTCTTTAATCTCAGCTCTCAGGAGGCAGAGTCAGGAGGATTGATCTGAGTTCGAGGGCAGCTTGGCCTACAAAGTGACTTCCAGGACAGCCAGGGCTACATAGTGAGACTCTTATTTAAAAAGGAAGAGAGAGGGAACGAGAGAGACAGAGACAGAGAGATAGACAGAGAGAGAATGTATTCTTTGTGTTCATGTATAAGTTGTGAATTCAGAATTACAGGCAGTTAGAAGTTGCCTGATGTGGGTGCTAGGAAGGCAACTCAAGAACTCACGTCCCCTAGCCAGGCGGTGGTGGCGCACGCCTTTAATCCCAGCACTTGGGAGGCAGAGGCAGGCGGATTTCTGAGTTCGAGGCCAGCCTGGTCTACAGAGTGAGTTCCAGAACAGCCAGGGCTACACAGAGAAACCCTGTCTCGAAAAAACCAAAAAAAAAAAGAACTCACGTCCCTACAAAAGCAGTAAGTGCTCTTAACCCCTGGGCCATCCGAGTCCCTAATTGTCTTATTTTTAATAATAGCTATTTAAGCAGAGTGAGGTGAAGTCCCCTTGTGGTCTTTCTTTTTCTCTCCTTCCTTCCTTCCTTTCTTCCTTCCTTCCTTAATTTTCAAGACTGTTTATCAATATATAGCCCTGGCTGGCCCATAAAGCACTATGTAGAGCAGGCTGGCCTGGAACTCACAGTGATTCTACTGCCTCTGTCTCCTAAGTTCAGGGAGTCCAGGTGTTGCCACTGTGCTCAGCCTCTGTGTGTGTGTGTGTGTGTGTGTGTGTGTGTGTGTGTGTGTGTGTGTGTGTGTCACTGTTGACTTGCTTGTTTGCACGCCTCGTATATTCTGGATTTAATTCTGGATTGTCTCACTCTGGCTGTGTCTTCGACCTGCTCTATGCTCCCTTCCATGATGATTTATCTTGACTGTCAGCATCATTTGTTAGATGAGGAAACAGCTGGGATTAGGAAACACAGTTCTGGGGTGTCTATAATTTGTCTCCTGGGAGGATTATTATTAGATGGGGAGGCTCTATTCTACCCTGATGGATATGTGATGTGATGCAATTCTTGGCAGGTGGTACCCGGAAGGAGGCAGGACCTAGTTGGGGGAAGTAAGTCGCTGAAGTGTGCTCTGCCCCTTCCTATACCCCCCTCTTTCTTCTTCTTAGTCGCTGAGTTCTCCCTACAGTGACATGACGAGCTGACACCTCTAAACCCAGGAGTCCAGCCTCCCTTTAATTGTTCCATGAGGTATTCTGTCAAAGGTGACTGGGAGCTGACGCACCTTACTGCTCAGATGCTTGTTAAGTGACACAGCCCATCGGTCAATTTTTTGTTTCTATTACTTGTGTTTTGGATGCTTCTCGGAAAACCTTTGTCCAGACCAACGATCAGAGCAACTCCTTTGTTTGTTTGGTTTTTATAACTTCGTAGTTCCTAGTCTTACATGTGCACCTTTCATCCACTTTGAGTTGATTCTCACGGACAGTGGCAGTGCACACCTTCAGCCCCAGGTCTCCGGAGGCAGAGGCAGACAGATCTCTGTGTTAGAGGCCAACCTGATCTACAGAGCTAGTTCTAGAACAGCCAGGGCTACACAAAGAAACACTGCCTTACAAGGACCATTTTGAGTTGATTTTTTTTTTAATATAGTGAGAGAGATCTGGTTTCTTCTACATATGGTTGTCCAGCTTTCTCAGCACAATTTGTCATTTTTATTTCTTTGTGTATGTCACATGTGTACATGTGATGTGCAGGTACAGTACATACAGGTGCACATACATTGGTTTTTGAATCAGAGTCTTCCACTGAAGCTGGAGCTACACAGTGAGCCCCAGAGCTTCTCCCATCTCTACACCCCAGCACTGGGATCAGAGACAAAAGCCATTGCCTCTGGCACTTTCTGTGTGGATGTGGGGACTCGGGCCCTCAGGCTGGTGTAGCCAGTTGAGTCATTTGCCACACAGACCGCCCACCCCCAGCACCGTTTATTAGAGAGAGATTTCTTTTCCAAAGTGTTTTGGTGCTGATGTCTTAATTGGCAGTAAATAAATGGATTTATTCGGGGGATTTTCTGTTCTGGTCCCTCGGTCTCTGCATGTATTTTTATGCCAATGCCATGCTACTTCATGTAATAAAACTTTTATTACAGTGATTTATTTTGTTATGGGGGCACACATGTGGAGGTCAGAGGAAAACCTGGATTCAGTTCTCTTCTTCCACCTTGTAGGCCCAGGGATTAAACTCAAGTTTGCACTGACAAGCACCTGTCCTCTCCTGTGCTGTCTGTCACTGCAGCCATACTGTTTCAGTTTTCATAGCTTTTCTTTTACTGTCTTTGTGTGTGTGTATTTATGTGTGTGTGTGTGTTCATGTGTGTTTGTGTGTGTGTGGTTCATGTGTGTATGTGTGCGTGCGTGTGTGTGTGTGTGTGTGTGTGTGTGTGTGTGTGTGTGTAGTGCTGGGGATCAATCCTAGATCCCCACACATGTTAGACATATATGCTCATATGCTCGACCACAAAGTTAAAACTACTCCAGCCTGGGTTTAGCTTTGTAGTTCCTTTTGAAGCCAGGTATTACAGTTTATTATTGTTGTTATTTTGTCTTTGAAGTAAGCTATTTTAATACATCCAGAGCTGTATTTTTTGTTTTGTTTGATCCCGATTCTTTCTATATAATCTCATCTGTTCTGGAACTCACAGATATCGACCCTTCTCTGTTTTCCAAGTGTTGGGATTAAAGGCATGTACCTTTATGCCTAGTAAGATTTGTTCTTTTTGCTTTTCCTAGTCTGTCTTTTTTGATCTTTGCAAGTCAGAATTCTAGGAGTAGCTGTGGGGTGTGTGTGTGTGTGTGTGTGTGTGTGTGTGTGTGTGTGTAGATCGTGTGTAGATGCCATTTTGACAAAAAGCTCATTGAATGAGAGATGCAAGGCTCTTGCCACTAGCCTGACAAGCTGAGTTTCATCACTGCGCCCACATGGTAGATGGAGAGAACCAACTCCCATAAGTTGTCCTCTGACTTCCACACAAACATGATGACATGTGTCTCCATACCCGAAGCATGAACATAAAGAGAGATGAAAGAAGGAACTGTATTAAACCTGTAGGTCTCTTTGTATAAACGTTTTGACATTAGCTCTTCCAATCCATGAACGTGAGAGGTCTTTGTTCTAGTCATGCCTTCTGTACTGAATTTGACATTTGATTTATCTATTTTGGTATGTCTTCTCTCCTGTGTCCTGTCATTCTCACTGTAGAGGTCATTGTCGTTTCAGCTTATGCTTTCCTGACAGTGTTTTCCTCCAGCCCAAAAGAAACCCGGGACAAATAGCTAACTGTGGTGCCAGTTCGCACACTCAGGTATCTTCTGGCCTCCAGGACCGTTCAGTATCTGTGGCTCCCCTCATATCTTCCCACCCTGCCCCTTCTATAAACTTCTCCAGCACATGAACTTATCTTCCCCCACTCCTCATTACTATGTAACTTTGCCATTTTGGCCATGGGATTTCTGTCTGTCTGTCTGTCTGTCTCTGTCTCTCTGTCTCTCTGCCTCTGCCTCTGTTTCTCTCTGTCTCTGTCTCTGTCTCTCTCCCCCCCCCCCCACTTCTTTCCTCTCCCTTCCCCTCTCTCTTTGGTTTTCTGAGACAGGGCTTGGTTTCTTTCTACATTTAGCCTTCGCTGTCCTGGAACTCACTCTGGAGGCCAGGCTGGCCGGGAACTCAGAGATCTACTAGCTCTACTTCCTGGGATTAAAAGTGTGCGCCACCAGCCATTCGATCTCGGTTCTCTTGGCTATTGAATCTCTCTTGGTCCCCTCTCTCCTCTCAGGCTGGGGTTCAGTCAGCTGGCCATGTTCAATGGACTTTCCCTCCCTGCGCTGGACTCTTCCAGATGCCTCCGGCTGTTCTCCTATCTACAATAAAAACCCAAGGGCTGGAGACACGGCTCAGCGGTTAAGAGCACTGACTGCTCTTCTGAGGGTCCTGAGTTCAGATCCCAGCAACCACCTGGTGGCTCACAACCATCCTTGATGAGATCTGATGCTCTCTTCTGGGGTGTCTGAAGACAGCTACAGTGTACTTATTTATAATAAATAAATAAATCTTTAAAAAAACCCTAAATCATACCTTAGTAGTCATATTCTTATTTTATTATAAAGTTTTGTTTTGCTTTATAGTCATCATGAATAAAATAGTTTCCAAGCTGTTATTTTTCTTTTTTTTTTTATTTTATTTTATTTTTTTAATTTACATTCCAAATCACTTCCCCTTTCCCGTTTCCTCCCTCCCCGAAAGACCCATAAGCCCCCTTCCCTCCCTCTTTTCTCCATTCAACCCCCTCTCATTACTCTGTCCTGGCGTTCCCCTACATCCAGTCTTTCCAGGACCAGGGGTCTCTCCTTCCATCTTTTTAGAAATCTATTGATATGCTGATTGTGTCTAGGGTATTCTGAGATTCTGGGTCAATATCCCCTTATCAGTGACTGCATACCATGTGTGATCTTTTGTGATTGGGTTACCTCACTAAGGATGATATTTTCAAGTTCTGACCATTTGCCTAGGAATTTCGTGAATTCATTGTTTTTAATTGCAGAGTAGTATTCCATTGTGTAAATATACCACATCTTCTGAATCCATTCCTCCGTTGAGGGACATCTGGGTTCTTTCCAGCTTCTGGCTATTATAAATAAGGCTGCTATGAATATAGTGGAGCATGTGTCCTTATTGCATGCAGGTAAAGTCTCTGGGTATATGCCCAGAAGTGGTATAGCCGGATCCTCCGGGAGTGTCATGCCCAGTTTTCTGAGGAACCGCCAGACTGCTTTCCAGAGTGGTTGTACCAGCCTGCAATTCCACCAGCAGTGGAGGAGTGTTCCTCTTTCTCCACATCCTCGCCAACAACTGCTGTCTCCTGTGTTTTTGATCTTAGCCATCCTGACTGGTGTGAGATGGAATCTCAGGGTTGTTTTGATTTGCATTTCCCTAATGACTAAGGATGATGAACATCTCTTTAGGTGCTTCTCAGCCATTAGATATTCTTCAGGTGAGAACTCTTTGTGTAGCTCTGTACCCCATTTTTTAATAGGGTTACTTGCCTCTCTGGAGTTTAACTTCTTGAGTTCTTTGTATATCTTGGATATTAGCCCTCTGTCGGATGTAAGGTTGGTAAAGATCATTTCCCAGTTAGTTGGTTGCCGCTTTGTCTTTTTGACAGTGTCTTTTGCCTTGCACAAACTTTGTAATTTAATGAGGTCCCATTTGTCTATTCTTGATCTTATATATGCATAAGCTATTGGAGTTCTGTTCAGGAAATTCTCCCCTGTGCCCATATGTTCAAGGTTCTTCCCTAGTTTCCCTTCTATTAGTTTCAGTGTGTCTGGTTTTATGTGGAGATCTTTGATCCACTTAGAATTGAGCTTAGTGCAAGGAGATAAGGATGGGTCAATTTGCATTCTTCTGCATGTTGACCTCCAGCTGAGCCAGCACCATTTGTTGAAAAGGCTATCTTTTTTCCACTGGATGGTTTTAGCTCCTTTGTCAAAGATCAAGTGACCATAGGAGTGTGGATTCATTTCTGGGTCTTCAATTCTGTTCCATTGATCTACATGTCTGTTACTGTACCAATACCATGCAGTTTTTAACACTATTGCTCTGTAGTACAGCTTGAGGTCCGGGATACTGATTCCCCCAGAGGTTCTTTTACTCTTGAGAATAGTTTTAGCTATTCTGGGTTTTCTGTTATTCCAGATGAATTTTTGAATTGCTCTTTCTAACTCTATGAAGAATTGAGTTGGGATTTTGATGGGGATTGCATTGAATCTGTGTATTACTTTTGGTAAGATGCTCATTTTTACTATATTAATCCTGCCAATCCATGAGCATGGCAGATTTTTCCATCTTCTGAGGTCTTCTTCAATTTCTTTCTTCAGAGACTTGAAGTTCTTGTCATACAGATCTTTCACTTGTTTGGTTAGCGTCACGCCAAGATACTTAATATGGTTTGTGGCTATCGTAAAGGGTATTATTTCTCTTACTTCTTTCTCAGCCTGCTTATCCTTTGAGTATAGGAAGGCTTCTGACTTGCTTGAGTTGATTTTATATCCGGCCACTTTGCTGAAGTCGTTTATCAGCTGTAGGAGTTCTCTGGTGGAGTTCTTTGGGTCGCTTATGTATACTATCATATCGTCTGCAAATAGTGATAGTTTGACTTCTTCCTTTCCAATTTGTATCCCTTTGACCTCTTTTTGTTGTCTAATTGCTCTAGCTAGAACTTCAAGTACTATATTGAAAAGATATGGAGAGAGAGGGCAGCCTTGTCTAGTCCCTGATTTTAGTGGGATTGCTTCAAGTTTCTCTCCGTTTAGATTGATGCTGGCTACTGGTTTGCTGTAAATTGCTTTTACTATGTTTAGATATGGGCCTTGAATTCCTGATCTTTCCAAGACCTTTAGCATGAAAGGATGCTGAATTTTGTCAAATGCTTTCTCAGCATCTAATGAGATGACCATGTGGTTTTTTTCTTTGAGATTGTTTATGTAGTGGATTACATTGATGGATTTCCTTATATTGAACCATCCCTGCATCCCTGGGATGAAGCCTACTTGATCGTGGTGAATGATCGTTTTGATGTGTTCTTGGATTCGGTTGGCAAGAATTTTATTGAGTATTTTTGCATCGATATTCATAAGAGAGATTGGCCTGAGATTCTCTTTCTTTGTCGGATCTTTGTGTGCTTTTGGTATTAGTGTAATTGTGGCTTCATAGAACGAGTTGGGTAGTGTTCCTTCTGTTTCTATTTTGTGGAACAGTTTGAAGAGTATTGGTGTTAGGTCTTCTTTGAAGGTCTGATAGAATTCTGCACTAAAACCATCTGGACCTGTGCTTTTTTTGGTTGGAAGACTTCCAATGACAACTTCTATTTCTTCAGGGGTTATAGGACGGTTTAGATGGTCTATTTGATCCTGATTTAATTTTGGTACTTGGTATCTGTCAAGGAAATTGTCCATTTCCTCAAGATTTTCTAGTTGTGTTGAATACAGGTTTTTGTAGTAGGATCTGATGATTTTTTGAATTTCCTCAGTTTCTGTTGTTATCTCTCCCTTTTCGTTTCTGATTTTATTAATTTGGATACTATCTCTGTGCCCTCTGGTTAGTCTGGCTAAGGGCTTATCTATCTTGTTGATTTTCTCAAAGAACCAACTCCTCGTTTTGTTGATTCTTTGTATGGTTTTATTTGTTTCTACTTGATTGATTTCAGCCCTGAGTTTGATGATTTCCTGCCTTCTACTCCTCTTTGGTGTATTTGCTTCTTTATGTTCCAGGGCTTTCAGGTGTGCCATTAAGCTGTTAGTGTATGCTGTCTCCCGTTTCTTTTTGGCGGCACTCAGGGCTATGAATTTTCCTCTTAGCACTGCTTTCATTGTGTCCCATAAGTTAGGGTATGTTGTGCCTTCATTTTCATTAACTTTCAAAAAGTCTTTGATTTCTTTCTTTATTTCCACCTTGACCAAGTTATCATTGAGTAGAGCATTGTTCAGCCTCCATGTGTACGTGGGTTTTCTTTTGTTTTTGTTGCCATTGAAGACCACCCTTATTCCATAGTGATCTGATAGGAGGCATGGGATTATTTCTATCTTCTTGTATCTGTTGAGGTCTGATTTGTGACCAATTATATGGTCAATTTTGGAGAAGGTACCATGAGGAGCTGAGAAGAAGGTGTATTCTTTAGCTCTAGGATGAAATGTTCTATATATATCAGTTAGTTCCATTTGGTCCAAGGCTTCAATTAGATTCACTGTGTCCCTGTTTAGTTTCTGCTTTCCTGAACGATCCATTTCAGAGAGCAGGGTGTTGAAGTCACCCACTATTATTGTGTGCGGTGCGATGTGTGCTTTGAGTTTTAGTAAAGTTTCTTTTACGAATGAGGGTGCCCTTGCATTTGGAGCATAGATATTCAGAATTGAGAGTTCTTGATGGTGGATTTTTCCCTTGATCAGTATGTAGTGTCCTTCTGTGTCTTTTTTGATGACTTTAGGTTGAAAATCAATTTTATCCGATATTAGGATGGCTACTCCACCTCGTTTCTTGGGGCCATTTGCTTGTAAAATTGTTTTCCAGCCTTTTACTCTGAGGTAGTGTTTGTCTTTGACACTGAGGTGCGTTTCCTGCATGCAGCAAAATGCTGGGTCCTGTTTACGTATCCAGTCTGCTAGTCTATGTCTTTTAATTGGGGAATTGAGACCATTGATATTAAGAGAGATTAAGGCATAGTGATTATTGCCATCTGCCATTCTTGACGCTATCTTTATGTTTGAGTGGTTATCTACTTTTGGGTTTGATTCAAGAAGGTTATTATCTCATTTTTTCCAGGGTGTTGTTTCTCTCCCTGTATTGGAGGTTTCCACCTATTATCCGTTGCAGGGCTGGATTTGTGGAAAGATATTGTGAAAATTTGGTTTTATCATGGAATATCTTGGTCTCTCCATCTATGGTGATTGAGAGTTTTGCTGGGTATAGTAGTCTAGGCTGGCATTTGTGCTGTCTTAGTGTCTGCATGAGATCTGCCCAGGATCTTCTGGCTTTCATAGTCTCTGGTGAGAAGTCTGATGTGATTCGGATAGGTCTTCCTCTGTATGTTACTTGGCCCTTTTCTCTTACTGCATTTAGTATTCTTTCTTTGTTTAGAACATTCGGTGTTTTGATTATTATGTGACGGGAGGTATTTCTGTTCTGGTCCAGTCTGTTTGGAGTTCTGTAGGCTTCTTGTACGTTCATCGGCATCTCTCTCTTTAAGTTAGGGAAGTTTTCCTCCATAATTTTGTTGAAGATGTTTACTGGCCCTTTAAGTTGCAAATCTTCACTCTCATCTATACCTATAATCCTTAGGTTTGGTCTTCTCATTGTGTCCTGGATTTCCTGGATGTTTTGGGTTACGCGTTTTTTGCATTTTGCATTTTCTTTGACTGTTGAGTCGATGCTTTCTATGGAATCTTCAGCACCTGAGATTCTTTCTTCCATCTCTTGTATTCTATTGTTGATGTTTGCATCTATGACTCCTGATTTCTTCCCAAGGTTTTCTATCTCCAAAGTTGTCTCCCTTTGTGATTTCTTAGTTGTTTCTACTTCCTTTTTTAGTTCCTGGATGGATTTGCTGAGATCCTTCACTTGTTTGTTTGTATTTTCCTGTATTTCTTTAAGGTATTTTTGCATTACCTCTTTCAGGATTTCTTCCTGATGACCCACGTTCTCCTGCATTTCTCTGAGCGATTTTTGTCTTTCCTCCTCATGGGATTCCATCTGTTGATCCATCGTCTCCTGCATTTCTTTAAGCAGTTCTCGTGTTTCCTTTGTAAGGGCATCTAACCGTTGATTCATTTCTTTAAGCAATTTTTGTGTTGCCTCCTTATGGGCATCCATCTGTTGACCCATATTCTTCTGCATTTCTTTATGCAAATTTTGTGATTCCTTTGTGAGTGCATCTACCCGTTGATTCATCTCGTTAAGCGATTTTTGTGTTGTCTCCTTGTGCGCCTCCATCTTTTGATCCATGTTCTCCCACATTTCTCTAAGCGATTTTTGTGTTTCCTTTGTAAGGGCTTCTAACCGTTGATTCATGGTCTCCTGTAACTCTTTATGAGATTTATTTGTGTCCTTCTTGTGATCCTCTAATAGGATCATGAGAAGTGATTTTAAATCCAGATCTTGTCTTTCGGGTGTGGTGGGGTATCCAGGATTTGCTGCTGTTGGAGAGTTGGGTTCGGATGGTCCCACATTACTTTGATTCCTATTAGTAACATTCCTACGTTTGCCTTTTGCCATCTGGGTACCTCTGGTGTTAGTTGGTCCTGCTGCCACTGACTGTTGGTTGGACCTCCTGTGAACCTGCAAAGCTATTTCTGCCCCCCCCTGGATTACCAGGATTCCCCTGGCACCGATTTCTGGGGCCTGCCTGCTCCTGAGTGACTTTGGAGCCCTAATGTGCCTTGCCCCAAGTGATCTTATATTGGGGAGGCCTTGCACATCTAAAGGCTCAGCCTAGTGGATTCCTGGAGCAGAGGTCGCCAAAGGGAGGCTGGCAGGCTCCTGCCCTGTGCAGGGGTGTGTGGTCTCTCCTGGGGGGGGGAGGGGGCGTCCCTCTGCCATGCAGAAGTCCCACAGCAGATCTGGCACGCTGGTCACTGCAGATCAGCCCAGCACCTGGGAGCAGGTTACACACAAGCCGCCCGAGACCGAAGAGATATCATGCCTGTCTGTCTCTGAGCCTGGCGGTCCCAACTACCTGGACACTGGAGCAAAGATGGCGGAGGGCACTCTCCGGGGCGCCGCTCACCCTGTAGACGCGATGGCCCGCCGATCTGGCACCCAGACGACCACAGCGCCAACCCGCCCTCGGGCACAGCCGGAAGCCCCAACAGGCCGTGTCCCAAGTGATGTTATATTGGGGGTAGGGAGCCTGGGGTACCCGTCTCTCCAGCGCAGTCCGCGGGAACAGAGGTCGCGGAAGGAAAGCTGGCAGGCTCCCTCCCAGCGCGGGGTCCCTCCACCAGGCAGAAGGTCCCACCGCAGAGCTGACGCGCTGGTTACTGCAGATCAGCCCAGCACCTGGGAGCAGGTTACACACAAGCTGCCTGAGACCGAAGCGATATTAAGCCTGTCTGTCTCTGAGCCTGGCGGTCCCAACTACCTGGCCACTGGAGCAAAGATGGTGGAGAGCTCTCCGGGAATTTTTTTCTAATGGAAATATACACATGATTATATTTAATTTTTTGAGAGGAAGTTGGACTAATTAAGTGAAGTGGTCTTTTAACATTCATGTTAACACTAACAGATGTTCAAATACATGCTGAAATGACAATTTTGAAACAGTGCAAGGAACCAAGTTGGATAAATGGGATGGCTTAGATGTATACCTCAAACTTACCCCAACATTACATGCTATTTAGATCAATATTTAAATACCAATATTTACATAAGAAGAAAAAAGAAGCAATTTATTATGTAATAAATGGGGATGGAAAAATTAAACTTGGAAAAAAATGATTTGGAAAAGCTTGGAAAGAAAAGGTTTATTACTTCATCACATACTATCCACTCAATCAATACCAGAAGATGGGGTTAAAATGAGACATTGTGATAAAACATATAGAAGAAAATTTGACTGATTATTTTAAAAACCTGAATAAAAACTATTTTCAGCATATAAAAAGAAAAGAAATAACTTCCAAATGGAAACAATTTATAGATTCATAAGTCCACCTCCATGTAGAGCTTATATTTATAAATGTATCTCTAATTGACTTATAAAATTTAAATTGTTTCTGTGATAGTGAAGGACTTTGGAACACTCAGTCAGAGTGAGTGCAGAGTAAGACGGGATGTCTTCATCAAATCCCTCCAGAACCTTAGGGAGGAGGAGGAGGAGGAGGATGAGGACGAGGAAGAGGAGGAGGAGAAAAGATCGTAAGGAAACAGTGTCTTCCAGACATAGCAGGACTGACACACATAAACTCACAGAGAAGCTGGCAGTCTCTACAGGGCCTGCACAAATTCAAACTAGACAGTCACAACACAGAGGAGGAAGGGGGCACTGGCTCCTATCCCTAACCAAGTTCAGCTATCTCCAATTGATACCTGCTTGAAAAGGAAAATTTAGTTTTCTCCAATGTAGTCTCTCTGGGTATATTAACCACACCTCAGGGCAGGCCCCATGATCAGGAGTAGGTCAACACACAGACAAACAGACAGACAGACAGACACACACACACACACACATACACACACATACACACACACACACACACGCACACACACACACACACAAACTCAGTGGTATTCTTGGTAGACTTTTTTGTCTCAGTTTGATTTGTTAAGCTTTTTTTTTGTTCCAAGACAGAGTTTCTCTGTGTAGCCCTGGCTATCCTGGAACTCACTCTTTAGACGAGGCTGGCCTTGAATTCAGAAATCCGTCTGCTTCTGCCTTCCAAGTGCTGGGATTACAGGTATGTGCCACCACTGCCTGACTTGTTGGGCATTAAAAAAAATTTTTTTTTGCTTATTTATGTTGATTTTTGTTTTTATCTTTTCTGTTTCTTAATTTTTATTTTGTCTGGTTTTTATTTTTACAAAGAGAGAAAGGAGAGGGGGGGGGCACATAAAATAAAGTTGGGTGGGTCAGGAGATGAGGAGGACCTGGGAGGACTTGGGGGAAGGGAAAAACAATTAAGATATATTGTATGAAAAAATTTTTAAAATTTTAAAAATTGCTTCTGTAACTGAAAACACTATAGTAAAATTTAAATGCCAGTAATATAGGAAAGTAATTTGTCAAGGAAGGGATAATATACCTCTATCTAAAGAACTCACATGAAGATCTCTCCCTGATGGGCATGCGGATTTGGGTCTGCAGTTACAGAAAGGCTGCAGTGAGACTTTGAGGGGCATTAGAAAATGACCTATGAGTCTCTAAGTGGTCTCCCCGACTCTGAAGTTTGGAATGCTTTACTTGATTGGCTTGGGGCTGGGAAATGCCAAGGGCATCACAGTCAGGGTCCTGGGAGTTGTGAGACTCTGCAGTCATGTGTATCTGGAAGCCTACACCTCAACCCTAACTGTAGGAAAGGAAGTCCTGGAAGAGTTTTATGGAAGAAAATTGATTCTTGCTGACAGAGATGAAGTAGAACAAGAAGCAGATCTTAAGGATGCAGATGTCAGTGATGTTGCATTCCTTGTAGTTGGTGATCCATTTGGGGCTACAACACACAGTGACCTTATTCTGAGAGCAACAAAGTTGGGCATCCCTTATTGAGTTTTTCACAAGGCGTCCATAATGAACGTTGTAGGATGTTGTGGTTTGCAGTTGTACAAGTTTGGAGAAACAGTTTCTATTGATGTTTGGATGGACACTTGGAGACCAGAGAGATTCTTTGACAAGGTGAAGAAGAACTGAGAAAATTGAATGAGCACATTGTACTTCCTTGATATCAAAGTGAAGGAGAACCTCTGGAGAACCTCTGGAGAACCTCATCAGGGGAAGAAAGATCTATGAACCTCCTCAGTACATGATTGTCAACCAGGCAGCACAGCAGCTTCTAGAAATTGTTCAAAATCAGAGAGCATGTTGGGAAGTATCAGCAATCATTGAGGAGACACTGTGTTAGCTTAGCTAGAGTTGGAGCTGAAGACCAGAAAATTGCAGCAGGCACATTACAGCAGATGTGCACAGTGAGCTTAGGAGAACCATTGCATTCTTTGGTCATCACAGGAGAGAACCTGTATCTGCTGGAGATGGAAATGTTAAGTCTCTTCTCTATGCCAGAATCCCAGAGTACTGATGGACTCTGAACATGGATGTTTTCTGTTGTCTCACAATAATTTCAGTTAGATTAGGGGTGTGTAGTATTTATATGATGAATGGCATGGCTCTGCCATTTATGAAGAAAATAAATCGGGCACAGACGGAAGCCCCAACAGGACGTGTCCCAAGTGATGTTATATTGGGGGGAGAGCCTGGGTACCCGTCTCTCCAGCGCAGTCCGCGGGAACAGAGGTCGCGGAAGGAAAGCTGGCAGGCTCCCTCCCAGTGCGGGGTCCCTCCACCAGGCAGAAGGTCCCACAGCAGAGCTGGCACGCTGGTTACTGCAGATCAGCCCAGCACCTGGGAGCAGGTTACACACAAGCTGCCTGAAACCGAAGCGATATTAAGCCTGTCTGTCTCTGAGCCTGGCGGTCCCAACTACCTGGTCACTGGAGCAAAGATGGCGGAGGGCCGAGCGCTTTCCTTCTTGCTGTTATTTTTCTTAATAGTCCCTCCCTCCCAACCTTCCTGTTTTGTCTTGATCGATTTTTTTTTTGATATACATTCTCATTCTGTAGCCCAGACAGGTCTAAAACTCATCATGCAGCGAAGGCTGGCCTCCAACTCTTGGCAAACTCCCTCTCTCAGCCTTCCCAGTGCTGGAATTACAGCCATAAACCACACTCCTAGCTTGTTGGTTTGTTGAGAGGCCCAACATCTTCTGTCTCGGGCTGGGCTCCTACTGCCTGTGTACTGCCTTGAGCTCTTGCTCCTCTCTCCAGCTTCTCTTCCTGTTGTTGGCCACCACGCTGAGCCCTTGGGTCGTTGTCTGGGCAAGGCCTCCCTGTGTGGCCCAGGCTACCCTCTAACTCTGAATCCTGCTCCAGTTACTCTAAGGAACGATTCACAAGTGTGTGCCACTTCGCCCAACTAATATGTTACTGTACTTTTAAAAAAAATGTATTTATTTATTCTTAATTCAATTTATATGAGTACACTGTAGCTGTCTTCAGACACTTCAGAAGAGGACATCAGGCCCAGTTACAGATGGTTGTGAGCCACGATGTGGTTGCTGGGAATTGAACTCAGGATAAGAGCAGTCAGGGCTCTTATCCGCTGAGCCATCTCTCCAGCCCCGTTACTGTACTTTAACGTTGTACTTTAATGACTCAGATTAATTTGGATGCACATAGCTGAGGAGAGAGTGTGGGTCTCGAAGAAGACAAACAAGCTCTTGCTTTTAGGTTCAGTTCAAGTCAGATTTAGATGCTGTTGCTGGGCTAGCTATTGATACAGAAATGACTGAGACATAGGTTCCGCCCTTTGAATAACTAGGGCCTGAGGAGTGAACTGATATAATACCTATTTTGTTCACTACCATATGTTCTAGTACCCACAGAAAATGGCTGTTCGATGAATACCACATTTGCTGAGTAAAACAGTTTGGACGCTTTGTGCAAGTAAAGACTATCAGACTTTTCAAGAGGAAGGCTTTAAAGTTGAGGCTGGCAGTTTGAGAAGAATTCCAACAGGAAGGGCCTTCCCAATAGAAGTTGTTGCACAACTAAGACTGCAAAGATAAAAATGAGCTAGAGTAAAGGCCTTCCCCAGATGAGAAAAGAAGTGGCTGCCGCCACCAAGACTGCTGGCCTCCCGGAACCAGGGCTGGAGGACAGCGATCATATCCTGATACTGCTGGAGAGATTAGCTGTTTAGCCTTGAGCTTTGGATTCCTGCTTGAGGAAGGGCTTTTTTTTCTGGTCCTCTGAAAGGAGATAAGAAGGAGGAAGAATGTAAGAGATTTGCAGTTATCTGGGTGAAAAAGTAGTGGCCGGGACCTCGTCTTCATCTCTCCTACAAACCATAATTCTCCTTTAAGAATGTTACCATGCATATTCTCTCCTCCTCCTCCTCCTCCTCCTCCTCCTCCTCCTCCTCCTTCTTCTTCTTCTTCTTCTTCCTAACCCATTACTTACTGTAGTGTATGTATGGCGTATAAGGAGATATATTTGGCCTTTGCCTTTTTAAAAGGTGTGTGTGTGTGTGTGTGTGTGTTATACAAGTGTATATGAACCATGGTACAAGCTTGAGGGTCAGTAGACAATTGTGTTCAGTTGTGTCTTCTTCCTCCTTTACATATGTTCTGGGTGTGGAAGTCAGGTGACCAGGCTTCTGAAGCACCTTCACCCACAGAGCCATCACTGGCCCCAAACGGTTTCTTCTCCCATTTTCTACCACCAGCTTATAAACATTTAAGGCTTAGCACTAATCCGGATTCTGTGGGTAGCAGTTCTAAACCTTCCCTGCTTCTTCTGTCTTCTCTTATAACATCAATCATAGCTTAAAATAAAAGTTTGGTGTAAATGTATTTACTTGATATCTACCTTCTTAGTTGGGCTCTGGGTTTCATGAGGAATTGAATGAGTCAATAAATAAAAAGCAAGGGCATCAATATGAACTGAATTAAAGGTAGCACATAAGAGCTAGGCGTGGGGCACACTTGGGAGGTGTAGGCATGAGGGATGGGAGTTCAAGGCCATTCTCAGCTGCAAACCAAATTCAAGACAAGCCTGGAGTATGTGAAGCTCTGAGTCAAAAATGGGGGGAGGGTAGCGGGTGTGGGGGTCCAGACATGAATCCAAGTATCGGATCTCTGTGAGTTGAAGGCTAGCTTGGTCTATATAATGAGTTCCAGCCTGTCAGGACTACACAGTGAGATGATAGATTAAAACAAATAAACAAATAAAACTAAAACAAGGACTGGAGAGATGGACTGAGTTCCAGCCCCAGAACACATGAGTCTGTGGGGCCATTCCTACTCAAAGCACCACATTATCCTTGTTGTCTTTCCTCTGTGAACTCCAGCTGGCAGGTTCTGAACTCCTGCCCCTGACTCTCGTCTCCCTAGAGCAGTGCTGGGATTGTAGCCGCCTACACTTTCCCAGCCTTGGGTTCTACACTTGATCTTAGCCAAAAGGCCGAGAAGTGATCAGCCTTGGGTTCTAGAGATTCAGACTTTACATGTATTTTAGGCCATCTGCTACATCCCACTTTCTAATTATCTGTCTGTCTGTCTGTCTGTCTATCATATCTATCATGTTGACTATCTATCTATCTATCTGGTTTTTTTTGAGACAGGGATTCTTTCTGTAGCCTTGGCTGTCCTAGGACTTGATCTGTAGACAAGGCTAGCCTCAAACTCAGAGTTCCTCCTGCCTCTGCCTCCCAGTACTGGGATAAGTCACCACTGCTTGGCAAAAAATTTTTAATTTAGCAAGTATGATTGCCATTTTAGGTTGATAACGGCAAATCTGCATTGTATATAATAACCACGTGGTAAGTAGTTCAATTGTGTTCTGATTTTTACTTAAGTAATTGATGCAATCAATCAACATCAAGATTGTCTTCAATCTTCTGTTATTAAAGCTAATTAGGGGCCAGTGACATGGCTTAGTGAGTAAAGGTGTTTGCTACCAAGCCGGAAGATTTGAGTTCAATCTCAGAAACCCTGAGAGTGGAAGGAGAGAACCAGGCCTCACCAGGTGTCCTCTGATCCACATACCTGGTACATACATCCTCAGCCACTCCTGCCTCCTCTCCCAACCACATAAAATAGAATGTAAAAACCCCAACCCTAATAGTGCCATGTTCATTCTGATACATGTTTTACGTACAACACTACTACCCAGTGATGTGTCAGGGAACCTGTAGATCAAAGCCTGCTTCAGGCGCACTTTTCGCGGTCACCTGACCTCTCTCTGTGTAGTTTTCTCTTTCCGCAGTGAGCTGTTTGACAAACACTTACACTCCTTGGGTTTTACTTGCTTTGTGTACTAGTGCTTCCAGACACTTCAAGTTTTATCGGAAATTGTGTCAGAATTGGCAGGTGAAAGAACAGGAACAGAATTCAGACAGAACACTTTTATTACTTCTCACCGACGTTGACGTTTGATTAAAGGCTTGGGAAAGGAGTAGGAAGCCTGGCGGTACTGAAATGTTTGCTTCATCTGTCCAGCATCTGGATTGTTTCAGAGAGTAACTAGGCGCTGTCTCATTGGCTCACCAACAGGACCCCATGTTCACCCCAGTGATAACCGAGGGTCTTAACTGTCTCAGCATCACCCTTCATTTGTACAGCGATGTCATATCTAATTATCTGTGTCCTTTTCTTCCACGTGTTTACTCCCTGTTCTTTCTAGTTTGCTCTCTTTTTAAGCCGTAATGTTATTAAAGCAAACTGTAACACCTGTAGCAAAGGAAAGCCGATAAAAAGTTTGATATCTCTATAACCCTATCAAGATTCCAACTAAATGTATTAGAAGTGTTTGTTTAATTTTTTTTTTATTTTTTGGTTTTTCGAGACAGGGTTTCTCTGTGTAGCCCTGGTTGTTCTGGAACTCACTCTGTAGACCAGGCTGGCCTCAAACTCAGAAATCTACCTGCCTCTGCCTCCCAAGTGCTGGGATTAAAGGCATGGCCACCGCCTGGCGAGGTTTTTATCATAAATAAAGAAAATAAAGATAGTTTCTCTCTCTCTCTCTCTCTCTCTCTCTCTCTCTCTCTGTGTGTGTGTGTGTGTGTGTGTGTGTCTCGATAGTCTCAAAACCAGAGCTTCACATATGTTAAGCAAGCTCTCTACTATGAAGCAGTACCGTGAATCCTCAGAGATGATTTTATGGGAGCCTCTGCCTCCTGAATGCTATGATTCTGTGGCAGCACCTGCTGGGCTTTATCATGCCAATTTATTAAGATTTATTTTTATTGTTCTATTATGTATGTGTGAGTGTGACTGTGTGTGTGTGTGTGTGTGTGTGTGTGTGTGTCTGCATATGAATGGATGTGTTGGAGTTACAGGCAGTTGTGAGCTTTCTGACTGGGTGTTAGAACAAAACCCAGGTCTTCTGGAAGGACGGAGAGAAGGATCTCTTAATCACTGAAAATCTCTCCAGCCCCTAGCACCTAGCATGCAAATTTAATTTCTTTCTTTGTTTCCTTCTTTCCTTCTTTCTTTTTTCTTTTTGTTGTTGTTGCTGTTGTTGTATTTTTGTTTGTATCTCTGTATAGCCCTGGCTGTCCTGGAACTCGCTTTGTAGACCAGGCTGGCCTCGAACTCAGAGAACTGCCTGCTTCTGCCTCCCAAGTGCTGAGATGAAAGGCATGAGCCACCACACCCAGGTAACATGCTAATATTTGCAGGTCATAAATGGGACTGAGCACACCTGACTGACCACTTCTCCTCTACCTACCCTGGTTCCAGCTGTAGAAAGGGGTATTTGAACATGTAACACAAATAGGACATCTCACGAGGCCTTTGTTGACTTGGAGGCACATGACTTGGGCTACACCAATTAGAGCTTTTACAGTTGATTTGCCAGATAGGCCACTGAGGAGTCATTCTTTTTCTACCCGGGCCACTCAAATTGAAAAAAAAAAACAACAAGACAAATGTGGAAATTTTAATAGAAAAACTTGGAGTTATCTTTCTGCCATTGCGCAGTCCGCAGCAGACACCATCAGACCCTAACATTTTTTGAGCTCTTGGATCCAGTCCCTCCTGAGGCTATGGCCTCTGGACTTTCACAGTGACCCAAGTAAATAAAATCTGCTGACTTTGTGGTCAGTTTCTGTCACCCTCCTTTCAGGGAGTGCCCATGAACACAGGGCTTCTGTCTGAAGGTGACTGACACCGTGCAATGTCTTCTTTCATCCGTGACGACCTTGAGCCTCTCTGGTAACAGATCTGGTGATCTGAGACAACAGAAGGCGGGTACAACACTTCTGTTTTCTTTTTGTCTCAGTTGCATGGTTACCTGAAAGAAGAAGCCAATTCACTTATTTTGTGTGTAAAGAAGTTTCCCCCTCGAAGCAGGGTGCCTTTTGTGGGAAGTAAATTGAAAAAGAAACAATTTCTCCTCCGCAATTTTCCCCGTTATCCAGGGCACGAGGTCTTTCACATTAGCAGAGAGGAAGGAATCTGAGCGAGACCCCAGAAATCTCCTTGTACCCCACATCCTTCTTTGCTGAACAGGACAAGTTCAGCTGAACTCCTAGAAGTGGAAAACAAACAGGTGAAAAAAATCACCTTGATGGCAAATGAAGTTGTTGGATTAGAGATTGAGAGAAAAGCAAGAATGGGAAGTTAAACTGGGAGGATTAGGAAAAGAATGGTAACCGCCAATAATCTTACCCAGGAGTTCTCTGTGTAGGTTTTGTTTTGTTTTGTTTTGCTTTGCTTTAATATGCAGATGGCTCATTTTAGGCTCTCACAGGAGACAGCCCAAATGCTGAGAACTCGACAGGGAATGAAAGATACATCTCCAACTCTGTTATGAAAGTCAAAGTCTGTGTGGAACAGTGGTGGCGCACGCCTTTAGTTCCAGCATTTGGGAGGCAGAGGCAGGCGGATTTCTGAGTTCGAGGCCAGCCTGGTTTACAAAGTGAGTTCCAGGACAGCCAGGGCTACAGAGAGACCTGTCTCGAGAAACCAAAACAATAATAAAATAATAATAAAAATCTAGCGGGGGGAAGGGAGATAACCATTAAGTATCAGCAATGGTGTTTGGATGATGGCTTGAATGAGTAACATCTCCCATGAGCTCACATTTTCAGACCTGTGGGTGACGCTGTTTGGAGCAGGCTATGGAACCTTTCTGGTATGGAGCCGTGCTGGAGCCGGGGAAGGGAAGTGGAGGGTGGGGGCTGTGTTTGAGTGTCTATAGCTTTGTCCCACTTCCGGTTCTACTCTGCTCCCTAAACTAGGTTGTGAGGATCTGATCTCAGATTCCCCCTCCAGCCGGCTGCTGCAATGTCCTCCCCCTCCCCCCCCATATGGACTCTCCCTCCGGGAGTGTAAGCAAAAGCCAACTTTCTTCTTTAAGCTGCTTCTGGTTATGAGACCTCCGTCACAGCAATAGAAAAGTGGCTAACACACTGATCGCCTCACTTCTACCCAGACATTCTTGGCAGTTAATAAGGAATAAAACTGCCTAAGTCAACCTCAGATTCATGCAAAGGGCATAAACAGAACAACTCAGACTCAGTTTTGTTTCTGGAGCTTTGAGAACACAAGATACCTAATTTATTCCCGGAATTCTCAAGGCTGTAGTGACTAGAGGGTTTTTTCCCCTTCCCTCTCTCTTGCTCCAACCCTGCTCCTCCGCCTCCCCTTACCCCTCACTCCAGGGCCCCCGCTACCTCTGGGCCCCACTCCCTCTGGGTCCCTGTAGTGACTAGTTTTGAGCTTGGCCTACACCAAGAAGTTGAGTTATGCTGTTTTGTTATGTTATGATATGATATATGATATGATGATATGATATGTTTTCCTTTTAATTAATCATTTTGTTTTAGGTTTTGAAATGAGTTTTTAATTTAACCCCAAGATGACTGATTGCCAGGGTGTGATGATTCCAGCATAGACTCAGACAGTGGAATTCCTGAAGACCAGAGGCCAGTGAAAGATCAGACAGGCAGTTCTCAAAGCCTTTGCAGCACAAATAGAATTTCTCCGTTGCTTGGTTTTGGCTTTTGGAGAAAGGGACCTATGTGGAGTGTCAGCTTGTCCCTGGCTGCCTTCTGCTTGATTCCCAGTGCAGGGATTACAGCTGGGCAGCACCACACCAGAGAGGTCCTTAGGACCAGGAAGTCTCCAAGTGAGAGAGTGTTTAAGCCAACACTCCCTAGAAAAGAATCAGCATTTGGAATCTGTCCAATTTGGAGGGCACCGGTACCAGATTACAGGTTCTGTGCGCCTTTGTGTTCCTTCTCAATGTTCCCTCCCTCCCTCCCTTCCCTCCCTCCTTTCCTCTCTCTCCTCTCTCCTCTTTTTCTCCCCTCCTCCCCAATAAGACCCCAGGAGGCAAATATGACCTTGAATTTGGAAGTGAGGTTGGGGCAGAAAAATAGGTAAAAATCTCTTTCCTATACCGTGCCTTAAAATCCTGAAACAGGCAGCACATGTCTTTGATCTCACTACTCAAGTACTTTGGAGGCAGAAGCAACAGCTCTCTGAGTTCAAGGCTAGCCTGGTCTACAGAGCGACTTGCAGGACAGCCAGGGTTATACAGGAAAATCCTGTCTCAACAAAACAAACAAAGAAACAAAGCCAGAAACTGTACTCAAAAGAGGAGAGAATGGGAGACGCTGGACCTTTAGAATACAGATCACTGACCTGACGGATCTTATGATCTCACAGACTGAAGTGGTAGCCAAACGACTGTGGACCATGCCTAGGAGCTTGTCCCAGGCAGACAGGAGCCATTCTCCACAAGGGGGTTAAACAGCCACCATCAGGAAGGGTAATGTTGACCTCCTCTTTCACGCAGCCTTCCTGAGTGAGCCCACATTCAGATTAAATATGGACTGCTTATGAAAATATTTACTGTTCTGTATAAAAGGAGGTGTTCCTGGGATATAGATCAGTTGGTAAAGGGTTTGCCTACCATTGCTGACACCCTTGAGATCCATTCCTAGAATCAGCCCATCAACAGGTCATAGTGGTTCTCAAGACAAGATGGAAAGAACTTTAGGGTAACCCTGGATTAAATGTCTACATCTCCAGCTCAAGGCCAATATCAAGGAGACACAAAAGCAAAAACAAAACCCGTTTTGTTTCGTTTTTGTATGTTTGCTAGATTCCTTCCTTCAGCAGGGTCTCACTGTATAGTACAGGCTAGCCTCAAACGCACAATCCTCCTGCCTCAGCCTCCTCCTGGGTGTGGGGATTTGCAGGTACATACTGCTAGGCTGCTCTAGAAGGTCTTACTCTAGATCAGTGGGTCTCAACTCTACAGAGCTAAGTAGTGCTCTCCTTTAATTCTATACAGCTTCCTCTTTTACTATAATAGTCTAGAGCTGACTGGTCAGAAAACTCAGTTAACATGTAAGTGCTTAGTCGGTTTCACTAGAAAGCACGTGGAACACCAGGACTTCTTGGAATCATAGTGGGAATCATTGAAAATCAGCTGATATAAAAACTGAATGTACTATATTGACCCAAATAAAGCTAGCTGACGTGTTATTGGTGGAGTTTCTGTTTTTGTTTTGTTTTCCAAGTTCTGCAAGTTTCTTGGTAAAGTTTCCCCGCATAGCACAAAGAAGTACAGTCTCCTTCTTCATCAGAATTTTTATTCTTAGTATTGAAACCTCTAAGAAATACTGGTAAATTTAGGCTCTGTGTAACAATCAGAAACACCCCCTCAAATTCCCAGATCCCCCATGGGGAGTGTTTTAGGGCCAGAAATGAGTGGGACTATGGCTCATGGGGTTCCCCCCCCAACCTCTTCCTCACACCTCTTTTTCCTACCCCTCTCAGACTTCAGGTGATCCCTAGGGATGAAGGGAACTCTGGGGTTATATCCATCTTTGAAAATGCTAGTGAATTGAAATCACTAAATCAGACCCTCTCAGGACAGGAGTGGTAGCATACACTTTGAATTCCAGCACTTGAGAGGCAGAGGCAGGCATATATCTGTGAGTTCAAGGCCAGCCTGGTCTTTGGAGTGAGTTCCAGGACAGTCAGGACTGTTACACAGAGAAACCCTGTCTCAAAAAAACAAAAACAAAAGAACAACAACAAAACAAAACAAAAAAAGGGAGAAGAAAAGAAAAAAGAAAGAAAGAAAAAGAAAGAGAGAGAGAAAGATAGAAGGAAAGAAAGAAAGAAAGAAAGAAAGAAAGAAAGAAAGAAAGAAAGAAAGAAAGAAAGAAAGAAAGAAAGAAAGGTGATCACCTTCTCATGGAACCAAGTCTTGGTTGAATTTCAGATGCTCTAACAGTCTCTGGTCACTCACATACTCACTTTTATAAGTTACTGTTTATGAAAGAATGGTGAGCGGTGGGCAAACCTGTAATCCTGACGTGCTGGAAGCTGAAGCAAAAGAATCCCAAATACCAGACCAGTCTGGGCTATACCCTGAGTTCCAAGCTATACTTGGAGTTCCAGGACAACACCAGCCTGGGCTAAGAGACTGAAAAGAAAAGGACCATTTCTCTCTCTCTCTCTCTCTCTCTCTCTCTCTCTCTCTCTCTCTCTCTCTCTCTCTCTCGCTCACTTTTTAAAATTGGACTTCTAGGGCTGGAGAGATGGCCTAGTGGTTAAGAAGTCCTGAGATCAATTCCCAGCAACCATATGGTGGCTCACAACCATCTGTAATAGGATCTGATGCCCTCTGCTGGTGTGTGTGAAGACAGCTACGGTGTAACTCACATACATAAAATAAATAAATCTTAAAAAAAATGGACTTTTAGTATAGGAGAGTCAGAGTCATAGTGACAAAGAAAAGGCATGGTGGCAGGGGCAGAGAGGAGAATGCTGGATTTCTTTATTTTTATATTTTCTCTTGAGATAGAATCTCACTATGTAAAACTCTGACTGTCTTGGAACTCATTATGTAATCCAGGCTGACCTCCAGCTCATAGAGAGCCTCCTCTATCTGTCTCCTATATGCTGGGATTAAAGGTGGCTGAAAAAGAGTATTTTCTGCAGGTGGATCTCTATTGTTTCTTTGTTTCTGAGACAGCCTCGGGTATCTTAGGCTAGCCTCCAACTCACTAGACAGCCTAAAATGTCCTTGAACTTCTAACCCTTCTGCCTCCACCTCCCAAGTACTGGAGTCTCAAAGGTGTACCAGCAGGTGAGAACGCAGGGCCAGGAAACCTCTACCACTGAGCTGTGTTTTCAGGGTGAAAAGAAAAACATTTTTACACAAGGTTTTCAACCATTTCTCAATTTGCTCTCAGGGGAATCTCTATCTGCTTTCGGGACTTTTCTATAGAAAATTCCAGAATCATGCTGACTGGCCTTCAAACAAATGTACGTTCTCTAATTTCAGTTCTCATAGATCTATGTACCACTTTTCTTTCTCTTTTGACATAAGATATCACTGTGTAGCGGTCACTCCCCTGAAACTCTTGGTGTAGATCAGATCGGCCTTGAACTTGCTGTGATCTTCCTGCCTCTGCCTCCTGGGTAATGGGATTAAAGGTTTTTTCCCAACAGGCCAGCTTTAGCACGATAAATATATTTATCACAGTCTTTTGTAGAATGATGAGTGTACTCCTTTGAGCCTGGAGCTCACTGATTTGCCTAGCCCCACTAAGCAGCAAGCCCCAGGGACCCGCCCCTCCCCCACTGCACTGAGTTCGCCCACATGAACTGCTGGGCCCAGCTTCTTTATGTGAATCCTTGGAAATCAAACCCATACCTTTATGCTTCCTCAGAAAGCAGTTTACTGACAGCCATCTCTGCACCCTCCCTACCTGGCTAGCTCCTTACTTTTTAATTATATAAAGTAATAGGTTTCTTTGTGGCCGTTTTCAGGTATAATTTTATTTTTGTTGGTCCTTTCCTTGTCTCCCTGTACACTTCTACTTCTGGCATTTTTCCTCCCGTTCCAAGTCAGATTGTGCTCTATAATCTTTCCCTCAATATCTCTTTCTCTGGTTTGATGGTCCGATTTCCAGTTTCACGATTTGATTTCATGACTGATACCCACACCGACACCCACACATATAGATATATGAAAGTTAAAGTCTGTGAGGGAGATCGGATTTGCCCTTCTGAACCAGGTTACCTCACGTTATAATCGTTTCCATACCCACTTTTTCCTAAAATGTTCATAATTTTATTTATACAATTTTTACTTATAAAATTCTGTTGTGTCTAGGCACCGTGGTTTCATTATCCTCTCTTTACATTAATTACATTTCCTTATCATTGTAAATAGAGCAGCATGAACATGAACATCCAACAAGGGCATGTCCATGGTAGATATATAGTTCTTTGAGTATATGCCCGGGAGTGGTATAGCTGGCTTCCTTCCTTCCTTCCTTCTTTCCTTCCTTCCTTTTCTATTTCTTTTCTTTTTCCAAAACAAGTTTTCTTTGTATATCCCTGACTGTCCTGGAATTCACTTTTTGGACCAGGCTGGCCTTACAGTCAGAGATACCCGTCTCTGCTTCCCAAGTGTTGGGATCAAAGGTGTGTACCACCACTGCCTAGCTTGGAAGTTCTTATTTTTGAACCTCCGCATTGATATCCATAGTGGCTGCCCCAGTTCACACTCTCAGAGGTGGCAAGCAAAGATCCTTCTGTCCCTATGTCCTCACCAACCTTTGCTGTTTGTTTTCTTGGTGGCCGCCATTCTCACTGGCCTGAGCTAACATCTCAAAGTAGTTTTAATTTTATTTTCTGGAGACTAGAGATGTTGAACACCTTAAAAACATCTACTCCACCGGTGTGGTGGCACATAGCTTTAATCCTAGCCTTTGGGAGGCAGAAGCAGGTAGATCTCTGTGAGTTAGAGCCCAGCCTGGTCGACAAAGAGAGTTCCAGGATATCCAGGGGTACACAGAGAAACACTGTCTGGTTGGAATAATATGAGAATTTACTTTTAAAAAAAATACTTATTAGGCTTGGTGGTCTACTCCTGTAATCTTAACCCTTGGGAGCTGGAGATAGGAAGATAGGGGGTTCAAGGCTAGCCTCTGCTACAGTGTTCAAGGACAGCTTACACTACATGAGACCCTGTCTCAAACAAACATTTTAATAATATAATTTTGTTCATAAGTGTGTGTGTGTGTGTGTGTGTGTGTGTGTGTGTAGAAGCATGAGGCTATCTAACGAGGCCAGAAGAGAGTGTCTGATCCCTGGAGCTTGGGTTACAGGGGCTTGGGAACCCCTCGACATGGGTACTAGGAATTGAACCCCAATCTTCTGTAAGAGCAGCAAATGCTCTTAACTGCTGAGCCATCTCTCCAGTCCCTATATAAGTTGTTTGAGATATAAGGTGTGCAGTGTATATGGGACATACTTGTTCTAATCTTCCTTCTTTCTCTTTTGTGGTTTTGAGACAGTATTATAGTAGCAGTAAAGGCCTACTAAGGAAGAACTCTACTGATCACGAGGATGCAGTCCCTGGCCTGGCGGATGCTAGGTCCAAAGAGGTCTCCCAAATGGCAGTGCTGGTGACAATGTCTTTTTTTTTTTTTTAATTTACATTCCAAATCACTTCCCCTTTCCCGTTTCCTCCCTCCCTGAAAGTCCCATAAGCCCCCTTCCCTCCCTCTTTTCTCCTTTCAACCCCCTCTCGTTACTCTGTCCTGGCGTTCCCCTACATCCAGTCTTTCCAGGACCAGGGGTCTCTCCTTCCATCTTTTTAGAAATCTATTGATATGCTGATTGTGTCTAGGGTATTCTGAGATTCTGGGTCAATATCCCCTTATCAGTGACTGCATACCATGTGTGTTCTTTTGTGATTGGGTTACCTCACTAAGGATGATATTTTCAAGTTCTGACCATTTGCCTAGGAATTTCATGAATTCATTGTTTTTAATTGCAGAGTAGTATTCCATTGTGTAAATGTACCACATCTTCTGAATCCATTCCTCCGTTGAGGGACATCTGGGTTCTTTCCAGCTTCTGGCTATTATAAATAAGGCTGCTATGAATATAGTGGAGCATGTGTCCTTATTGCATGCAGGTAAAGTCTCTGGGTATATGCCCAGGAGTGGTATAGCTGGATCCTCCGGGAGTGTCATGCCCAGTTTTCTGAGGAACCGCCAGACTGCTTTCCAGAGTGGTTGTACCAGCCTGCAATTCCACCAGCAGTGGAGGAGTGTTCCTCTTTCTCCACATCCTCGCCAACAACTGCTGTCTCCTGTGTTTTTGATCTTAGCCATCCTGACTGGTGTGAGATGGAATCTCAGGGTTGTTTTGATTTGCATTTCCCTAATGACTAAGGATGATGAACATCTCTTTAGGTGCTTCTCAGCCATTAGATATTCTTCAGGTGAGAACTCTTTGTGTAGCTCTGTACCCCATTTTTTAATAGGGTTACTTGCCTCTCTGGAGTTTAACTTCTTGAGTTCTTTGTATATCTTGGATATTAGCCCTCTGTCAGATGTAAGGTTGGTAAAGATCATTTCCCAGTTAGTTGGTTGCCGCTTTGTCTTTTTGACGGTGTCTCTAAAACAGGACTTTGGCTCGGTAAACAAAAGGACTGTTATTGGGTAAAGACCTAAGGTGGGTTTCTGTTTACCAGGAGCCTTCCTTAATCCAAACTCAAAGGTCATCCCCATTGAGCAAGGGAACTTTGACTCCAGGAGAACCCAAAAAGCTTGAATCAGCTCAAAGACCTCCGTCCTGTTGACTGTCATAAATCCACCGCTTGCTTTTTTTTTTTTGAGACAGGGTTTCTCTGTGTTGCCCTGACTGTCTTGGAACTCGCTCTGTAGACCAGGCTGGCCTGGAACTCAGAAACCTGCCTCTGCCTCCCAAGTGCTGGGATTAAAGGCGTGCGCCACCACTGCCGGGCTCTGCCACTTGCTTTTTAACCATTTTGATCTTCTTTCTGCCCACCCACATAGCCTTGGCAGTTTGACCCTCGATAAAATAAACCTTTCTTTTTACTCATGAGGTGGTCCAGTTTGATGATGGTTTCTCTGTGCCCTTGCTTACCGCTGGGGACCTAATCAACTAAGTTAGACAGGTTGATACTCTGGCTAAGGGGCCATCCCCCTTCAAATGCCTGTTCACCTTAAGCCACCCTAAAGAGACAGGAGCAGCGATTAGCCCTGTAATGTGTTCCCGTGCTTTTCTGTCCCGTGTGATCCCCGCATGCTGCTAGCAAGTTCTATTAGTCTTTCTAGGTCCTGACTCAGAAGGGATAACTGCGGTGCCCTTCTCTCTTGTCTTTCAGATGCTGGCCACAGCCCAGTATGCTCTCTCTGGGCCTTTTCACTCCCTCTCCAATGCTCCCCTCCACCCGTCACCTGTGTGGTTGCTTGTCTGCATGGTGGCTGACCTCCACACCGCCTTAACTAGAACAGCAGGGCCTTCCCTCCCCACCCCCCATCTCCCTCCTCTAGGTAGCCATCAGGATGGAGAGTTTGCCTGCCCTGGCGTTTCTCTAATAAGATTGTCCTTGAGGTTTCTTCTGTGTCTGTGATTCTTTTTTTAATGATTCTAAGGCAAGGCATGTAGATTCATGACTTTAATCTCAGCACTGGGTGGCAGAGGCAGGAGGATCTCTGGTTTTGAGGCCATAGTAGTTTATATAGCAAGTTCCAGGACAGCTGGGGCTATGTAGAGAGACTCTGTCTCAAAACAAAACAAACAAACAAACAACCTTCTTCTCTTTACCCCCATCTTCCCAACATGCAGTGTTTCTCTCTCTCTCTCTCTCTCTCTCTCTCTCTCTCTCTCTCTCTCTCTCTCTCTCTCTCTTTTCTAGGGTCGTGGAGGTGAAGAGCGAGGTGAAGGCCTTGAGATCCTGGGCTTGCTGCTTCCATCTCCCCAGTGCCAAACTCAGCTCATTTAATTTCTTCACATTTTTAGAAAAGGCAGTTTAACAGACAGTGCCAAACAATGTTATCTGTTCCCTTGTTGCTGCTGCTGTTCTGTGAGCTTTGTTTCTGTTTTTATGATAAGGTTTCTTCCCAGGCTGTTCTTCAAATGACTTTGTATCCAAGGCCAGCCTCAAATCCTTAGCCTCCTACTTCCGCCTAGGCTGTCCTGGGTTTACTGATGTGTACCCCGTTGTCTTTTTGCATCGCATCCACTTCAAGCTTTGTTATCTGAAAGGCCTTAGCATTGCTTCCCTCCTCAAGCTTTCCTTGTGGGTAAAAATATCTACAGCATGAGATAAAACAAAACAAAACAACACACCCTGTAATTCCAGCCCCTCCAGGAGTCTGAGACAGAGGGATCAAGAGTTTGAAGCTAGTCCTGGTCACAGACCAAAGACCCTGTCTTCAAACACAGGCAAACAAAAACACAGATATAAAACAATAGAGTAATAGGGTAAAATAGCCCTGCCTGGATATAGCTGCACAATAAAGTAAAAAGCAACCCCACTTACTACACTAGCTTGCTCACTTGGAACTTGAACTCTGGGTGGGTGTGTATGGGTGTGGCTGGTCAACAGGAACGGGTGACTTGGGGACCTAACCCCAGAAGAGGGCAGCCAAGAGCTGCCTGAACTGTTGAGAAAAGCTGACTTGGAGTCAAGTATGACCGTGGGAGGGTTCCTCGCCCATCAGGAGAGTCCCAGAAAGACCAGTTTGGGGTTGGAAGAAGTCACACTTGGCTAGAGGAGGAGTGAAGGTTAGCAGAAGTTAGGCAACCACCGGCTTGTGTGGGGAGTGAGAGACTAGGGAGAAGCTTAGTTTCTAAAACCATTGTTGAGTGTCCAGTGCACATGTACTGTGTGTGTGTGTGTGTGTGTGTGTGTGAGAGAGAGAGAGAGAGAGAGAGAGAGAGAGAGAGAGAGAGAGAGGACAACATACAGGAAAGGTGACTCAGCAGTTAAGAGGCTGATCTTCCTGAGGACCAGAGTTCAACCCTCAGCATCCAAAGGGTAGCTCACAACTCTGTCTGTAACTCCAGTACCTGGGGAGTCCGTGCTCTGTTCTGGCCTCTGCAGATATCAGGCAAGCAAGTGGTACACAGACATACATGCAAGCAAAACATTCATACGAATAAAATGAAAAGTTAAAAACAAGAAAGAAGGAAGAAAGGATGGAGAGAGAGAGAGAGAGAACTGTAAATCCAGTCAGTTTCGGGGTCCAATGCCATATATATATATATATATATATATATACATATATATATGTATATATATATATATATATGTATATATATATGTATATATATATATATATATATGTGTGTGTGTGTGTGTGTGTGTGTGTGTGTGTGTGTGTGGTGTGTGTGCGCGTGCGCATGTGTATTTTTTATTTACATGTATATGTGTGTGAGTCTGAATATGTGCATGTGGCTGAAGTTAGGGGCATCCTATGAAGCTGGAATTAAAAGCAGGTGTAAGCTGCCTGATGTGGGTTCTGGGAATTGAACTCTGGTCCCCTGGAAAAACAGTACACGTTCCTAACCACTGAGTCATCTCTCTAGCCCAGGATGAATTTTTAAGAGAAGAGACAATGGCATGTCTCCACCTAGAGGCAGATTCCATTCCGTCACAGTAGGCCCAGAGAGGTGGCATCCAGCAAGCCTGGCCTGGAGCCTCTGAGCCAGTTATCCAAACTGAACCCTTTCTGCTTACACTGGGTCGTAGAAACAGGAACAGCAATACACTCTCCTTCCCTGAGTTTGTTTTCAGTATGCCTCATTCCTTACAAACTGGGTTTGTCTTTGAAGCCCCTAGCCTGAAACTTCCATGTTACTCTAGACACTTGATCTACAGATGTGAACCCCTTGCCCTGAGAGGCCCTACACCCCACTTTGCGTTCCTTATGGTAACTTCCTGTAAGTCTCACTTTCTCTACCGACTTATACACTGAAGAGGTGTGTGTGTGTGTGTGTGTGTGTGTGTGTGTGTCCAACCTAGGCCCTCACAATACTTTACTATTGAGCCCCTACCCAAGTTCATTAGCCTGAAGCCATCAATCACAAAGTCTTTTGAAGGGGTGTGTATAGAGACTGGGAAATAAACACTTTTTTGTCCTGTTGAACATTTGGTTGGATTTGAATATGCAAACCTGGATCTGGACTTTAGTGTGGAAACAGGCTCCAATAAGAACTGCTATGTTTTATATAAGGAATAAGAATTTGTATTTGAAGCACTTGGCTCAGTGCTCGAACAATGACCAAGCATACAGAGGCCTTAGATTTGATTCCTAGGACCACAGTTATAAAAAAAATAATAGTAAAAAGGGAATTTGGGGTCAATGAGATAGCACAATGGGTAAAACATACTTTTTAAATAAGACAAAAAGGTGGGTCAGCAGCTAAGAGTGCACACTGCTCTTGCAGAGGAGTTGAGTTTGGTTCCTAGCACCCATGTCAGGTGCCTCCCAACTGCCTGGAACTCAGATATGAGATCTGAGCCCTCGTCTGGCCTTCACTGACACCAGAACTCATGCATGCATGTACCTCACCCTATCCCATGCATGTAATTAGAAAGAGAATCTGAAAACCAAAACAAACTTTAAAGAAAGTGCTTTAAAAATATTTTCTAAGGGCTAGAGAGATGACTCAGTGGTTAAGAGCACCGACTGCTCTTCCAAAGGTCCTAAGTTCAATCCCCAGCAACCACATGGTGGCTCTCAACCATCTGTAATGAGATCTGATGCTCTCTTCTGGTGTGTCTGAAGATAAAGACAGTGTACTCATATAAATAAACACATCTTTAAAAAAATATTTTCTAAAAATGTATTACATATGTGTACATGGTGTACATGTGAGCATTCATGTGCCACATGTATGTGTATGGAGATCAAACGACAGCTTATGGGGCTGATTCCTTTCTGTCTTATTTACTTTTCTTTCTTCCTTCCTTCCTTCCTTCCTTCCTTCCTTTCTTTCTTTCTTTCTTTCTTTCTTTCTTTCTTTCTTTCTTTCTTTCTTTCTTTCTTAAGATTTATTTGCCAGGCAGTGGTGGCACACGTCTTTAATCCCAGCACTTGGGAGGCCAGCCTGGTCTACAGAGTGAGTTCCAGGACAGCCAGGACTACACAGAGAAACCTTGTCTTGAAAAAAACAAAACAAAGACAAACAAACAAAGAGATCTATTTACTTATTTCTTGTATGTGGGAACACTATCTCTGTCTTCAGACACTCCAGAAGAGGGCATCAGATCTCATTACAGATGGTTGTGAGCCACCATGTGGTTGCTGGGAATTGAACTCAGGTCCTCTGGAAGAAGTCAGTGCTCTTAAACCGCTGAGTTGTCTCTACAGCCCCCTCACTTTTCTATTGCTGTGATTAAACACCATGACCAAGGCAACTTATAAAAGCAAGTGTTTAATTGGTTTACAGTTTCAGAGGGGCGGAGTCCATGAGGGCAGAGAACATGCACGGCTAGGCTGAGAGGAGAGAAACCGTGGCTGAAGCAGGATGGTGAGTGCCACGGCTCAGATCTCCTGCGGTCTGGAGATTAACCACCACCCCTAGCCAGGGGTCTGTCAAAGCGGGAACTTGTTTTATTGTATCAGTCTTTTGTTTATATAGAGCTGGGGAAGGAGGTGGGGTTTTCTGATGGGGTGAGATGACCTAGGGGGCAGGGAAGGGTGACGGAGGGAATGGGGTGACTGACAGAGCCAATAAAGTTATTCCACGTCAGTGTTAGGTAGGCAAAGGCGGGCTTAAGCAGGCCGTGCTGAGTCACTCCAGTATGGAAGTGAGCGAGACAGGTCTCTAAACTCGAGCAAAGGTCCAGGCTCCCTCTCTAGGCCGCAGTATCTGGCCGAATAAGGCCCCAACAGTGCACCACGGCTATAACGCTGAGATCTCAAACCCTGGCCCACAAGTAGGAGGCAGACAGAGCTAACTGAGAATGTTGCTGGCTTTGGAAGCCTCAAACCCCATCCCCTGTGACACATCTCCTCCAACAAAGTCATACCTTCCAATCCTGCCCAAAAAGTTCTGCCAACTGAGGATCTAGCATTCGAACATATCAGCCTGTTTGGGCCATTGAGGGGGTCCCTCCTCATTGTGGGGTCCCTCCCCATTCAAACCAGCACGTGTCCTCTGACTCTCATGGATCCCAGGAATCAAACTCTAGTTGTCAGTGCTCTACCTGCTGAGCCATCCTGCCAGCCGCAACTTTCCATCTTTTCAATTTGAATTAAATGTAAAACTACCCACATTGATCCAAAGTCACAATGAAAAAAATAGTAGTAGTAGTAATAATAATAATAATAATAATAATAATAATAATAATGAAGCAAGCTGTGGTGGTACATGCCTTTAACCCTGCACTCAGGAGGCAGGAACACATAGATATCTGAGTTCAAGTCCAGCCTGGTTTATAGAGCAAATACCAAGACAGTCAACTATATAGAAAAACTTTATTTTGAAAAAAAAATTAATAAACCACTGATAATGAAGAGTTTACAGTGGAAGCCACACAGCCCAGTGCAACAGAAAGGAGAACTCAGACATTCAGAGGCACTTGGCATTTCATAAAGGTAGCACTGTATGTGGAGAGAGTACATTGTTTCATAGCATGGGAAATGTGGCTGGCTGGGTTTTGATTTTTGAGACAGTCTTTCTGTGTAGTGCTGACTAAACTAAAAGGCATTCTGTAGACCAGGCTGGCCTTGAACTTAGAGATCTGTCTGTCCCTGGCTCCCAAGTGCTGGGATTTAAAGTATGCACCACCACTCCCTTATAGTTTTATTGAGAAAAAGCAAACTGGATCCTGGCATTTTTGTCATCTGCAGAAGAGTTTCAATATGGACTGTACTGCCCACGATAGTATAGAATCCAATTTTCTGAACTAGGGGCCAAAACTTCCTAGAAAGATGAAAAAATATACTAACGTTAATTGAAGTGATGAATGTTTTCCATTCAATAAGATAAAAACTTAAGAACCTGATAACTGCCTGGGAGAATACTAGCAAAGAGTAGAACTCATGGAACACTAGATGTAGAATGCTCAGAGAGCTCCTGAAAATCGACCCAAACAGAATCGGAAATCAATTAGAAAAAAAGCTAGTAAAAAGATAAGAATTGGAATTTTTTTTCTCTTTTCTTTCATTTTTTTCTTCTTGCTCCAACCCCGCTCATTCCGGCCCAAAGATTTATTTATTAATTATATGTAAGTACACTGTAGCTGTCTTCAGACAGACCAGAAGATGGTGTCAGATTTCATTATGGATGGTTGTGAGCCACCAGGCGGTTGCTGGGATTTGAACTCAGGACCTTCAGAAGAGTAGTCAGTGCTCTTAACCACCGAGCCATCTCTCCAGCCCTCTTTTTTCTTTTCTTTTCCTTTCCCTCTTTCTTTCTTTCTTTCTTTCTTTCTTTCTTTCTTTCTTTCTTTCTTTCTTTCTTTCTTTCTTTCTTTCAGCAGGGTTTCTCTATGTAGCCCTGTCTGTTCTGAGACTCCACCTGTAGACCAGGCTGGCCTCAAACTCAGAGATCTGCCTCCCTCTACCTCCTGAGTGCTGGAACTAAAGGCGTGTGCCATCACTGGCCCGTGGAGACAGCCCTGGCTGGCCTAGAGCTCACTGTGTAGATTAGGCCAGTCTTGAACTCAAGAAGATCTACCTGCCTCTGCTTTCAGAGTGCCGGGGTTAATGGTGTGTACCTCCACACTCAGCTTCATCCATTTATCTGTCTGTCTGTCTAATCTATTTTAAGTGATGTTGACAGGCCCTGACCTGGAAAGGACAGCATCAGCATCTCCAGTATCAAAATATGGTCTCTGTAAAATGCTAACGACTTTTAGCTTATTGCCTGATGGAGAGGATCCCTAGCTAGCCTAAAGTGAGCATCCCAAAGTCTGGCCTGACCTTGAGGAAGAGTCCTGCCTGGAGACCCACCCCTCTGTGAGATTCTTTGGGTCCCTAAGACCTTCACTTGAATTCAACCCTGAATGCCAGATGGTACCTAGGGTGCTTCTAAAAGTGTCCCCTCCCACTAAGGGAAAAGAGATCTTGAAGTTTGAGGTCTGGCATTTAGTTCTAAAGACTAATTTGTTTAGTGATCCAAAGTTTATATGTCTTTGTTGTCAAAATTAAAAGAGACAGCCCCAGTATGCCTTATGAGATCCATTTAGTTGCTTTCTTGTGTTATCATTTTAAATTACTCTTGGCTCCCTGCTGTCTTTTAGACATATTGCTCTGCAGCTCAGTGCTATAGTAATGCATGTTTCTGAGGGTTCCACAAAGAGGATGGCCCAACTGTCTTTATTCTAAAGAGAAAAGGCAGCACCAAAAACATGTTTACTCTGTGCATTTAATTTTACCTGTGATTGCTATGCAATCACGAGGACCTGAGATCAGATACCAGGAGTGGGCATTCTACAAATGACTATAATACCGTGTCAAAGCGGGACGGAGACAGGAGGCACACTCGGACTTCCTGGCTGCCAGCTTAGCTGAGAAAATGCCAGTCCCAGGTCCAGGAGCTGACCCCACCTCAGAGGGAATGGGTGGAGTATGACAGTATTTTCAGGGTAACGCCCAAGAGGCAGGGTTACAGGCACACCTTCGAGAGACTGTCTAGATCAAGGTTGGCTTCTGAGAAAATCTGACACAGACTGTTCTGATTAAGTTAATTGATACAGGGAGACTCATCTTAATTGTGGGTGAGACCATTCTTTGAGCAGGGCTCTCATTTTTAGTTCTTTTTTCCTCTCTCTCTCTCTCTCTCTTTCTCTCTCTCTCTCTCTACACACACACACACACACACACACACACTCACACACAACAGTCAAAAATTTTATTACTAGGGTCAGAGAGACAGCTCAGAGGTTAAGAGCACTGGATGTTCTTCCAGAGGTCCTGAGTTCAATTCCCAGCAACCACATGGTGCCTCATAACCATCTCTAATGAGATTTGGTTGCCCTCTTCTGGCCTGCAGGCATATAAGAACGTTGTATACATAATAACTAAAATTAACCTTAAAAATTATTAATTTGGCTGATAGAAGAACCACCAATTTACAGTGTATATGTATATGATGTGTATATGTATGTATGTGTATACACACACACACACACACACCATAGAATCTCTTTTCATAGTCCCAGGTGTCCTGGAACTCAGGAAGCAGACCTGGGCCAGCCTGACTCTCACAGAGGAAGAGGAGGAGTTGGAGGAGGAAGAGGAAGAGAACTGGTAAAAGAGTCAGTGATACCAAAGATACACAGGTACAGCAAGACATTCCCAAGTTCAAGTTCAAGGAGAAATGAAATCAGGCAGATTCAAAATATAGCAGATGAGGCCAGACATACCATTTATACAAATTATGGGATAGTGAATCTGTCCTTATAGCCCATCCTTGGCATCCGTGAGGCCCTGGGTTCAATCCCCAGCAGCAACTACAATTAAGACCAGCAGTACAGGCCTGTGTTTCCAGCACTGGGAGGAGAGATGGAGATAGGAGGACCAGAGGTTCAGAGTCAGCTTTAGCTACATAATGAATTCGAAGTCAGCCTGGTTAGAATAAGGAACTGGAGAAATGATTCGGTGGTTAAGAGAACTGACGGACTGCTTTTCCAGAGGACCCAGGTTTAATTGCCAGCCACCACAGGGCAGCCCACAGCCATCTGTAACTCCAGTCCCAGGGGATCTGGGCTCTGTCTTCTGATATCCATGCACATACACACATGCAGGCAAAGTATTTATACATGGAAAATAGGGAAAAAGTTAAAAAGGTTTTTTTTTTTTTTAAGAAAAGTTAAGGTGATTAAAGTTATGTTATGTCTATTTTCTCACAATTGAAAATAAGAAGCTGGGTGGAATGCACACGATTTTCATCTGATCACTTAGGAGGCTGAGGTCAAGGTTGGCTGGGTTCTCTCAAAAAGCAAAAATTGCTAGGTGGGTGGTAGCACATACCTTTTGTCCCAGCACCAGGAGGCAGAGGAAAGCAGATCTCTGTGAATTGAAGGCTAGCCTAGACTACAGAGTGAGTGATAGCCCAGGTTATGCAGAGAAGCTCCTTCTTGAAAAACAAAACAAAAGACAAAAAAAAATTGTATATTGATCTTTCTCTCATACATAAAGTAAATAAATCATGAAACAAAAACCAAAAATCCCACCACCATATATACACAATAGCAACGAAGAAAACCATAGGAGACAATTCAGCCCAGGGAGATAGACAGTTCAACACTGGACCCCATTTGGTTTGGGGTACGGATGCCCGCCTTGTAACAATACACAGTGCAGCCCAGTTCCTTCACCGGCACAGACTGCACTAGAACTCCCTCAAACTCCTGCCTGCGTCAGGCTACACACATTCCGGTCTATGAACCAGTATGAGTTTCCTTGACCCTCATCAATCAAATGGAGACAGTTTCCATTCAGGTGTGTTATGGTATAAAAAAAAAAACAAAAACCAGAAGGAGCTATCTAGCCTGAACTGGTTAGGGGCACTGCCCAAGAGGGCAAAATTGTATCTTTAGTAAACTTCCAGGAAGAATTTCCTATTTGCCATACTTTAACCTGTGCGTAATTGGGAGTGCCTTTGATTAAAATCAGAGGCATTATGGGAAGGGTTAGGAGCAAAAGGTAAAATGATTATGACCTGCTCTATCAATCAAAATAGGTACTCATCAAAACTGTACCCTTGGGCTGGAGAGATGGCTCACTGGTTAAGAACACCGACTGCTCTTCCAGAGGTCCTGAGTTCAAATCCTAGCAACCACATGGTGGCTCACAACCATCTGTAATGAGATCTGACCTCCTTTTCTGGAGTGTCTGAAGACAGCGACAGTGTACTCACATATAATAAACAAATAAATCTTAAAAAAACCAACCTTACCCTTTAGTAGCCAAGCCCACTTCCTTTAGACCTCATAAAAGAAACCTCGGGCTGCAGTCTGAAGCCCTTGCGGTCTCTCGCTCATGTCCCATGCTGGCTGGTTTTGTGTCAACTTGATACAAGTGTGATTTACCGGTGAGGAGGGAGCATTAATTCAGAAAACACCTTCATGAGATTAGGCTACAGGGAAGCCAGTAGGGCATTTTTAAAATTAGTGATTGGTGCGGGGTACCCATTGTGGGTGGTGCCATCCCTGGACTGGTTGTCCTGAGGTCTACAAGGAAGTAGGCTGAGCAAGCCGCAGAGAGCAAGCCAGAAAGCAGCACCCCTCCATGGCCTCGGCTTGAGTTCCTGTCCTGACTTCCTTCAGTGACAAACAGTGATATAGAATTGTAAGCCAAATAAACCCTTCCCTCCCCAGTTTGCTTTTTTTTTTTTTTTTGGTCATGGTCGGTTTTGTCGCAGCCACAGAAACCCTAACAAGACACACCCACTGTCACTCTTGACCGCACACCCGTCCATATTCTGCGCTATCACTGTGCTCTGAAGAGTTTATCTTGTTCTTTAGAAGCTCTGTGCCAGCCCGTACTTTTAGTTCTTTGATGAGCACCTGGCGCTGATCGCTGATCGCTGATAACGGGGCCCATCCCTCAACTTCCACGGAAGGGAGCAGACAGGGAGCCGAGGGAAGAGTCAGATTTATGCGTTAGCTGGGCTGCTGGAAGTGTCTTAGTTTCACCAATAATGGTCATGTGGGCATAAGAATTCAGTACTATCTCTCTCTCTCTCTCTCTCTCTCTCTCTCTCTGTGTGTGTGTGTGTGTGTGTGTGTGTGTGTGTGTGTGTGTGTGTGTGTGTTTTGTATTTTAAAATATTTTTAGCATATATTAGTTATACATAATGGGTTTTATTTTCACATATGTATATAATTTTTTTTTCATTTTTTGAGACAGGGTTTCTCTGTGTAACAGCCCTGGCTGCCTTGGAGCTCACTCTATAGACAAGGCTAGCCTGCAATTTACAGAGATCCTCCAGCCTCTGCTTCCCAAGTGCTGGGATTAAAGGCATGCCCCTGACCCCCACCCTCACCCCCAGTTTATATAATGTATTTTTATCATGTTTGCCTTCCATTACTCTCTCTTGTACCCCTCATTTTCTTCCCAGAGAATCATCTTTGTAGTTTCATGTCTTCTTGTTTTCGTTTTTTGATGGCCTAGTTGGCTTTCTCAGGGTTGGTTAAGCATGATGTGACAAGCACGGGAGAGAGGTTGTAAGGGCTGCATGGGCATATTTCAGTTCCTCTACTGAAGAAAATGTGCCTCCCTCCACCATCAACCCTTAACTGACCACAGCAGGCATGTACGGGCCTCTTGGATTCCTTCACTCCATGACGGAATATCAGTGTGCCGCCATCTTGCCTGGGTCTTATCAGAGTCGCAGTGAGTGTCATGGCTCTGTGTCATTACAAGACAGCGTTGCATAATACCCTTTCTCTTAGATTCTTTCTGCCCCCCCTTTATGATGCTCCCTGAGCCTTGGAGGGGGTGATGCAGACACCCCATTTACAGCTAAGTGTTCAACAGTCACTTCTTATCCCTTTGGTCAACTGTGCATGTTTTCTTAAATATGAAATTTAGAATTTTTCCTCACACTTAATTAGGAGTAATTAATTCAGATATTTATAATACTACCCACAGGGCTGGCAAGATGGCTCAGAGGGTGAAGGTGGCTGCAAGACAAGCCTGAACCCATGTAAAGGTAGGAGGAGAGAACTGATTCCAAGAAATGGCCCTCTGACCTCCATACCAGTGCGACAGTGTGAATGTGTATGTGTGCATACACAGACACACAGAGACACAGACAAGACACAGACACTGGCACACACTAAAGGTTAAAAATCAGGAGATCTTTAAAAAGTGAGTAAAGAATGCAAAATGCAAGGATGAGCAAAACATTGCTCTCTGTAGAAGTTATGTAACTGTGCCCAGTCTCTCACTATACATTCCTTCTGGGTTCTGCACAGTGGAATATTTGAATGAATGGAGGGGGCTGGAGAGATGGCCTAGTGGTTAGGAGCACCTGTTTTCCTTGCAGAGAACCCGGGTTTGGTTCCTAGCATTCACGTGATAGCTCAAAATCATGTACAACTCTTGTGCCACGGGATCTGATGTCTTCTGACCAACCAGACACCAACCATGCCTGTGGTACACATACATACGTGCAGACAAAACGCTCATACACATAAAAGAAATAAATATAAACGGTGATGGGGAGAGCAGCACGGGCAAAGTGCAGGGCACACAGTAGAGGATCTGAGTCCAGATCATCAGAACCCAAGTAAAACGCCGGGCAGCTAAGGTCAGAATGGGTTGAAATGTCTGACTAGTAGATAGCAATTGCCTAAGTGGGAAAATGCCCAGACATAGGCTCTGGGCTAGGGCGTAGGCATCATGGTCATCTTAGCAACTAACACGGGTACTGTGCTATCATATCCAAGCATCTAAAAGGGCACACCTCACAGAGGGGACCTGTAAATTCAGATAGGTGCTTGTGCCTTTGGTAGACACATGCCTTTCTTTCTTTTTTTTTTTTTAGATGAAATATCTTTTAAAACTATCTAATGTCTCCTGTTCTAATTCTACTTTCACTCTATTAATTTCTGATTTTACTCATACAGATATATATATATATATTTTTAAGACCCAACATACCCTGCCAAGACAGTTTTCACACCTTTTCCATTTGGAAGTTGTATTGGTCACTGAAAACAGGTGTTCTGGGGCCGGGGAGACGGCTCAGCAGCTAAGAGCACATGCGGCCGGTTCAGAGGACCTGAGTGTGACTCAGGTGGCACACAACTGTCTGTAAATCCATCTCCAGGGAGGTCTTTGTTGTGTTTTATAAACAGAAAAAGAAGGAAGCGATATGTCTGGTAGAGGTGAGGTGAGGTGTGGGGAAGGGGTACCTCTGCGGGCTGTGCTAAGGCATCCCTCCCCCCTGAGGGACCAACCACAGGAGGGTATGGTGTAGAATAGAGTTTATTCAGGGCCTGGAGAAGGGACTTGAGAGCAAGGCAGGGGCGGGGGAGAAGAGGAGCAGGCTTGCCATGAGCACATGGAGAGGGAGGTAGTGGAAGGGGAATGGGGAGAGAGAAGGTAAGGAGTGGGAACAAGAGAAAGAGGAGGGCAAGCAGCTCCTTTTGTAGTGAGTCAGGCATGAGTTTGACGGCTTGGCTCATGAGGAGTAGCTCTATTAGGAGGTGTGGCCTTGTTGGAGTAGGTGCAGCCTTGTTGGAGGAATTGTGTCACTGTGGGGGCAAGCTTTGAGGTCTTCTATGCTTAACCTCTGCCCAATGTAAAACAGTCTCTCCTTGCTGCCTACAGTTCAAGGTGTAGAACGCTTGGCTCCAACATCACTATGTCTCCTTGCATGCCGCTGTGCTTCCCGCCATGATGATAGTGGACTGGACCTCTGAAACTGTAAACCAGCCCCAATGAAATGTTTTCGTTTATAAGAGTTGCTGTAGCCAGGCAGTGGTGGCGCACGCTTTTAATCCCAGCACTTGGGAGGCAGAGGCAGGCGGATTTCTGAGTTTGAGGCCAGCCTGGTCTACAGAGTGAGTTCCAGGACAGCTAGGGCTATACAGAGAAACTGTCTCGAAAAAACAAAAAGAGTTGTTGTCGCCGTGTCTCCTCAGAGCAATGAAACCCTAAGACATTTTGTTTGCCAATTTATCTGTGCAATGTAGGTGCAGGAGTCAGAAAAGTCCAAAAGAAGGCGATAGATCCCCTGGAGTTGGAGTGCCCAGCAGTTATGAGCCACTAGTGCGGGTGCTGGCAGCTGATCCGGTCCTCCCGCTGTAAGAACAGTACTTGGTAGTAACCACCGAGCCATTGCTTCACCTCAATTGTAGGCAGCTATTTCTGATAGCCCCCCCGCCCCCCGGCCCCCCCCCCCCGTGACACAGATCTAGGTCAGATTAGACCAGATGTAGAGTAGACAAAGGCAGGTTTATTAGAAGGCAGCTCTCAGGTGGGTTCATCGATCTCACGGGTGGAGGTCAGTGAAGTCACACAGTGAAATCCGAGCAAAAGCAAGGGGGTTTTATGGAGTTTAGGCGAGGAGTGATGACGTGTCAGCTAAGAGCTGGGATGGCGCTTGGGTGGGTTGCTGGAACACGAGGAATGATGTCATGTTGGGGCGGGTCTCCAAGTGGGCAGGGTTTGGGGAAGGCGGTCAGATGCAGTTTCCCAGCTAGTCCAGAGGTTGAGTGTGGGTTCCAGCCTAACAGGGTTTCGTTATTTCAGTGATTATGAGGGACAAGACGCCCCAGAGGACAAACGGTAGTTCTAATTACAGCCACTATACATTTATAATGTGTTCCAGATGAACGGGGGACTCAGGAGAGACTGCCAGGCATTGTGGTAGTTCTCAGTCTGAGGTAGATCACAGCGTTTTCTCTATTATAGATGAGGTGGGATAAAGCAGTCATTGTGATGGCTCACAGCTGTAATACCAACGCTCCAGAAAGCAAAGGCAGGAGAATCACCATGAGTTCAAGGCAGAAAGAGAAACAAAGAGGGGTAGAAAATATCTTTTTTTTTTTTTTTTTTGGTTTTTCAAGACAGGGTTTCTCTGTATAGCCCTGGCTGTCCTGGAACTGGCTCTGTAGACCAGGCTGGCCTCGAACTCAGAAATCCGCCTGCCTCCACCTCCCAAGTGCTAGGATTAAAGGCGTGCGCCACCACTGCCCGGCGAAAATGTATCTTTTGTATTTGAATACATACAATATATTTACATATATATTCTCTGCATGTATATGAAAGAAGACAAATGAGCCACCCTTTAATCCCAGCATTTAGGAGGCAGAGGCAGGCAGATCTTTGTGAGTTCGAGACCAGCCTGGTCTGCTGAGTGAGTTCTAGGACAGCCAGGGAGTACACAGTGAAAAACTTGTCTTGGGAAACCAAAAAAAAAAGTTTAAATGTGAAAAACAAATTTTAAAAAAAGAAAAAAGAAAAGAAAGAAACACCAATTGAGAGCAGTTGGGGCAGGGACGAGGTCAGCCAGGCCTCGATTCTCAGACTAACTTCTCCACCTCAGCATACCAAAGTGTCACATTTTGAAGACGACCAGGTTAAAGCCACTGTTAAGGGATGAACTGTGCTCCCACAATTTACATATGCTGTGTGTGGTGGCACTAGCCTGTAATCCCAGCAGTTAGGAGGTGGAGACTGGAGGATTAGGATTTCAAGGCAAGTCCGGCTACAAATCGAATTTTAGGCCAGCCTGAGCTGCTTGAAACCTTGTTTCAAAAAACAAAAACCAAACCCAGGAACCTGTGAGAATGTAGCTCGTTGGTAGAAGCTTGTGGAACAGCACAGACCACCGTCCTAGCACCTGGTAAACCTGTGGTACCTTTATTCCCGGTACTCAGGAAATACAGAGAAGGCAGGAAGATAAGAAATCCTAGGTTGCCAGGCAGTGCTAGGGTACACCTTCAATCCTGGCCCTCAGGAGGTGGAGGCAGGTTTACAAAGCAAGTCACAGGAGGGCCAGGCTACCCAGAGAACCCCCATTTAAGAAAAAGAAAGGGACAAAGGAATTAATTAATTCTGGGTAATCTTCAGCTATGCGTTGAATCCTAGGTCAGTTTCAGACCCTGTCTCAACAAAACGTAACTAACACCAACAAATCAAACTTCTAAACTGAAGTCCTAGCTGCTACCTTAGAACATCATTGTGGATACAGGATTTTTAAAGCAGTGATTAAATTGAAATGAAGTCGTTAGCATGGGCCCCAATCCAACATGACTGAAGTTCTTGTTAGAAGAGGAGCTTTGGACTCCGATGTAGAGGAGATACGAAGATCCAGAGAGAAGGCTGCCTCCAAGCCAAGGACAGGCGCCTCTGAAGGAGAGCCTCCCCGCTCTGATCTCAGCCTTCTGGCATCCAGAATTGTGAAAACTAGGGCTCTGTCGTTCAAGTTGTTAGTGTTAAAGGGTAAGTTAAAAGGGCAAGGTTGGGAACACGGGGCAGATAAGGAAGAGAGCTTGCAGCTGGGTACCAGATAGCCAGATAAGAGGAAGGACAGGACTCCTGGAAAACAGCCCCGCTGTTTTCCACAGCCCCGCTGTTTTCCACAGCCGGACCCTCGCTGAGGAGCACCGAGTCACCTTTGCCCTTTCTCCTAGTCAATTTCTGAACTTTATAGGGAGTTACACCTTTATACACATTCTTGCACGCAGTGTTTCTCATTACACTGAATTGTGGATAGGAACAGCTTCTGAGAAGGCCTCCACCCATTCCAGGAAGAAGGTCCCAGACTGCCTTGGGGTGGGAGTAGCCGTCGGCTCTGCTCTGACTTACCTCCTTTTTGTCATGGTGATGAACTTTGCATTTTGGTGCCTACTAAGAATTAAACTCGAGGGGCTGGGAAAGTGGCTCAGTAGGTAAGAACTTTTTGCTAGGCGAACTCGAGGTTTGCCTGAGTTAGAATCTCCAGAGCTCATGTCAAAAATGTCAAGCGCGGACTCTGGTGTCTTAACCCTAGTGCTGGGCATGGAGTGGAGGAAAGAGGCAGAACTCAGGAGCTCTCTGGGCAGTCAGCTTAACTACAAAGGAAGCTCTAGGTTTAATGAAAGATCCTGTCTCAAGGGACTAAGGTGAGATGTAGAGTGGGGTACTTGTTTTCCTCGGGCCTCCAAGGGTGCTGGAGTGTGTGAACACACACACACACACACACACACACACACACACACACACACACACACACTCTGCCCGTGCCTTGGTGTGAATCCCTCTCCATGAGAACCTAGATCGCTCCTCCTCTGGTCGGAATCAGAGGAGACGCAGAAGGAGGCACCTCCCCTTATCCACACCAAAGCGGCCAAATTCTGTAGGACGTTTTAGAAAACATTTATTTATTATTTGTGAGTGTTTCCCTTGCATGTATGGAAGTGTGGATTCCATCCATGAGTCTGGTGCCCATGGAGGCCAGAAGAGAATGTGAAATTCCCTGGAATTACAGTTAATAGACAGGTGGGAGCTGCCATCAGGGTGCTGGGAATCAAACCTGGGTCTCTGGAAGAGCAGTGTGTTGCTGTTAGCCACCGAGCTTCCTCTCCACATCTCCCTCTGTAGGATTTTATAGTAGTGTAAAGTAATTCTGCCTTAGAGGAAGAATACGGCTCATTCTGAGCCAAGTATGGGGGAGCACGGCCCAAACACATAGACTCCAGATACCCATATTGATGTGTGTCACCGGGAAGAAGCTACGTGATATTTATTATCATACGACAAAGACAGTTGTACATCTGTACACTTACTAGGTCACTTGGTAAGGCCTTCAGACAGGTAGGCCATGGCTAGGTGAGGACCATCTTTTTCATGGGCTTATTGACTTTTGAGGATTTTTTTTATTTTAAATTTTATGTATATGAGTGTGATAGTCTGCATATATATATATACATATATAGGGAATATATATATTCCCCAGGGAGGCCAGATCCCCTGGAACTGGAGCTATGGATGGTTGTGAGGTGTCACATATATTCTGGCCACCAAACCTGGGTCTGTTGTTCTAACCACTGAACCATCTCCCAAGCTCCACCCATACAGCATTTTTTAGCTTTAGGATTAAAGATTACAGATTTGCTAGACCTAGTGAAATCTAAAAAGTTATATAAGCATCAGGAGACCATTAAATCATATATCAAAGTTAAGACAAATGGCTTTTAAAGTGCCGATGATACTCCAAGATAATTTGGGTTCTCAACCTACAATACTCTTATTTCTCTAAAACAGTGGTTCTCAACCTGTGAGTTGTGACGCCTTTGTAGGGTCAGATATCAGATATTTACATTATGATTCATAACATAACAGTTAATGGAGGAGCGATGAAAATAACTCTATGGCTGGGGTCACCACAACATGAGGAACTTTATTAAAGGGTCTCAGCACTGGGAAGGTTGAGAACCACTGCTCTGTGAGCTTGGTGTCCCACTCAGGTAGGGTCTGCCTGCAGGGTCTTCAGTGTGGCAGCCGGAGCTGACTGGAGTCTGTCTGAACCTCTGTCCTTCTGCACTTGGGCTCTTCTCGCAGCGGCCGTACGTTAAGCCTAACAGCTAAAGCCGTGTCCTTCTGCTTCAGGACCGAGCTCCATCCCAGAAACTGTGTCTGCCAGAATCTCAGAATAATTAAATCGAGATTCGGGGGGTGGGGGGGACGTCTCCTGACTTGAAGAGTGAAATGTGGTGAGGCAGCGAGGGGACCTTTCTTAGATTTAGACAAGTTACATTTAAGGAGCTGTGGTGGAGTGGGGTCAGCCTAGATCCTGTGTCAGGAATGAAGATCTTAGCCCCTCTGTGCTCCCCTTGACTGCCAGGAACCCTGGGAGTAGACCTCTTTATGACCTCTTGCTCCTGGGAGAAACTGTATCTTATCTCTCAAGTCCCTGTCCTTTGTGAGCTGCCTTGCAGCCAGTGACTGACAAATGTTAGACGATAAAGTCTAGGCTTGGGCCTCACCTCTGGACAACCCTGAAAGCCACCTACCTGAAGGGCAGTTTGCGACCCATGCTAGGCCGGTATGACAACTGAGTGTCTCCTGCTTCTCCCTCTAGTCTCCCTCCGGTGTTAGTCCTGAGACCAGCTAGTAAATATCCTGGGTGCTAACTCCTCTCATGGGTGTTATTTTTGGAAAATTCAGCCTGGAGAGGGTTTTATATCAATTAACTACCATTTTCTTCTACGTTTATAGCGGTTCCTACAAACACCAGAAGAAGTGTGTCAAATCCACATTAATTATGTTTATTTTGTAGTATAAATTCAGTGAAAGAATAAACCGGAGGAACATGGTTGTGTTGGGGGGAAAAATAGGTAGCAATTACTGAGTTGTGAGAGAATATAAATTAGTGCCATGAATTTAAAATCGAGCTCAGTCTATTTTGGTTACACTAAATAACTTAGTGTGCTTGTGATGATTTCAGAAGATTAACTTGATACCAGGGAAGATTTGCAAACTGGCCTTGTTTGTTATGTGCTTGCCTGACTTCCTTCTTCTCTTCCCTTCTCCTTCCTTCCTTTCTTTCCTTCATTCCTCTCTTTTATTTCTTTGTTTTTTCTTTTCTTAATTTCCTTTGTTCCGTTTTCTCTGTCTTTCCCCTTCTTTCTTTATTCCTTCCTTTCTTCTTCTCTTTCTTTCTTTCTTTCTTTCTTTCTTTCTTTCTTTCTTTCTTTCTTTCTTTCTTTCTTTCTTTCTTTCTTCCTTTCTTCCTTCCGTCCTTCTTTTTCTTCTTTCTTTCTTTCTTTCTTTCTTTCTTTCTTTCTTCTTCTTTTTCTTCTTTCTTTCTTTCTTTCTTTCTTTCTTTCTTTCTTTCTTTCTTTCTTTCTTTCTTTCTCTTTCTTTCTTTCTTTCTTTCTTTCTTTCTTTCTTTCTTTCTTTCTTCCTCTTTCTTTTTCCCTTTCTCTCTTTCTCTCTTTCTTTCTTTGTTCCTTTCTTTTTCTTTTTGTACTGAAATTGAACACAAAAGCCCACACTCTACCCTTGAACTGTGCCTCAACTCCTCTCAAGGTTCTCCTCAGCAGCTCTTCACCATGACCGTGGCTTGGGCTGGCTCCCAAGGGGTAGCGAGCGGGTCAAAGGCCAGGCCTCCAGTGAGGTGGGCAGAGTAAACTCCCTTTCAGCAGCTTCGTCTCTAAATGTGTCTGAGGGAGATACAGAGATAATGGGTGAGACCTCCATGTCCATCAAGCAGACAGCCCCTGGCGGGCAGGAAGCCATCACTTCATTTCGCTTTTAACAGAAAGCAGCAAGACATCCCAGAGATAAGGAGAAGGTGACGATCCTAACAGTGAGCAGGAAAAGGACAATTTCCTCAATCATTTGACACCCCCCATGCACGTACGTGTGTGTGTGTGTGTTTGGGGGTGTGGGGGCCTTTCCCACATCTACAATTTTATGAATAGTATCATATAAAATAATACTTACTTTATTTTGTTTATGTGTTTGTGTGAATATATGCCAGAATAGAAACCAGACTAGCAGGGCATTGTGAGCTGCCTAACCTAGGTATTGGAACCAAACTCCCCAGAAGAGCAGCAATTCCCTTAAGCACTCTCCTAATAGTCCCGTCGGAACACATTCATAGACTTTTTGGTTTTTGAGCCAGTGTTGCATGTTCTCTAGGCTACCCTCAAACTTTTTATGTGGCCAAGGATGACCTGGAACTCCTGATTCTCCTGTCTCTACACCCCAAGGCCTAGAGTCATAGAGATATGTTTTATCATGCTTTTATTTTATATTAAATACTTTTATTTTTCTGATATTATCTTTGTTGGTGGTTGTGAGTGATGATGTTGGTCTTGGATCTTGCTTTTCTGTCCATCATCAATTCCTTGGTTAGATTTCTTAGCTTTATGGTTACTTTCAGTTGCTAAAACTCAATCAGCTTTAATTCCAGTTTGTTTTTTTTTAAGATTTATTTATTTGTTTTACACATATGAGTACACCACCATTGCTCTCTTCAGGCACACCAGAAGAGGGCACCAGACCCCATTACAGATGGCTGTGAGCCACCATGTGGTTGCTGGGATTTGAACTCAGGACCTCTGGAAGAGCAGTCAGTGCTCTTAACCACTGAGCCATCTCTCCTAATTCCAGTTTTGCTTGATTGATTGTGTGCATGTGTGTGTAAGAGTACGTATGTGGGGTCTATGTGCTTATGCGTGTGCAGGTGCACATGTGCCTGTGCACATACTTGAAGAGGCCACAGGAGAAGGCTGGAGCTCCTCCTCCATCACCTCATCTTCTTTCTTTAGAAAGAGTCTCTCCTGAACCTGGAGCTGGCTGGTGGCTAGCAAGTCTTAGTCATCCTCCTGTCTCTGCTCCCCACAGTGCTGTGGTAACAGGTGTGTGTGTCCATCCCTAGCTTTTTATTTTACATGGGTGCTGGAGTCTGAATTCAGATCTCAAGCTTGTGCCGAAAAACAAACAAACAAACAAACCTATACACACAACTACCACACAACTAATCCTAACCATACAACTCTTTCTCTTACACACTCAGAACCCCTTACTAGGCAGGTGTCCTGCGTCTCTAATACAGCATTTAGGACGCAGGCAGGAGGACTGGGAGATCAATATCAACCTCCGATACACAGTGGGCTCAAAGCCAGTCTGGGTTACAGGTGACCCTGGCTCCAAAAACAGACACAAACAAACCCTAAAACAAAGCGAAAGATTCTTTTCTCTTCCAGGTGTAAGTGAGAAGAGAGGCGCATGGCTCAAGCGCGAGGTGGACAGTTGACTGACCCACAGAGCTAGGGCAGCTCCAGGGTCACTGAGAGGAGTTTGGGGCTTTCCATGACTTTTCTTCAGAATCCACATTTCCTGCATCTGCTGTCTTCTGATATATTTGTCCTCAGGTAGACTTTTACACGATGGCTACCAGATGCCAGTAGTGTATTCTTTTAGCTTAGCCACTACAGAGAACTTTTTTGGTTTTTAAAGGCAAGTTTTTAATATACCCCAGGCTGGCCTAGAACTTGCTATGTATTGGAAGTTAACCTTGAACACCTGGTCTTCCTGTCTCCAACACTTAAGAACTGGGACTACAGGTGAACACCACCATGCCTGGTCAACCTTAGAGAACATTCATGGTTCTGTGATTCCTGACTTTCTCTCATTGGCCTGGCTTGAATTACATGGAATGTTCTTGAGTCAATCACCATGGTCATGAGAAAATATTCATATATTAGTCAGGAGTAGGTCATGTGACCAGCAGTGATTTCAGAGGGGTCAGCCCTGCTATCCTGCAAAGAGACTAGGGAAATGTGATTCCTAAGAGAATTTAGAAGCAGATTTCCAGCAGATATGGATGCCCAGTTCATCTTTTGGGACCTCTGTGATGCAGTCTCATAGCACCATGTGCTTTAATTAATATAATATATTAATTAATATTAACATGCTGCATTAATTCATATTAATATGATGTATTGTTAATTAACATATGATGTTATTAATCAATATGTGATGATGAAAAAACATTTTTAAAACTCAAATTCTATAGGATTTTGTAGAATAAAAAAAAATATGTCAGGGCTGGCTAGATGGCTCATTGGGTAAAGGCACTTGCTGCCAAGATTGGCAACCTGAGTTCGAATCCTAAGGCCCACATGGTGGACGAGTCGACTTCCACAGAAAGTTTCCTTTAGTTTATGTGCAGACACTGAGGCATGTGTACACATACATACATGAACACACACACACACACACACACACACACACACAGAGGCTTGTGTGTATGCATATATAAATAAACAAACAGTAAATAAATGAGTGTAAAAATTTTTAAAAAAGAAGTAGACACCACAGATAAATTCCTGTTGTTTTGGCTTTGGCTCACCTCTCTGCCTCGAGGTCACTAACGAGGGGGTCTACAAGGCTCATTATAATGCAGGAGGTCTATCTGCAAACAGGTCAGAGAGTGAGGTGCTGTAGAATGGAATGTATGGATATGTGTGTAGTTACATTGAAGAAGTGTTGAGTCAGAGGGGAACAGCTTCTACCCTGGGGAGGCAGTGGATAGCTGATTTTCTAGCAGCCAAGCAATTTCTATTTTTTATGGGATTCTTAAACTCTGCCAGACCCTTTGTGTGTGTTATCTGACTGAATCCTCAAGAGTCCCATGAGTCCACATACTGTTTCCATTTCACAAACGTGGGATGTAAATCTTAAGCCAGTTCACTAGCTGTCTACAGCAAATTAGTAACAGAGTCAACCTGAATCAATATTGAAATCCAGATCTTCCTAATTCCCAAATCGCTGTAACACACAACCTCAAAGATGCCCAAGGCACAGCTCATACTAGAAGACCATCACGTTTTTAATCTACCAAAAATTCTGTAGAGTTTGGGTTTTTATTACCTTATATTATTATATATAATAATGCACTTTACTATGGCATTTTCATCTTGATGGTATTTATCTCCCATCACCCTCTCCTGTCCCCTCCCATTCTGATAACGGTTTTCTTCTTCCCAACAGACTCCCTTTTGTCTTCATGTCTTTCTTTTCACCTTTCTGGCACCAGGTATACTTTGCTGAGTTATTTCTAAAACATTTTTGCCTTGGTGATTTATTTATTCATTGATTCTTGTCAACTTCATGCATATACATAATGTAATTTAATTATAACCACTCCATTATCCTCTTTAAATGAAAGGAAAAACATGAAGCACTTTATGTGTCTGGGTGTTTTGCTTGCCTATCTGCTTATGTACAATAGGACTATAATACCTAAGGTAGCCAGCAGATGGCGACAGATCCTGTAGCATTGGGGTTACAGATGGTGCTGGGAATGAAACCCTGGTGGCCAGGAAAAAGCCATACTCCATACTCCAAAGTCATGGGCTCCATTCTCCAGCCTTCATTTCCCCTATCCTCCTACCAAACTCTTCCCAGTCCCTTTTTCCCTTCCATGTTTTTCTTTGGCGTGTCCCCCCACTGTATTTAGAGTTGTTTGAATGCCAGCATTACTGGGAATTATTTATTTGTGCAAGGGCAGTTTGTCAGTTGCTAATGGAACTGAGAAACATGCCATATGATTGTACATGTGTGAAACAACGAGTTTCACTGGGATTATTTACTGGAGCCTGGGTACCTTATCAGTTTTTACACCACTGAAGACAATGTTTCTCCTTTATCACCATTATGGTTGTTCTCCATATCAACCATTAAGGGCCCATAAATCCTCAGGACGGGTGGGGTTCCATGAGCCCCTCCTTCCATGATGGGGTGTTTGTGACAGGGTGTTGACCGTCCCAATCAGACAGATCTTGAGCAGGTAATGATAGTTGCTCGTAGTATAGTCTCTGCTTCCATTTTTATCCTTTCCATTGTTTTTGTGCTTTCTACCCTACATTCAACTATCCAGTGAGCTGCTATATAGCAGAATTCCACCCTCCGATTAATTTAAATATTAATACAGCAAGAAGCCTGTGATTGGGCAGTGGAAAAGAAAGGTGGGCTGAGATTTTTAGAGACCGGAGAGAGAGGAGAGAGAGGAGAGAGAGAGAAGAAGGAAGGAAGATGGAGGAAGAGAAAGATGATCCGGTAGCTATGAATATCATAAAAGGATAGATAATTGGGATAACTTGTCCAATCTAGATGGGCAGCTGGTATCATTATCAATTGGCTCAAAATTACTGTGTGGGCATCTTGTGAATTGAGAATTTATTGATATATAAAACTGACTGATAATTATAAGCTTTAAGAGTTTTTGATTTACTGGGTTAAGAGGATTTGTGTCGGCTAGCCGCAGCGGGTAGAGGGCTGGAAAGGTACCAGAGGCTCTGAAGCAGTGAAACCGGAGCTGGGAAGACCTGCCGCCTGGGGCGAGCCAAGGAGGCAGCCAGACAGAGACCACTGGGCCAGAGGCTGCCAGCGATGGCGGTAGCGTGGGATGGCGCATTTTTAAATATTTCTCGTAACACTGCTTGAGCAGGGAGGTGGATATATATTTCTGGTCAGCTTGAGGCATCACAGACGTCCTGGTTCAGTACACTGAGAACTGAAAGAACCACTGGACTGGGTGAGCCAAAGCTAAAGGCCCCTCCCTGGGTGCCCCCAAGTGTGCCAGGGGATTATGGAACCACCCCCTTCCTCCCCACATCGAGGATGAGGACAGGAAGACAAGACACTTTCAGAGCTGATTAAAGAACAGAGCTGCAAGGGCTGAGAGCACCCACAGCAGAAAAGGTGGCTTCATGGACCACAGAAAGGGGAACGACTGACATGAACCAGTATCTTAGTCACCAGTTCCAGTGCTGTGAAGAGACACCTCTAAGGCAACTCTAATAAAAAGAAAGTGTCTAGGCTGGCTTGCGGCTTCAGAGCTGTAGTCCATTATCCTCATGGTGGATAACATTAGGTCATGCAGGCAGATGTGCAAGCTGAGAGTTCTACCTCCAGATCCTCGGGCATCCTGAAGATTGAAAACTACAGGGCCTGGCTTGGGCTTTTGAGACCTCAGAGCTCACCCCAGTGTCACACTTCCTCCAACAAGGCCACACCTCCTAATCCTTTCAAATAGTTGGACTCCCTGGTGACTAAACATTCTTGCTCATGAGCTGGTGGTGGGGCCATTCTTATGCAAACTACTACAGCCAGAGTGTCCTGGGAAGCTAGTGGAGACAACTAACCATAATCGGAATAAAAATAAAACTATGTTAAAAATTGGCACAAATTCCTAGATGAAGCTGGACATGGGGGCATATGCCTGTGATCCTAGCACTCTTGAGGTAGAATCAGGAAGAGGAGGAGTTCAAGACCAGGCTCAACCTGAATAGAAAGTTTGAGGTCCATCTGGGATACAATGAGACTGTCTGGAAAAAAAAATCAAAAAGTTTTAAGAAGCATCTGGAAGGCCGTGGTACCCGCCTTTAGTCCCAGCACTCGGGAGGAAGCAGCCTCAGCTTGGAGAAGCCAGAGAAAAGAGTTCAGCTAAGGCTTTAAAGATCAGAGGACAGGTGGGATAAGCTTGAAGTGATGGTTCCCACTTGCTTCATGGTTAGGAGTGAATTCAGAAGAAGGGATTTACAAGCAAAGAAAGGGAGGCATAAACTGGAGGGTTGTGTGTTCCTAGAATCCCAGCACTCAGGAGGCAGAGGCAGGATTGCCTCTTATACAGAAGGAGTTTGGGACCACCCAGGGCTACCCAGTAATCTCTCTGTGTGTCTCTGTCTCTGTCTCTGTCTCTGTCTCTGTCTCTCTCTCTCTCTCTCTCTCTCTGTGTGTGTGTGTGTGTGTGTGATGCGCTCAAGAGTGCATGTGACAGTTTCCAGTCACCGGAATTGCAAGCATACATCATCACTATTTCTGGCTGTTGCATACATTTTTTTTTCTGCCACTAGGGAAAGGCCTTGACCTTGACCATGCTGAACAAGTGCTTCACCATAGAGCTACTTCTGAAGCCCAGAAAGGGACATTCTACAAAGACATTATAACTTAATGTTGACTCGATACTCGATCTTAATTGGCCTGCCTTGAATGATTCCTCCACAGACCCCCAACATCTCTCCGTGTTGGGCACTGGATGAAAGGGACCTTTGAGCTCAGTGCCTGACATGGACAATTAGGCACTGAGTTCTCAGTCACCAGTTAATGTTTCACTGCCATCGCCAAGAGCTTATATACATGCACCCAAGCCTTTCTTTTCGTCTTACTCCTTGCTCACTGCAAGGACTGCTTCTTTTTCTGGGTGCTTTTCAGTGCCCTACACATACTAATTACTCACATTCTAGCTAACACTGTCAGAGATTGTATTATTTGTGTTTAGTTTCTTCTTTCCCTCCTCTTTTCATTTTTTAAAATTTATTTTTATTTCTATTTATTTATTTGTTTTGAGACGGGACCTCATGTAGGTTAGGCCAGCTTCCAACTCACAGCATGTAGTGAAGGATGATCTTGAACAACTGATTCCTTGATCGTCCTGCCTCTACCTCCCAAGTCCTGGGATTACAGACCTGCACCGCTTCATGAAGTTTACATGGTGCTGGGGATAGAGCCAAGGGGTTCATGCATACCAGGCAAGTACTCTATCCACTGAGCTGTATCTGGGGTTTCTTCTTACTCTGTCAATTAAATTTTTTTGTTGTTGAAGTTTTCAGAGTGTGTGTAATGATCAAAGACCATATTTACCTGTGGTCTTTATTGCATACACACACACACACACACACACACACACACATACACATTGTGTCTCCATATAGCCCTGGCTGTCCGGAAACTCTATGTAGAACATAGACTTCTTGAATTCACAGAGATCCACCTGCCTCTGCCTCCTGAGTGCTGGGATTCTAGTCCCTGTGAGAGAATACAGGGACTAAATGTTAGGGGCCGACAGGCCAACTGCCGGCTACATAGACAGGCCGCCTCTCCCCTCGAGTGAAACTCCTGACCTTCCTGATGGAACATCAAGACCAAGATAAAAATCTGACCTTCGTGGGAAAAACCGCAGAATGTCCCAGGCACCCGGCCCAGGGCTTGGCCCATAGCTCACTTCCCCCTAGCTCTCCCTCCCAACTTCTTCATTCAGGGCTTGGCCCATAGGTCACTTCCCCATAGTTCCCCTTCCCAACTTCCTCATCCCTACTGCTTAAAACGTGCTGCCTGTGTGACAATAAACGAGGCCTTGACAATGGAATCTTGCTTGGTCTCGTTCTTCTCTCCGCCCATGACCCTCAGGTAGTGCCTCTTCGGGACCCTGAGTAACTAGACCTGCTGGACGGGTCAGCCACCGCGACTGTCGTTGGCCCCGGTCTCGACAACCATGGTTTCAACCATGGTGGAGGATTCTCAACTAGATCTTGCCACACTATGATGTAGGGGACCTGGTCCGGATGGCCCCCTCTGTCCTGAAAAACAACCCATTTAACCGCGAGAATGAGGGAGAGGTTAAAAGTCCCTTCCGGGGGCCAGCCAATGCCGAAGGTCAGCCACTTGGAAGAACAGAAAATTTGCCATCTTCCTTTCTTGACTTCTATAGATAAGTCATGGGCCCTAGACCTAACGTCCGTCCAATGGTCTAAAGTCAGGGTAAGGGGGGTCGTCACAGTCTGTCCCATCTCAAATTCTAAGACTAAGAGGATGAAAAGAATTGAGAAAGCAAAAAAACTAAGTCAGAATCAGACGTCTACTTCTAGTCGACCGGAAAGTCTGGAAAGAATCAGACGGTCTGGAGGGAGTCCCACGACAACGGTTGTCGTACAGACACTTATTCTCCAGATCTTCACCGAAGGGGTTCACCAGGCGTCCCTGGTCCTCCCCCTGACCGCCTGGGGCGTCCCCCAGGGTGAGCAAGTGGCAGACCCCGGATACGTCTATCCTTATCCACCCTACACTTTGCCCGTGCAAAGGTAGTCCTCTGAGAGACACTTGCGAAAACGAAAGTGCGATCATGCCAAAGCCAGATTTCAGAAACAGAATTCAGAAACAGAACCGCGGTAAAGGAAAAATTCTTACCTCCAAGTGGGTCTTGGACTCCCTGGGTGGTCGCACCGATCCCGGACGAGCCCCCAAATGAAAGACTCCACAAAGAGACCCTCACTCAAGTCTTGGGACTGGTGCGCACCCAGTAAGGCACAGAGACCGAACTTGTTGCAATCACACGAGGAAAGAAGTTTATTTATAACGAGATCTCAAACCAGCATGCTGGGGTCGAGACTCATACACCACGCAGGGGTAGAGGAGTTCGACCCCGACTAAAACTTGCTGTAAGCTTATAAAGGCAAACAACCGCAAGGCGAGGGAGGGTATTTGGCACAAGATTTGCTTATCTAAGGAGGTCGTGTTCTTCTTGGCAGCACACATGGAACATTCTGTGGTTTTTCGGGGAAATGTTTTTCTGCTTATTCCGCCATCTGGCTGGCCATCTGGCGAGGTGGGGTTGGGAGTTCATCTGGGGTTCATGTTCTCATGGGGCCTGGTATTTTTCCATCTTTCACCACTGAGCCGGTAAGGAGTCCAAGGTCAGATTGCAAGAGTTAGTTCTTGGCGCCAACAACGTGTGATTCAGGGATCAACTCCGATCGGCAAGATCATTTATCTGCGGAGCCATCTTGTTGGCTCTGTGGTCAGTCTTTTTTTTTCTTTTTTGATTTTAACTTAAACTGAATTCAGATGGGAAGTACTGCTGGGGTTGTCGGCTCTCACCTTAACCCTAGCACTCAGGGAAGGGAGACTTATTGTAAGAGGAACTATGTGTCATGGAGGCCAGCCTGATCTACAGGACAGTTGAAGCTTAACAAAACAAAACAAAAAAGCATTATCTTGCAAAGGCTTTAATTTGAACTTCTGTTATTAATGACTTTGAGCCTATTTTTATATGTCCTTGCCATTTTAATGACACACATATTTTTGTGACACAAAGAACTTCTTTAACCCTCCAGACCCAGTTTTTATCACCAAGATAACTTTTTTAAAGTTGAAGACCATTTGCTTGAAGATTATCTATCTATCTATCTATCTATCTATCTATCTATCTATCTATCTATTTATCTATCTATTTATCTACTATCTATCTCACTATTATAGATAGAGATATCTACAGATATTCATCTTTATATCTATCTATCTATTAGATATAGAGAGGAGCAAGAGAGGGAGAGAGAGAGAATGTTTAGAACTCGCATGCTGACCTAAAAACAAAACTATTCAGACCCACCCCAGTCATTCCTGGCTCTGTGAGAGGGAGTTAGAAAGGGCTGGAGAGTTGGCTTCCAAGCAAGCACTGCTCTGGGCAGGGGGGGGGGGTGGAGCCAGGCGCGGGTCCCAGAACCCACACTCAGCCGCTCCAATCTGCATGTAACTCCAGCTCCCGGGGATCCGGTGCCCCTGGCATCCTCAGGCACCTGCTCGTATCTGCACTTAGAAAATAACCATCCACATAAATAAAAAGTAAATAGTAGAAAGAAAGAAAGGGGGTGCTGGGCGGGGGGCATGGGATAAACTGCATGTCTTAGTTAGGGTTTTACTGCTGTGAACAGACACCATGACCATGGCAAGTCTTATAAAGGACAACACTTAACTGGGGCTGGCTTGCAGGTTCAGAGGTTCAATCCCTTATCATCAAGGCAAGAACATGGCAGCATCCAGGCAGGCATGGTGCAGGAGGAGCTGAGAGTTCTACATCTTTATCTGAAGGCTGCTAGGGGAAGACTCACTTCCAGCCAGCTAGGTTGAGGGTCTTAAGCCAAGGCCCAAAGTGGCACACCTACTTCAACAAGGCCTCACCTAATAGTGCCACTCCCTGGGCCAAGCACACACAAGCCATCACACTACTGCTCTCTCTGGAACAGACCTGCTGGGCACTGCTTTGGCCTGGCAGAGACTCATCTGCAGAAACCAGTGTCCGCATTCTGTGAGGAAAACTAAGTCTGAAATAGATTGACTTGGTGCGGTTGAGGTGGGTGTGTGTCAGAGTTAAGTACTCTAACTCTCCTCCTCCAGCCTTTGTAATTTCTCTAGTATCAGAAGAAGGCTCTCATGCCCCCTGCAGGAGGGGGAAGGAACTGTTTTTAAATAGTCAGAGAATGCTGTCCTTAAGAAGGTCTGCGTCAGGAAACTCTCAGAGAGAAGGACCTGACCTGCTGGGGTTTGAATCAAAGCTGCTGGGGAGGGTAGGACCAGTTCCCTAAACATGCCACTCCAGCCACGTCACTGTAGCCTTCCTTGCTGGAGAACAGAAAGAAAATCTGAGTCATGCTAGACAGTCCATGACACAGCTTAGGGAGGCTTAGAGACAAGCTGGATGTGGTGGTGAATCCTGTAATCCTGGTACTCAGAACTGGGGGTGAGAGCATGCAAAGTCCAATGCCAGTGTGGGCTATATGAGTCCTTCTTAAACACAACAATAAAAGCTTAGAAATGGTCGGTTTGGGTGTGTGGTGGTGGTGGTGGGGGGGAGGATTACTGTTCCGACAGCCAATCATATGACTTCCCTCTTTTTTTCAGTCTTTTCACTGTGAAGGACACATTTAAAGAGCTATCTAAGGAAGTCCCTTTTACCCAGTACTGTAGGTCTGCTTACCAAAACATCCCAGGTATGAATATGTCATAATGAAAGCCGCTATTCTGTATGCCGACTGTATAAGTTACTAAAGAAGAAATCACGAGGCAGGGCCAGTGTCAAGACTCTGTGGGTAAAGGGGCTTGCCACCAAGCCTGATGATCTGAGTTCAATCCCTGGGACCCGCATAGTGGGGGAGAATTAATTCTATCAAGTTGTCCTTTGACCTCCACACATGCACCGTGACACATACACAGACTCCAAATCAATCAATAAAAAATGAGAAAAAAAAAGATGTTAGCAGCAACAATAACAACAGGAACCCCATGGGACAGTTTGGGTATAGCTCAGTGGTAAGCGCGTACCTACAGTGTGCAAAGTCCTGGGTTGAATTCCCAGCACTGCATGAGAATGAGACACAGCAAGGATTTTACAGAAGTGTGACTGGGCATTTTAAGCAATTGTGATCATCATGCTGAGAGTTCTAGTGTAATGAAGAACAAGCCTGTCTCCATCTTACGCTTAAAAGCCATCTTACAGTGAAGACAAACAAGGCTCATTCCAGCTTCTGATTAACCCTCTGTTTCTCAAGGATTGGGCTATGCCCCACCTGTAGCCTTAACTACGGATGATTCTTTCTATACAGTCCCATCTCAATGGCCATCATTGTATTCTTATACTCCTGGGGGCTGTGGTACCTTCACAAGGTCTACACAAGAACGGGCCCATCCACACCCTCTCATGGAGTGGTAAGAAAGTGACATTCTCTTCAGTAGGGGATAAAGTGGCCAGGCTGCTTTAAAAGCCTTTGCCCATGCTACTCTGAACAACCTCAATGAAACCCACTGAGTCACCAGAACAACAACAAGAAATAAAGATGGTGGTGGGGGGTACTGCTTGGAAAGAGGAAGGGGGATCAGCAGGAGTGGAAGGGGATGCGAGAGCGTTGGGGGTGAAGATGACCAAGATTTATGGATGAAAAGGCCTTGATGAAACCCATCATTATATATAATTAATGTATGCTAATAAAAATATAAAGCCCAAAACAGAGCAATATAGCAGAAAAGAATTAAAGAGAAACTACAAAGAGGGTCAACATGCAATGGCAATGCTCACTGAAGTTAAAGGATGGTAAAACTATGTGAGAGAAAAATAAGAATATCTCGACATTTGTGTCAGACACCAAACCATAGATATGGTTTGTATATGTTACGTACATATACAAAACCTAAAATTATGTACCCTGAAAAATTGTCTTTGAAAAGTGGAGGGCTGGAGAGATGGCTCACCACGTAAGAGCTCTTGCTGTTTGTGTAGAGAACCCAAGTGCAGTTCTCAGCACCCCCATGGTGACTCACAACCCTCTGCAACTCCAGTTCCTGTGTATCTGTCGCCCTCTTCTCACCTCTAATGGTACTTACAGACATGTGGTGTAAAGACACCATACTCATAAAATTAAAAAAAAATCTTCAAAGGTTAAAGAGAAATAGTTTCTCATACAAAAACTGAGGAAATGTGTTGCACATAAGCTATACTGCAAATTAAAATGTTTTTAGAGATGTGAATAATCCAATTTAATCTTATCCCTGTCTACCTACAAATGAATGAGACTCAGACTTTGGTTATTTTATTTGGCTTTGACAATTACTGGGGAGGAGGAGGGGTAACTTCTAATCTACTTTTCTAACTGGTGGTCTGGCTGCTTCCCCCGGTGTACCCTAAATACTTACTGTTTTCCCTGCCACAGACTTATGGTTCGTATCCTCTTATGGAAGCTCTCTCTCTCCTCCTCCTCCTCTTCCTCCTCCTCTTCCTCTTCCTCCTCCTCTCCTCTTCCTCATAGTCTCCGCCTCAGACCCCCGGGCCCGGGAACCAAAGCCCTGCCTACCTCTCCTCTGCCCAGCTACAGGCAGCAGGCATCTTTATTCAACCAATAGTTTTAAATTAAGGCACAATTACATAACATCACTTGGTATACATGAGGGTTTCCTTGTCCCCGAAAACCTCCTTGTCAGGGGCAGCCAGATATCGGGGGCTAGTACTTAGCACTTCAATACATAGATAGCAACAGACCGAACCTCAAGTGAGATAAGTAAAATAGGGCTTGCCATGCAAGGGTGAAGACCTGAGCTCCATTCCTAGATCCTACATGTGTGCTGTGGCACGCCTCCACCCATCTGAACACAAGTACACACTGGGGTGGGGGCCTAAGAAAGAATATGTGAAGGTTGTATTCAATTTCTCTCTCCCTCCCCCCCCCCCCTCCGAGATCTCTCTGTATAACACTGGCTGCCCTGGAACTCACTAAGAGGAAACAAAGATCTGTCTGCCTCTGCCTCTTGAGGGCTAGGATTAAAGGCATGTACCTTTATGCCTGGTGCCATAATGAAGCTATTCTTTTGTCTTATTTTATCTTATTTTTAAACATTTCTTTAATGTGCATTGGTGTTCTGCCTGCCTGTCTGTGTGAGGGTTCCAGATTCTCTGGAACTGGAGTTACAGTTGTGAGTTGCCATGTGGGTGCTGGGAATTGAACATCCATTGCTCCCAACCTCTGATCTCTCCAGCTCCTATTCTTGATACTGTAATTCTATATTTAGTAATTAAAAAATGTATCTGTCTGTCTATCTATCTATCTATCTATCTATCTATCTATCTATCTATCTATCTATCTGTCATCTCTTTATAATGGAGCTGGAGAAAGGACTCAACAGATATAAGTGCTTCCTGCTCTTGCAGAGGTTTGGCTCCTGGTACTCATCAGGCATCTCACAACTGTTTGTAACTCCAGTTCCAGGGCATCTGGTACCCTCTGGCTTCTGTGGGCACCTGCACACACATGGTGATAATAAATTCATGAAGGCACACGTACATACACATAAATTTTAAAAATTGAAAAAACTTATTTATGGGACTTAAGCAATGGCTTATCAGTTAGGGACACTTGCTTTCTTGCAGAAGACCTAGGTTCAGTTCCCAGCACCCACAGGGTAGCTCACAATCATCTGTGACTCTGGACAATCATCTATAACTCCAGTTCCAGGGGATCTAATGCCCTCCTCTGACCTCCTTGAGACAGGTACCAGGTGATGTATTCATACACATAAAATAAAAGTTAATAAAATATTTTAAGATATTTATAGTGCATGGTGTGTGTATGTATGTATGTGTGTGTGTGTGTGTGTGGTTGTGTGGTTGTATATCACACAAAGCACAAATGGAAGCCAGAGGGCCACTATGAGAAGCTGATGCTCTCCTCCAAATTTACGTGGTTTCTGGTCACCAGGCTTGCACGGTGAGCTTTTTTACTCACTGAACCATCTCTGCACCCTTCTGTTTAATAATTCTTCTAAAAGGAAAATTTGCTAACAGAGCATTATACCCTGAGGTACAGTGTTTGGAGGAAATGCAGGAAACAATGATCTCTCCCTTGCTCTCTTCACCAGTTTTCAAACCTAAGGACTTAGTTCATGGTCGAGTGTCTAAGGTGACTGGCTAGTTAAAGCATTCTTTTAAGTGCATAACTTTGATTCCTTGTGCTCTATCTCCTGCAATACTTATGCTGGGGGATTCCCTAGCTGACCATTCAAGGTCAATGGCAGCTTGTTCAAGTACATTTTTTCCTTTTCTTTTTTTTTTGGGGGGGGGGAGGTTAGGGGTGGCTCAAAGCAGGGTTTCTCTGTGTAGCCTTGGCTGTGCTCAAACTAGCTCTGTAGACCAGGCTGGCCTCGAACTCATAGAGATATATATACCTCTGCTTCCTGAGAGTTGGGGTTAAAGGAATGCTCCACCACCAGCAGGCTGCTAGACTTATTTTCTTTGTGGTATCAAATCTAGGACCTTGAACTCCTAGGCAAAAGCTTTGCCACTGAATTACATCTCTAGGTAAACTCTTGAGTCTTTCTAAGACGGATTTGATCGGCTTCGAAAATAACCATTTCTCCAAGGAGCCCTAGTTGCTTGGAGTTTCAGTGAGGGAAGACGGTGAGAAGCTGCTCTCTGGCCACTAGGGTTCTCATAACTCTATGCTGCTTTCTAACGGAATGGATGGGCCAGGAACGGACTGCCTTTTCTGACTCAAACCTGTGGAGAATCACTTCAGTGTACCAATGTAAAACAAGACAAAACTGAAGAGAAAACCAAGTAAAAAGCTCCAGTTATCCAAAAAGTGACTATACAGGAAGAGATAAGCATCAGAGACAGTGGTGAAGGGAGTCTATGACCCCTGCTAGGGGTAAAAAAAAAAAAATCAAATCTGAAAACAACCCGAAGACTGAAAGAACCTAACTAAGGCATGTCCGGATGGCGAAGCTAATCTGAAGAGGCCACCTGTGTCTGTCTCTGCCACTCTCAGGATCTCGGCTGCTCCAGATTTTGCCAATCTGAGGTCCAAGCAGTACAAAAAAAAAAAAAGACTGTGGAAGCAAAATGTAAAAATGAGTATTTATTTTCAACAATCATATCAAAAACAGCTAGAGGGAATATACTCCCCAGATGTCTGAACACTGGGGCCTGGGTGTTGTGTTTTGTTGTGTCAGGTTTTTGGACCCACTTTGCAGTTAGTTGAAACTGGCCTTGAACTCCAGATTCTCCTGCTTCTGCCGTCCAGGAACTGGGATAACAGGCGGGAACTCCCAAGCACAACAGCCTGGATTCCTTTGTTTGATTGCTTTATTTATTTTCTATGTATTTATTTTTGTTTTTCTGAGGCAGGGCCTTTCTGAGTAGCCTCCACTGTCCTGGAACTTGCTCTGTAGACCAGGGTGGCCTTGAACTCACAGAGATCTGCCTACCTCTGCCTCCTGAATTCCTAACAAACCCCCCGAAGGCATGGCTTCTATTTCCCTGGGGACATCCACAGCCCAAGTCCCCTGTTTAGCTGGGTAGCTGAGGTCTCTCCTGGAACACAAGAAAAAATAAAACTTCTTTATAATAACAAGTTAATATGGATTAAAAAATATTACTTTGAGGGCTGGAAAGATGGTTCAGCAGTTAGGTCTTGAGTTCAAGTCCCAGCAACCACGTGGTGTCTCGCAACCATCTGTAATGGGGTCTGATGCCCTCTTCTGGTGTGTCTGAAGAGGGCAATGGTATACTCACATGCATAAAGTAAATAAATAGATCTTTTTTAAAAATATTACTTTGAAAGGGAGGTGGTACAGGCGTTTGAGTGGGCTCCCTGTTAGTCCTGTGAAACAATGAGGATCATCATTTGCTGGACACCTCAGGTCTCTTCTTCTCACCTCCACATCTCCTGTCTGTCACCGTGGAGCAGTGGGGTCTGGCATCAAGAACTGAACCTCCATCTTGCTCGGGGGCATCAACGTATGGCCTGCCCTGAAGACTTCCTGACTGTATGGCTTCCCTTTCTGTTTTGTCCTCACAAAGCAGGAAGACCAGTTTACACTACCAATCCAGACAAGAAACCCATGTCCAGGAAGCAGAAACAAAGAATTGCAGGCATCTTGGTCTTCAGTCTTAGGCTCGTCTCACCTCAGATTCCACAAAGTCTGGTCTTTCCTTCTCACCTACAGAGTCATCTGATTAAATTCTGTGACTGACTCTGAGTCCTGCAAAAGCCCCACTCCCAGAAACAGGGCCTCACCCTCAGGCTTCTGAGCCTTGAGGAGGGTGAATGCTAGAGTTAGCCTCCGGGGATTCACATTCCACCTTTGTCCCTTGTGGTGTACGTGACTTTGGACGAGTATGTAACTCTTTGAGTGTGTTTAAAAATTTATGTATATGTTTAAGTGTGTGTGTGTGTCTGTGCGTGTGTTTGCTGTGAGCACACGGGTACCCTCAGAGGCCAGGAGAATGCATTGGAGCCCCTGGGGTTGCAGATGTGTGTTATAAGTGGTCGTGTGCAACCCAACATGGGTTCTGGGACCCAATTCTGGAAGAGGAGCAAAGGCTCCACCTTTGCGGCCCTGCGTGTGCATTTTAGTGTGGTAGAGCCATTCTCTACCTTGTAAAATTGCTGTGAGAATTGAGCCAAGCAATATGAAAACTTCTTGGCTCAGTATTTGAGGTTCTGGTATATGGGGAGTGATCGGCAAGGGAAATCTTTTGTTCCTCTCCTTCTCTACACAAAGAAATCTTCTGACCCAGAAACAATCCAACCAAGGAGAACTGGGAAAAGTCCAGTCGCAATCTTTATCACCCCAAGTGCTGCTTCCAGGCCGTGTTTTGTTCTTTTGCTGAAATAAAGAATCTTTTTGCCCTAGGAAAAACAAACTGATGACTTGATTTTGTTTTTCTGAAATCCTTGATCGGACCGGTGTGAAGAGCTTTTGAACCTCTGAGTTTGAGAGCAGCTGGAGAGACATAGGGAGACCCCACCCGCACCTCGTCCCCCGACCCTGACAAATCCTCAAGGGGCCCAACCAGCCACATTCTGGCTCCATCAACCAGACACCAGTCCTAGTAGACTCCCTCTCTATCGTTCAGTCCGATTTCCCTGTGCAGAGTCAGTTTCTTGAGACCTGTTCCCCTTGTTCCCTGTGGCCCACATTAGTTCTGGGAAGCCCTACCTCACACGTCACTGGTGGCCTCTCACTCACGGAGTTCTGCCTTCCCTCTTCCCTGTCTCTCACTTTGTCCTCAGTACCATTTTCTCCAGTGACTTTCAGAGCAGAGGCCTTGCAGACCCTCGGCCGACCTTGCTTCTCAGATCAGTTGGCTTTTGCCACAAGACCAGGACATTTGGGCAGATAGTGAGGACCCAAGTGAAACGGTAGTTTGTGAGAAAACAGGAAGTATAGGGAATGAATGTAGATAACACTCAGGAAGACTGGCTGGCAAGGGAGCACAGAGATAAAAGAAAATTTCCATACTGATCTGGAATTTCCATACTGATCTGGAATTTCCATACTGATAAGCAATAACATTCCTCGAGATAAGCGCAAGCCTAGCTCAGGCTAGCTCAGGCTAGCTTAGGCACCTGGGAAGGTAAAGAGCTGACAGGTATGCAGGACTGCAGTGGTGAAAGACTTAAGCTTCTAGGTATCATCATGAAATGTTTGGGAATCAATGGATATATTATGATCCGTGATGTGTTTACAAAAAGATAAAGAGAGAAGGAATATGTTTTGGTGGATGTGTGGTGAGGTATGCGTGAGGGCGGTGCCTCTGAGGGTCTATCTCGAGGGATCCCTTCCCCGTGAGGGACCAGTCACTCGATGGTAGAGTATAGACTAGAGTTTATTTAGGGCATGGGGAGGGGAGTTAAGAGGGTAGTAGAGACGGAGAAAGGTAGAAAGAGAAAGTAGAGAAGTAGAGGCCTGTCATGAGCACGTGGAGAGAGGGGGGAGGGGGAGGGAGAGGGAGAGGGAGAAGGGGGCTAGCAGCCCCTTTTATAGTGAGTCAGGCATACCGGGCCGTTGTGCGGTAACTGTGGGGCGGAGCTTAGACAAAATGCTAACACTTTGCATCGATAAATCAACAATATTTGGGTAACAGTTTATATAACACAAGAGAAAATAAATAGTAATAATAAAAGCAGTAATAATCTTGTCCCAGCCTCCCGAGTACTGAGCTTATAGGCATGAGCTACCTACCACATCTGGCTACAAAATGAGAATGAAAAGAATTCAGTGTGGTTAAGCACGGTGGTTCATGCCATAATCCTGACACTGGAGAGGTGGAGGCAGGAGGATCGGGAGTCATCTTCATGGACAGACACTGAGAGAATTTGCATTACATGAGACCTTATCTTAAAAAAAAAAAACCCAAAATAACAACAACAGCAACAAACAACAAACCAGAGCAATACTAGAGAGCGGCTCAGTGGTTAAAATCACTGCTGCTATTGCAGAGACTAAAGTCTGGCTTCCAGAACTCACTTTGGGTGCTTACAACTGCCTGTATCTCCAGTACTACAGGATCCAGTGCCTTCTTTTGGCATCCTAGGGTACCAGTATGCACACACATACATGTACACGCGCACACACAGAGACACACATAGACATACACGCACAAATAATAAATCTTTAACAAACAAATGCAAAATGAAGCACCCCCCCCACACACACACACACACGTGACGGTGGCCCGCGGCTCAATGGTCGTCACAGCTACTTTGGAAGCTGAAGGCTGAGGTCAAGGCCACCTTGGACAATACAGTAAAACCCTGTTTTGCAAAAATAAGACAGAATAAAATAAAAACTACTTTAGCAGTTCATTTTAATTGACTTGCAACTTTTATGCCCCAAACGAACATTAAGACTTTGTTTCCCTCTAACAGAGAGGCAGTTTCGTTCGCAGAGCATGGTGGCGGCAGATATCAGGCTCCCGCCTTGCACAGAGAAAAACAAAATCTCACATTGGCTCTTCTGCTCCAGGACCACAGAGCCCTTGTCACCTTAACTTGTTAGAGCTGCAGAGCTGACCGCTGCCTTGAAAAGAAAGGGCAAGAAAACAGGAATGAAGTTGGGTTTTGTTCCTTGTTGGATCTCCTGAGCCCAAATTCTAGCTCAGTGTTTCTCTCCTAGGGACACCGCTGTACCATCGGTGTCTGTCGGTGCGAGGCTTGATTTGCCAAGTCTTTGCTCTTCCTAATTGTCCAGGTTTATCACACTTGCCATCAGTCGGTTAACTGGAAATAATCCACCTGTGTAATGACCTTGCCAGTAGTATTAAAAAAAACCATTTAGTTTTATTATTATTACGAGAGGGGGTTGGGCAGGGAGAGGTGTTTGTGCACTTGGAATTTGTAGGGCTAGTTTTCTCCTTCCCACCTACGTGGGTCCTGGGAATGGGACTCAGGTCCTTAGGCCTGCTTGGCAAGTGCCTTTATCCACTAAGCCACACGGCCAGCCGCCTTCCAGGAGTTTAACGATTCGCATTTCACGCAACTGTTTCCGGCTGGATGTGGTGGCACAAGCCTCTAAACCCAGCCCTTGGGGATGGAGGCAGGAGGACCGTGAATTCAAAGCTACACTTAGCTACATGCAAAGTTTGAGGCTACTGAGTTCTAGCGGAGATACTGTCTCAGAAGACCAACAACGAAAAAGATGTCGGATCTAGCTAGGGCGAGGTAATTAAAGAGTGAGCTTTCATAAAAAGATCAGGCCTGGCCTTGAACTCATCCGGCTTCACGTCTGACCATTCGGCTCTGGTCACTCCCTTTCTCATGTTCTCCCACGTGATGCACTGTGATGCAGCAAAGGGGATCTCACCAGAAGCCTGAGGGATGCAGGAGCTTGCATGTGGTGCCTCTTCCACAAAGCTATTATTGCTTGACGTGTTTTGTTTTGTTTTGCTTTAAGTTTAGACTTTTCTGTATAGTCTGAAAATCACCATGTAGTGGTGGTTTGAGTAAGCCTGGCCCAGGAAGGGGCACTAGTAGGAGGTGTGGCCTTCTTGAGGTGGGTGTGGCTTGCTGGAGGAAGTGTGTCACTGTGGAGGCGGGGCTTTGAGGGTCTTATGCTCAGGCTCTTTCCTCTGCAGAAAACGGTCGACTTCTGGCTCCCTTTGGGTCAATATCTAGTAGACCTCACGGTATTTCCAGTGCATGTCGGTCTAAACACTGCCGTGCTGACTGTCATGATGATAATGGACTGAACTTCTGAGACTATAAGCCAGCCCCAGTTAAATGTTTGCCTTTATACGAGTTGCCTTGGTCACGGTGTTTCCACAGTAATAAAACCGTAACTAAGACAGTTGTTAAGATGGTCTTCAACTCACAATCCTCCTGCCGTGGCCTTCCTTGGGATGGGATTTCATGCCTGTACCAGCACATGGTTAATTTTTATATCAGATCACTTTCAACACAATGACGCTCTCTTCCGAATCCACCCATGGCCAGCTATATGTGGCTGTTATACTTAGTCATGTATGTCAACTGAAAAAGAAACCATTGGGAATTCCAAAGACTTTTAACAAATGATTGACTAAAAGATGTATTTTTCTTTTTTCCTCCCCCTTCTTCACTACTGTGGATTGAACCTAGGGCAGTCCACATGTTACCAAACTAACCACTCAGATAAACAACCATTTTATTGCTTACACCCAGGTATGTGTTCCTGTTTATGATATGTGTATACAGGCTAAGAGGTAAATATAAGGTGTCTTCCTCAACCACCTTCCACCTTAATTATTTTAAGAAATGGTTTCTCCTTTTTTTTAAGTATATATTTTTTAAAGAATCATTTATTATATTTTATGTATGTGAGTACACTATGTATGTGAGACACTATAGCTGTCTTCAGACACACCAGAAGAGGATGTCAGATCCCATTACAGATGGTTGTGAACCACCATGTGGTTGCTGGGAATTGAACTCAGGCCCTTTGGAAGGACAGTGCTCTTAGCCACTGAGCCATCTCTCCAGCCTGAAATGGTTTCTATGTCAACCTGGAGAGCCTCTGATTTCCTGGCCCTGGGATTACAGATGCCTGTCACTCTGCTCAGAATTTATTTTATTTTATTTTATGTGCAATGGTGTTATGCCTGCATATATGTCTGTGTGAGGGTGTCAGATCTTGGAGTTACAGACAGTTGTGAGCTGCCATGTGGGTGCTGGGAATTGAACTCATGTCCTCTGGAAGAGCAGTCAGTACTCTTAACTGCTGAGCCATGTCTCCAGCCCTCTGCTCAGATTTTTTTAAAAACTAAGATGACTTTATTTTTAGTGTGTGAGTGTGAGTGCAGGCATCCAAAGAGTTCAGAAGAAGGGATCAGATCTGGGGCTGGAGTTACAGGTGATTGTGAGCTATGCAATGCTGGTACTAGGAACCACAGTCTGATTCTTTGCAAAAACCGTGTGTGCTCTTAAGCCCATGTCCACGCCTAAGTTTTATTGCTTTTGTTTTTCTTTTGATTTTGTTTCTATATGCATGTAGAGGAAAGGATCAGGTCCTTAAGCTATACGGCAAGCACTCACTGACTGACTCTTCTTCCAAGCCTCCCATTTTTAATTTTTGTTATTCTGAAGGATATCTTGATACGTTGCCCAGAATGGCTTTGAGTGTGTGCTGTAGTTCAGGCCGGCCTTGAACTTTTGCTCCTCCTGCCTTAGCCTTCAAGTAGCTCAGATTATAGACTGGTGTCACCAGGCCCAGTTTTCTAATAAAAAATTTCTGCCCTCATTTTATTTTAGGTATGTGTGTGGTTTACACACAGTGGGAAGGGTGAGTTACCCAAACATAATCAATACTGTTTAGCTTTTTTCTTTAAGTTCCTATTTCTAGTTCTTTTATGTGTTAGGAATATACGCCTTCTGATTTCAATAGAAGTTTTTCTTTCTTTAGGGGAAAAAAAGCTCCATATCATTTGCTTGAAAGTCATTATTAAAATGAAACTCAAACCCATTCAAATGGTAATTTTACCATTGAAATTTATGGTTGTAATGGAGAATTTTACATTATATGATCTAAGGATAATCAAAATGACTAGAACTATGGATACATCAAAGTGAGTTTTCAAAACACGTAACACAGAAACTAAATGAGATAATTTAATACTGTCTAATATAATATTCAATATTCACAGGGTACTTCCTTCAGTTTCTTTAGACATAGTTATTATTCTCTGTAAAGGACAAACCTGAATAAGAGAACTTACCGTGGATGTTATTGCAAACCAATTTTAATGCCTGGAGATTCATGCTATAAGTACATTCTCAAAGACCTTCCTTCATCTGTTCATTCTATGATCAGTTGTAAAGTGCCTTTTAGGTATCTAGTTCAGCACTGAAAAACAAAAGCAAATCAAAACAAAGAGGGAAATAAAATGGCTGACTTTTTACTCTTCAGATGGCAAATCATTCACTAAAGAGACATAGAAATGAAATGGGGGAGTTTGGTGTGGGGATGCACACCTGTAATCCCAGCATTAGGAAGGTGGAGACAGGGATCAGGAGTTCAAGACCAGCCTTAGCTCTATAGCAAACCCTGTTTCAAAAAGAGAGTTAGAGGGAGAGAGAGAGAAAGGGAGGGAGGGAGGGAGGGAGGGAGGGAGGGAGGGAGGGAGGGAGGGAGGGAGGGAGGGAGATCTCGAGTGAAACCACACTAGTCCGAGTAAGCTCTAAATCCAGGGACATTGGCCTTACAGGAATGGAAGACTTCACCAGTTCATGGTGCATGCCTGTGATCCCAGCCCTCAGACGGCTGAAGCAGGTAAATATAGAGTTGAGGTCAGCATGGACTATATAGGGAGACCCTGTCTTTAAAAGAAAAAATTGAGGGAGGAGCTGGAAGATGACTCAGTGGTTAAGAGAGTGTCTTAGTTTTGGTTTTATTGTTATGAACAGACACCCTGACCAAGACAGCTTTCATAAAGGACAACATTTAATTGGGGCTGCCTTACAGGTTCTGAGGTTCAGTCCATTATCATCATGGTGGGCAGCATGGCAGCATCTAGGCAGGCACAGTACTGGAGGAACTGAGAGTTCTACATCTTGTTCCAAAGACAACCAGAAGACTGTCTCCAGGCAGCTAGGAGGAGAGTCTCAAAGCCCACCCAGACAGTGACACATTTCCTAACAGTGCCACTGCCTGGGCCAAGCATATTCAAATACATGAGTCTATCGGGGCCAATTCTATTCACTACAGAGGGTATATTGTTCTTTCAGGATACTTGAGTTTGATTCTCAGTACCAAAGTCAGGCTGCTCTCAACTGTCTGTAACTTCAGTTCCATGGGGTACAATTCATGACCTCTGTGGGCACCTTCATTCACATGCACACATGTACAAAGATACATATAGCTAATCTAAAACTAAACAATTTGTTTTTTAGTGAGAGGAAAAGGAGAAGAGTAAAAGAGAAGAGAGAAATGGAGGAGCTGTGGCGCATACCTTTAATTCTAGCACTCTGGAGGCAGAGGCAGGCAGATCTCTGAGTTCAAGGCCAGCCTAGTCTACAGAATGAGATCCAGGACAGCCAGGGCTGCACAAAGAAACCCTGTCTCAAAAAACAAACAAACAAATAGACTAAAAAACAAAAACAAGAGGGGAGAGAGAGAGAGAGAGAGAGAGAGAGAGAGAGAGAGAGAGAGAGAGAGAGAGAATAAAAGAGGGGACAACCCAGGCTTAAGAACAAGGAAGACTGGGTGCTTGCAACTCCAAGCCAAAGATCCCTCCCTCCCCCCCAAAAAATTCTTCAGAACCTTGGAAGTGGTCAAGATAAAAGAAGCTTTTGTTTCTGGTCTCCAGAATTGTACAAGCATAAATTTTTGCTGTTTTAAGCCCCAAGTTTATGGAGAGTTGTCATGATAACCTAGAAAACCAATATAACCATATTTGGGAATATGAACTGCCCTGTAGATTTCTCCATGTCCCTTCATAGAGATGCCCTCAGACAGGGTTTGGAGCAAAGTGACAATGCCTAATTAGTATCTTTAAAAGATCACTGGCTAGAGTGTTGGTGAAGAAAGACTGCATGCAGAGGACAAACTTACTGGGATGGGAAAGAGGAATGAATAAAAGTGGGAGACAGGAGGTGAGCACCAATGGTTGGACTTCTTTACTGGCTTTAAACGTGGGCATTTATGGAGAATAAAATGTCAAAGGTTGACATTGGCAGGCAGACTCCTTACCCACAATCCTTTAAAGAACTTCTATTCTCATGCAACCACACAGTAAAAAAGGATATGGCTGGATGTGATTGTGTGAGCTGAGCTAACAAAGTTGAAACAATCTGATATATATATATATATATTTAAAAAGTATATATATTTAAAAAGTTAAATTTTGTTTAACTTGCTATATAAAGTGATTATCGGGTTGGGGTATCACGGGATGCTTTGACACATGTAGATGTTGTTCAATGCTTACACGATCTCAAACCTCAGATTTGCTTCTAAGTGGAATTGGAAAGCCTGATGAAATAAGAATAAAGATAGCGGGCAGTGGTGGCAAAGAATGCATTTAATCCCAGCACTTGTGAGGCAGAGGCAGGGGGATTTCTGAGTTTGAGGCCAGCCTGGTCTACAGAGTGAGTTCCAGGACAGCCAGGGCTATACAGAGAAACCCTGGTCTCAAAAAACAAAAAAGAAAGAAAGAGAGAGAGAGAAAAAAAAACATTAAAAAAAAGGGGGGGGTGCTGGAGAGATGGCTCAGTGGTTAAGGGCACTGACTGCTCTTCTGAAGGTCCTGAGTTCAAATCCCAGCAACCACATGGTGGCTTACAACCATCTATAATGAGATCTGATGCTCTCTTCTGGTGTGTCTGAAGACAGCTACAGTGTACTTACATATAATAATAAATAAATCTTTGGGCCGGTGGAAGCAGGGCCAGAGCGAGCAGAGGTCCTGAGTTCAATTCCCAGCAACCACATGATGGCTCACAACGATCTGTACGGCCACAGTATACTCACATACATAAAATAAATATTAAAAAAAAAAGAATGTAGATAGAATATGGACACTAGGTGCTAGGTAGAAGGTCCATTATCTTGGTCCATACTTTGTATATGTTTGAAATTTTTCATAATAAAATTGTTTTTAAAAATGAATAAGCAACAGGTTAGGCAATATTAGAACTCAGTTGTCTTGAATCTTCAAATGACTTGCTCTTTCTGTTTTCTGGTTTAAACTACTGGAGAATATAAAACAGTATACACAGATACACAAGTGGTAATAGGCCTGCACAGGGATGCATATGATGTCCTTTTGGGGACTGGTTCTAATGCTTCATTTTAATTTGGCTCCCAAAATCACATGGGAATCTACCTGTCCAGATGCTGAGGGTACCTGTCTCCTTTTGGTTTTTGATTGATCAATAAAGAGCCAATGACCAATGGCTGGGCAGGGTGAAAGAGGTGGGACTTTTAGGATTCCCAGGCAGAGAGAAGGAGCAGAATCATCATGGTGGGGAAGCAGGAAGATCAGACTTAAAGGCCCCCTGACATGTGAGAAAGTGGCCCCCGAGGTCATTCCCCTGATTGGGTCTGAGTTAGCCGAGATAAAGTATAGATTTAGCAAATATTAATTTAAGAATACCAAAGGGGGGTGTGCTAGCTGTGGGGAGGTTTGGAAGTGCCCAGCCATTGAGCTAGTCAAGGTATATTAAAATATAAAGGTTTTGTGTGTGTGTCTGTCTGTCTATCTGTCTGTCTGCCTGTCTTTCATTCATTAATCCAGAGCTTTTGGGTGGATGCAGAATGCACACAACCCACTGGGAGCTCAGAGTGGATTAACCCTTCACTGCAACAGGATACAGGCAAGCACGGTACACAGGCATGCCTGCAGTGCACAGGCACATAGCACACTTGCAGGCACAATATCTGTACACTTAAAAATTAAAAAGAAAACTAGCGTAATGATTCTCTTATAATGTTCTGTAGAAGCACATCCCAGAAGAAGGCATCAGATCCCTCAAAGTGGGGCTGCAGGTGCTTATGAGCTGCCATGTAGGTGCTGGGAATTGAACCCAGGTCCTCTGCAAGAGTAGACAGTGCTCTTAACTGCTCAGCCACCTCTTCAGCCCCTTCATACTAGTTTTATAAATACAGTGCAGTCATCCATTTTTTTTTGAGAAACAAGGCAGAAAAGAACTATAGTTTAATTTATATAGGTCCAAAATTTCAATATTGGTCACTAGCAATTCAAATCTACCACTATAATAAAAAAAAACTCAGAAAATTATGAAAAGAGAAAAATAAATGTCATTATATACAATATCATAAAATGTTTATTTTTTTTCTAAAACTAATTTTAAAACTTAATATAATAGTAACATATGCTTGATTTTGCTGTGGTGGTTTGTAGATGCTTGGCCCAGGGAGTGGCACTATTAGGAGGTTTGGCCTTGTTGGAGTAGATGTGCCACTGTGGGCGTGGGCTTTAAGACTCCTCCCAGCTGCCTGGAAGGCGGTATTCTGCTAGCAGCCTTCAGATGAAGATATAGAACTCAGCTCCTTTTGTGCCATGCCTGCCTGGAAGTTGCCATGTTCCCACCTTGATGATAATGGACTAAACCTATGAGCATGTAAGCCAGCCCCAATTAAATATTGTTTTTATGAGAGTTGCCTTGGTCAGGGTGCCTATTCACAGCAGTAAAACCCTAACTAAAGACAGAAGTTGGTACCAGGACTGGAGTATTCTGTGATAGGTCTGACTATACTTTTGTCTGGAAGAATGTGAGTTTTGGGACTGGATTTGGGAAACATTGCAATGCTTTAAGTGGGGCTTAATGGGCTGTCCTACTAAGAATATGGAAGACTTTGTTGATGAGGGTGATTTAAACTATGGAAGCCTAGATCTATATGTTTCAGAGGACAAAACTTTTTTTTTTTTTTTTTTGGTTTTTCGAGACAGGGATTCTCTGTGTAGCCTTGGCTGTCCTGGAACTCACTTTGTAGACCAGGCTGGCCTTGAACTCAGAAATCCTCCTGCCTCTGCCTCCCAAGTGCTGGGATTAAAGGCGTGCGCCACCACCACCCGGCAGGACAAAACTTTTAATTTATGACCAAGAGACTGTTCTTGTGATATTTTGGTGAAGAATGTGGCTGCTTTTTTGCCCTTGTCTGAAGAGTCTACCTCAGGCTAAGGTAAAGAGATTTGTATTAATTGCACTGACAATGGAAGTCTCAAAAAAGCCCAACAGAGACTTTGTTCTCTAGTTAAGTCTCATAAAGAGCGTTTTAAACAAGTGTAGCAAGTTTAGAAAGGAAAAATATAAAATATATGGTCTGAATATTAAAGGGGCACCAGGAAGTATAATGGAGCTGAATCCTGTGTTCAAGGATATTAAATTGAATTGAGGGAGTAGTGACTTTGGGGCAAAATTTCTGAGTTCAAAACCAGCCTGGGACAGAACAAGTTCTAGGTGAAGAAAAGTTTAAGTCCAGGTGTGGTGGTGCATATCTTTAATCCCAGCACTCAGGAGACAGGCAGGCAGATCTGAGTTCAAGGTCAATCTGCAGAGCATGTTCCAGGACAACCAAGCTTAGGCAGCAAAGGAGTTGGAAAACAGAAAGCTGGTGATAATGCAATAGACCAAGGGGCCATGTTCCAGCCCCAGCAAGCAGCAGCACTCGGCGGCTTCATCATGTGGCTCTGGCTTTAGAGTCAAGAACAGAAGGAACGACCAGAACAATTGATGCTGGTCAGCTGGAGCTAGGAAATTAGCACTGATTAAAAAGAGATCAGCATCACTGAGGTGAAATTTTCTGGGTAGTGTTTTCTGAGAGCACAAAGAAGCTGTGTTCCAGAGATAACCAAGGCTATACCTCATACTGCAGCTGTACTTAGTAATGTGTAACAATCACCCAGGTGGTACTGGTTTTGAAGGCATGAAGGTCATGAAGAGCAGCTGAGGCTTGGCACTGTGAGAGGCCAGGGAAGGCCATGGGTGAAGGTGCAGCCTCAGTTGCAGTTGATGGCCCAGGACTGAAGGGATCGTTCAAAGAAGCTGAGGCTTGGAACCATGAAGAGAGCCTATGAGAGGTTATTGGTGAAGCCTATTTGCAGCAGAAGACCCTAGTATATTGGAGATGCCGGTACCGTGGAATGATCACCAAGAACAGCAGTCAGCAATGGAGTGAAGTCAACCAGAGCCTAGAGTGCTACAGAAGGCATAGCTGGAGAAGTGACCAAGCCCTTTGGAGATGCACAGAAGATCATGTGTGGATCCCAGACATTGGAACAAGAAGCTGTGAAGTTGAAGTTGACTTGGAGACCCTAAATTATTAAGGATGCAGAGTCATGGGATACCTGCTGAGGAAAGATGCTAACAGAGAGTGGACCCAGCCCAGGAGAAAGAAATCCGTTGCACCCAACAAAGATGAAAAAGGAGTTGGAGGTCTGAATACCACCTTGACATCAACATGGAGATGCAGAGTTTGGAGTTTGCCCAGCTGGTTTCCTGTCTTGCTTTGAGGATTACAGTTAAATAATTGGATGAATCTCAGAAGAGACTTTGAACTTTGGACTTTTAGCATTGTTGAGGCTGCTATAGACTATGGGGACTTTGGGAGTTGGGCTAAATTTTTTTATTATGTTATGGCTAAGTATGGCCCCCATAGACTCATATGTTTGAACAAGAAGCCTATCAGGGCCTAGGAGTGGGATGTGACGGTTTGAATATGCTTGGCCCAGGAAGTGGCACTAATAGGAGGTGTGGCCTTGTTGGAGTAGGTGTGTCATTGTGGGTGTGGGCTTTGAGACCCTCCTTCTAACTGCCTGAAAGCCAGTGTTCTCCTGTAAAACCGTAACTAAGACACCCTAAAAATAGTTTTAAAATTTAATATAATACTAACATATGCTTTATTTTCCTTTAATGATATCCTAAAAATTGTATGGGAGAATAAATAGGAAGCATAAAGGAAAACATTGAAAGCTGGGGACAGCTGGAACTCCTTGTGGCCACAGCTACTTGGGAGACTGAGGCAGGGGACTTACTTTCATCACTGAGATTGAGATCAGTTTAGGCAATATAGGAAGAACTTACATAAAATAAATGAAGATAAAAGAATGAGAGAGAGAGGAAGAAAGAGGGAGGGAGGAAGCGGTGAGAGAGAGTGAGGCTGTGAGTCTGGGGGATTTATTTAGCCACATACTATAAAGCAAAGCAATATGGTAAATGCATCATTTAATTTGATGAGAAAAGGCTGTTGTGTAGTATTGATTCAACTACAGAAAAAATGAAATTGAGTCCTATATTTTATATGTCTATAAACCTTTTAATTTTTAAAAAATATTTATTTTATGTATGTAAGCACACTGTCACTGTCTTCAGACACACCAGAAGAAGGCATCAGATCCCATTACAGATGGTTGTGAGCCTCCATGTTGTTGCTGGGAATTGAACTCAGGACCTCTGGAAGAGCAGCCAGTGCTCTTAACCACTGAGCCATCTCTCCAGCCCTCTTTTAATTTTTGCACCACATGTGTGTTTGGTTCCTGTAGAGTCCAGAAGAGCGCATAGGATGGAAAGGAGCTGGAATTAGGGATGGTTGTGAATCACTGTGTGGCTGCTGCCAATCAAAACTGGGTCCTCTCCAAGAACAACGAGTGGTCTTAACCTCTGAGCAATCTTTCCAGCCCCTGAGTCCTATACCTTATAATGTTTAAAATAAATTTGAATTGGGTCAAAGACATGGCTACAAACGTAAAGTAACTAACAGTTTACTGGATTGAAGAATAAAATGTAGCTGTCTACGTGGACTATGTAAGGATGTGAGGGACCTTGGCCAAGACTGAAAGCCAGGAAAGGTCTCATCAGGTAGGTCCAGCTGACCTCAGACTTGTTCTTCCTTAGCCTCCCAAGTTCTTGGATCATAGGAATGTGATATCATGCCTGACTAAAACGAAAATGGTTTGTTTGTTTGTTCACTTTGTGACAGAATCTCACTATATAGCGCAGTTTGGTCTTAAAGTTGAATTCAGACCCCAATCAGCCATATAAAAAGCTAGACATAGGTAAGTGTGCCATGGACCCAGCTCAGGGGGAGCTGGAAGATAGGGGAGGATCCTGGGAACTCACTGTTCAGCCTAACTGAATATGTTACTAAATTCAGTGACAAGACTCTTGTTTTTCAATCAAGTGGCAAGTGATGAAAGCCTACATCTGAAGTTGGGTGTGGGGTAGGGAAATGTGGGGGCAAAGAGGCAGATAGGTCTCTGAGTTCAAGGCCAACCTGGTCTACGGGGTGAATTCCAGGATAGTCAGGACTACACAGAGAAACCTTGTCTTGAAAAATAAAAGACACCTGACACCTGAAGTCAAATCTCTGGCCTCCATAAGTCCATGCACAAGCAGGTGTCTTTACCACCACAACCAAAATAAAAATTCAAGATGTTATCTAAGTATACCTAAAGTACTATTAAATAGGAAAAAGATCTTGTATATTGTAGGCATAATCTATTAATCTAAAAATGTCTAAATATTAACCACATGGTAAGAAATGTAAACTGAAGGTCATCAGGGTAGACACTGAGGCAGAGCCCATGGAGGAGTGCTGCTCTCTGGCTTTCTCTTGTGGCTTGCTTAGCCTGCCTTTTTTTAAAAAAATATAATCCAGGAGCACCTATCTAGGGGTAGGCCTTCCCACATCTATCATTAATCAAGAAAATGTTCCCATAGTCATGCCCACACTCCAATCTGAAAGGGAGACAATTTCTTGTTTGAGGTTCCCCTCTTCAGATGTGTCAAGTTGACAAACTAAGCAGCACAGTAAGGGTGGGACTGGCTCACAGTCTCAGGGTAGAAGCCATCTTGGAGAGGAAGGTGTGGTACAGAGCTGGGTGGCTGGGCTCAGGTGGTTTTTCTTTCATTTATTTACATCTTTATTTTTATCCAGGACATGTGTGAAGGCCAGAGGTAAACTTGTAGGAATCTTTTCTCTTCTTCCACATGTGGGTTTTGGGGATCAAAATCAAGTCTTTAGGCTTAGTAACAATTGTTCTTGCTCTCTTTGCTGGCTCCTTTCTCCATTTTTAAATGGTTTGAAGCCCCAGACCATGGGATGGTGCTGCCCTCACTCAGTGGGTGTGCTGTTCTCTGTGCCGCCTCTCCGGAAACACCCTCCCAGAATCTCCTGGTGGCGACCCTAAGTGATTCCAAATCCAGTCAGGTTGGCAGTAAACAATAATCACCACAAGGGGCTAACCCTTTTCTTGCCTTTTCTCTGAGCAACCACTGCAACTCTAGGCTTCTGGTACCCATCCTAACCCTAACCCTAACCCTAACCCTAACCCCAACCCACTCATTGGGCTGGTGAAGTCTCCTTGTGTTGAATCTCCTGGGCATTGACTCTTGTGTTTTCTTCCACATTTAGGATCGGGTGACGGTACTCTATTCACTCAAATCATGCAGGATAATGTCTGAATTCTCCAGTCATCCTCTTCCCCCATATCATGTAATGAAGCACATTGCTAGGTCCCAGGATTAGGGATCCTAATGCTTATAATTCTAGCACTCGGGAAATAAGCGGGAGCAGGGGAGTGCACATATTTAGGGCATGCTTATCCTATGCAGGTGGCTAGCTACTGTGCTTTAACTAAAGTTTTTTTTTTTTTAACCTGGTTCCCAAGGAGACCAGCACACAATATCATACACACACACACACACACACACACACACACACACACACACACCTTAAATGGTCATATAAATGAAAAATATTGGTGATGATGTGTTTTGTAATAGCAAAATTTAGCACTTGACTTGCTCAAGTAACTATGCAAAGGAAAATGGCTGAGCATGTCCATACATGGGGATACTATGCAGCTATTAAGAAGAACTAGATAGGTGGGTACACAACTTTAATCCCAGCACTTGAGGCAAGGCAAATGAATCTTCCTGAGGTCAAGGTCAGCCTGGTCTACATAGAGTTCCAGGCCAGCTATGGTAGGAAAAAAGAAGCGAAACAAGCAAAACTAACCAGAGTTGTTATGTGTATGGTTCTGAAAAGATGTCCATGCAGATTGATGGGCATGAGCGATGTTTTGCATTTGTTGTAAATCCATGCATATATACACAAGGAGGAGAAACATGTCCAACATATGCATTTATCTGTGTTGGTCACTTTCAGAGAAGAGAAATCTGTGATTTGACTAGAGACCATGTGAGTATTTCTGAGGCGTTCTGCTTTGCAGGTGTGGGAGAAAGTTCCAGACCCAGGAGGAAGTGGGAGGCACAGATGGCTGAGCTGAAACCCAGGGTTTGGAAAATCTGGGTCCGCAAAGGGAGAACTCTTCTGCTCGCTCACACACCACCGGCCAGGAGCTGCAGCTGCAGGATGGGAGCGCTCCGGGGATCTGATCGTTAGCCAACCGGAAGCCATCAAAGATCCTAAGAAGAAGCTGGAGAACAAAGGAGACATGGCTTGCCCTGTCCCAGTCCCAATATTAAAACGGGGCTAAGATTTGAGAGGAGAGACAAAGGCTTAATAATAGACCCAAAAGTTTCTACAGAATCGGGAGACATGCAGAAAAGCCTGTAGGGACTCAAACCGATCTGTTACTGTTGATACTGTTACCTTAAAACTTAGACCTAGAGGTTTGTGTTGTTTTTTAGGGTAAAAAATTTTTTAACTTAGTTGTTATAAAAAGACAAGCAGACATAGCATTAACTGAAGACTGGGGAATTTATGAAAGAAAAAATTGGCCAGGCAGTGGTGGCGCACGCCTTTAATCCCAGCACTTGGATTAAAGTAGCCTGGGCTACCTGAGACTCTGACTCAAAAAAAACAAACCAAACAACCAAACAAAGCCCCCCAAAACAAACCTAGGAACTCTTTCATAGTGTTTGATGGATTACAGTGCATGAATATAAGTAATATAAATAATCATCTTTAAACAGAGAAGCAAAGGAAAATCAAGGTAATAACACACAAACTCACTCTAAGGCCGCAGTCAGGGGTTGGAACAGGTTATGTATCGTAACCTGTATAGCTGAGTGCTGGTACTGTTTTTAGAATGTTTCTGCAACACAAGGTAACTTCACTGTAAAGCTGGAGGACAGCTATATGAAGCTACATTTTACCTTTCTCTACTTTTGTGTAAGTGTATATGTGTGTGTGAGTGTGTGTGTGTGTGTGTGTTGGGTACAGAATCTTATATAACCTAGGTTGTTTGGTTGTTTGGTTTGGTTTTTTTAAGCTGAAGTTGCCCTTTAATTCCTGATCCTTCTGCCTCTTCCTCCCAAGTACTGATATTACAGATATACACCACCACATCTGGTACCTCTGTGTGTGTGTGTGAGAGTGTGTGTGTGAGAGTGTGTGTGTGAGAGTGTGTGTGTGAGAGTGTGTGTGAGAGTGTGTGTGTGAGAGTGTGTGTGTGTGTGCATGCGTGTACATGTATCACAAAAAAAAACCCCACTGGGAAAATTTTAATACAACCATCATTTGTTTTATAATCACAACCCATAAAGGGAAGAAAATAAATACCCTTTTCCCAATCCCAAGAGATTTCTCAATCCTACAACTACTTTATACTTGAGTTAATTACAATAAGATCAGTTATAGTTTTAAGAAAATTAAAATTGAACCTCCAGTAACAAAAAAAAATAGCTTCTCAAGACATCAAGAAAGCAAGAGTTGACTGCCATCTTAAGATAAAGAGTTATACAATAAGAGATCATTGTAGTTACAAATCAACACATGGCTGGGACCTTTAAAAGCAGACTAGCCAGAATCCATTTTGCCATAGTAAGGAACACAAATCTGTCAGGACAGGATCTTCACCCCAGCCTGGCTAATGTTTTCACTTCAGTGTGTTCAAGATAGCTGCATGGTCAAGAGCATCCAACTTTAAACCTGAGGTCACTGTTCTGTAAACTTAAAATGTCACTCTGAATATCGAAAACTCCCAACATTCCTGCTGCTGAACATGTGGCCCTTCTGACACACCTACAGTCATGGCTAGGTCAAAGACGCCTGAGGCCACAACGGGCAGAAGAACAAATAAAGGAGTCCAGCGAACCCCAAGAAGTTCAGGGAACCCCACTTCATCTTCTGGAGTTTCAGTTTCAATAGAAGACAAGTTACACATCACTAAACAATTCTAGTCAAGGTGCGGTCCCATCATGGTGGACCCCCACATCGTCTCAGCTCCAGTCTCTCTGATAAGTTGTCAGAACTGTGAAGTCTTTTCCTCTTGGGACCAGGGCCAGGCTCCAGCCTTTACCTTCTCCTAGCACGAGATTCCTAGGGGAATCCCAATTTCCTAGGCTCTAGGCTTCAACTGGCTGGCAGCCAAAGGGAGAAAGACACAAGTGTCTTTCTTCAGGCCAATTATAGAAGGTTCTGCTCCACAGGCATGCAAACAGAAGGCTTCTTATTCCCTGATGTCCCAACAGTGCAAGTGTTCCTTTCTGGTTGTTTATTTATTTAACTAATTAACTTGTGAGATAGCCTTTTTTTTTTTTAATAGTTTTTGGCTTTTCGAGACAGGGTTTCCCTGTGTAGTCCTGGAACTCACTTTGTAGACCGGGCTGGCCTTGAACTCATAGAGATCCATCTGCCTGTGCCTCCCAAGTGTGCTACCATGCTCGGCCATGGTCGGCTATTTGTGTGTATGTGTAGACACCGTCCCAACCAATCTACAATTACATAATTTCTCAGTAATCTTCAAGCAGTGGGAGTGCAGGGACTAAGGACAAATGGAGGGATGGAGCTGGGGTGAGATGGGAGGCAGAGGGGCAAAGATAGTGAAGTCGATGGCAAGACAGTCCCAGTTAAAGCAGGAGGATCGGGAGCTATAGACAGACCTGTGGTGGCACTGAGACTGGTTCAGTAAGGACAGAAATGAGGTAGTTAGAGGGAACCCCCGGGCAGTCGCCTGGTGGGTGGAGAACTCGGGTGGCTCAAAGACCAAGTTGAGGACTTGCGTGTGGGAGTTGTGGAAGGCTGTGGTCAGGGAGCAACTTTCCAAAATTCAGTATCAGAGGTGGAGTCACGAAGAAACCAAGGTCCCAGATGTGCCTGGGGAGGACGCAGTTGATATGGCATAACAGTCACTGCATAGCAAGCCAACACAGACCAAGGATGCTGGGTGACTTTTCTGTGGGCTCAAAGCACTTGGGCAGGAGACAGATATCACAGAGAAAGAACACAGGAGGGTTGCCCTGGGTTCAAGGCCAGCCTGGGCTACTGAGTGAGACCCAAACACCAACCATTTAACAATAACAACATCAAAACAAGTACAGCAAAAGGCGGTCATGATAGTGTATAACTGAACAATGCGCTGGGAGGCAGGGCAGAGGCAAGAGGGCTGTTACAACTTCAAGGCCAACTGGGGTTCACAGTGAAGTTCACAGTGAAGAAGAGAGGGTGGAGGGAGGGCTGGGGAGGGAGGGAGAGAGAGAGGGAAGGAATGAGGGACTGGGAGAGGGAAGGAAGGAAGGGAAAGAGGAGGGAAGGAGGGAGAGAAGGGAAGGGAAGGAGGGAGGGAGGGAGGAAAGGAAGAGGAAAGAGAAGGGAGGGAAGGGAAGGAGGGAGACAGGGAAGGGAGAAGAAGGGAGAGAAGGTTTAGAAAGGGGGAAGGAGGGAGGGAGGGAGCCTTGTAGTGGGATCTATAAAATCATCATCATCATCATCATCATCATCATCATTATTATTATTATTATTATTTAATCTTTTTTTACAGTCCAGTTGTTATCCCCCCTCCTGGCCCACTCTCTGTTCCTTATCCCATTTTTCCTACCCCACCCACCCCACCTCCTATCCTCCCCCATCTCCAAGAGGATTTCCCCCCCCTCCTCCACCCCACCAGACCTCCCTACTCTCTGGGGCTCCAAGTCTCTGGATGGTTAGATGCTTCTTCTCTCACTGAGGCCAGACCCAGCAGTCCTCTGCTGTATAAGTGTCAGGGGCCTTGGATCAGCTAGTGTATGCTGCCCATTCGGTGGCTCAAAGAGATCTTGGGGGTCCAGGTTAGTTTAGACTGCTGGCTTTCCTATGGGGTCACCCTCCTCCTCGACTTCTTCCAGCCTTTCCCTGATTCAACCACAGGGGTCCCCGACTTCAGTCCATTGGTTAGATGTAAGTATCTGCATCTGACTCAGCTGCTTGTTGGGCCTCTGGGAGGACAGCCATGCTAGGCTCCTGTCTGCAAGCACACCTTAGCATCAGTAACAGTGTCAGGCCTTGGAGCCTCCCCTTGAGCTAGTTCCCAAGTTGGGCCTGTCACTGGACCTCCTTTCCCTCAGTCTCTTCTCCATTTTTTGTCCCTGCAGTTCTTCAAAAATCTTAAAGTCACCAAATCCAACAGTTGTGCCAGGTTCCTCCTGTCGGGCTTACTTCGGGAGCACAGGTTCCTCACCTCACCTCTCTTCCTCTTTGGTTTGGGGGTTGATTTTTTTTTTTTTTTTGGGTAGCTAACACAAAAGATCTCTAAAATCTAACTTTTTGATTTGAATGTTTAAGAGAAGGACTAAGGGACAACTAGGAACGATCACCCCATCTCCCCTGAAATAGCACTTCTAGTGGGGAAGGCTGTTGGCCTTGGGGATCTCAAAAGTACAGTCTCATGTTTCAACCAGAGCAGATTTAAAGTCCAGGAAGTGTGATTTGGAAAGTGATACAATATTCTGGGTTTGATTCTTCGGCAATTTAACCTCAGTAGTCAATCATCTCAAATTAATCAGTGCGCGCTTGCTTGAGGGATTGTCTGCTGGACTCTGGCTTGTAGTTGTCCCTTTAACCAGTGGCCTAAGAAAGGAGAACAGCTGATTCAAGTTCACAAAATGGTTTTTCTGTTTTTTGTTTTGTGAGATGATGTTTCTTCTGTGTAAGCTGGAATTTCAGGAGCGGTACACTGCTTAGCTTCCAGACTGCATTATCCGACCTGAGCCTTTCCCTTGCTTCTGCCTGAAAGTTGTCAGTATTTATTTATAGTTTACACACACACACACACACACACACACACACACACACACGTGCAAAGAGGGAGGGGGAGGGGGGAGGGAGAGGGGAGGGGGAGAGGGAAAGGGAGGAGAAGGGAGAGGGAGAGGGAGGGGAGAGAGAGAGGGAGAGAGCCCAGAAGTGGCAGAGTGGAGGTTAGAAGACAACTTTCAGGAATTGGGTCTCTCCTTTTACCATGGACCATGAACTCTGGTCTCAGGCTTATGCAGCAAGCAGTTTTAGCTGATGAGCCCTCTTGCCTCCCCAGTTGCTAGTTTTCATTTTGATTTGGATATTCATCCTTATTGTCCAGCTGAAGTATTTCTCTTGGGAGATGAAAAAAAATGATGTCAAGGTCTGGTAGCTGGGAATCATGTTATGACAAATGTAATTTCACTTAACAAAGTCATCAGTAGGACAGCCAGGATCTAGTTATATAGCCTAGGTTGGCTTTGAACTCACTATGTAACACTGACTGACTTCAAGGTTGCAATCTTTCCATGACAAAAAGTTATCAAATATAATTAGTTGGTATTCTATGTCCTTGCAGCAAGGACAGAACCCAGTGTGTCCTGCAGTTTTTAGGAATTTATTAGAATTTAAATAGTAAATTTGAAATTTGAATAAAACAATCTCTTCAATGGACAAACATGTGTTAACAGAATTATAGACTCTGTGTAAACGGAGAATTAGAAGCCAAGGAACAAAGATTAAATCCACCGAATATGTTTTGTAGACACTGCCTCTGACCTGGATGAAGTCTACACATTAAAATTTTGAAGTTTTTCTTTTTTTGAAACAGGATCTTACTTTGTGACTCTGGCTAGCCTAGAACTTACTATGTAGGCCAGCCTAGCCTCAAACTCGTAGAGATCCTCCTGCCTCTGTCTCCGGAGAGTGGGTATTAAAGACATGTGCCTCCAGTACTAGCAAATAGTTCTAATTAAAAAAAAAAGAAAACCCACAAAACTAATGGATTTAGATGTTGTCATCTAGCAGATGGCAAAGCCTCGTGTGTATTGGATACAATCCTCCCAAATAATTTCTGACAGAGAGAAATGAAACAGCCGCCGCCGCCGCAGCCGCAGCAATACACCAATGTGTGTGGCAGAATAAGCCGTGTTTGGGGAACATACTTAGAAGTGACAGTTGTACAAATGGCAGTGGCAGTTTTCTAACATGATCGTGATTAGAGGATGATGAGAAGCCGCTCCTTGGGGTGCTCCTTGGAGTTTTCTTTGGGGTGCATCAAGGCCAGTCAGGCTTGGGCTGCAGCACCCTCTGGACTGGCTGTGTGTAAGGGAAAACAAGCTGCCATTGAGGGAAGTCCAGGGACTGAAAATGCCACCTGGATTCACTTTGCATGCTTGCTGTTAGGCTGTGGCAAACAATAAAGAGGAGGAACAACCTCTCTCCTGCAAATGAGTCACCAGGTCATTTTATTGCCATGAAGGTAACACCTTCCCTTCAGTGTAGGGATAGCAGGAGGCACATGTCCCAGAAGCAGTAGACATTGCTAAACAAATTAGAATCCTTTTATTTGGCAGTAGGCGCCAGCTTGGGTTTGTAGGAAGTAAGCCACACCCAGGTGAACTCATGTTCAAGTAGACAGTGGGTTTGGTTTGGTTTTCTCAGTAGCCTTGAGTAACCTGGAACTATATAGCTGAGGATAACCTTGAATGACTAATCCTCCTGCCTCCTCATCCCAAATGATGGTTTGTGAACTACCAAGATTGATGTGTGTGTGTGTGTGTGTGTGTGTGTGTGTGTGTGTGTTTGAAGGGCTTCAAGCTAGCCTTGAACTGCTAATTTTCTGCTTCCACTTTCAAGTACTGGATTTATTTATTTATTTATTCATTTATTTATTTATTCAAGAAAGGGTTTCTCTGTGTAGCCCTGGCTGTTCTGGAACTCACTGTAGATGAGGCTGGCCTCGAACTCAGAAATCTCCCTGCCTCAACCTCCCAAGTAAGTACTGGATTTAGAGACATACATTACTATATCTTGTCAGGATTGCTGTAGATTGTTATTTTTTGGGAGGGTTATTGAGACTACTGATAAAAATGATCATGACATTTTTGTGTATGAGTCAAAGAAAATCATACCATTGTCTGAATTAGCTTCACAGTCACTTTAATTCAGTGGCCACATGTCTCTAGTTAATCTACTTGTTTTGGCCTGTGTGGGTTTTATAGTTTTGTACAGGAAATTGAATTTTGACTTTTTAAAAAATTGATTTTCATATTTATTATTTACTATTTGCAAGTGTAAGTGTGTATGTGCGTGTTCGTGTGTGTGTGTGTGTGTGTGTGTGTGTGTGCGTGCACATGCCTCAGTATATGTCCAGGGAACAACTTTGTACAATTGATTTTTCAATTCCACCTTTACATGAGTCACAGGGATTGAACACAGGACTTCAGGTTTTGGGGTCAAGTGCTTTTATTCATTGAGCTATCTTGCCAGCTCGACATTTTTAATAGGTGCTGAAATAAAGACTTAGAAGAGATGTTTTTCAAGCAGACAGATAATTGGATGCTAGAATGACATATTATAAGTAGAGTGATTGTCGGAAGCAACTTTCCAGTACCACAGAGAATTGCCTGAGACAATCAACTTATAAAGAATAAAGGGTTCCATGATTGTTGATGCCATTGTCTAGAGTCTTCGGTGGGGTAGCATCACGGTGATAGGCTATCACAGAGTAAGCCTGCCTTCATCACAAGCCAGTGAATGAAGAGGAAGGAGTTGGAGCTCCCACAATTCCCCTTGGGCATGCCTCTAGTGACTTAAGGACAAGCTACTAGATCTACCTCCCAAAGTCCCACCATCTCCCAATACTGCTGTCCTGAGAACCAAGATCTTTTCCCACAAAAGCATGGGAGCCATGTCTTTGGGACATGGCTTTGGGAGACACGAAAACCATAGTTTGGGAGAGTTAAGGCCTCCAGAGATTGAGACTACATAGTAATTTTTTAGAAGATAAAATGTGGCATGAATTAATGGGTCTGTCTACATTTAAGTTGCAAAAAAATCACCTCAAAAATGCAACTTGAATCAGATCCAGAATACAAAGACTGCTCTAAAAAGCAACGAGCAAGCCGGGCATGGTGCTGCGTCCTGTAATCCTCACACGTGAGGGGCTGGGGAGGAAGGATCACAAGACTGGATTATGTCTAGTGACTAGGCTAGCTGGAGCTCTCTGACAAGACTGTGAAAACAATACAAAATTAAAGCAAGCAGCCAAAAAGTGATTGGTTCCTGTTGCTGCTCCGGAAGTGTTGGGAATCCAAAGCTGAGACAACTTGAGCTGGACTAGGAAACCCTTGGTTTTTCTTAGAGGAAAAATAAGATAATTTTTTTTTCTGAAATAGGATCTCATGCAGCCTAGGTTGCCCCCAGGTCCCTACGATGACCTTGAACTCCTAAACTTCCTGTCTGTCCTTCCCAAGTGCTGGAATTACAGGAGTACCCCACTTTGAGATAATTTGGGGTAACCAAAGCAGTGGTTGTGCTCTGATTGATACACATGAATCATGGCACACACACACACACACACACACACACACACACACATCATGTACAGGTGCATATAATAACAATACAAATAATATTATTATTTATATAAAGAACTCAGTCAATCTCATATTGTGTGTAGATCAAGCAGAGTACCGATGTTTATGGCCAGCAGGTATTTGGTACAATGGACCATCTTAAGTGCCAGAGGTAATGTGTACACAATTGGAAATCTCATGTTCAGAAATTATATGGGAAATGGTTACACTTAACTGAGTTTGACAATGGCAATATTATGGAATAAGATTGGAAAGACAGATTGGAGCAGGAAAAAAAACCTGCTTTATTAAAATCAGTGGGAAGTGACTTCATGTCTTAGAGGTTCTTTTCTCCAGGAAACAGCAAAGTTTTCCGTCTCGCCTTTCCTCTGACCCACACTTTACTCTCTATCATTGCTCTCCAGCTCACTCCACTGCAGGCTTGCCATCTGCATGCATACACATAGCATCTGGCCTTGCACCTCATCCATGCTCTCCCCCAAACCCAACCTCCATCCACTTGTCTCACACTGTGGAGCAGCTGTACCTTGCATGCTAACTGAAGGCATTTGCGATTTCTGAAATAGTCTATGCATAGAATTAGGGTAGTCATGAGATTTACTCAAATATTTCCCACCATGAGTGGCAGCTAGAGTTGGGACAGGGAAGAACAGAGGACAGTGTTCTGGGACTTTCCAAGTCCAAGTGTTCTCATAGGTTGCTATCCAATGTATTTTGACATTTTGTTTAAGATTGGGCATAGTAAGGGATCCCATGATAGAGAATTTGCATTCTCCCTTTCTCCTGGGGATTGTCCTAGCCTGTACTCCATTGCTGGGGAGAGACATCATGACCATGGCACACCTGGCTAACAGTTCAGAGATTTAGTCCGTTATCATCATGGCAGGAAGTATGGTGGTATCAAGGCAGACATGGTACTGGAGAAGGAGCTGAGGGTTGTACATCCAGATCTAAAGGAAGGGAGAGACACTGAGACTGGATTAGGTTTTGAAACCCCAAATCCCATCCTCTGTGACACATTTCTTCCAACAAGGCTACATCTCCTGATCCCTGTCAGGTAGTGCTACTCCTTGATGACCACTTACTCAAATCTGTGAGCCTCTGGGGGACCAGTCTCATCAAACCATGTTGTGCCCAACCTTAACAGACTGCCTACATGTAAGTAAATGACCTCAACCATTGGACATCCAAGCTCAAAAATTTGATTTATTACTTGTGATGCTTGGGTATGACAAGGCTACATTTGGCGAGTGGCTTCTCTAGAGACCAAGAGTATAACAGGCTGTGGTGTTAGCCATTTTGCACACAAAGAGATCAGGCTGTGGTAGGTCACTGTCTACCCCAACTCTTTCTAGCATCGTAGGATCTCATGTGATGGTGTAGGTTTTCACTGTGGTGTTTAAGCCAATCTTCTCCCAAGAACCATTCATATGAAGGCATACTGGAGGCCTTAATGAGCTTTGACTTTCCACAGAGGCTGCTCACCCACTTCTTTTCCTAACTGAGCAACTTCGCTTCAGTAATTTTAGTGCTCTATGCACGGTGTGGGTAATGTACCTTATCTACGGAGTAGATCCCCTAGGAAGTCATGGTATTTTCCCTCTTCATTAAGAATTGTAACCTGGGGGGGCGGTGGAGGCCAGCCTGGTCTACAGAGCGAGTTCCAGGACAGCCAGGGCTATACAGAAACCCTGTCTCGAAAAACCAAAAAAAAAAAAAAAAAAAAGAATTGTAACCTAAGAACATTTCTTTTGTATGACTGTAGAGCATGTGCTTCGTAAAATCACACTTTGCTTGTCTCTGAATTTCTATAAGGCACAACCCAGAGAGATGTAAGAAGGGCCAGAGTACCTACAGGTGTATCAAAGAGGGAACAGTTTTTAAAAATAGGCACGGTCACTTCAAAAGTCACCTTAGCTACTGGGGAAGTATGATATCACATCAGGAAGGAGGCAAGAATCGTTGCTGCATCTATAACTTAGCTGTCTAGCAGATGAATCCTGCACAATTGCTCAATGGAAGACAGAAAGTTAAATGGAGGAAGGAGAACCTCTCAATGGGTAAAGGTAGTTGCCCCATAAGCATGGCTTTTATAGCAGGGTTGGTGAGAAGAAAGCATACAAATTCATTAAGTTCTTAAAGGGGTGTGTGTGTGTGTGTGCACATGTGTGAGCATATATGTGTATATTTGTGTGTGTATATGCAAGTGTGTAGTCCAGAGGTCAAAATCAGGTACCTTCTTATATCACTCTCTATAATATTTTTGGTGTTTGTGTGTGACTACTCTATATAGTCTTGAAACTTGCTATGCACAGACAAGGCTGGTCCTAAACTCACAGAGATCCTCCTGCTTCTGTCTCCCTGGTTCTGGGATTAACAGCTGTGCCACTGTACCTGGTTGTTGTTTTTTTTATTGTATTTAATTTATTATTATTGTGCATGGGTATGACATGTGGATGGGCATCTGTAATATGACTCACATGTAGAGGGTGAATTTGTGGAGTTGGTTCTTGCCTCATAAGGTTGGGGATCAGACTCAGGTTATCATCTTTATGGAACAAGTACTTTTACCTGCTGAAGCGGCAAGATGCCAGGATATCACAGGAAGTTCTTTGGTGCATCTTAGAGAGCTTCTGGTGCAGCTTCAGGAATCTGGCATTTGTCACTGGGTTTGGACAAGAAAGTAGGCTCAGATAAGAATATTAGAAACAGGGACCATGGGGCTTTGCTTACTACTTTGCTGAATTACTACCTTATGTGATCTCTTTGTTTACTAATTTACTTATTACCTTGTGTGATCCTTTTGCTTACTACTCCTCCTGATGACTTTCTTGTGTGATCTCCTTGTTTACTACTTCACTTGATTACTTTGTCTTTGATCTAAGAACTGACCATATGATTTGGATGATATAAAAGCAGGTCTGAGAGAAATAAAGCTGCTTCTGCCTCAGCACTGACTGGAGTTGTGTTATAATTTTGTCTGTTTTTCTTTTCAATCTTCACTCCCTCCCTTGAGACCCTGTTGACCGGCTGAGCTTGGTCAGTGCATTTTTCTCTGTGAAATCACATATGATGATCAGTGAAGAAGGCAAGGTGAACCAATGCCACAGCTTTGTCAGTGAAGACCAGCGTCAGCAGAGAGTGGCCAGGCAATGATACAGCGTCATCCACTGTCTGTTTGGCTACATTTATATCCTTTTCAAACATCACATGTCCTCTCAAGCATCTGCTCTAGTGAAACATCACACGCCCTTTTTTCTAGGCAGCTTCCGGAAAAATACCACACATGTCTGTTCTCAACAAAACATCCTCCCACATATGTTTGCTTCAGCAAAAACTTTCTCTGTGTCTGCTTCAGTAAAAACATCTTCTCATAGGACACTTTCCAGAAAAAAAAAATCACATGACACAAACTGAGTCTCCAAAGAAACTAGACATTTCCACTTCAGAATCCTGCTGAGAGACACAAGTACAGAAACCCATTATTTTAGATATCCAAAGACCCACCACTATTATTGCGCCAGTTATCTTCAAATTGATATACAGATTTGATACAGATCTTTTTTTAAAAAAGATTTTATTTATTATATGTATATGAGTACACTGTAGCTGTCTTCAGACACACTAGAAGAGGGTGTCGGATCCCATTACAGATGGTTGTGAGCCACCACATGGTTACTGGGAATTGAACTCAGGACCTCTGGAAGAACAATCAGTGCTCTTAACCACTGAGCCATCTCTCCAGCCCTGGATATAATTTCATAAAAATTTTATCAAGTTTTTTTTTTTAAGTAGAAATTTTTTAGGTCAATTGAAAGTGTCTTTTTTAAAAGCAAAAGATTCATAATAAATAGTTATGTGACCTGGGAGAATTGATTTTGGAACACTAACCTACCAGATGTCAAGAATTAATATACCCAGATGTGGTGTCCATAATCCTAGCAGTTGAGTGTCTGATGCTCGCTCAGGCTACACAGTATTGGGAACTAGTCCTAATGCTTTGAATTAATCTGTGTCTAAACGCTGAAGGTCCTTGTCCCCATTTGGTTTTTGATCAATCAATAATGAGCCAGCAGCCAATGATTAGGCAGGTAGACTGAGGTGAGACCTTAGGATTTTCACAGGCTAGAAACTGTCAGGTAGGAGAGGAGAATCACCATGATTGGAGGGAGACAGATCAGATTTAGAGCTGCAGAAGGAAAATCACTTGAAATGTAGGGGATAAGGAATGCAGCCCTTGGAAGGGCTGCCCAGGAGTGACTTAGGCAGCGAAGACTAGGGAGCCAGGGCAACAAAGATAAAATATAGAATTAGAAGGCGTTAAGCCAGGATTACAGAAGGGAAATGTGTGCTAGCCATGGGGAGGATTAGAACTGCCCAGCCTTTGAGTTAGCCAGGACATTTAAAATTAACTGGTTGTGTGTGTGTGTGTGTGTGTGTGTGTGTGTGTGTGTGTCTTTCATTGGTGAATCTAGAGGGGTCTGACAGGTGGCTGGGAACATGACTGACTGGGAGCACAAAACAGTATAGCTAATTCACTGCTACAACAAAGTTACTTCTAGACTATCCTGTACTATATAGTTAAACCTTGTTAAACTAAAACACATAAGTACATATGTATCAAAACATATTTCCATATTCACATATATACTTTTTATGTTTTTATGTGTTATTTAAGTTTTTAATTAAAAATAAGAATATATTTATGGTGTTGAAATGAGTAAATATGTGTAATTAGGACACAGATTAATCAACCATAAAAAGTTACATTGACAAGTCAGACTTTAATAAAATTTAAAACCTCTGTTCTTCAAGTGCAGTATTGAGAGTATGAAATAAAATCATGCACAGAGAGACTTAAGCCAAAATGTTCAGAGCAGTACCAAGCTGGAAACGACCCAGCATCCATCAAAAGGAGCAAGTATCCTCAGTCACCCTCCCCCTTTCTTTTTTTTTTTTGAGATTTCTTTTTCCTTAAATTTTGGTGGCTAAGGGGGCTGGAGATATGGTTCAGCAGTTAAGGGTCTTTCTTGCTCTCTCAGAGGACCCAGTTTGGTTCACAAGTACTTACATAGTTCACAGACATTTGTAATTCCAGTTCCAGGAGATCCAGCATGACCTCTGTAAACACAGAACACATACATGGTGCACATACATACATACATGCAGACAAAATACTCATCCATGTAAAATAAATAAATAAATAAATAAACAAACAAACAAATAAAAAGACTTGGTAGTTAAAAATATAGGAAAAAAGAAATACAAAAGTTCGCTAAATATGTTTCCTAGTTATCTATGGGTACTCAGATATGGAATGGACATAGGAGGTGGCAAGGTTGTATATAACATATGTAAAGTAATTTCTGTTTTACATCTCGTATAGCATATGTGGATATTTTAGCATTAGTGTAATATGCATATTTTAAAAGGTCATAAATTTTACCTTGTCACATAGTATGGCATTGTGAAAGAAGCAATATGTGTGTGTGTGTGTGTGTGTGTGTGTGTGTGTGTGTGTGTGAGATGAGGGATGTGGGATTCCTAGTTTTCATAATTACTCCTTAAGTGTATTCCCAAATAAGTCACATTTATCTAGTTAGTTGGTTAGTGAGCTAGTTAGTTTATACTTCGAGGCAGCCCAGGCTGGCCTAGAACTCACTATGCATTTCTGATTCTCCTTACATTCACAGTAATCCTGTCTCCTTACATTTACTGCAGTCAAGCTCCCAAGTGTTGATTTTGAAGAGTGGAGAGTCACAATTTCCACTGAGTTACTTTAAAGACATGAAAACTGGATGGAGGGAGGTGGAGCTGGAAAGACGGTTCAGTGGGAAGAGCACCGGCTGCTCAGGCAGAGAACCTGATGGTTCTCCAGTACCCAGCTGCCTGCAGCTCCAGAGGCTCCCGTGCCCTCTGGCCACACACAGAGATACACACACAAAAGTGAAAATGCGAAAAGTGAAGAAATAACTGTAGTGCAGGCAATTGCGATTTTTTTTTTTGAGACAAGATCTCTCTGTGTGGCTGGGTTTATGTACCATCGTGGCCAGCTTATTTCTGGAAAAATGTTATCCACACTGCAGGTAGTGGTTCTGCAGAAGCAAATGTACAGTGATTAGAAAGACAACACAGGAAGTTAATGTATGGCTTTCCATCACAAAGTCTATGTAGTGAAATTTTGTTTAGGGCAAGGTCTCATGTAGCCCAGGCTGGCCTTGAACTCAATTTTTCTGCTTTCTCCCTGAGAGGGATTCTAGAACACACCACCAGGTCAAGTTGCAGATAGAATTGTTAATTTATCAATTTATTTTGAGCCACTATGTAGCTCTGGTTGTCCTGGAGCTTAGTATGTAAGCCAGGTTGGCCATGAACTCAAAGAGAGCCACCTGACTCTGCCTCCACATGCTGGGATCAAAGGCATGTGCCACCATGCCCAGCTGCGGACAGAATTTTAAAGTGGAATTATAGAGGGCACAGTCCTTGGTAGCATCAAGCTTCAAGCCCTTGCGTAAGCTTGGATACAGCATGGGCTCTAAGCTTCTGTGAAAGACTCCTTTCCAGGCATCTCCCAGAGCAGAGCAAGACTAGCTGCTCTTCTTTCTACTGGGTGCTCAGATTTGAAGATTTAGATTCTAGCTACAATGCTTGTCTCTTCTCCTACCTTTGGTGACGGCAGTGGTTCATGCCTGGGGGACTGTAGTGATGTTCTGGGGGCAATGAGATTCTCTAGGAGAGTTTGGGAGAGTCTTTCAAGAGACAGTAGAGTAGTGGGCAAATTTGAGTAGTAGAGGTAGACCAATATGCAGGTGATATGAGGGGGGGGGGAAGAAGCCTTTTGTCAGCCCGAGCTATCATATCACAGAAGCCTGGAGCAGGAGAAAAGGAGAGCAGGAAGTAGGTGGTTAGCAGGGGCAGGAAGAAAGGAAACCCATATGAGCTGACCAGGCTCCCCCAGTCTAGCTGTTGCCCACCAGATATCCTGAGTATTTATGCACAGGGCTTATTTGATCTTCAAGGCAAGTGTAGTGGTTTGAATATGCTTGGCCCAGGGAGTGGCACTATTTGGAGGTGTGCTCTTGTTGGAGGAAGTGTGTCACTGTGGGCATAGGCTTTAAGACCTTAATCCTAGCTGCCTTCAGAACAAGAGGTGGAACTCTCCACTCCTCCACCCCCATGTCTGCCTAGACACGACCATGATCCCACCATGATGATAATGGACTGACCCTCTGAACCTGTAAGCCAGCCCCAATTAAGTGTTGTCCTTTATAAGAGTTGCATTGGTCATGGTGTCTGTTCACAGCAGTAAAACCCTATCTGTGACAGCAAGCAAGTCCCTTAATTGAGGTGAGAGAACACTAAGCATTTTGACTGACTAGTTTGATCATTCACCCACTCTCCTGCTCCACCGTGGTCACAATGTCACAGGCAGGTCAGGTCCTCTGCACGGCCGTTCCCATTTCCCCACAAATTCTATTCATCTGACTTGCCCTGGATTTTTGTCAACAAGTCTGGCTCTCTGCCTGAGAGCTTTAGTTTCTAGTATACAAGGACAGAGAAGACAGAATGGCCACCAGGATGGGAAGAATCATGGCAAGGGTTGGGAATAGAAAAGTAATCAGGAAGCCTTATGGGCTGTACTGTGTGAAGGTATTTGAACTTTACCCAAAAAGAGTGCCTGGAGTGGATGTGCGCTATACACAGGGCAAGGGGGCCTTGGGGAGGGTGGGTGGAAGGACTCTGGGATTGGCAGTTAGAAGCCATCCCCTGTCTTTGCAAGGAGCCAGATGGAAGGCAGAGGGGTGGGAGGCTAGGCAATCTTCTGGATGAGGGGTGATGACGGCTTGTGCTAGGGAGGCTGAGAAAGAGATGTGGAGGTGTAGACAAGTTGGAGAGCATGAAGTGGAAAGATTCTAAAGCATGATGTGAGGGTCAAGGGAGAAGAAAAGAATGTGAACCAGACAAATGGGTGCCTGCTCTGTTGAATTCTGAGCCAAATCAGGGCAGGAGAAAGTACACCGGGAAACACCTGTGCTTGCAGAACCCACAGCTGGCTCCACACTCAACGTTCCTACCTTGGGATTCTTAATATATTGGAACAGCAATACCATGGGACATTCAAATTATGTGGCCCACCCTGTAACTTAGACATGGACATTCAGGATGGAAGAGAACCAGAGGAAGTGTCTTTTCAGGGTGGAGTTTGTATATCTAGGAGGAGGTAGGGACCATAAAATGGGGCTCCTGGGTCCTGTGAAGGAGTAGTTAACTAGGGTAAGCAAAGTAAGCCAGTTATAAAAAACAAAATAGCTCAGAATATTAATATGATTCCAAGCTATAGAAGCAGAAGGAATATTAGATTTTGGTCTCCATTTCTGTCATAGGATTTCAAAAATCTTTGGAGTTTCCTGAGTGGTAGGAATAAATGTCTTGGTTGTGTTGATGAAGTGACCCCTGTCTTTGGGGGAGGAATATCTTCATTCAAGAGAAAGAATAGACATCATTAGAGAATTGGACATTTCAAGTCATCCAGTCTCCGAGGAAGGAAAGGGGTAGACTACAGCTTTTCAAGCAGTGGGCCTCAACCCTGTGTAGCAGCAACAGAAAAAGGTTTCAGAACATGCAAAAATCAAAAATTGATTTAAATAAAAGACACTCTTTAGAGAGAATCTCTTGTGTATTGTATGAGAGCATCGCCTATCTATAAAAAGCTGATGGTCTATTTGCTGAGGCAGGAACTGGGAGGTGGGAGTTCTGGCAGGGAGAGAGGAACTCTGGGATAGAGTCAGGTGCAGAGGAGATTCACTCCAAACTCTGACAAGACAGACACATGAAACTGAGGAGAAATAACCAGCCACGTGGCACTCATAGCATAGAATAAATGGGTTAATTAAGTTATGAGCTAGTCAGAGAACAAGCCCTAGCTTAGGGCCTAGGCATTTATTCATAAATAAAGTCTCAGAGTCATTATTTCAGGAACTGAGGCATGGGTAGAAAAGCCCACAGTTACACCACAATGAACCCAAAGTGTCTCTCGAAGTGCTTCCCTGTATGAATCCACATGGTCCTGCCCCTGGGCAGCTGAAGGATGGGCATTTGGCTTGATGACAATTCATTAGAACTCTATCCATTTCTGAAGGCCGCCCTGGCAGAATGGAGTGGACTTGCCCATGCTTCCTCCTCCCCACTGGCACAGCCTACGTCCTGTCAGAAATCGGATCCCTCTTGGCTCAGGGCAGGGCAACTCTGAAGACCTGTTCCAGCCCCAGAGCTTTTGCGGGATCAGCCGGAGGAGACTCGTTGGCAAGCATGCTGACCTCCAGGTTCTCCTGCTCTGCTCTGCACTGCTCCCCAGTTTGAAGTTCAGCTCCCACAGTGCTTCTCCGGAGGGTCAACATTTACAAGAGGTGTGTCAAAGGGCACTGCCTTGCACCCCAGCTACACCTAGGGCTCCATCCCTGTCTGTTTCCTAGGAAATGGACCTAAGACAGAGAGGTACAGTGAACCTCCAAGAAAGCGATAAAACAGCAACTACTTCCTGAACTTATTTGACAATGGAATCTGTCCTCTTTAACCTTGTATGGAATGAGTGTTTCCCAAGCGACTGGATTTCAGAAGTGAGGAGCTAGCTGGCCCTGACTGGCTTGCAGAAGTGTGTTCTCTGAGGCAAGCCTTCCTTGGTGGATTAAAGGAGTTGAAATATGATAATGGTGACTACTTCTTTCCATGACTTCAGACCAATCCATTTATCTCTAGGATGTGAGAATGTATTCTTTTTTTTTTAAATGTAACTTTAACAATGTATTCTTTAGATCATTGTTGAACAGAATAAGAAAACTGAAATTGAGAAAATTAAGTATGTCCAAGATTAAAAGTGGCAGACACACAGCTTGAATGTGGTAATACATCCCAAGGGAGCCAGAGGCAAGAGGAGCGTGAGTTGAACGTCAGCCAGGGCTGCATAGCAACACCAGGTCTCAGAATAATGTGAACAGACACAGGGCTGAAATTTATAGATATTAAAACTCACTACGAAGCTGTAAGTAACCAGTACTGAACAGGACTAGCTCAGTGACTGACATGCAGATAAATGGAACAAAATGACTGAAATCCCAAAAATATGTTAAACTTAAAGCCAACAGACTTTCAAAGGAGGCCAAGACAACTCAATGTAAAACATTTAAACAGACAACGAAGCAACTGCATAACCATGTTTTTAAAAATAGAGTTGCTTCTGCACTGTACATAAAATTTATTCACAAAAGACCCAAACGTAAGAGCTGGATCTCATGAGATGGCCTAGAGAAATGGCTCAGTGTTTATAAGCTCTGACTGCTTTTCAGGGGACCTTACTTTAGGTCCTGGCCCCCTCATGACAGCTTATAAACCATCTGTAACTCCAGTTCCAGGGCATCCTACAGTCTCCTCTGGCCTCTGTAGGTATAACGTGCACATGGTACCTTACACACATACAGGTAAAACACCCATTACATGAAATAAAAATAATAATAAAAATGAACTTAAGAGAAGACACAGAAATGGTTCTTCAGGACGATTGATTTGACTACTTCCTAGAAGTGACATAAAGAACACACACAGCAAAAGAAAATAAACAGGCCTGAATTGCAGTAAACTGGATTTCATTCAAATAAAAACCCTCGTGCTGCATACATCTCCAGTAAAACGTAAAGACAGTCCGGCAGCAGGGCTAAAAACATTTGCAATCATATGTGTAATAAGGAATATATGAAGAATTCTTAAAGTTACAGTTTACTCAGTTAACCATGGGCAAAATGGAGCTGGAGGGAAGGCTCAGTTGTTAAGAACACTTACTGCTCTTGCAGAAGACCTAGACTCAGTTCCCAGTACCCACATGGTAATTCAAAAACGATCTATAACTGCAATTCCAGAGGTTCTGATTCTCTCTTCTGACCTTGAGAGCTTTAGGCATACACACAGTACACATACATACATGCAAGCAAAACACTCACACGCATAATTGTTCTCAGAAATGGCCAAAGAGTTCGAAGCGTTACCCTTCCCAAGAATATCTGCAAGTGTTCAGCAAGCACTCAGAAGGCCCAGGAGCACAGAGAGAGGCTGTAGGAAATGGGCTTTGTTCACGGAGAAAGAAGTCAAGGAGGGGCCACAGTGGGAATCCTCATTTTTGAACATCTCAAGGTATTTCATTAGGACAATGAAAAAGGACAATCCAACATGAAATCTGGAGCTGATAATAGAAAATATGATGGAGCTCTATTCAGACAGTCTCAGCCTTCGTGCTAAATACAAAATAAAGATATCCTAACAGAGAAGTCCAGCATTTCATTTAGTTCTAAACAATATAGATTTTAATGTGAACTCCAAAGTCTCATAGGTATATAGAATTCTTTAAACAAAAACAAAAACAAAAACTCTTTCTTTCCAATGAAAACATTACACAATGCTTTTATGGGCAATTTTATTGGATAATTAAAGAGAAAAATATCCACAATCCTGTGAGTGGACTATAACCACTGTCAAATGGCAACCTTGTGACAATTTGAAGATTTTAATTGGCTTTGTTTTCTATTCTGGAAGCAGGAAACTCTTTATCCCATAAAACAGAATAGATGTTTGCAATTCAGGAATTGAAAATAAAGCCAATGTCAGCCTTTAAGCGTTTGTCCTTTGACATTACCCTGACACTTGGATGCACTTCCTTCCACCCTTTCTTGTGCATTCTTTTCAATAACTAATGTATTTAAAGTGCATTAGTTAATATACCACTTTTATTTTTTCTACTTAGAAGCTCCCTTGCCCTTCTACTTTCTCCTACCTTTAGGGCTTGTAAACAAGTTCTTTAAAATTAAACATTAAGTCCTCAAAAGGGCACACTGATTATGATTTTTCAATATAATTAATCACTTTAGAAAACTATTTTTTAAACCTACAATGATCCATTTCTCTAGAATGAAAAATAGAATCATTTGGTCAGGAATTGAAGGTAAGTATATGCCTTACAATTGATTTTATTAATTCAAGTGCACACTTAGGAGATGTTTCATTTATCAGTAATTAAAGCTAAACCAAGGTATCATCTTGGCTGACCATCAATGTGGCCTAGCAAAGTTAACCAAAAAAATTATTGACCCTTAGCATGTTGTTATGAATTCTTATAAAGTAATTTCTCAGAATATGTCAAAGGCCATAAATATTTTTATGCCCTGACTGCAATACACTTAAATAACATTGCTGAATTAGATTATGACCTGTAAAGAGCTGGCCCTGCTCAAAACTTCAAAACTTCCAGCGTGGTTGGCAGGAAGATACAGTAGTAAAGGGGCTTGCCACAAGAGTCTGACCACCCAACTTTATGTCAAGGTGGAAGGAGAGAGCCAACTCCATAATGTTGCCTTCTGAACACTATACTCATGCTGTGGAACATCCACGCCCCCACAAACAGTAATTATAAGCAAACTTTTAATTGAAAAATCTGCAAACAATGAAAGTAGGCAACTTTTCATTGGGCAAAATCATCAGTAAAATTACCGGGTAGCTTTTTAAAATTATTTTTATTTCTTTTATTTATTCTTTAATCTTTTTTTTTTTTACAGTCTAGACTTTATCCCCCTCCTGGTCCACCCTCTGACTGTTCCACATACCCCCATCCCCCCACCGTCTACAAGAGGATGCTGGTTTTATGCATCTATTTGGTGGGGAATCGGGTATCACTACCCAGTTACTCTGTCACACTCTAGTCTGCCCATGATGTGATGGTGTCTGTAGATGCAGTTAATATAGAGAACAAGTTGACCTTAACTAGGATCCATTCTCTGGAAAATGTGTTAATGTGAATGAGCCTCGTCCAATGTGACCAAAGGCTTACACAAGAGTAAAAACTGAGGTCTTCCAGACAAGGAAGAAAGTCTTCAAGATTGGGGCTTTACTCCTATAGACTCAGGCCTGATAGTCCTTACAGCTTCTTGAAATGTGTCTCTCTGTCTCTGTAGAAACCATAATACAAATCTTTATTTCTTCCTTTCTTCACCACCTTTCAAGGGTCTCTTATATGGTAGGTTGGCCTCAAACTTGCTGTGTAGTGGATGGTCTTAGCAAGCATGAGCCCATTATACCCAGTGCAGCATTCTCTAAAAAGTGGTTTATTTTTTCTTGTAAAGTATTCAAAAACCATTTATTAAGACTTAAAACAATATATTGCACATGGTGCTGCAGGCAGTGGTAGAGGACTGTCAGCACTTAATGTCACCCACCACATAGGAAGTTCCAATATGATTTTCTCTGAAAAACATAACCCCCTAACTCCGACAAAACAAAGCAAAAAAGCCCAGAACAAATCATAACTCATTGGTACAAAAGATTAAAACCCAAAGCATTGAAATAAAATTGAACAATTTTTCTCTTTTTTTGGAGATTGTAATGAAATTTTATTAACTTAAAAACAAAACCACTATACCCCAGCATGAGGGCACATGTCTTTAATCCCAGTACCTAGGAGGCAGAGGCATTAGGATCTCTGTGATTTCGAGGCCAGCCTGGTCTACAAGGCTAGTTCCAGGATGACTAGGCCTCTATTATACAGAGGAAACCTTGTCTTGGAAAAATAAAAAAAAAAATAATAAAGCAAACCAAGAAAACAAACAAACTCTCAACTGTAACACCTAGTTGCATAGGAAAGAAGGATCACACTTGCTACCTTGTCCTCTGACTCACAGGATCAGTCAGGGGCTGCTGGGAAACCAAACCGCTTACATGGTTTTAGTGACTAGAACTCAGGTTCTCCGGCTTGCACAGCAAATCTCCCCACTCCCCCAGCCATCTTCCTATACACACCAGTAGACTTTAATAGTAAATAGATCCTTTAGGAATTAGATAAACATGTAAAACTAAAATAGCAGAAAGGGCTCTCTTGAAGATTTCAACAGCCACAGGCTCATCTCATCCTACCATGTCAATCTGGCAGATAGCACGTGGTCACTCAGGGCAGCGTGAGTGTGGGCTCAGTGAACTGTGGTGATTTGTGCCCTCCAGGACAATGCAGGGCAGATCAAGAATCCTTCCCAACACTCAGAATGAACGAACTGTTTATTTCTGGAATTTTCCATTTAATACTGCTTGACCTTGGTTGATTAAACACACACACACACACACCTCACCTGGAAAAGTGGGAAGTGAAATGAGGGGGAGGGGCAGGTTTTATTGTGCCTGCAAGAGCTACCATGCCTGAATAGGCAGCTACCTGGGAGCAGAGGTCTCTCCAGCCATTGTAGGTTTTCAAGGTGGATGTCATGACGTTGCTCTGGCAATGTGACACAAAAGTGGGACTCTGGGCCAGATCAGAACATGTGGCAAACAGTAGGAGCAGTCAATCCCTGTCCCACAGCCTACCAGCATCCCTCTAGAGTCTCCCTCCATTAGTAGAGAGTGAACGACCTGCTGAGTGCTCCTTCTCCTTTGTTTGGCAGTGTTCTGAAGGCAACTGAATTCTCCCAGATCTACCATCTCTCCCCTCGCCCTTTTCCTCTCCCCTCCTCCTCCTCCTCCCCCTCCCTCTCCCTTTCTCTCTCTCTCTCTCTCTCTCACACACACACACACACACACACACACACACACACACTCACAGGAATCACAATTTTGTTAGGAAATACTTCCTTATGAAAGAATCTATTCCCTAAAGGCTCTCTGAGGAAGACGTGACAAGTTATCAAATGTGTCTTCATCTTTTTCTTACCTCGGTGTTTCAACTGCTCAAACTGCCCAGGAGTCCAAAAAGTCTCCGTTTTCGATGAGAGAGGAACAATCCACAGATATTTCCTGCACTTTCACTGCTGTTTAAAGGCTGGAGGCCAATCATGTGAAAAGTATCCTTCTGTGTTTGACCCATCGTGTATTAGTTGTTGTGGCAGATGTTAAGATTAGAGGGTATACTGTGAGCATGCTGATGGTGTGTGTGATCTCATGTGCAGCAGACATCTGTGTGTGTGTGTGTGTGTGTGTGTGTGTGTGTGTTGAGATGTACAGGACAAGTCTAAAACATGACTCCAAGGTCAGGTCTAAGAGTTCAGTTATAGCATAATTTGACAGGATGGGAAGTTAATAGATCAGAGGAAGAAATTTTGTTTAGTGAAGAATGGAAGCCAATCACTAAATACTCACTTCTCTCCTCTTCTTCCCCAAGATGCTGAGGTGCGAGTTTTTTTCATGACATAATCTTGTGGTTTGGGGAATTCATTGTATCTGGTGGCAGCCAACTTTCTAAGTCACCTCGGTGTTGATTAACCTCCCCCCTGGGTTTTACTGTCCTGGAGGTGTAGTTGGTCCTTGGGATTATATTTTCTAGTGAGACCCCCACACATAAACCTTTCTAATCTAATTTAGCCTAAGGTCCTGGAGAGGGTTTTATTCTAAGAAGGATAAAACCTGGTCTCTAAGACAGGATTGGAACTAGGGGAAGGCAGGGAGGTCCTAGGACAGGATTAAGGGAGACTTTTAGTCCTGGAATTATGCAAGCATAGGATTGGCTTTCAAAAGGTGTGATCCTGGGCAGACAGTTCTGTTACCTGCCATACTCCTTCAAGTCTTTTATCTTATCTGCTCCCCTTCTTCCAAATTCCTCCAGAGACATCTGACCCTTCCCCCTCCCAACAGCATGCCCTATTTTTTGTTATTAGTAATACCCTTGACTTCTATTAGTGCTGACCATATATGAATAGATACAAGGCCACCCACTAGGGCGTAGACAACTTACCAGTAGCCAGATCCTCACAGAAAAGTGATTTTCTCTCCTTGAGTGGCCATCAACTGCTAACAGTGCCTCAGGGAGGGGTGGGTCCCCCAGAGCCCCTCTTCCTGGTTTCTGTTTTTTTTTTGTTTTGTTTTGTTTTGTTTTATTCCCCCTGATTATTGTAGGAAATCTGGTCAGGAGCCTTGAATGAGTCGGATGTTATGTCCCATATTGTTGAACTGTCCCCACCGCCTTCTTGTTATGATTGGTCTGGCCTGTGTTGACTGTCCACTGGAGTCTGGTTAGATATGCTTGGTTTTTAGTGTTCCTGTCTTTCCCGCTGGGTTCAGGGAGGGCCCATGAGTCAGAGCTACAGTAAATGGCCAGTTCACACGCACCACTCCAAGGTCCCTTCCAGGTGGACTTTAACCAGATGCCTGATGGAATCTTCCATACCTATCTGCTTCTCTACCTGTGTGCTTCATAAATGTAGTTCATGATTCATCACAGTCCCCAGTTTACCCTTGTCAAGGGCTCCTGGTCCCTTTGTACCACCTCCAGAACCCACATAAGGGAGAGCCATATCTCAACATAATTGAGTGCTTTGTATCTAATAATGGTCTAACAAGACCATCCTGTGATATGCCTGAAATAATCAAACACATGAACAGCATAGTTTTATCCTCCTGTGGAGGGGCCTCTAGTTCAAGGGCCCCCTGGGATTCGGTGTCTCTTTTATCCTTGCTCTCTAGCATCTTTCAGTACCACAGTCCCTGGTCAGAGGTATCGCTGTGCAGCTTCACTGACAAGAATTAAATGCTCTTGTCCCTAAACGTCACAGCACAAGGCTCAAGGTACAAGGTGACTGCTCAGTCAGTGGGCCCTTGTCAGTTCCTGTCCCAAGCTTCTCCCCCCCCCCCCCCCGTGACACTGTGCCTCCAGTCTACCTGTCCCCTAAGGAGAGTTGGGCTGGGGTAGAAGACTTGGATGAATCAGCAAACCTTGGGATGGAGTGCTGCTCCTTCTCGGGGAGTGCTTGCTGAGTGCTTGAGGTGTGGTGCTGAATGGAACCCTGTGCCATGCACCCTGTGCCACGCACCCTGTGCCACACACCCTGTCCTGAAAGCCCTGGGTCATGTGTTTATTGCTCACACTCTGTAGTCTTAATTCACTACACCCTCAGAACCAGCTTAGCCAGCAGGAAATGCTTCTCACAGCAGCAGCAGCAGCAGCTGGGCCTGACACCTGCCATCCTGTGGGTGCCTTAGAGGGGATGTGTCGCTGGGTCTGTCTGGCTGTGGATTTTGCCACACATCTGGAACCACATGCTCATGGCAAGGAAAAGGGAGATGTGTGGCTTTCAGCAACTCATGGGGCCATACCTGGGGAGTTTGTTAGGCAGTTTAAGTAGGTCCAGCTGATGTGCATCTCCAGCAGAATAGGTGCTAGCATTGACTAAGTACGTCTCAAGGGTCTCCTGCTTTCTGTGGACTGTGGAACTATGATGGTACAGCAGGCGTGGAGGGGAACCAGCTGTGGACAGGTTAATAGGTCAGGGGGCCTCGGGGCTCATATTAGAAACTTAGAGCATGGATATTTGTTGGATGTATAGGAATGAAGGAAGGTGTATTAGTTAGGGTTCTCTAGAGTCACAGAATGTATGGGTAGTCTCTATATAGTAAGGGAATTTGTTGATGACTTACATACAGTCTAGTCCAACTCCCCAACAATGGTCAGTAGCAGCTGTGGATGGAAGTCCAAGGATCTAGCAGTTGCTCAGCCCCACAAGGCAAGCAGGTGAAGAAGAGAGAGTGAATCTTCCTTCTTCCAATGTCCTTATGTAGGTTTCCAGCAGAAGGTGTGGTCCAGATTAAAGGTGTATGCCACCACGTCTTTAATCCCAGATGACCTTGAACTCCCTATCTTCTGGAATTCATGGTCAGTGTTCATTCCAGATATCGTCAAGTTGACCAGGAATAGCCACCACAGAAGGGGAGACTGAGTAAGTGGGAGTACTGTTCCCATTTAGGTAAGGAGGGATTGTAATTACTGACTGGTGAGATCATGAAGTTGAGGCTATGGCTGGTAGGTCTCTTGTGAATGAACAGTATAAACCAACACAATTACTTTAACTGGCAAATGGAAATGAGGCTATGCTACCGATCAGCTCGGGAGGATTGTGAGGTTCATTAAACCTCTCCTTATTTTGCAGAAAAGTGTCGTTCCTGCCCCTCCCCCTTCAGATATGACAGGCAAAGATAAGACTAATGCAGACAGGAGAAGAAAGTCGAAAGTCAACAATAAGGAGGGAGAAAAAAGAGTCTTCGACCTCCCTCTTACTTCAAGCTCTTGAAACAGACACATGTGTAGCTTAGACAACAGTTCCACACACACAGAGCACACCAACACTCACGGCCGCTCCGGGAGAGAACTCTGGTTCTCCAGCATCAGTCAACGGCTGAATCCACCTTGCCTTTTATTTAGATAAGTAAAATCTCAGCGTGGAGTGAGGTGTATCTGGACACATTTCCCCACCTCTTATGGCATCATGTTCTTGAGGACTCTGAGGAGGGTGTTCTCTGCAGAAACTCTTCATGTAGATTTGCACACTGACGATGCAGTTGACACTTAGCTGTAGAAAGAGCCACAGCCACAGGCTTAGAGGTAGGAAGCCATTGTTAACTGTTAGGTACAGTTGCACCTTTGGAGGGGATATCCTCCTTGTCAAAAGAATCGTGTGAGGAGGGCAGGTGCAGGTTTCAGTTCCTCCTTCAGCCCTGATTTCTGAGGACTGCCACTCAGAGCAGCAAAAAAAATGGGAACCACAGCTAAGTCAAGCTCTCAGGCTTGGATATGTTCTCAGGCCGACTGGAAATATCCCTGAGGATTTTAAATGTCTATAACGTCTCTCTCTCTCTCTCTCTCTCTCTTTCTGTCTCTCTCTGTCTCCCTCTCTCCCTCTCCCTCCCTCTCTCTCTCTCTCCTCCCCTCTGTCTCTGTCTCTGTCTCTCTGTCTCTCTCCCTCTCTCCCTCTCCCTTTGTCTCTCTGTCTCTCTCCATCTCCCTCTCTCCCTCTCTCTCTCTCCCTCTGTCTCTCTCTATCTCTGTCTCTCTCCCCCTCTGTCTCTGTCTCTGTCTCTGTCTCTCTCTCTCTGTCTCTGTCTCTGTCTCTCTCTCCACTCCACTCTCCAGGGTCTCATTGTTTAGCCCTGGCTGACCTGGAATTTAATATGTAGATGAATTCACAGACATCTGCCTGCCATTGCCTCCCTAGTTTTGGGATAATCTCCTGTTCATTAAAAAACATGTATGTAAGTGTGTATATATGTGTATATGTATACATATATGTATATATACATACTACACACACACACACACACACACACACGCTATACTTTGTAGCCAAAATTTGCCCCTGACCTCCTGATCCTCCTGCCTCCTCTTCCCACGTACTGGATTACAAGCATGGCCACCTTGCCCATATCTCTCCACTTTCTTTCTTTTTTTTTTCTTTAAAGATTTGTTTATTTATTGTTATATCTAAGTACACTGTAGCTGTCTTCAGACACACCAGAAGAGGGTGTCAGATTTCATTATGGATAGTTGTGAGCCACCATGTGGTTGCTGAGATTTGAACTCAGGACCTTTGGAAGAGCAGTCAGTGCTCTTAACTGCTGAGACATCTCTCCAGCCCTCTCTGCACTTTCTTTATCAGTCCTGGAGATCAACCCCAGGTCTCACAAACGAAGCAAGCACCCTGTACCTCCTCAGACGCCTCTCCAATTGTTATGAACGTTTCCAAACATCCAGAAGAGTCGAAGGTTGGTCAAGTGAGCACCCACAGAACATCTCAGCGTCAGCAGTGATCTAGGCTGTTGGTTTTCCTTCTCTCCAGAAATTATTTTACTTAAAGTCAGTTGTGACTATCAACTATGTACTTCATCAAGCTTGACAGTCAAGGTATGGCGGGTGGGCTCTGGGCTTAAGTAAAGTGAAGTCTTCTTAGAGACACAGTAGGCAGGGTGGCCTATCACCATGGCTCCTGGGAATGGAGGCTCCCTGCACTCAGCTGATTTTCAGGTAAGATGGCACCACTTGCAGCACCCATGCACTGAGCTCTGTTTTAGCGACCGGAGCTTTAATGGTTTAAAGGAGGCAGCGGGACTCCTTAACTCCGCCCACTCTTGTGCACGCCCATCTCCTTCCATTGATTTCAGGAGCAAATCCTCACTGTAGTGTCCTATGGCAAATGCATAGTCAAAGGTAGAATCGGTATTTTACCCGCCCCCCCAAACCTGGCATATTAAGTACTGTCATTATTTTATAACGTGTATTGGGGAGTAATAAGGAAGTAGTTAAGATATTTCAATATTTTGCTTGTGACTTGAAGCATAATAAAATGCCCCCTTTCCAAGGTGAAGGATGTTAACTATCACAGTAACACTTGCTAATGATTGTAAGACATCACACACATACACATTATAATAATGGTTATCTGCTCCAGAAAAAAAAAATAATTATATTCCTTTAAGGTTCTTATAAAATCTACCCAGTTTTCATGCTGTGGTGTTCCTGACCTATCTCATACACAAATGCAGAATTCACGCCACTTAATCAGAGGCTGCATGATAGAAGAGAGAAACCATTCATTAGGAAGCTACAGATGTCTTATCTTTGTTTCAGAACACACCAGAGAATTTAATTCAAAGTTCTAGAAAAAATATTGACAGACAGCTGGGATGCGAACTTAATGAACCAGCAACGAAACAGCACTCTCTCATCTATCAAGCCCTCTCTGGTACTTTCCCTTTTTTTTTTCTTATAACCAACTCTCTGTTGCACAGTCAACACATGACAAATCCTCAATGATAATGTCTGACGGTGGACAAAAGCCACTGGAACCGAACAATGAAGCCTGGAACAGTAAGAGCCGGTTTAGGTAAAAGTAGCTTTACCATAAAACCTGCAGTGACCTCGTTCTTTAGGAAAAAAAAAAGATTTATTTTTTTATTTATGTGTGTGCTTGTGGGTGCCTGCTGAGCCCAGATGAGGTCATCAGAACCCTTGAGCTGCCTGCTGCAGGTGCTAGCAGCCAAGCTCATGTACCCTGGAAGAGCAGTTCATCCCTTGGAACCAGTGAGCCCTATCCCCACCTCGAGTAACCTGATTCCGTGACCTGTGTTTCTGCTGTATTTCAGGTGGGGTGTCATTCACAGGTTTCACCGAGTTTCTAATCCCTTGCCTCTCTTCTCGATGTTCTGATTTGCCAGGGGTTGCTCGGGGTTGAGCTCAAGGCTCTTCACTCTTCTCAGTTGCCTAGGAGATCCTGGTGTGGACTGTGATGTCCATCACGTGAGTTGGTCCAATGTCAGTATTTCCCCAACCCCTTCATTCTGTCCTACAACTAAGGATAGCTATTGTGGGGCTATTGTGGGGCTGATCTTGAAAGGGCTCTCTCTCTCTCTCTCTCTCTCTCTCTCTCTCTCTCTCACACACACACACACACACACACACACACACACACACACACACACACACGGAAGATTGCAGCTTCTGATTTGATGGGAAAGAGGTTATAGGATGTCAGAAAAAAAAGATTTGCTGTTGTACCTTTTTTTTTTCTTTTTTCTGAAACAGAGACTCACTCAATAGTCCATTCTGTCTCCCAAAACATGGCACTTCTCCTGCCTCAGCTTTCCAAGTGTTAGAATTACAGGTGTGAGCTACCATGCCTGGCATTGAGAACTACTTTTATAACACTCAAGGTGAAATGAGAGAGCCGATAGTTGTTTGTGAGTGTGTGTGTGTGTGTGTGTGTGTGTGTGTGTGTGTGTACATTTTGCATATACCAGGTAGCTTCGTTGAACTGAGGGAAACTTCACCAAGTGGTTCTGGTCCCTGTGATCTCACTCAGGCAAAGGAAAATTTGTCTTAGACTCATATTGTTTACTAATACATAAATCATATTTGTAATAAATGTGCTGTCCATCAGTAGAACCGACTGTGTGCTTCACATCACACAGAATGCTGAAGATTTCCTGAACTCTCAGGGTAAGAAGACGGTGCTGCTGTCTAAGAACTAACACTTTAGCTGGGCAGTGGTGGCGCACGCCTTTAATCCCAGCACTTGGGAGACAGAGGCAGGCAGATTTCTGAGTTTGAGGCCAGCCTGGTCTACACAGTGAGTTCCAGGGCAGCCAGGGCTACACAGAGAAACCCTGTCTCGAAAAACCAAAGAAAAAAAGAAAAAAAGAACTAACACTCTATGTAAGAGGGCTTGGGGGACTGAAATCAATCTGAAGGTAGGGATGATGGGCCATCTCCACCTTCTGGACCATTTACATGGCTATGACAGAATTCAGTATCCCATGGCAACGGTCTTATTTTGTTTTTGTCTGTAGATATATTGAACAATTATCAAGGATGCATTGTAGTTTCGGGTACAGACTAAGAAGACAGTGTCAGAGCAGGTCTTAGAGGCCCCACATTTTATCTTCACTCCATTAACTGTCGCCTCATCTCTGTTTCATTCAATTCCTCGTCTGCAAAACAAACTTGATTATATCCTGTCTTTTAGCTCCCTCCTGGCTCCAATATTCCATGACTTCGGGGCTTCCCATGTTGATTAAGTGCAGAGCAAATTTTTAATATCTTCAAAACCCTCCATCCTGCTTAGCGACATTTGTTTCATCCCATCGAGTACCATGACTCCCCTGGATGCTTCCCAAAGTGAAAATTCCAACCTGTTATGGTCCTTAATCTCTGTCTCCACCAACAGATGGAACCCACTGAGGCAGATCGAGCCTGAGCTCACAAAGTCCCTTATTTACTTTGTTAATAGCTTTATTGAAGTAAAATTGACATATAGTAAGACACTCAATTTAGTTTGTATAGTTTGTTAGATTCTGGCATACAGATACAATCATGAGACTACCACACAGTCAAGTGGTGTCCAGGGGAAGTGTCTAATATCCCCTCCCCCCCACACACATTTCTTCCTGTCCTAGTGTAGTCTGTCCTGCCCTCCCTTGTACCAACCCCAACATGTAACTCTGGGAACCACGAATGTGCAGCCCGCCAATGCTGACTCTGCATTTTTTAGTCTTTTCTTTTGCTCTTTTGCTTTCTTTTTCTTTTCTTTTTTGTTTTGCTTTGTTTGTTTTTTTGGTTTTTGTTTTTATTTTTGATTTTTCGAGACAGGGTTTCTCTGTGTAGCCCTGGCTGTCCTGGGACTCACTCTGTAGACCAGGCTGGCCTCGAACTCAGAAATCTGCCTGGAGTCCTGGGGGGGTGCCTGACTGAGTCTACATTTTCTGGAACTTAATATAAACTAAATTATAAATTATAGTACTGCTCTGTCTGTTTCATTCATCATAATGGTTTTGTGATTTATCCATTTCTTTTTTCTTTTTCTTTTTCTTTTTTTTCTTTTTCTTTTCTTTTTTTTTTTTGAAACCAGAACATTAATTTTATGACTGATTGAGAGCCTCAGGAAGAACTGGATGCTGCCACCACAGCTGCCCTCTTGGGTTTAGGTGTTGTTCCTTCACGGAATCCATGTCTGAATCTGTGATGGACAATCTTTAGGTGCCGCATCCAACCAGTCCCGGTAGTGTTTTGTCACTTAGCCTTGGCACTCCAGTTATACTTTCTCTTGCGCTTGGCAGGGTAGCCATGTTTGCCACAAGTCAACTTCTGAAGGTGGTAGGCCTTGGAGCCAGAGCGGTGGCACAGCGTGTGTCTCATTGCGACATTTTCCAAAGGTTGACATTCCTTTCATCATCTTGCTTCTACTGGTGAGGCCGAAGAGCTCTTTTTTTTCTTTTCCTTTTTCTTTTTTTTTTTTTTTTTGTTTTTCGAGACAGGGTTTCTCTGTGTAACCTTGGCTGTCCTGGAACTCACTTTGTAGACCAGGCTGGCCTCGAACTCAGAAATCCTCCTGCCTCTGCCTCCCAAGTGCTGGGATTAAAGGCGTGCACCACCACTGCCCAGCGTCTTTTTTTTTTAAGATTTATTTATTTATTATATGTAAGTACACTGTAGCTGTCTTCAGATGCCCCAGAAGAGGGAATCAGATCTCGTTGCAGATGGTTGTGAGCCACCATATGGTTGCTGGGATTTGAACTCAGGACCTTCGGAAGAGCAGTCAGTGCTCTTTTTTTTTTTTTTTTTTTTTTTTTTGGTTTTTCGAGACAGGGTTTCTCTGTGTAGCTGGCCTGGAACTCACTCTGTAGACCAGGCTGGCCTCGAACTCAGAAATCCTCCTGCCTCTGCCTCCCAAGTGCTGGGATTAAAGGCGTGCGCCACCACCGCCCGGCGCAGTCAGTGCTCTTAACCACTGAGCCATCTCTCCAGCCCCCCTTTTTTTTCTTTTTTAATGAAAAGGGACAATACAAAAGAGCTGGACAGCTGTCTATCAGTGGCTACCCTACTGTTATCCATTTGTCTGTTGGTGGAAGGAAACTGCTACTAAACTATGGTACATTTTTTTTGGTTGGTGATTAATGTGAGAGAGTGGCTACCCCTGGGCTGGCTGATTGTATAAGAAAGCAGGCTGTGCCCAATTCTGAAGAGAAATGGAGGAAGAGGGGATGGAGGGGAAATGGGTCAGGGGTGGGGGAGGATGAGAAACCGAGGTTGGGGTGTAACATACGAGAGAAGATACAAATTCAAAAATTAAAAAAGAAAGCAGACTGAGCAGATCTCGTTCCTCCATGGCCTATGCTGTTCCCATCTCCAGATTCCTGCCCTGACCCTTTCTCAGACCTCCATTCATGATGGATGTGAGCTGCACGGTGAGAGAAACCCTTTCCTACCCAGTTACCTTTGGCCATCATTTCATCACAGCAATATGAAGGAAACCAGGGAATCTTATTTTTTTAAGTTTTTAAAACAGAATATTTTTTATTTATTCTTTGGCAGAGATCCTCCCGCCTCTATTTCTGCTTCCTAAGTCTAGAATTAAAGGTGTGTGTTACCATATGTTTTGTGTGTGTGTGTACATGTGTGTGTGTTGCTGTTGTTGTTGTTAATAAACCACCGAATCCAATAGCTGTTGCAGATTGGAAGGTTGACTTATTTTATGGAGTTGATTGATCATGGGCAGGTAACCATAGCTAGGTGAGTTCGTGGTGTGACGGTCATATCATGTCTCTCTGTCCTTTAGCTTTTACCTCTTTCTGTTCCTCAATGCTCAAAAGGGGACATAGATGTCTCATTTGAGGCTCGACAGACACTTATGCTCAGCATCTTTACCAGTTAGGGGTCTCTGTTTTAACTGTTGATCACAGCTGCCGAAGCTTCTCTGGCCAAGGTTGAGGGTAACACTAATTAAATTATGCACATGCACATGCGTTTGTGTGTGTGTGTGTGTGTGAGAGAGAGAGAGAGAGAGAGAGAGAGAGAGAGAGAGAGAGAGAATGTGACAACACACATGTGGAGGGGAAGTTAGAGGTCACCTTTCAGGAGTCAGTTCCCTCCTTCCTCCATGTGAGTCTGGCTTGGCAGCAAGGGCCTTCACCCCCTGAGCTATCTCACCAGTCATCTGTGTATCTTCCTCACAGATTATCTGTCCAAATATTTTGCCCACATTGTATAATTGGGTTTTTGTTTTCCCAATACTGAGCTTTTATTTAATTAGTGTATGTTAATTATACAAAACAATGGGCTTCATTATGACTTTCCCATTTATGTATATTACTGAGTCATTTTGAATGGTGGTAAAATATGCATGACTTACAAGTTTCCACATCAGCTTCTTTCTAGTGTGTATAGTGTTATTAAGAACTTTCACATTGGACTTGTAAAACTCTTCTCACTGCAACACTGAAATCTAATTATGCAGTGACTTCCACTCCTCAGTTTTTCCAGCCTCTGGTGATACCATTCTACCGTCCGTCTCAGTGAACTTCACTACTCTTAAGGATCATGTGACTGGGATTACGTAGACTATGTGACATTTAAATACTTACATTAAATACTTATATGGTCTCAGTATGGTGCCCAGTTTGGCCTAGAATTTCTGTGCTCAAGGCATCTTCTTGCCCTGGCCTCTGGAATCGCTGGTGCTGTAGAGCATGTGCGCCCTGCGCTTGGCTGGCTCTTGTCTTTTTTAGTTTAGTTAGTTTGTTGTTTTGTTTTGTTTTTTAATACAAGGCCTCGTGGAGTCCAGGGTTCCAAGGTTGGCCTGTTTTGATCCTCCCGCCTCCACCAGAAGAGTTCTGGAATTGTGCTCTGTCATGCCCAGCTGACATCTATCTTTTCCTCTACCTGCCTTATTTCACATAGCTTGCAGTCCTGATAGATCATTTGTGCTGCAGCATGTATCATAAGATCTTTCCTTTCTAATGCTGAATAATAGTCTGTTGTTTATCTGTTTGTTCCCTGATGCGCACTTATTTCAAGTCTAAATTTTGATTGTTTTCATCTATTGCTCCTAGAATCACAGACGCATATCCATCAATTTGAGCCAGATGTGATGGTCCCAACACTGGAAAAGCCGAAGGAGAAGGGTTGCCATGAGTTCAAGGCCAGCCTAGGGTACATAGTGAATTTCAGGCTAGCCTGAGCTATAGTATAAAACCCTGTCTCAAAAAACAACCTAAAAAATCCAAATAACACTTTAGGTCTTTACCTGCATCTTGTTTTGCCCTATTTCAAGGCAGGGTCTCACTATGCAGCCCTGGCTGTCCCAAAATTCACTATTTAGACCAGGCTAGCCTCAAACACACAGAGATCCACCTGCCTTTGCCTCCTGAGAGGTGTGATTAAAGGGGTGTGCCAGTTCACCTGACTTTTGCCTGCATTTCTTTTTAAGGTGAAAGTTTTTATTCACACGTATTTATTTTGTGTGTGGGTGCATTTGTATGTGCATATAGGCATACACATGTGACGTGTGACAGCATAACCGGCTTGCATGTAGGTACCGATGTTTGGTCATCAGATCCTCAGGGGTGAGTGACAAGTGCTTCACTGACTGAGCCATCTCCCAGCCAGCGGTTCTTATTGTTGAGTTTAGTTAAGCACTCTGGATATAAAACTTTTATCAGAATCACGATTCACATTTTCCTTCCTGCCTGTGGCTTTTCATTTTCTTAACATCTCTCAAAAACAAACAAACAAACAAAACAAAACAGGCATTTAGGCTCAGTGCAATTAATGTTTGTTTCCTTGTTTCCTAAGACACGAAAGCTTAGCATGAAGTGGGGATGGGCTCCTCTTGTTTTCCTGCAGATGTTTTGGGCTTTGGGCTTTGCAGTGGGGACTGCACTGCATGAAGACTGGCCACAATTCATCTGCGCTGTGCTTGTGATCATCCGTGTGCTCCAGAAAGGATGGTGGAGAGGCCGCTCTTTCTCCACCATGGTCTTTTTGCACCTTGGTCTAGAGAGTGTGCAGTCTGTCTGGGTGTTAGAGTCAGTTTCAGTCAGCTTCATATCGAACCCTGGGAAGAGGGAATGTCTGAGTTCTCCAGTTTCATTTTGGGACATGAATCATTTAAGATTTGTCAAGGTTTGGGCTAATGAGATGGCCCGGTGTGATGAAGGCACCGGCTACTCAGCCCAACGATCTAAGCTTGGTCTTCAGAACCCACATGGTAGAAGGAGAGGACTGACTTCCCTAAGTTGTTCTCAGACTTCCACTCGTGAGATGTGGCACCCGAGTGTATCCGCATGCACACACCCATGCACACACCCATTCACACACATATAAACAAATGCAATGCAAATTTTCATAAAATAAAATAAAAATTGCAAAGGTTAGTATTTTGTGTACAAGATGGCGTCTCTTGGCAAATACGATGTATATATTCAAATCTCCTGTTTGGGATCTGAGTGGTCTGTAAATATAAATTTGGTTATGTTGCTTAGTAAGTATTTAAGTCTTGTGTCCTTATTGACTTTTTCTTCACTTTTATTAACTACAGAAATTGGGTTATGTTGCAGGAAATATTAAAAAATGACTCCGCCATCTCTCCTGCCCTGCCAGGCCACAATACCATGTCCCAGCAGGGTCCCGCTTGGCATGTTGTCACTGCCTGGCTCTTCTCTCCCAGCTAGCTCCTATAGCATCTCGGCTGTGTTCTCTCTCTGCAACCTGATAAACCTCTGTAATCAGGGAACCAAGTAAAACAAAACTCTTAAAGCTTAATTAATCAGATTTATGTATAAATAATATTACAATTTACAAGATGCCAATACAGTAATTTAAGAGCCAATTGATAATGTTAAAAGCTTTATCCCAATATTTCTAACCTTATAAAAACTTAGATATTTGTGACTAGTAAATGCCACACAGGTTCACATCTGAAGCCATCTCGGTTCTCTTTCCTTCTCCTCCTGCTGCCTCTGTCCCCCCACCCCCAACTCCTAGCTCCACCTCCCTTTTTCTGTCCAATTACAGGTCTTCCACTGCCCTAATCTGATTGGACATGGAAAAATCCTGCAACAGGGTTAGTGAAATCTCTGACTATAATTGTGGATTTGGCTATTGCTCCTTGTAATTCTATGTACTGGCTGGTTTTGTGTGTCAACTTGACAGAGGCTGGAGTTATCATAGAGAAGGAGCCTCCCTTGAGGAAATGCCTCCATGAGATTCAGCTGTAGGGCATTTTCTCATTTAGTGATCAAGAGGGGAGGGTCCATTGTGGGTGGTGCCATCCCTGGGCTGGTAGTCTTGGGTTCTAAAAGAGAGCAAGCTGAGCAAGCCAGGGGAAGCAAGCCAGTAAACAGTACCCCTCCATGGCCTCTGCATCAGCTCCGGCTTCCTGATCTGCTTGAGTTCCAGTCCTGACCTCCTTTGGTGATGAACAGCAGTGTGGAAGTGTAAGCTGAATAAACCCTTTTTCCCCCAACTTGCTTCTTGGTCATGATGTTTGTTCAGGAATAGAAACCCTGACTAAGACATTCTATATGTCTTTTTTTTTTTCCCTTGAATCAGTGACTCACTGTGTAGCACTGGCTGGCCTCGAACTTCCTATTCTCTTGACGCAGTCTCCTGATTATCACAGTTGTGTTCCAGCATTCCCGTTCCCTTCGTGTTTACTTGAAGTTTTGTTATTGAGCCTGTAAACGTTTAAGATTAGTATGTACTCATGATTGACTGGACTCTTATTATAATGAATTCACACCTTATTTCCAGTGGTATTCTTTACTTTTAAATTCTCTTCGTTTTGTTTTTGGTTTTGAGACAGTATCTCATCTTGTGTCTTTAGCTGGCCTGGGCCTTCCTGTGGAGAGGAGAGAAGAGAATTTCTTTTAAGGCCACAGATGCATCCAGTTAGGAATCCACCCTCAGAAGCTCACTAACTTTAACTCTCTCCCAACCTAAAGATCGTATCACTGCTGTTCCCAGACACGGGTACTCTGGGAATTCAGGGCTTTAAATGAATTTTACAGAGCATGAGATTCAGTCCACAGCACAGCTCATGAGCCAATATTGATAGGTTAGACTCTCTGTGTTTTAATTAGGGTGTCTAAACATTTACGGCTTCCAGTTGTTGATGCAGTTTGATTTGAATTTGCCATGTTGATATTTGTTTTCCATTTCCCCATATGGCCCTTGTTTGCTTTGCTCTGTCTCTGTCTGAACAAAGCTGTGAAAACCTGGAAGAATTCTTGCATTTTGCCCTGTTTTTAGTGACTGTCCTTGGGGCTGGATTTTTGCTCTCTGGCCCCCGTCTGTTGCTCAGTCTGGTGGCCTTTTCTACTCCCAGATCTTGGGGGCAGGTCACTAAACATGAGAGAATTCAAACTAGAATAATTCTAAAACACTTGGGAGGGCCAACTGAAGCACTTTAAGAGCTTGTTTTGCTCAACAAGACTCAAAAGTCTTGAGGCTAAAATTGGATAAATTTAATCCAACTTTATTTCCAAAATCTTTCCTCATCTCTTCTTTATATTTTCTCCTCAACCAATGTTTATTTACTCCTTCTTTTCTTTTTTAGTTTCCTTCCTTCTTAATGTATGTGTGTATATATATGCATGCGTGTGTATCAGTAAGGTACTCATGCCATGGTATGGAGATGAGGGGACAATGTGCAAGAGTTGGTTCTCTTTGTCCATGTTTACATGGGCTTCAGGACAGAACCCAAGTCACTGGGCTCACAAGGCCAGTGCCTTCCCCACTGAGCCATCTTGCAGGCCTCTCTTTAATCTTAGGTCTAGTTTTGTTCACATTTAAAAGACCTTATCCTCAGTTCTGGCTCAATCCCAGCATGTATTTTTTTTTCACACTTTTCTATTTACACACAAGTCCTTTTCCTCTCTCTCTCTCTCTCTCTCTCTCTCTCTCTCTCTCTCTCTCTCGATGAAATTTTTATGGTCTTGTAAAGCTTCGGTGCCTGCTACGTCTATGTAAGGCCTGACCTGGCTCCCTTCCCTCACCTCAAGAGGAAAAGGGGTTCCCCCCTCCACCGAGTTCTCTGCTTTCTGCTTATTTCGTGAGAGAGTCTTTCAACATTTACCACAATATGTTTGTACCACCAGGGGCCAAAAGTCTTGAGACTAGAGAAACCATACATTATTGAAAAGTCTTTTTTACATTGTTCAAAAACAAAAACAAAACAAAAGGTTCTTTTTTTAATTTCTTTTTTCTTTTTTTATTATTATTTGAGAATTTCATATACAAACTCCACTCTCTATCCTCTAACATCTCCCTTACCCTCCCACCACCACCTCTGAAACCAGAGACTGAACCTCCGACCTCATGCATACTCTGCCACTAAGGCCCATGGTAAGTGGAGGTTCTTGCTTGCAAACGGCAGCAATAGATTCTGAGTAACTTAATCAGAGAAGCAAGAATTGGAAGAATAGCATATAGTTAATACAGCTGATGGGAAGACTGTGGAGATAAACCCAGCAAAGGCCCAGGGTGCAAGGGCAGTCAGGAGGAGCCACCACTAGTCACGGGTCACCTCTGTTGACCCTGTCACACTGTTCCTCTTGCTTCTCTCTGAGTATGTCCCTTCTGCAGTACAGAGGCACTGGGAAATCTTGGCAAACTGATTAAACTGGACATCGGTACACCTCAAGTCTCTAAAGGTCAGGGAGAGAGAACACAAGCCCCTTCATTTCCTGTTGTGTGAAATGTTGGGATGACTTTGAAAGTAACAGTTTAACAGCCCCTCCTGTCTCTGGGACAGTGGCCAGGTGAAAATACAAATATGGCTTCAACTCTAGTTTCCCACAATCCTCCTGGGTCTCATTTTCCTTGTGTCAGCTTTATTTGTAGCATAGATAACCTTATGGTTGCAAGATGGCTGCCAACTAGAAATAGGAGTTTGTCTCTTCGCTCTGGGCATCTTATTTCTACCCACTAAGGTTCACCGGGAGAATGTCACTGGCTGACTGACCTGAAAATGGTCCCTTAACCACTTCCTGCCAAGAAACAGCAGGGAAGGGGAGAAGGAAGTTTGTAGCACACTCACCCCTGGCTGCCTGGGGCGGAGAGGGCGTGGGGGGAAGCCAGTGGTTCCTGTTTCAAGCCTCTGACTAGCTGCACCTGTATGTATCATGCAGGCCTGCACCTATAACATGGGGCAAGAAGAGGAGAAACTTCCTCTCCTGCTCCTTTGGGGATCCTCCAGTATCTTTGTATACAACTATCAATATCTACTAGATAGGTGATCCCCAAGGGACGAGGTTGTTTCTATGTGAGAACAGATGGTGACCGCAAAGACAGAATGGGGACGGCATTAATTTCTATCCTGTCATTAGCAGTTCTTGGGGTATTAAAATTCACACTTGCTCAAGTTACTGATATCATTTTATAGAGGGCCGTGTTCTCATAAGATATATAAACATCATACTTACGAAGTAAATATAAAATATTATACTCTAAAATAGAATATAATACAAATTATGATATATTTGATGAACTTTATTATGGAAACTTGCTAGTAAATAAACATCACACACCAAAATTAACAATTTATTTAAAAATAACTTTACTGAAAAATAATAAGGCTAGTCCAGTTTCTACGCATCTTCCCTTCATTGTTTTTAAAAGATGTAATTATTTATTATATGTAAGTACACTGTAGCTGCAGACACTCCAGAAGAGGGCATCAGATCTCATTACGGATGGTTGTGAGCCACCATGTGGTTGCTGGGATTTGAACTCAGAACCTCTGGAAGAGCAGTCAGTGCTATTAACTGCTGAGCCATCTCTCCAGCCAGCATCTTCCCTTCTTATGAGCATGCTCCCTTAGTGTAGCATACTCGTCAACGTCGATAAATTGTATGTCATACTTGATTTTAATTAATGCACTTGATTTCCCTAAGTTTTTATCTGGTGTCCTTTTTCCTGTCCTGGGGTCCCATCAGGAAAGCACTGGGTTGTCTGTCCTCTTCTCTTCAGGCTCTTCCTGACTGTGAGTTTTTCAAACCTTATCTTTTGATGTTTCTGACTATTTGAGGTGAATTGATAGGCTATTTGTGGAGAATGTTCCTTTTGCTGGCACTGCTGTAGTATTTTTCCTGTGACTAGACTAGAGGGATGTGTTGGGGGAGGAAAGCCACAGGGGCAATATCCTGTCACATCGTAGAGTAGGACCAGGCTACTGTGGATCCTGTAGTGGTAGAGTTTATCAGGTGACAGAGGTAACAGGACATTATACAGAGCTGCTGTGTGACAGGTAGAGCAACTTCCTCAATGACAAAGTGGTTTCCATTTCAAACTCACCTTCTCCCAGGAGATGTGCAGCAAAAGACAAATGTGGCAGGACAGAAATTGTGGTTCTCAGAAAGGAATGCCTCCAAAGTGGGGCCTGGGCGGGTGTCGGGGAAGTTAGACATCAGGAAGGCAGAACACTCTGAACCAATGAGAGCTATGTTTAAATTGTAAAGTGATGCAGGTGCTAGGGATACAGCTCAGCTTTAGAGTGTCTGCTTAGCATGCCCAACGCCCTGGGCTTGATCTCCAGCACTGCAAGCAAGCAAGGAACATGTGGTGTGGTGGTGGTGGTGGTGGTGGTGGTGGTAGATGTAGTGGTTTGAATGAAAATGCCCCCCCCCCCCATAGTATCATAGGAGTACTTCTATTGGGAGGTGTGGCCTTGTTGGGGTAGGTGTGGCTGTGTTGAAGAAAGTATCTGGGGAAGGGCTTGAGGTTTCAGATGCTCAAATCAGGACTTCTCTCTCTCCCTGCTGCCTGCCTAGATGTGGAACTCTCACCTACCTCTCCGGGACCATGTCTGCCTGTGTGCTTCTTCCCATTGTGATAATGGACTAAACCTCAGTTTTGTAAGCCAGCCCCAGTTAAATGTCTTTCTTTATAAGGGATTCCATGGTCATGTTGTCTTATCACAGCAATAGAAACCCTAAGCCTATGGGGTTCTTTCATAACAATTGTTAATGGAGGGTTTAGAGATAACAAAAGTAGAGTAGCCTCACAAGCCCCAATGCTCATACCTCACTCATCACTCAAAATTATTGGAATTCAGCTAATCCTGCCTGGTAAAATCCCAGCTAGCTTTTTCCTATGTCAGTCCATGCTCCCCAGATTTACTTATTTTGTGTGTGTGGCTGTTTTGCCTGCATGTATGTGTATGTACCATCTGCATGCCTTGTGCATATAGAAGTCAGAAATGGGAATCAGATTTTCTTAGACTGGTGTTTCAAATAGTTGTGAGCCACCAGCTGGGTGCTGGAAATCAAAGCCAGTTGCTCTGAAAGTCCAACAAGTGCTCTAAACTGCTGATCCAACTCTCCAGCCGACTTCCTATACTATTTTGAGGCAAATACCCTGTAACGCATTAGGGTGTTTGTTGTTGTTGTTGTTGTTTTTGGCTTTTTGTTAAGTACAGACAATAAGCTAGCTGGGTGGGACCCTACCCTGAAATTGTCTGTACTTAACAATCGCAGGCAGATATCTGAATTCTTTTGAAATTTTTTTTTTAAGTGCTTGCTGTCTCCTGTTAAGAATCAAGGGGGTGGGGTCATGGGATGCTGATTCATGGGACAATCAAAAGGGAACCTGGGGTAATGACTGAATTGATATGTAAATAAGACTGGGATTTTGAGCTATAAGAAATGAGCTATCCCGAGAGTTTATTAGAATTGCAAGGGAAAGCTGACTCAAGAGCTACCTGGAAATCTGTCTCGAGCAGAACATAGACCATCAGCTTGTAACCCACGATTCGACTTCCAGTTGTTTCTCCCAAGATGAGGCTGGTCCTTGGCACTGTCGTATTTGATGTTTGAATACATGGTCCACAGCTGGTGTCACTGCTTGAGGGGGTTTAGGAAGTGCAGCCTTGGTGGAGGAAGTATGTCAGCAAGGGTAGGCTTTAAAGGAGGAGTTAAAGCCCCAGGCTGGTCCCTGCTTGCACTCTCTCTGCCTCCTCTGTTTCTTGATTCTGCCAGCTGGGGAAGCTCAGCTCTGGCCTGCTGTCCTCCCAGATGAATGCATTTTCATGCAGCTCTCTTGATTTCTTCTCCATATCTTCTTCAAAGTCCTTTGGCGCATCCAGGTCCATCAGTCTGCTCTTTCTGGGTCTGTGCTGCCCTGTTGGAGTTGCTGGGGAGCCCTTTCAGGTATGGCCTTTCTCATCCCCACCCTCCCTCTTATCTGAGTCTGGATTTCTTGTCCTTTGTAGGCTTATGCATAGCCCTGTCCTCATCTCCTTCTTCCTCTTCTTTTGGCAGAAATCAGTGGCCCTGGCCTTCTGCTTTCAGCATGGAGCTGGTCATCAAGTCCCGTCAGAGCTTGGGTACTGGTTTGCCCAGTCTTTGTGACATCTCTCTGTCCTTCCTCCAGGCATGTGTCACCCTGATTTGTAAGAGGGGTCGCCTCTTCTTGATAAAAGGTCCACTGCTTTCTCTGGACAGCTGTTAATATTCTTGTCCATTATCTTGGGCAGAAACAACCTCATTGACTTTTGCAAGAAGTCCAGAGCCTTATTTCCCATCCCCATGAGGAGACTAATACCCCTAACAATCCAGTCCTTGAGCTCCACACCTAGACTCACTTATCAATATTCTTTTGAGAAGTGTGGCTTCAACGCCTATCCTGTGTCTGTCATGAGAGTTTCCCTTATTTGATATCAGCTTACCATGTATTAAATTTTTATTGGACTTTTCCCTCCCAGTCATATCAGCCTTTGATCTTTTTATATTAGCTCAATCCAGTATATTGTCCAGAAATTGTTATTACATTTTTTTTCATCTTTAGTCCTCTTGAGCATGGGACCCAGTCAATGTCTGTAAAAGTCCTGATAAATGGATCCTACACAGTTTTGTTGACAAGGCTTACTCTCAGTTCTGTTTCTCCATAAGTTGATGCACACAGCCATAAAAGCTAGGTTCTTAGGAGGTATCTTTGCTCATAAACTGAGTTGAAAGGAAAAGAGAAAAGGTGAAAATCAAGACCAGATTGTATGCATCATCTTAGCTTGTCTAGATGGTAGATGCTTGGCCATACCTGTCTGAGTAAAGGTGATACCTTCAAAACAAGGAGACTGTAGCAGATCCAAAGCTTGACAATTAGCATTCCTTCTGAGGTATTGCTACAGTGAACATACAGTTTGAGAGTGTCTCCTAAGGGCCCATGTGTTGGACATGTGAAGATTCCACACTGCCTTAGTATGGTGCCCAACCTCTAATGTAAGGTCTCGTGGGAAGCAAATGGAGACATTTCCCTCAGAAAGGACTGATGTGCTTCTCAGGAGAACCTGGTTCTTTTTTTTAATTGTCTGTATTGATGTTTTGCCTGCAACTATGTCTATAGACCACATATGTACCTTGCCAGTAGAGGCCAGAAAAAGAGTGTCAGATCCCCTGGAACTGGAGCTACAGACAGTTAGAAGGATCCATGTACATATTAGGGATCTGAGACCAGGTCCTGTACAAGAGCAGCCAGTGCTCTTAACCTATGATCACTCTCACTAGTCTTCCCTGGTTAATCCTTTTGAGAGGTATGTTATAGATAACATGCCATGCAAAGTTGCCCACACTCCATATATTGGGATGCTTTCTACCACTAGAGCTAAACTGATGCCAGCATTGTAACATTGAACTTCCAGAATTGGGTAACAGATAAACTTCTCTATTTTGTAAATGGCCAACTTCCAGTATTTTGTTATAGTTATAGAAAATGAACCAATATAGGCACCATCTCAGCAGGGCTGTGAAAATTCCTTCATTGCCAATGAGAGGAATAGAGAATGTTCTGGATGGGAGTGAACCATGGATCACTGTTTTAATGGAGGTCTCTCCTTTGCATCATAGGGAAGATGCAGATCCACTTTTGAAGTGAAGGGAATCGAGAGACTATTGTCTGGACTATCCAGAGTCAGAACTCTCCTAATCAGCTATGTTCATGGCAAGATGCAGTGTAGCAAGGTAGTTTTGAACATTATAAACTCTGGATTCATGGCAGTGACACAAGTCTGGTCATTCACCAGAACCTAGGAGAAGAGGGTGGACTAAACAGATAAGGCCAATGCAGTAGATAAGGGGCAAGCCTAACAAAGTACAGATTAACACTATATGTAAATACCAAAGGCCTGAGACAAAGAAAATTAGTTGGCAGTAGGTGCTTCTTGTGCAATCTCAGACCACACTGTACACACTTCCTTTGTGGTAATTACTGTCACCGCAGCCAAACAGTCACTTCTCCAATCATTTGTAATTATTTATCTCCTTTACTTCACAATAAATTTCATGAGGAGGTAGGTTGTGTCTGTCTTATCATCCCAAATCCTATACTGACAGACATAGTAAATATTTATTGAGTAAATGAAGGGTCACAAACCAATTGTGCACTGGGCTTTTTTGCATAATGTGCTCCTCAGTCTGGCTTAAACTCTATTTTGTGCCTTCAGTTTCACCAGCTGCTTCATGTTTGCATAAATTAAGTCCCACTGACAGTCATCTCACCTGTGGCTTTATGTATGTGGTTTTGATCAGAGTGTCATGGACAGAGCCAAAACATTAAGTCCTTTGGTTTTTGTTCTGATTTTCTGTTTTCATTTTGGTTTAGTTTGATCTGGTAACTTTCATATAAAGAAAAGCTGGCAGCAAAGAGAACTGCAGTTTTATATTAGTAACTCTCATGCTTTTTCCCATTACAGTTTTTCTGTGTAGCCTGGCTGTCCTGGAACTTGCTCTGTAGACCAGGCTGGCCTTGAACTCACAGAGATCCACGGCCTCTGCCTCCTGAGTCCTGAGATTAAAGCCATGTGACACATCACCAAGCGACCAACATCAAACTCGCAAAGTACCAGAGAAAGGAAATCTAGAATGTAGCCTTTCTTTGTCTTCTTCTTCCTTCCTTCCTATCTATCTATCTATCTATCTATCTATCTATCTATCTATCTATCTATCTATCTATCTATCTATCTATCTATTTATCTATCTATCTATCTATCTAAAGACTGGATCTTACTATGTAGCCCTGGTTGGCCTAGAACTCAATCTGTATAGCAGGCTGACCTCAAACCCATAATGATCTATCTACCTGCCTCTGCCTCCGCCTCCGCCTCCGCCTCCGCCTCCGCCTCTGCTTCTGTAGGTTCCCAACCAGGCTGACATGACCTTGGTTTGGGACCCAGGGAATTCACCTCTCTTTTTGGGCTGAGTTTTTTCAGATATTGTGATGATAAATTCCAGTTTTGTTTAATGGACTTGATCAAGTCCTTTGGCCAATATAAAATCTAAATGGATCTTTCAGGAGTAGTCACAGTCCCTGCTCCAGAGAGAACACACACAAAGTATCCTTCTGTTCTCTGGGAGAAAGACAAATTACAAGTATCCCTACCTGTTGCTCTTCTCCTTGGTATGCAGCCAAAGCACTCATACACATAAAATAAAAATATTTAAAAGAGAGAGAGGGAGAGAAAGAGGAGGAGGAGGAGGAAGAGGAGGATGATGATGATTTATTTTGGCTTATGGGTTGAGTGAATATAATCCATCCTGGTTGGTAAAGCATGATAGTGGGAACATGGAGTGATTAGTCACATGGTATTTGCAGTCAGTAAACACAGACAGACCAATGTTGACATTTCATTTGCTTTCTCCTTTTTATTTAGTCCCCGCCTCCAGACCTTGAGATGGTGCTACCCAGATCCAGGGTGTGTCTCTGTGAGAGTGCCCTCACATACACATACCTCCTCATTAATTGAAAACTCAGTCAAGTTGACCTTGAAGATTAATCATCATAGTAGCAGTCATGAGCTGGAAAGGATCTTCCACGTCCTCAGATGCCAACCTGAAAATTACACCCAACATATCCACACCTCCCTCACTGCCTCGTTCTATCTTGGTGTAGATTTATTTCTTAGGTTATTGTCTAATCAACTAAAACTCTTCTAAATATCCCCCCTTTATTTCTAATTCCAGAGTCACCAACATGCTCTCTTGAATTTAATTGTTCAAAAACGCTGCAGCTGTGGGTGACAGAGTTTTTTTTAAGAATTAAGTGGCTATCTAGTTCAGGTTTTAACTTTTTCTACTTAGTGTTAGAGCAATTCCTGTGTCTTTTGAAAATTCTGCTTGTTTGAAGTAGGTTTTACAAGCAAATGATAGCCCCTGATCTAGCTGTGGGTCTGGAGGCTTTGTTGGAATTGTTTTTGTCCTTTGCCATTTACAGGATCAGGACACAGAGGAGTGTGTGGTGAATAGTTTTGGGTCAATTTGATACAAGCTACAAACATTTAGGAGGAAGACACCTCAACTGGGAAAACACCGCACCAGATTGACCTGTGAGAGAGCTGTGTGCACTTTCTTGATTGGTGATTGACTTGGGGTGTCCAACTCACTATGGGCAGTGCCAACCCTAGGCAGGCAGTCCTGAGTTCTGTAAGGAAGCAGGCTGAGAAAGCCACAAAAAGTGAGTCAGTAAACAGCATTCTTCTATGGCTTCTGTGCCAGTTCTCACTGTCAGGTTCCTGCCCTGAGTTCTCACCCTGGCTTCCCTCAGTGATAGATTTATAAGCTACTGCTTATAGTAGCTTAAAATGGGAAACAACAATTATAGTAACAACAACAGCAACAACAACAAAAACCCTTTCCTCCTCAAGTTATTTCAGCCATGGTGTTTCATTACAAGAATAGAAAACCTAACTGAGACAGTGTATGAGTTTTCTTTTTAAAATCTGCTCATTCACACTTTTCCAAAGGTGGTCCTTCTGAGGAAGACTGTGGCTTTAGTGAATACCTTTCCCCAAGGGCGGGGGTGGGGAGGAGGCTTAATGAACCATCTGGAGTAGCCTGGTGTAGTGATGAAGCTGAAGATATTTTACATACAGGAAGGAGAAGGTTTTGCTCTTATCCCTTAAGAAAAATGTTCTGTGAATCAGAGCACTGTCCAGACTCCCTCAGAAGATGCTTGAACAGCCAGGACACTGATGACTCCTATGATGCCCTTCAGATGGTCATCTCCAGTGACAGGGAAGGTGCCAAACCACTAAAGCAGTAGCTTACATCACTAGTACTGTCGGGATATTTCTAGAAATAGATACTTCTTTGTACTTCACCAAACCTGTAGAATACGAGTGTCTAAACTCTTAAATGTGGGGTTGGGGACCAGAAAGTAGAACAGTTTTAGTGTTAATGGTTTTGTTCTGTTTTACATGGACTTTTGTGTTGGCTTCAAACAATCTCTATAGCCCAGGATAACCTTGAACTCCCAACCATCCTACCTCCACCTTGTAAGTACTAGCATTACAGGTTCATGCTTATTTATTTATTTATGCTATTTTTTGTATAAATGTATATATACATGTATATAATATATTTAGTAATTTGAACCCCTATATAGATCTCTTTCTCTTCTTCCTACTCCCCACAAGCCTCTTCTTCCCATAAATCCCTTTTGTCTTCCCACTGAGTTTAATCAGGGCTGTTTGCATGACCAAAGTAGTGAGTTAGGCAGTGACTTCTTGAAGTACAGGCAACTTACTAGTGACTATACCACTGAAGAAAATGATTCTCTTTGTCCCAGCAACCCTTAACTGTCAACAGCACCTTGATGGGATAGGGAGCCTTATGAGACCCTTCCTCATCCATGATGTACTATTGACAGGCCCCATCTCTCATAGGGCCTGTGCAGGTAGCTTGGCATGATATATTGGCCAAGTCATGTCCAGAAGACAGCACTTCACAGCACTTTCCCCCATTGTATAGCTCTCTAAATTAGCAAACGAGTTTATTAAAGATGAAATAGCTAAATCTAAACTAACTCATGGGCAACATTGATAAAATAATACCAGTACTAAACAACTCTTTCATAGTACTGCATACATTTCTATTATCAAGCTTTCTGATTTTGAAATAATTATAGATTCCATTGTAGTTGTAATAAATAATGCAGAGGAAGAGTTCAAACTCCTTTACCCAATTCTTCCTAATAGGAACACCCTGAAAAACTTTAACACGCTAGCAAAACCAGAACACTGACATCAGCAGCAGAATGAAGCAACCCAATCACATGATGATTTCTTATGTGACCCTGTGTGGCCATGGTTACCCCCCTTCCCCCACAATTCCAGTCCTTAAGTCCTATGTTTCTCTAAATGTCAATTCAAAAATGTTATATAAAGCAGGTGTGGTTACACACCTTGAATCTCAGCACTCACTGGCAAATCTCTGTGAGTTCAAGTTCAGCCTTGTCTATTAGTGAGTTCCAGGCCAGACAGGACTATATAGCAAGACCCTGTTAAAAATAAATAAAATCTAAAAAAAACACGTTTTATAAATGAAATAATATTCTTTATAACCTTTGGGTTGCATTTTTCCTCTTAGTGCAGTTATTTGAAGCTTCAATCAAGTTATACACCGGGAGTTCCTGCCATTTTTGTTGCTGAGTGATATCATATGCGATTGATACCATTTCATTTTTTTTTTTTTTTTTGGTTTTTTGAGACAGGGTTTCTCTGTGTAGCCCTGGCTGTCCTGGAACTCATTTTGTAGACCAGGCTGGCCTCGAACTCAGAAATCCTCCTGCCTCTGCCTCCCAAGTGCTGGGATTAAAGGCGTGTGCCACCACCGCCCGGCTCGATTGATACCATTTATTGATGAACTATTTATCCTGCAGAGTAATAACTGACTTATTTCAGCTTGGGATTATTATGAATAAAGCTACTGAAAACACTTGGGTACAGATTTGGGGAGAACATAATTTTCCATCCCTCTGGAGTAAGGAGGTGTCTCAGAGCACAGCCACTGGGTGTATGACACTCTACCCACAGTATGCTAGGCTGCCTGCTTTCCTGACAGTATCTTCACTTATACCTCTGTGTATATTCTTCAGTCAATTTCCTTTGTAAGGTTCTTGCCAGTTTTCTAATTGGATCATCTTATCCCCTTAAGTTTTAGGGCTCTGCCCACACCCCATGCTGGGGACTGATTAATCCTTGGGCCTCAGGCTTGCTAGGCAAGCACTGTATCACTGAGTTACAGCCTCAACACCAGGTTTCCAGGGGTCCTTATAAGTTTCAGCTTTTGTCTGTTGTCAGGTTTACAAATACTTTCTCCTTGTTTGTAGCTTATCTTTTCATCCTCTTAATAAGATGTTCTGCAGTGCAATTTTTCTCCTTTTGACAAAGTTTAATCTATCGATTTCTCTTCTGATGAATCATGCTTTTAAAACGGAGTCTTAAGAATCCTTTGTCTCATCCTGGATCCTAAAGATTTTTCTTCTTTGGTTGATGCTTAAAGCTTTTCAAAACAGAAAACTCTATGCCTAAAAGACTGAGAGATTTTGTACTAAGAATGGTTAATAAACTTTATCAAGGTTTTTTCTGCATCAATTAATAGGATCATGTATCTTTTTTATCATGTTGATATGGTAAGCTATACTGATTAATTTAAATATTATATCCTCCTCACATATTTGCAACAAACCCCGCTTGGTCTTTTTTTTTTTTTTTTTTTGGTTTTTCAAGACAGGGTTTCTCTGTGTAGCCCTGGCTGTCCTCCGCTTGGTCTTTTAATACACCGTTGGATTTGATTGGCTAAAATCTCACATCCAATAGCTAGAGGAGTAAGAGTGTTTGTGCACATATGTGTGTGCTGGCATGAGATACATGGAAGTGACTCTGATGTCTTTGGTTCTCATGTCACGTGTTAGAAGAACCAGTTCTAACAACCAATGCTTTCAGTCAAGTAACACTCACAGGGTTATTAGAAATAGATCACGGGGAGGGATAGAATTTCCAGTATCTGGAAGGCTCCACAATGTCTGGATGTAGTAAAGAGAAATAAGGTAGGCTGCTGGGAGTCCACAGCTGCCATACAGCATCCCTATAGTGCTTCTGAAGGCCAGAGGACAAAAAGTCCCTGACAGATCAAGAATTAGAAGGTTCTGGAGGAACTATAGAAACCAGGCTATCTTGCCATAGTGTTACCCCCAAACTGTCTTCAGCTCAGAGTTCATGCATCTTGGTGTACAACCATGAAAGTTCTATGACATGGACTGTGCAAACAAAAGTCAGTCTGTGCCTTTTGGGGATGAAGAACTTTTTTGTCCTTTTTGTCTTTCCATGATCTCTACCTAACCCTTCCCATTGAGTGAGTAGAAATGTCAGAGAACCCCTAGAGACCAAAGCTGGTAAGATTAGCAGCATTTAGACCTGTAGAAAGTATTGCCTGCCTGGTCTCTGTAGTGAGTTCCTGGTCAGCACTGGCTACATAGTGAGGGAGAGAGAGAGAGAGAGAGAGAGAGAGAGAGAGAGAGAGAGAGAGAGAGAGAGCCACATCGTGGTATCTTCTACTATAGTTTAAAAGATACTATCTGGCTTATAAGCTGAGCTTTGCTATTTGTGAGGGACTGCATGGCATACAATACATCCATTAAGGCTAAACTTCATGGCATAAAGTAAAAGACTGTAAGCCAAGTAAGAGGAAGTGTTTATCCTAAGTGGTCCCTGAAGCCAAATTGTCCTGTGGATACGGACTGCTCCAGAGCCATTCAGGAGATTGACATCATGGCATGTAGTGGACATGCTTCCACTAGAAGGCTAAGCCAGGAAGGCCATGGCTCTGACAGACAGCAAAGAAGGAAAATTGAGTCGAGAAATGAACACTTGAAGTGTAACCCTTTGGACTCTAGGTGTTTTTAAGGCAAAGAATGGGCTCATAGAAAGAAGGAGGGTGGCTTTGTTTCTCTGTACTCTTCAGGTCCTACCTTGAGGTGAGGAGACAAATATCAGGTGAGTCTTCAGGATATGTGAGGATCAAAGGAATATCAGACATGGGCTGTTTCCTGGCCTGGGGTTCTATCCTCATGTTGGGAAGCCTTCGGGTACGAGGTCTGGTTGAAAGGCGCTAGGCCTCAGTGAGACCCACAGGAGAACTAGGGGTGTTCTCTTGGCAACTCTTGGCAATCTTTCACCTTGAGCCATTGCCATTGGGCTGTGGGAGCTCATCCACGATGTTCTTGCTCTTTAAAAAGTCTTTCTTTCACTTATTCTATGCTTCACAGCCTCTGTTTAGAGATCATTTCTTCCAGGGACTTGTTCCTGGTTTCCAAATCTGCGCTGAGTGCCCTTTCATTCTTTGTTTGCCATTAATATTGACTAACATATTAAAGTGTAGTCGGGGGCAGTCATGGTTCTAAGTAGCCTTAGCAAGGCCTAATTCATCTATTTTTTTTTTACCATCTTGATCAGATAAATACTGTCACTATTTGCTACTTACAGAGAATGAAATTCAGAGTCAACCAGTTGAGGTCACCCAAGTGGCTAATCATGGCATCTAGACTTGCATTCTAGATAGACATGATCTAGAACCCATAGTGTCAAGTCCTGTGCTAAACACTTCTTGTTCCCATCTCTACTTTTCTCTTGTCCATTCACACTGCCCAGAACACAGAACACACTTAATAAATATTTCCAGATTTAACCAGCTAGCTAATTAATCTTTGTTGGTCTAAAGACACATATTAGCGCTTATTTTTGTTTTTCTTTTTTTCAAGCTAGAGAAGTTGTGTTTTTAATCTACCTCTTGCTTTGTTCCCATCCAGTACTCATACAAGACTGAGTTTTAATAAGAAAGATGTGTTTAATAACTTTTGTCAAACCAGAATGTATCACCCTGGCTACTCTTGGGAGTTCAAGGGTCCATGTGATGAAGGATCTGACAACACCATTTCTGCAAAAAACATTAATGGCATCCACTCCAGCAATTATATTTATCACTTCTCACCTGGGGATTTAAGCCTATGCTCTGCACACAAGGATGCGTAGCCATGCATGGATCAGATGCAGCCAATGAAACCACAACTTCTGCAAAAACCATGAGTGACGTCTGTGTCAGCAGCCGGGCACAGGTGTCGGCTCTTGGAAAAAATCAAAGAAAAGAAGAAAATGGCTATGTAGATGGGTTGTGGGAAAATGGTCTCATGAGTAGGAAGGAAACAGCTCTGGGTCAGGTGGGATGAAGAAGGTATATTGAATTCTAGAACATGAAGACCTAAACTGAGATGTTGTACAAGAAGCTAACATATTAGAGTAAACATTTCATGTCCCAGATACTATACTACAAACAGTGCCTTAATCATTGTAAAGAAAGAGTGGGTATTTTTTTAGTTAATATATGGGAAAACTGAAAGTCAAAGAAGTTATGGATTATGGGTTAATCCAGAGAATGGCCTGTATTCTTTCTACTCACAGTTTTCATGGTGCATCATTTAGACTTCATGTCTAGTATAGAAGACAGAAGAGCACTCATCTGTCCACTCAAGTCTACGCAATTGTTTATTGATCACGTACACCAGGGATGATACAGTGAGGTGTTTCACCCACAGTTTCAAGGTTCACATTAGTCGTTGTGGGCCATGCAATGATAGGATACTACAGGGATAGAAGGTTACCTAACCCAGACTTGGTGGAGATGAGGAGAGACGTAGGCCTCCAGGATAACTTGCAAAGGAAGGGCATTTTAATGCAGTCTCCGGAAACTAGAGATTAGAAGAAAAGTGTATGCTGGGCAAGAAGGTACAAATAGTATGAAAGCCTGTAAGCACTTCCAGAACTCCCAAGAGCTCAGATGAAGGAATAGTATAGGTAAATAGAAGTCCAGATGTGTAGAGCCTTGTATTACATAAAGAGGATTTTCGATTAGCCAGAGGGGTCATATTATCAGTACTGCATTGCAGAGTCATCAAGTGGCCAGGGTGTAAAGAAGGAACTGAAGGAAGCAAGAAGGGTAGCTCAAAATAGAGCATTAGTGGGAAGGGGGGGAGATACATGGTATCTTAGTTAGGGATTTACTGCTATGAAGAGACGCTGTGACCAAGGCAACTCTTATAAGGACAACATTTAATTAGGGATGGCTTACAGATTCAGAGGTTCAGTCCATTATCATCAAGGTAGGAACATGGCAGCATCTAGGCAGGCATGGTGCAGGAGGAGCTGTGAGTTCTACATCTTCATCTGAAAGCTAACAGAATACTGACTTCTAGGCGGCTAGGACTGGGATATTAAACACACCCACAGTGACACACCTACTCCAACAAGGCCACACCTCCTAATAGTGCCACTCCCTAGCCCAAGCATATACAAAGCATCACACATAGAAAATATTGAGAAGGCAGAATCAACAGAATGTAATGAGTCACTGGCCACAGGAAAAAGGAAAGAGTCAGCTGGTGCCATGGTTTCTACTTTCTACTACAGAATGTAGGAAGTATTGACTATTTGCTAAAGTAGAAAATGCACATGGAGGATTGAGTTTGGAGAAGACTGTGGTGGCTTTAGTTCTATCAAATATTCAAATAGAACCAGCAGGTGGTTTCATATGGGTCTGGACCTCAAGATGGAGAGATCTAAACTGAAGGAAAAAATAAATGATTGCTGTAAAGATAAGTGGTCCCACATCTTTCTTGAAATAGAGTTGCTGGCATCTTAGCAAATGAAACTGACAGACTTCATCCTCAACCAAATGACTCAAAAATGTCAGGGGGGCAGAATCTAAATATTATGTTTTTAATGAGCTCTAGCAAGATCCTTTGACTAAGATTAATATGTGTAAGCATGTGTGGTCACCATCAAAATATATTGCTCAGACCTCTCTCAGGAGAATCCTATATGAGAAACGGTTGATTGACAGACATAGGTCCCACTCTGGATCCAGCACCATGCTGAGACCAAGATCCTACTTCCTGGACAATATAGAATTATGTATAAGCAACTATGGCCCAGAGTTCCCCATAGGCATGGCTAAGGCTGTCTTAGGACTGCTTGGCAGCCTGAGACACTTCGTACCCTATTGCCTTTCCTTTCTCTTCTTTCACAGGCATCCAGAATAACATCATGATCAGAATAGTCCCAACATATATTCTTTCTCTCCCCTTTATTGCTCACATACACACCAGCAAGCCTCTTGCACATCTGCCATACTTTGGATCTTGACTGATATAGGAAGCAGATGGTTGCGTTATCTAGGTTGGTGTTTCTCTGGCAGATATGAGGGAAGAATGACAAAAAAAAAAAAAGAGGACAGGAGGAAAGTGACAGGTAGTGGTAGAGCCGTGGTCGATAGCATCTACATCAGGTTGAAAGGGAAATGTAGAGGACGAAGATACAGGAGAACAAAGAACAAGCAGGATAGGAAGCATGAGGGGGTTAGTGGATGTTGGTAGAGTTAGAATTGGATCATATTGGGTGGTGGTCCCCATCCAATCTCACATAGAGCAACTGGTAAGCAAAAGTGTTAGTGTATGAGGCTGGATAGTAAAATTAAAAATAAAACTCAACAAAACACAAAAACAGACAAGCAAACAACAACAAAAAACAAAGACCCTGGAATGCTGGATGAATTTTCTTAAACTATGGACATTGAAACAATCTTCGGTGGTGACAGACTCAGGAGAAGAGGGAGATGATTCTTGAGAAACCAGGGTCTACAGGAAGGGATGAAATATAATGAGGAAGCCAACACGAGGGTGGCAGGGGGAAGAAGGCTGGGGAAAGCCAAATCATGGGGCTTTAAGGAAAGGAAGATGCACTCAGGGGTGGAAGAACGGTGGCTGAACTCAGTGTTGCTGAAGGAAGATGCTGCCTAGCTAATCTGCCCCAACGATACACAAATAGGGGAAGAGTGGGAAAAGAATATTCAGAAGGGTGCAAAGAGTGAGTCGTTTCTTTCAGGCCTCCCTTGGTTCTAGATCTGACAAGAAAACCTACAGACATTTTATGGTGTTAAAAATCCAGAGAAATTAATGTACAGAAAATGGGGTTTCCCAAGGGCACAATGGGGGAATTTGAAAGAAGAAAAGCAGGTGGTTGAAGCAAGGGAAAGAAGGGACAAAGTAGTGTGGGAAAAGGAGTCTGAGTGAAAAAGAGTTGGTGGGGAAGACTCATCCTGAATGGCAGTAAACACTGACATGGGAGGCCACGGAACAACAGGGGTTTGGAAGACTGTGGTGTGTTGAGTGAGAATGGCCCCATAGGCTGATATGTTTAGTGGAACTGTTTGGGAAGGACTAGCAAGTGTGGCCGAGCTGGAGGAGGTGTGTCACTAAGGGTTGGCTTTGAGCTTTCAAAAATCCACACCATGCCTCATGGTTGTTGTGTCAACAAGTAGGCAGTCAGCTACTGCTCCAGTGCTGTGCCTGCTTGCTACTTGCTTGCCTGCCTCCCTGCTGCCTGCCTGCTGCCTGTCTGCCTGCTGCCTGCCTGTCTGCTGCCTGCTGCCTGCTGCCTGCTGCCTGCTGCCTGAAGCCTGCTGCCTGCCTGCTGCTTGCTGCCTGCTGCCTGCCTGCTGCCTGCCTGCCTGCTGCCTGCCTGCTGCCTGCTGCCTGCTGCCTGCCTGCTGCCTGCTGCCTGCTGCCTCCCTGCTGCCTGCCTGCTTTCATGCTGCCTGCCTGCCTGTCTGCTGGCATGCTTACTGCCATAACAGGCATGACTAACCCTCTGAATAAACTATTTTTTAGGTTGTCTTGGTCATGGTGTCTCTTCGCAGCAATAGTAGCTAAGAGAGCAGCTTTCTGCAGAGCAGTGACTTGGGTTTGGTTAAGAAGCTAGACGCCCTTCTGAGGGAATTGCGAGCTGGATGAGCCATGAGCACTGATTATGCCATAGTTTCTCTTTTATAAGACAAGATGAATCTCGAAGTCATCCATTGAATATCAGCTTTGAAGGGAGAACATCATGACTTCAGAAGAATCTCAATAGTAAACATTGAAGACCCAAAGAAGAAAATTCAAGAACTGCTTCAATGTAACTATCATGCTTCTGGTTGATGGAGAGGTAAAAGCAGAGGCCTCATGGGAAGACCCCACATTCCTTAAGTAACAAATGAGGGAGGTGTTGAGAGATAGTTGTTTGGGCAGAATTATGGGGAATGAGATGGAGTGTGGCCTGGACAGTTTTAATGAGAATTTCCTGACAATGATCATTCTACTTTGGGCTAATCTTTACCAGTCACAAATCTGGATTTACACAAAGACATGGTAGTTTACTCCCAAGGGATCTAAAATATGTCGCGTTTTCAGTATTTTGAAGTGTGTAGTTTGATGGTAAACCAAAATGTAGATAATGTCTTCTAAGTGACTATTTTGTCATTTTTTTTGTGTGTCTTTTAAAAACATTTATTTATTTGTGTTTGTGTGTGTGTGTGTGTGTGTGTGTGTGTGCATACACACAAACACAGGAGAGAGTATCAAGTCATAGCACTCACTGGGAAGTCAGGAGTTTGTTACAGGAGTTAGTTTTCTCTTTCTACTGTGTGGGTTCCAGGGGCCAAACTCAGACCATCATGCTTGCGCCCAGTGCCTTCATGCACGGAACTGTCTCCATGACCACCACTTGTATGTTTAACCAACTAGTTTAAGTCTTTCCTTTTAGAAGTCTTTTTTTTTAACTGTATATGAGTACACTGTAACTGTACAGATGGTTGTGAGCCTTCATGTGGTTGCTGGGAATTGAATTTAGGACCTCTGATCGCTCTGGTCAACCCTGCTCACTCTGGTTAACCTTGCTTGCTCAGTCCCTGCTCACTCAAACCCAAAGATTTACTTATTATTATAAATAAGTACACTGTACCTGTCTTCAGACACACCAGAAGAGGGTGTCAGATCTCATTACGGATGGTTGTGGTTGGTGGGATTTGAACTCAGGACCTTCGAAAGAACAGTCAGTGCTCTTAACCACTGAGCCATCTCTCTAGCCCTAAGTCTTTCTTTTATCTACATCTTGATTTTGTGTCAAGGTGTCTTCATGTAGTCTTTTTCTGAGACTTGCTCCTTTAAATCCTAAAAATAAAAAAATTCACAGAACGATTTCCGAATGTTCTTCTACTGTATTTACATACGAAAAAGAGCATGATGCTGGAGTTATATATGCTCCAGGAGGCAAAGTCAAACCCCTACTTGGAGTAATTGACTTAAATGTCAGATTCTCCTGGGGGAAACTGGGTTGTCTTTATAACTTTATTCAAATAACTACTCTGATTCTCAATAGCTTTTTATGAAATTACCATGTAGGACCTAAATTGGTGCAGCTGAATTAAATAACTATCAGAGCTTAACATTCTTAATCGCAAACCTTCAATTTAACCAACCATTTATTATAATCAAAAAGCAATCAATATGTTGATTGTGGTGATATGCAAAATGGAGATAGAATTATTAGTAATTACCTTATATTTGTGGTTCAATGTGATGGAAAAATAACTTGGAAGGAAAATTCAAAGCACACTATCCTCAAAGGCACGGGTTGTTATGTTCTGGATCAGCATGCTATATTGATTGTAGTCTTTAAATAAATTGAATAACATAGGTTGCTGTCAAACATATGAATTATTCATGAAGCACAGTTTGGGATCCCTGAAGCAGCTTCTCTTGATGAATATTCAGATGTGTTAATTGACAAATGACTGACCCAGCATTAACCAATTCTTGCTGGCAGAAAGGGTCTCATCAAGGAAATGGAAATCTCTGAGGTAAAATTATTTAAGTCTCTAGATTGAGACTCAGTTCATTTGGAAGCTAGGGAAAGAAGCCTGTGCTCAAGTCAGATAGGCATTAGTCAGGTCAGAGAAGGAGACACTGGGGTGCCTCACTGACTGGGAGTGCTTAGTGATCCCAAATGTTTTCCTGCACACTCCAGAACCTGGGATTTTTAGGATCATATTTTTGGTGTGACCCTTGGAGCTTTTCCTAGCAATATGGGACAAGTTGCATTAAGCCAGTTGATTCTCAGGTTCCGCTATCAAAGTCTAACTCTGCACCGCACACTGAAAACTTTAGCAGGTCACTTATGGTCCCTGACTGCCAGTTTCTTTATCTGTTGAAATGTCCTTAATTTTTTTATTTTTGTCATAGAGCTATTTCATAGCCTTGCTCTGGAGTTAAACGCTAGGAAACCATGACATTCAGTGAAGATTAAGTTAAAACTGTGGTCTGATGTCATCTCTAAAAAGTGATGAATGAACTTCCATCACTAGTTTACTAAACTTTCTGAAGAGACTCTTCAATCAATCAATCCAATCAATCAATCGGTTGATCAATCTATCAACCAATTATTCTTTCTTCAGTTAAGTGTTCTTCACTCTATCGTACCAGGTTAATAGCTTTGGCTATATAGATGCTTGGTTGTGCTCTATTTCTGACCTGTAAATATAGTCAAGTTTCTTTCTTTCTTTCTGTTTTTTCTTTTTTTTTGGTTTTTTTTTTTTTGGCGGTGGGGGTGGTGTGGTGGGGGTAGGGTGGTGGGGGTGGGGATCAAGACAAGGTTTCTCTATATAGCCTTGGCTGTCCTAGAACTTGCTCTGTAGACCAGGTTGGCCTCGAACTCAGAGATTTACCTGCCTTTGCCTCCTGAGTGCAGGGATTAAAAGTGTGCATCATTACTATCTGACAAGTCAAGTTTCTGAAGAGAAGACCAAAGCCCCCCAGTCCAGCCTGGATACTGTCAGACTCCCTCTCCATCTGCATCTAGCCAGTCTGTAGTTGTGATAGATGGTGGCTAACGTCATTCAGGCAAGGAGAACATGAGTTGGATATTGAAAAAAAAATATTCGAGGCCTGAAAATACAGAGGACCCCTGAGGATGTCGTCCACCTTCTCCTCCTCCTCTTCCCTCTCCTTTTTAAGACTTATTTTTATTTGTATGTGTGTAGATACCCTCAGTTGTCAGATCCCCAGAATTAGACTTATAGGTGATATGAACCTCCTGATGTAAGTACTGACGTCTGAGCCTGGGACCTCTGGATGAACAGCAGGTGGTCTTAACCACTGAGGCATCTTTGCAGCCCTGTCTTCTTTTGCAACATGTATTTAATTCTCTCCTCTCGACCGTTCAAGTGACTAAGAATTAGATGTACTTCATATCGATTTGGGTTGATTTTTAGCTAGATTAAGTTTCGTCTTAGTTTTTGTTGAGCTTGAGTTTCATATCCTCATTTCTACTTCTCGGCAAGGGGGCTCCCTTCCCACTCCCATAACTATTTACAGTTACCGTGTCTGAATCTGCCCCTTACCAGCAATGCTATCCTGGCTCCAACTCTCCGGCAGTTTCAAATGACTTTCTTTATCCTTCAAGTCCTATCACTAAATGCTTTAGTCTTCGCAGCTGATAGATGGAGTCACTGACTGATTTCTGAGTAATGAAACCAGTCCAGGGTGATTATAGTTAGTTCCAGGCTTGTTGAAGAAAACCTCCAACAAAATCTTCTGATTGTCTGGTTCATAACAATAAGTTCAATGGAGTTACTAAGCTGAAGGGGCATTTGTGCATGGGTCACTGTTCAGAGAAGATCACCTTCAGAGTCTGATCACGCTAAGTCCTGGCATTTGCAAAACCCAAACTCTTATAGGCCTTGGTTATCAAGATACCAGGTTTTTGTTACGGTTGTTTCGTTCATCAATTAGCCTTCCTGACTTTCAAATAAAAGGGGGGAATGGCAGTTATCCACAGCAAATTCCTGTCTAGTACAGAGTTTGGTCCTCATGTTTTAAACAATAATGCTGATTTTTTTTCTTGTGACAAAAACTTTTACTTTCTGACATCAAACCTCAGAGTGAGAGAATTTAAATGTACTTTTAAAGATTATCAGTCCCAAGAAGTAATGAGAAAGTACTCATGATGGAAAGAAGGCATTTAGATTACAATAAATTTTGCAGTAATAATAAAATACTCTGGAGACAGTGTTCAGTAGTGGACATTTAATATAAGCAAATTCAAAACAGTCTCCTATAAAGTAAAAAACATTACCGTATGGACGCAGCTTATGAACTATTTTTTAAAAAATAAGTTATGCAAGTCTTTATACATTTCTTGAAAAGCTAAAAAGAAGAAAGTAAAGAAGTCTATTATTTTAGGCCTTGTAGATCTAGATATATCTTCCATATAAAAACAACTTTTTGCTACTATTAATTAGTTCTATTCTTTTTGCTAAGACTAGACACCTTGAAGAAAGAACTTATAGTAAAAGGATTTGTTTGGCTCATAGTTCAAAGGAACACAGTCTGTCATGACAAGGAAGGCAGGACAGGAAGACTGTGTGTGTGAGGTGTCTGATCACATCTCGCTCCTGGTTAAGAAACAATGAGAGATGAAGGCTGGTGTTCTATTGCCCTTTCCTGCTAAGATTTTATTTCTAAGTGTGACTCTGTGTGTGTGTGTGTGTGTGTGTGTGTGTGTGTGTGTGTGTGCCAATGTCCACAGAAGCCAGAAGGGTGTCGGATTCTCTAGATCTGGAGTTGTAAGAGGTGGAGACCCGTCCCACAGAGCCTCTAGGAAAGGACCTCAGGTCCTCTAGAGGAGCAGCAAGTGCTCTTAATCCTGAGCAATCTCTCCAGCCCTGTTTTCTCCTTCATATTCAGTGTGGGATCCCAGACCATGGGAAGGTGTTGCCTACCCTCAAGGTGAGTCTTCCTACCTTAGTTGAAACTCTCTTTCACAGACATGCCCGTGTTCTGTCTTCCAAGTGATTCCAAATCCAGTCAAGTTGATCATTAAGACCAACTATCACAGCCGGGCGGTGAGATGGCGCACACCTTTAATCTCAGCACTTGGGAGGCAGAGGCAGGTGGATTTCTGAGTTCGAGGCCAGCCTGGTCTACAGAGTGAGTTCCAGGACAGCCAGGGCTACACAGAGAAACCCTGCCTCAAAAAACCAAAAAAAACAAAAAAAATTTTAAAAAAATTAAAAAAAAAAAGACCAACTATCACATCCTTGTTTAGTATTTTATAACTTTTTCCATTGTTAGACGGTCGATGTAATCACTTTTGCGTAGGTCAGCATTTTTGAGGACGGTGCCATCACCTAATTCCCTGTGATGAATATCCACACACATTCATCCTTGCCACTATCTTTGTTTTGTTGAGGTCATTTGTTGAGGAAGAAGTGCTAATTTAACATTTTGTTCTTACAGCTACTACTGCGTTAGTTGGTTTCATTAGTTTGGCCAAAGCCACGGTCTTATTTTAATTTGTAAGTTGCAGGTGGAACTGTAGGAAAGCTTGCCAATTTTTTTTTTTTCTGTTTGCAAACAGAAGCAACGATGCTAAGTTCAAACTCGTTGCTTATCTGGGAGTGGAACCATTTATAGGGAAGTTTGACCCCAGGTCAAAAACAAGAGTTACAGGCTGCCAGATTTTTATCATTCTGTCATGGGAAAATGAAACTGAAACTTTGGGGCTCGTGGCATAGATTTGCCATCTGTCACCATCGTAGTTAGGGCTTCTGTTGCTAGGATGAAATGCCATAACCAAAAGCAGGTTGGGGAGGAAAAAATGTATTTGGCTTCTGCTTCCACATCCTTAGTCCATCACTGAAGAAAGTCAGGACAGGAACTCAAACAAGGTGGGAACCTGGCTGCAGGAGCAGATGCAGAGACCGTGGAAGGGGGCTCCTAATTGACTTTACTCCATGGCTTATTCACCCCGTTTTCTAACAGAATCCAGGACCACCAGCCCACGGATGCCCCACTCACATTGGGCGGGGTCCTCCCCCATCAATCACCACTTTATAAAATGCTCACCAGGCTTGCCTAGAGCCCAGTCTTACGGAGACATTTTCTCAATTAAAGTTCCCTCTTCTTAGATGACTCTAGAATGTGTCGCATTGACATAAAATCAGCCAGTGAGTGCATTCATCATGTTTCTTGAGAGCACTTATTATAGCTAAAGTTCTTAGACAGTTCTTTGGGGGTAGACAGACTCGCTCTCATTCATTCATTCACACTTTCCTGTGCCTGAGGTCTGCTGGGCAGGATGTGGTTAAAGACTGCGATGAAGATTAAGCTTGAGTACTGCCTCCAACACTCTGTGGAAGTCATTGTAGAAAAGAGGCTCCTCCACCTCCTAACCCAAATTTGCATGGCTAATTATTTGCTTAGCAGAAAACCTCCCTTAACTTTTATGTGTCAATGAGCCAATACCTGAGTTAGATGAATATGTGAGGGGCCTATTTAGAATACACTTATAGAATGCTATATATCTTGCAAGTTGCCTTCTGAAGGTCTCAACTTCATAGTTAACTAGTAGGTTTCATTCATCAATCATCCCGGAAAACAAGACAAAGTCCACATTTTGAATTTCAGAAGCTGCCCGCCTGCTGTGCTGGTGACAGACACTTCTCTGGTCTCACTGACATTATGCAATCCTGCAGGGCACACACACGCGCCCGCTTATCTTCCTCCTGCAATATAGGTTGTAGTGAATCGATTAAGTAGACCTAACCCAAGAACGAATGTGTGGTGCCTTCAAACGCTCCTCTTAGGAGGATGAGTGATCTTCCGAGTGTTGCCCTCAACAGCTGGTTTCCAAGATGTAGAACAGTTTGAGCAGTTGAAGGCACAGATAGCAGGTTGTGTGCTCGATTGCTGGCATATGCGGGAGATTATTTTTAGACATACAGTGGTTAAGAACATGCTTCCGTAAACATGTTCAAGAATCAGGATCGTACACAAATATTTTCAAAATATTTAGGTTGGCAACACTTGATTTTGGTTTAAACTATTTGGATGGATAAATAGAACCCAAAGATGGTTGTTGTTAGTGTTTCATGGGGCCCAATTTCATAAGCTGTTCTCATTATCAAGAGTGGCCAAAAAAAGAGGAAATTTGAATGATAAAGCCACGCCCTTCTAGTTGCTCAAATACCACAGTGTGGGAAGACGATTAGACTTCACCTATATCTTCTCCAGGGAGTGTTTTGGTGGCTGTACGGCAAGTGTGATACTTGCTAGGAAAGATAAATCATTTGTTGGTTTGTAATAGCAACCTAGTCCCTGGCAGCCAAAAGTCACACGGATTCCTCATAGAGCTTTAGTGTGAAGTATTGGAATGAATTTAGCCTGCAAGTAGAGGCTATGTGTGGCCTTTATTTGGGGCTTTACCTAAGGAATAGGATGTAGCTACTTCAAGGCTGGATAATCTTGAATCTGACAACAGGAATAGGTAGCTTCTCTCCTACAGTTGGTAGCCACGCCCACGTCCCTTTACTGTTGCTTCCTGGGAAGATGTTCTAATGGTCCCAGGGGGCTCCATCTGCCTCTGACTGGAATCTTACCATTGTTCCTGATCAGCATACATCTCTCTCCAACTCTTCTTCAAAGCACTGGCATGCAGCACTGACTTCTGAGGAGAGGACACATCCCTGAAGAGCCCTTCATTTATCCTACTGTGTGAGCCTAAAGATGGGCTAGTCACTTTCCCACTGTTGCAGGAGAATATCTGACAGAAGCAATTTAAGGCTGGCCTTATTTTGGCTCACAGTTGGAAGGTCCCGTGCATCATGGTGAGGAAGTCATGGGAGGGCGGCAGGAACTTGAGACAGTTGATGATGTTTGCATCAGCAGTTAAGAAGCAGAGAGAGATGAAGGCCAGTGCTCCCTTTGTTTTCTCCAGCCTGCAATAGTCCTGCCCGATGCTAGAGAGGGTCTCCCCACTTCAATTAACTTAATTTAGACCTTCCCTCATAGACAGGTGCAGAGGTTCACCTCCTAGGTGATTCTGGATTCTGTCACGTAGACAATCAAGGTGACAAGCTGAAATTTGGTTGGCAAATGGGGCTAGCCAGAATAGGGATAGTAGCAGCCTAGTGTCACAAATTGGTGCCCTATGTCCTTTGCTCTTTACAGGGAAATCCTAGGATGTGTCTTCTTTTATTTTTGACCAGAACACACAACAAATTCCCTGAAATGGTTGCTCTGTTCTTTGCATGTTCTTAGCTGATTAATCTCCACTTTTGCACTAATGTTTCCTAGCTCTTCAGTGATTTTCATAGTCAGTGGAGCCATTTTTACACGTGTGATGTTGACAAAAACCACTTCATCACTCTGGGCCTCATTTACACGATTAATTAATATAAGTAATTGGTTAAGATTTTTAGATCCTTCAAGTTCCAATTTCTAGGATTATGATAATTCTAAGTGCATTTATTTACAAGATACTAAGTACTGAATCCACTATGTCAGTAATATTGCCGACAACTTCAGCCACAGACTTAGGTGCTCAGGGAAAAGTCCAGGTGGCTTGATGAGACATCCAAGAGCACCAAGGAGCAGACTAACCCAAGATCAGCTTCAGGGAACACCGCAGATACTTCAGATCTTAATCCGGCGCGTTCCCCAAACTCCCTTTCTCTCTCTCACCACAGCTCTGTGGTCCGTCTGTGAGACTGCTCCAGGGGCAGCCAGGCTCCCAGGAACGGTGGATCCCACAGACACTAGTGTGCCTGCTGCTGTCCTCAAACTGAGGGACAGGAACAATCAAGGTCCCTACAGCCTCATTGTCTGCTCACAACTGTGAGTCCTTTTCTGCCAAGCCTGGAACCTGCTGCTTCCTTTTTATTTTTTTTTCCCATTCTTTTTTTTTTAATTTCATATACGTGAGTATACTACACTGTCGCTGTCTTCAGACACACCAGAAGAGAACCTGCTGCTTCATTTACCTGTGACTCTTGCTCAGCCACAGCTGACCTGCCGAGAAGGCCTTGATCAGCACCTACCCTTCCCCTGAACTCTCTTCTTTCACATGCCCGATGTCTTATAGCTGGGATTCTGTCTTTATATCTATTGCCAACAAACAACATGGCCGGTGTCCCCATCTCTTCTCAGAACAAGAGCCTCCTTCTCTTTCTAAGGAGTAGACTTGTAAGCATCTTCACTCCCCATAGACGTGTGACTTGGTGCCTGGACTTTATGAGTGACAAACCTGGAATGTGTCGCGCTTGCGCTTCACACTCCCACGGAGACCCCTTCCCTCAGACCTCCCCAGTCACCATTGCCCTGCACCGAGCACACACCAGAACTCACAAAACCAGCATTAGCTGCAGCTGCAGCTGTCCGGTTCTTTCTCCTTCCCTCCCACTTAGCCCCTGGGGACCGAGATAGTTCCAAGACTCCTTGGCTCCTCCCTTTTGTTCCATCTGCAAGTGTTGCTGGCCCTGGCTGACACAGGCAACAGTCATGCGTGAATGAAAAGTTATGGCCACAGCGAGAGGAGCCAACATTTTAGTGAGCAGGGAAATTTCAGGGCCCCAATGCAAATTCTCTCTAAGTATAAACTGTCTGAAATCAAGAAGACAAAATGCTCTAGTGTCCCTATTGCTTTCTTTTACATTCTGGAACATTCTTATAAAGATATCCTCAGGGCAGAGCTTAAACAGTGTTTTTGTATGCTAACCTCGCTCATATGGTATTTTATATAAATCGTCTTGACGCGTCCTCAGAGGGTATGCGTCATAGCAGGGAAAAGGGGCGGGGTTCTGTCCTGCTCTGGTCTCTCTGGGATATACTAGGTGTCTGAACCGTGTAAGGCACTGACCTTCAAGGCCTTGCCTTTCCCATCTGCGCAAAGGAACATTTCTCTGCCCTCCCCCCCCCTTGCCTTGCAAGGTTGTGAGGATCAAACAAAGCCCTTTATACGGATGCCACAGATACGGCTGTGAGAACGCCGCTCCTTTGGCATCGTTACCAAGGACGTGTGTCTTGGGCTCTTTGTAAACCTTTCAAAAAAAAATCACCTTGTTCTTATCTTTTATTACAAACTGCTCTGTGAAACAGGTTGAAAAGCATCATTGTTTCACTTTATGGATGAGAAAATAGAGGGTACAGAAAGATAAGCGTGGGATTTACCCAAGATATTAGTGATAAGCACGTGAGCCAGGGGAAGGGAGTACTGGGTACGCATCTCTTGTCCGGTTCACTTGTGTCCGGTTCACTTGGGCCCGGTTCTACCCCACACAGACACCCCTCTCCTCCTATTGTTTAGTCTTCTGTGAGTCAGGAAACTCTCCTTGCCGGGCTTAAGGGCAGGAGCTGAACACTTAGGGTTAGGTAGAGGAGGAGTCCGGCTCGTCGGGACAGTGAACCAAAGCTGAAACGCAGGGAGGGAGCAAAGATCAGGATGTCTATCCCAAGATCAATTACCAAGAAATCTGAGGGGAGAAATAGGACAGCAAGAGCTGTACACACAAGCTGAAGATCACACCACCCGTGTGGTCAGCTGTAAAAAAGTGTCAGGTTCAGGCTAAGGGTGGTCTAGATTCCTCTCCTGGGTAGGGGTCGCTTGGCTTGCCTTTGAAGTCTCACACCTGACTCGGGTTACATACACTTCCTCACCTCGCGCCTCCTAACCAGTTAGCCATTTTGCATGCATGAGTCAGGACAGATTTATTGAGATGTTCTGGGGCTTCTGCGGAGTTCTTACGCTCTGAAGCTACATGATTTAGTGTAGGACCTCCACCAGGGCACCAATGGCATTTTACATAGAGGACTTCTCCGGCATTGGAGAATATTTAGGACATCTCGTATCTAGGAACCCCTCCCCCCCCCCCAGAGACTATGGCTACTTCTCTAATTGTGACAATCCAAACTGTCCCCAGACATTGTCAAATGTTTCCTGGGGGTAGGCAGGCACAGGTGACCCAAGGCTGAGAACCGATGGTTTAGTATTAATAAGCAACAATTAGCAATCACGGACTAAGCACCAGGCCCTGCCCTGAGAAAAGCAGCTGACATGGAGGTAACAGAAACACCGGAGCAGGCCCTCCCTCCCCTAAACGGTTAGTCAGATCTCCAGGGCTCCCCACGTTACTCCGACCCACAAGCACCATTTCCAAGGACATTTATAGCCAAGGACGATGGTTTGCCTGTGTACTTCTGCTCCACAGGGTGCACACAGGCTCACAGGTTTACTAAAGGAATAATAATAAATAAATAATAAAAAAAATACTCTTTCTCTAGACTTCAAGTAACTGAGGCCTCATTGTATTTATTTTAACGGTATCATTTAGTTACAGAGCATAGAAGCTAAAGAGATCTGAGCATTACGGATTATTCCTAAAAAACATTATGTTAAGTTCTTTGGGAAAATATGATGAACAATTATTTGACGAGTTAAGTATGTCTTAAGAGCACCTGAAAAGAGACATAGGAAAAAAAAAATCACGGAACTCTAAGAGAGTGTAAATTCTTGGTATATACTTGCGAGGATTCTAAGATGGAAATTGCTGCCAACGAAGGATGGAGCTGGATTAGATTATACGAAGAAGTGAAGCTCAGCTGGTCTGTCTCACTGGAAAGACCTGTGCCCTACCGAAAGATGAAGGAAATGTGCAATGTGTACGTTTAGGTTAGGAGAAGATGCCTCACCTCTTATTTTCATTTAGTGTGAATCTTTTATTTCCCAGGCAGCGATCTATTTAAGTTGCTTCAGATAGCACGGATCTCTCTAGATCACCCCCACTTCTGCTATGAGAGGTTAAAACCATGGGAACTTGCTGGGCTCTTCCTAAAGAAAATACAGTCCTTATGTTGTTTGGACAAAGGAACGAAAGACACAAGTATCAGGTGAAATCATACTACTTGTTTAATGAATGTTTATCAGAAAAAGGTCTCATGGTATAGCTCAGATTGGTGTTGAATTTACTAGGTAGCCCAGGCTGGCCTTGTGACAATCCTCCCGTCTCAGCCTCTAAGTTCTGGGATCATAGGCAGGCACCACCACATGCATGAAATCACATAATTTATATCAATGGTGTGAATTTCAAAATCAAATGGGGAGGCTTGAAGACATCCTTGTATGCAGTTTTCTGTTTAGCTTTGTGACAGATGCTGTGGCTTTCAAGACTATGGAGAAGAGAAGGCAGCATTTGCTGCATTTAAGGTATTGCCCATTTCCGAATAACCAGAAATTATTACAACAATTTCCACATTGTGGAGAGCTAAAGCAAATTCAATGTGAAATAACAGAGTCTGACATAGTGTCTCCTCCAACTTGGAGTGCTCAGGGAATCACCTAACTGGGAATGAAGAGACAACAGACACACACAGAAAAACTGGGACCAGGTGAGTCGTGAGCTAGGATGATGGAGACACACCAATAGCAGCCTGGAGACTCAGAGAGCTGAAGCCAGAGATCTCTGTAGGAGGCCTCTGTTGGGGAGCAGTGTCAGGTTGCAGTCATCCAGGCAGAAGCAGCTGCTGTGAGGATTCCTGTATACACTGGTTTTAGCTAAAGGTCAATGATTACTCCAACCAAGGCAAGAAGCTGATATTCCGGTGAGCCTTACCTGGGGAGGGCTTTGCCATTCCTGTGGGTCTGAGGCACTGGGGTCCATGACAAGACCATGTTCATGTCAATAGTACACATTCAACTCAGGGCTTTATCTACGCCCTACAAATATCAAAAATGTCTTACCTTGGTCCAGCATGGTAGTTCATTCCTATAATTATAGCACTCAGAGAAATGAAGCAACATTTAGATAGAAAGAAAGAAAGAGAGAGAGAGAGGGAGGGAGGGAGGGAGGGAGGGAGGGAGGGAGGGAGGGAGGGAGGAAGGAAGGAAGGAAGGAAGGAAGGGAGGGAAAATGAAGCAGCACTGTGAGTGTTGACTTCTGGCCACATAGACACACATCACACATGCACAGGCACCCATTTTTGCACACTCAAATGTGTGAGTGAGTTCATAAAATCAAAACTACAAAATGGCTTAACTAGGTAATATAGTAATTCAGACATGGTAAGTCTTAAATAAAACCTGGATGAGCCTAGCCATGGTATAAACTTTTGACCAAGACACAATGCACAAACACTGACTAGTCCTAGATTATATTAAAATTAAGAATTTTAGTTCGCCAGGCGGTGGTGACGCACGCCTTTAATCCCAGCACTTGAGAGGCAGAGGCAGGAGGATTTCTGAGTTCAAGGCCAGCCTGGTTTACAAAGTGAGTTCCAGGACAGCCAGGGCTATACAGAGAAACCCTGTCTTGAACAACCAAAAAAAAAAAAAAAACCGATGGGCTATTTTCTAAAACAATCTACACCATTTCACATTCCCACGAGCATGTGGAAGAGCTCCAATTTTCCCACATCTTTGCCAACATTAGCTATTGTTTATCATGGTTCCCTCTCTGGTTGCTCTTGGAATAATTTCTTCATCCCAGAAGAAAACACCGATACACTGTTTGTGCGTCTGCATCACCTCCCTCACCTGGGCCTCTGGAAACCATAGCCTGCTCTTGGCTCCCAGCTGCTCCTAGGCCCACAGGCTCTGAACTGCCCTGCATTCATCTGCTTCCTTTTGATGGAGTTCTTCAGGCTTCCTGTGCAAGGCATCATGTATGACACGAACAGAGTTAGCTCTGGACTGTGTCCACTAGGAAGGCATTGGGCTTTGGTTTATTGCTATGTATTGTAATGCTAAATTCTCTACCCAAAGGTCTAGTCCTATGAGTGACTTCTCATGTTCATAAACTTTTGTTATACAAACCCTGTTCCTTGATTTAAAAGTAATGTTTAAATAAAAATTGGCTATAGCCAATTACTGGAGGGCTTACGTGGGGTTGGAGTATCGTAGTTGGAGGAGGAGAAACAGAAGGAGAATGAGGAAGGAGGAGGAGGAAGAGGAGGAGGAGAAGGAGAAGGAGGAGGAGGAGAAGGAGAGGAAACCACCACGAGAGGAGAGGAGCTGTGAGCACATGGCCAGAAGAAACAGCAAGTATCTGCAGTATACTGCTGGGGAGGTAGGTAGGCAGGCCAGCAGTTAGAAAAGTAGATTAGGGAGGACCTCCCAGTATGTCAAAGCCAAATGAAATAACCATAGTCTGAGTCTCACTTGTAAGCTAGTTGGGGATAAGCTTAAATTGGTTGTACTACAGGAAGGGACCGTAGAAAGCAGGGTGCTCAGAGTCCCAGTGTCAATGGGAAAGGGAAATGTGACCACGTTACTTTTGACCCTGTGATGGTTAATTCCATATGGTAACTTGACCGCCCTAGCAGGAAGCTGAGAGAACACTACTTCGCGTGTGTGGAGAAGATGTTTCGGGGAGAGATCAGCATTTGAATCAGCAAACTGAGTAACAGTAGTCACACTTACTGTACAAGAGGGCGGAGGAAGCATGAGCTCGCACTGTCTTCTGAAGCTGGGATGTCTGCTGTCTGTCCTCAGATGCTGGCGTACCTGGTCCTCAGTCTGCAGATGTGAAGCGGTTCACACCCCTAACTCTGCTGGGACTCCACCATCATCAAAATGGCAAATCTTGAGACACTTTGGCCTGCCCCAGAGCATAAATCAATTTTTATAGTAAGTCAGTCTATCTATCTATCTATCTATCTATCTATCTATCTATCTATCTATCTATCTATCCATCCATCCATCCATCCATCCATCCATCCATCCATCTACCTACCCACCTACCTATCTATCTCCCATCTCTTCTAATTTTCAAGAGAATATAATTCTTTTCATTATCTTCCATCCAACTGCTGGGGAGACAAGCTGAGGAATCCAGGTGTGGATGCCCCAGGGACAGAATGCCATCCCAGACTTCTAACCTGAAAGTGGTATGGATGACAGCAAGACTTAGTGATTAACCTTGTACAGGGAGATTCCATTTTTTTAAGTCATTTTATTCCACAGCTGCAGTGTGGAGGAGAAACATTGAGTGTGGGGATCATAAATCACAATTTTTACCGACAGCAGCCTCCCTTTGATAACGTTGCTTTCCTTATCAATGACTTCTCTTTTGTGGCTCACTTACTTAGAAACTATTGGCCGATTATACCATTTTGACTTGCTCCAGAATGAAGAGTTCTAGTTCAGGGTGAAACAGATCCCAAGATAAATCATGGCTAAGAAGCAATGTTGTCAGCACACAAAGAAAAGTCAGAAAGCCTTGGACTGTGTTTCTGTTTAATCTTCTGCTCTGAGTCTGGGATCACGTGCCTGAAGGTTTTGGCCTTGACAAATTGACTTGCTCTTGCATTTCTCAAATGCATCTGCATTTTACCTCAAGAAAGCAGGCCGGACCCCATGGCCCCATTTCCTGAGCTAGGGTTAGCAATCTCTTTCAAAAACACTGTGGGACCAGGTGTAGCAACATATGCTTTTAGTCTCAGCACTTGGGAGGCAGAGGCGGGCAGATCTCTGTGAGCTCAGGGCCAGTTTAGTCTACATAAAGAATGAATTCTAGGCCAGCTGGGGCTACATAGCAAGACCTGGTGACAAGACAAACAAACAAACGAATTTAAAAAAAAAAAACACTCTTGGGGCTCAGGTGATGGTGGGTAAAGTGTTTTCTATGCATGCACGAGCACCAAGCACTTACATTTAAAGAAATTGGTCACAATGGCCTACATAGTGATCCCAGGGCTGAGAGGTAGAGACAGGAGCATCCTGAAGGCTTAGCTGGCCAACCAATATAGCCAGTCAAGGAGGCCCAGGTTTAATGAGATGCTGTTTCCAAATCCAAGGTAAAGAATAACAAAGAAAGGACTGGAGAGACGGGTCAGTGGTTAAGAGCACTGACTGCTCTTCCGAAGATCCTGAGTTCAAATCCCAGCAACCACATGGTGGCTCACAACCATCTGTAACAGGATCTGATGTCCTCTTCTGGGGCATCTGAAGACAGCTACAGTGTACTTACATATAATAAGTAAATAAAACTTAAAACAAAACAAAACAACCTTAGCAAAGCAACAAGAGAGTTGGTACATGTGTAGTCTCCCCAAAAGCACAGTGCGGGCAGCTCTCCCACAGTATTGGGTGGTTGAATAGTTAAATACCAGATGAAGGAGTTGGCTTGAATTTATAGACCATGTGGTAACAAAACAAAACAAAACAACTAGTGTTTCCTTAAGCACCAGAGTTATAGTCTCAAGATGTTCTCACAGCGAGAAGCCAACCCGCAGCACTGAAGGCCGCCTTCTCCATCCAATGCTAACCCTGGAGTGCGCGAGAGCGGGCCTCTGGCCTCCCCTTCATACTAATTTCTCCAGCCGTGCGAGTAACTAGTTCTGAGATACATTAGGGAGAGTGAGTAGAGATCCTTCATGAGGAGAGGCCCCACTTTCTCCTCCCTGACATGGGAGGGTCCAATTCCTTTGTGCTTTTACTTGTCTTTCTTCTTCAGTTTTCTATCTCTCCCCTTTCCTCCTTTCCTTTCTGTTTCTATTCCTCCCCATCTTTAGATACCATTTTGCTGGTGGCATAGTCTAGCCTGGAACTTGTTAAGTGTAGCCCAGCCTGGCCTTTAACTTGCAATCCTCCTACCTCAGTGTATCAGGTGCTGGGATTATATGAGCTACCATGCTCAATTAGTTCTAAAATTATTTTTTAGTGTTATTATTTTAGTTTGGGTTTTACTGTTGTGAACAGACACCATGACCAAAGCAACTCTTTTTTTTTTATTTGTAATCATTTTTTTAATTGGATATTTTATTTATTTACATTTCAAATGTTATCCTTTTTCCCTATTCCCGCCCCCAGACATCCTCTATCCCATACCCCCTCCTCCTGCTTCTATGAGGATGTAACCCCACCCACCCACCCACCTACTCCTGCCTCCCTGCTTTCACATTCTCCTACACTGGAGCATCGAGCAAGGCAACTCTTATAAAGGACACCGTTTAATTGGGGCTGGCTTACAGGTTCAGTTTCAGTCCATTATCATCATGGCAGGAAGCACAGGAGCATCCAGGCTGGTATGGCACTGGAAGAGAAGAGAGTTCTACATCTTTATCAAAAAGAAAGCCAGGAGCAGAATGTCCTCAGGCAGCTAGAAGAAGGGTCTCAAAGCCCATCCTCACAGTGACACACTTCCTCCAACAAGACCATACCTCCTAATAGTGCCACTCCCTGAGCCAAACCATTACATTTCACTCCTTTACCCCCATAGGATTGGTTGTTCAAACATGAGTCTATGTGGACCATACCTAAGCATAGCATAATGCAAAATACATTTAGTCCAACTTCAAAAAGTACCATTGTCTCTAACAGTCTCAAAACTGTCTCTTTTGAGATTCATGCAATCTATTAACTATAATCCCTTAAGAAATCAAAATCAAAAAGTAGATCGCATACCTCCAATATCATACAGGATATATATTACCACTCTAAAATGTCATTGTAGGAAATAACGGGACCAAAGCAAGTCAGGAAACCAGCTGGGCAAACTCTAAACTCCATGTCCAATGTCAAAGCGCTCTTCAGATCGCCACCTTCTTTCATTCTTGTTGACTGCAATAAACTTCTTTCTCCTGAGCTGGGTCTACTCCCTGTTAGCAGCTTTCTTCAACGGGTTTCCCATGGCTCTGGCATCTCGAACATCTTGGGGTCACCAAGGCAACTTTAATGTTACAGTTTCTTGTTCCAGTTCTCTGGAGTCTACACATGATCTTCTGAGCTTCTCCAAAGGGCTTGCTGTATCACTCTAGGGTCTGGTTGACTCCACTGATGCTGCTATTCTTGGCGATTCATTCCATGGCACTGGCATCTCTAATTTGCCGGAGTCTTCTGCTGCAACCAGGCTTCACCAATAGCCTCTCATAGGCTCTCTTCATGGTGCTAAGCCTCAGTTTCTTTGCATGACCCCTTCAATCCTGGGCCTTCAAACTGCAACTGAAGCTGCACGTTCACCCATGACCTCCCATGGCCTTTCACGATGCCAAGCCTCAGCTGCTCTCCATGACCTTTTCTTGCCTTCAAAACCAGTGCCACCTGGGAAAGTCTTACACATTACCAAGCCCAGCTGCAGCACAAGGTACAGCCTTGGCTATCTCTTCTTTATGATCTCAAAAAACACTTCCCAGAAGATTTCACCTCAGTGATGCTGGTCTCTTATCACCACTAATTTCTTAGCTCTATATAACCAGCATTAACTGTCCCAGTAGTCCTTTCTATTCTTGACTCTAAAGCCACATGGCCAAAATTGCCGAGTTCAGCTGTTTGTTGGAGCTGAAACACGGCCCCCTTGTTCTATTACATTATTGCCAGCTTTCTGTTTTGCAACTCCTTCACTGCCTAAGATTGGCTATCCTGGAACTTGCTCTGTAGAGTGACCTTGAAGTCAGAAATCTGCAAGGCTATCTCTCGAATGCTGGAATTAAAGGCCTGTACCAACATGCCTGGGTGTAAGCTTTTCTTCACCTAGAACTGTTCTGTCCCAGGCTGGCCTTGAACTCAAGATCTGCTTGCTTTTCTAAAAAGTAAACCTAGCAGGGTGGGATCTGTCTTGAGGTCCCCACTCCCTTAATCTGTTCATCTCCTTAAGCACAGGATTTGGCTCCTTTCTACTTCTTGGTGCCCCTTTAAACATACATCTTGTATTTTTTCTTTTTAAGTTAGCTATGCTTGTTCAGGGTGATCTTCACGAGACTAAATGAGAGAACAAAGTCTCCTACCTTTGTCAATGTAGTTAATACAAATCCCTTTACCTTAGCCTCAGGTAGACTCTTCAGACAAGGGCAAAAAAGCAGCCACATTCTTCACCAAAATATCACAAAAACAGTCTTTAGGTCACATACTAAAAAACTCTTTTCCACTGAAACCTCTTGGCCAGGTCTGCACAGTTCAAATCACCCTCAGAAACAATGTCTTCCACAGATGGCTAGTTGCCATTACTATTTATTTTTTGTTTGTTTGTTTGGTTTTTTGTTCTTTTGGAGGCAGGGTTTCTCTGTATAGCTCTGGCTGTCCTGGAACTCACTTTGTAGACCAGGCTGGCCTCGAACTCAGAAATCCGCCTGCCTCTGCCTCCCAAGTGCTGGGATTAAAGGTGTGCGCCACCACTGCCCGGCTCGCCATTACTATTTACTAATAATAATATTGTTAATATAATATTTTCTAATAGAACCATCCCATCCACTCCTTTCACTACACAGTGTCTTGTGTTTGATACCAGAAAATCCCACGAGAAGTAAAGCTCTTCATCCCTGGTCAGGCCCAACCTTTAAAATATATATACACAAGACAGGAAGATTGAACACGAATTAAACATAGCTTGAAGCTAACTCTGTATGCTCTTTTCCTTCCTTCCTTCCTTCCTTCCTTCCTTCCTTCCTTCCTTCCTTCCTTCCTGTTTTTTCAAACAGGGTTTCTCTGTGTAACTGTCCTGGAATTCATTCTATACACTGAGCTGGCCTTGAACTCACAGAGATCTACCAGCCTCTGCCTTCCAAACGCTAAGATTACAGGCGTTTTCCGTGAACGCCCAACTTGTGTTCTTTATTTCAATGTGAATTTTACAAGATATGATATGAAGATTTGCACTTACATCTTAATTAACCAATTATATGAAAGTATCACTTCTCTAAGCTTAACCAAAAAGGATGAAATCCCGACACAAAACACTGCAGTGCTTTTCTAGATTTATGTCGTTCTGCAGGGAGTGGGAGCCAGACAGAACTTTGAAAGCTCAAGGTACAGTTTAAGAATTTTCACAGAGGACATGATGATTCTGTGGATGGAGCATTTCCTGTGCAAGTGTGAGGACTTCAGTTAGACCCCCAGTACCTACGTGAGACTCGAACCTGCAACCCCACTCCCACAGCAGGGTATGAGGCAGAGACGGAAAAACCACTCAGAAGCTCCAGCAGCCCGTGACCAGCTAGGCTTGTGTATGCTGCAGGGAAATAGCAACTGATTCGACATCCAACAAAGTAAGAGGAATATGGCTGACTCTGGAGATTGTCCTCTGGCCTTCTCACATATGCTGTAAGGCATGTACATGTGCACAGCAAATACACACACCTACACACACACCTACACACACACACCTACACACATACACACACACACACACACACACACACACACTATAAGCTTAAAATGACCAAAGTTTTCCTTCCCTCCACTCACCCCACATGCCTTCCCTCTCCTCCAAACCCCAGGCAACCCAGCAGGAGGAAAAAGATCCCACAAGTAGGCAAAATAGTTAGGGGGAAAAAAGTCACTCCCACTGTTATGGTTTCCACAAGAACACCAAGCTACTCAGCTATAGCATATATTTAATACCTTTTTCTAAACCAAAAATATAATGCTTTTTACCAAATCATTGCAATACAAGAAGCATCGTTTTAGTTAAATGTTATCGTGGTATAGTATAATATAGTATAGTGTATTATAGTTTATTATAACACACTAATGAGGAACTACTTGGTTGGCATGCTCAAACTTTTTTATTTTACCTTCAATTTTCTCATGTTTTTATAACTCTTTATAAAACAAAAAATTCTATTAGATTTTGCATCTTTTTAATCTTGAACATCCCCCTTTCAGTAATCTTTCTAGTGATACATTTTATAATTTAGTTCTTGGTGATTTAAAATACACCTCAATATCTCTGAGCCCTCATCAGAGAAGTTTCTCTTGCAGTAGATGGGAATGAACACAGAAATTCTCAACCAGCCGGGCGGTGGTGGCGCACGCCTTTAATCCCAGCACTTGGGAGGCAGAGGCAGGAGGATTTCTGAGTTCAAGGCCAGCCTGGTCTACAAAGTGAGTTCCAGGACATCCAGGGCTACACAGAGAAACCCTGTCTCGAAAAACCAAAAAAAAAAAAAAAAAAAAAAAGAAATTCTCAACCGATCACTGTGAAGAGAATAATTCTGTTGTGTGACAGAGTTTATCCTGGGGACATACAACATACATGTCTACTCAACCCAGACAGGGATTCTTGCCCCCACCCCCCCCTCCAAAGACCAGTCTGGATACCACCAAAGTCCAACTTGGTGAACCAATGAGTTTTATTGGGGTTACTTACAAGAATATGGGCGAAGGGTAAAAGGAGCAGAAATGACTCAAAGGCAGCTGATTCACCAAAGCTCACCCCAGCATGGGGGACAGCTCACAGGGCTGGGAACCTGAAGCCGAGTGCACGCCTGCAGGCAGCTCAACAGGTTGGAGAGAGTCTTTGCAGTAGCCTCAGTCGGTCTAGGCCCCTTCCGGGCAGCTCCGCTGGTTTCTGCTTCTTCCAGGAACCTGGTCTGGTCTCAACAATCTTCTTTTGCCTGAGAGGGATGACCAGCTTTTGCCGCTTACTCTTGCAGGGAGGGGCATAGTGAATTTGGTCAGTTTCAGGGACTCTCTGGAGCTATTTACCATCCTGTTTAAAGAGGTTGGCTACAGGGCTGAAGGTTCCAATCTCGGAAGAAACCGTAGCACAACAAAGACATTGTAGAGTGCTCATCCCTAAATGGGAGTTTCATACCATACCCTTCCCACAAGACTCAGGGACGTCAAGAAGGAAGGTGATGGGTGACTTCTAGGAACCAGTGTTTTCCAGGCACAACAGGACAGTTGCGCTTATGAATTGATGGCAATTGTGACAGCATGCACAAGACCTACACTACTCAAAATGGATGAAATCCTATCATAGGCGAGAGAAGGTGGGCCGGAAATCCCGGCCTCTTAGCAAGTCTGAGGAGCTGTGGAAGTGATAGGTTCTGGGAGAAGGGGAGCCAGTGTTCTGTAATGATAAGACAAACCCACTGTGACTGGTTAGGGAAAGAAGCATGTCTACCCCCAGCACCCCCCCACTCTCTCTCTCTCTCTCTCTCTCTCTCTCACACACACACACACACACACAGAGACAGAGAGACAGAGAGAGAGAGAGAGAGAGACAGAGAGACAGACAGACAGAGAGACAGACAGACAGACAGACAGAAACAGAGATGAGAGTCAAACAAAAAGAGACACAGAGGGACAGTGGGGTGGCTCAAAGTTGAGAGGGATGGGAAGGTGGAGAGTATGTTTATGGGAGGAATTAGGAAAGGAGTTTGAATATATTTAAAATAAACTGTATGAAATTCTCAGAGAATTAAGAAAACCACTGTTAATAAATAAAATACACCTTAAGGAATCAACATGCTCACTGGAATTGAAGCCTGGAGTGAGACTTTTCTAAAAGAAAGCAGCTGGGGACTTGGTAGTTGGGTTTGACAAAGGGTTTAGGAGGTGAAGGGAAGAACATTCCCCACTAGATGAAAAGGTTGACTCTGCAGCATGGGAGAACTTGATAGAAATATTTCTTAAACATGTGAGGAGGTAGAAGCATTTGACTTACAAATACTGCAAGAGAGTATGAAATTCAGAATACTTCCATTCTGCCTCTCTCTATGGAGACTGTGGAGGTAAACAGAAGTCAGAAGGGAAGGGAAGGGCAGGGGAGGGGAGGGGAGGGCAGGGAAGGGGAGGGAATCGGTGTGGTTAATAGTATATAATCTATGTGGTCTTTTGTTGGTAACATTGACTTTGATATAATTAGAAGAGACTGAAGAGCTTAATAATCATTTTGCAAGTCAGATAGTATTTAATTCTTTATCTTCAACAAACTTCAGTTGAAAGATCACTAAAAAACATGGGATTTTGTCAGGCTGCGGCGGCACACGCCTTTAGTCCCGTCAGTTGAATCTCTGCGGTCAAGGTCAGCTTTGCCTACAGAGCAAGTTTCAGGATTACCAGGACTATACAGAGAAGCTGTCTTAAACAAGCAAACAAACAAAAACAACAAAGAAATTTTTTAGTATTGTGGGTTGCGTGTACCAAGGAGGCGTGTGGTCACGTGCATGGGTATGGCGGCCAGAGGAGGTGGGTGTGCCTCTGCTATTCCGCCCTTTTCCCTTAAGGCGGGGCATTAGGCTAGGCTGGCTGGTCCATGAGCTCCCAGAATCCACCTGTCTCTACCCTCCATTTTGGGGCCACAGGCATGTGTAGTCCTGCTTGGCTTTTGTGAGGGTGCTGAGGATTTGAAATCAGATCCTCATCCAAATAATATGTGAGAGAGAATTCTCAGAAGGCAGACTAGAGAGAATTTATTTCTTATTTATTTATTTATTTATTGAGACAGGGTTTCTCTGTGTAGCCTTGGCTTTCCTGGAACTCACTCTGTAGACCAGGCTGGCCTCAAACTCAGAAATCCCCCTGCCTCTGCCACCCAAGTGCTGGGATTAAAGGCTTGTGCCAGCACTTCCCGGCATTAGAAAGAATTTCAATGAATGCTAATTTAAAGGATTTCAAGGAGGTTGGGCAGTGGCACACGTGCCTTTAATCCCAAGCCCTCAGGAGGCAGAGCCAGGCGGATCTCTGAGTTTGAGCCCACTCTGGTGTACAAACTGAGTTCCTGGATAGCCCAGGCTACATAGAGAAACCTTATCTTGAAAAACAAAAACAAACAAGTCCAGGAAACAAACAAAACATTTCAGAGTTCAAGTGATAATTTACTGATAACACCCTTTTAAACTTCTGCATTTTATAAATATTCTTTCCCAAAGGTTATATCTGTATAAAGACTAAGAATACAGTTGACATTAAACTTTTATTTTAGAGTTAAGCATCATTCGTTAACAAGGACATGAATTCGTGTTCAAAGATGCCATTCACCCAATTGAGAGAAATATTTTGAGGGCTGGCTCAGCTATGAGAAAAAGTCATTGTTATTGCCGGAGCCTTCATTTCACCTCCCAGCGCCCATACTGTGGTTTACAACCATCCATAACTCCAGATGCAGGGGATCTGATGTCCTCTCCAGATCTCAGAAATCTCTAGGCATGAAAGTGCTGTTCGAAATACTACACGTATAACTACACTCATACATGCACAACCAGAAAAATAAAGCTAAAAACATATATGTTAAGGATGTCACTTAAAGGTAAATCATTGAGGTGGAGGATGGAATTGGAGCCACTAACAAGGATATGCTAGCTCAATGAGTCCATTTTGTTTTGCTGGCCTTGATTCTTGGAGAAGTGCTCATGTCTGTGGACCACACTCCTTCTTCTTTCCCTCATCCGAGAAGACTTTTTTTTTTAATCTGTTTGAAGTCCTGTTTGAATGTAAATTGCAATGGGTATTCCTGGTTGTCATCTTGACTACATCTGGAATGAACTACAATTCAGAAATAGAGGGCTTACCTGTGATCCAGATCTTAAGGCTGGAAGAAACAAGTTTCTGACCTGGACCTTGGCATAGAGATCTTGAGGCATAGTAGCCTTGAAAAGCTTAGGCCTGTTAAGACTGACTATTTCATGGAAAAATTATACAGATAAAATGGTAGGCATAAAAATATTCCTAAATTGTTTGGAAATGGAATTTTAAACACTTTCTGATAAAACTGAAGACCTACAAGGAAAATATTTCTGATAAAATCCAAGAAATATATAGAAAAACACATTAAAACTGACTATTTCATGGTAAATTATACAGATTAAATGGTAGGTGTAAAAATATTCCTAAATTGCTGGGCAGTGGTGGCACATGCCTTTAATCCCAGCACTTGGGAGGCAGAGGTAGGTGGATTTCTGAGTTCAAGGCCAGCTTGGTCTACACAGTGAGGTCCAGGACAGCCAGGGATATACAGAGAAACCCTGTCTCAAAAAAAAAAAAAAAAAAAAAAAAAAGAAAAGAAAAAAAAATATTCCTAAATTGCTGGGCAGTGGTGGCACATGCCTTTAATCCCAGCACTTGGGAGGCAGAGGCAGGTGGATTTCTGAGTTCAAGGCCAGTCTGGCCTACAAAGTGAGTTCCAGGACAGCCAGGGCTACACAAAGAAACCCTGTCTTGAAAAACCAAAAAAAATAAAAAAATTAAAAAAATTCCTAAGTTGATTGAAAATAAAATTATAGACATTGTCTGACAAAATTGAAGATTTACATGGAAAATATTTCTGATAGCATTGAAGAAATATATAGAAAAAACGTTAAAATTAAAGATTATCATGGAAAATAATACAGTTAAAATGGTAGACATAAAAAACATTACTAAATTGATTGAATGAGGAATCACAAACATTTTCTGATAAAATTGAAGATTTGCATGAAAAATATTTCTGTTAGACTATGTTTTTTGTTGGGGAGTTGAGTCCATTGACATTATAAGATATTAAGGAATAGTGATTGTTGCTTCCTGTTATTTTTGATGTTATTTTTATTTTTGTGTGAATACTTTCTTTTGGGTTTGTTGGAAAAAGATTACTTTCTTGCTTTTTCTAGGGTGCAGTTTCCCTCCTCATGTTGGCGTTTTCCATCTATTATCCTTTGTAGGGCTGGATTTGTGGAAAGATAGTGTGTAAATTTGGTTTTATCATGGAATACCATGGTTTCTCCACCTATGGTGATTGAGAGTTTTGCTGGGTATAGTAGTTTGGGCTGGCATTTGTGTTCTCTTAGGGTCTGTATGAGATCTGCCCAGGATCTTCTAGCTTTCGTAGTTTCTGGTGAGAAGTCTGGTTCCTTTATAAGGTACTTTCCCTTTTTCCCTTACTGCTTTTAACATTCTTTCTTTGTTTAGTGCATTTGGTGTTTTGATTATTATGTGCTGGGAGGACTTTCTGGTCTGGTCCAGTCTGTTTGGAGTTCTGTAGGCTTCTTGTATGTTCGTGGCCATCTCTTTCTTTAAGTTAGGGAAGTTTTCTTCTATAATTTTGTTGAAGATATTTACTGGCCCTTTAACTTGGAAATCTTTGCTCTCTTCTATCCCTGTAATCTTTAGGTTTGCTCTTCTCATTGTGTCCTGGATTTCCTGGATGTTTTGACTCAGGAGCTTTTTGCATTTTGCATTTTCTTTAACTGTGAGTCAATGTTTTCTATGGTATCTTCAGCACCTGAGATTCTTTCATCTCTTGTATTCTGTTGTTGATGCTTGCATCTATGATTCCTGAATTCTTTCCAAGATTTTCTATCTCCAGAGATGTCTCACTTTGTGATTTCTTTGTTGTTTCTACTTCCATTCTGTATAATTTTTCCATGAAATAGTCAATTTTAACGTGTTTTTCTATATATTTCTTTAATTTTATCAGAAATATTTTCCTTGTAGATCTTCAATTTTTATCAGAAAATGTTTATAATTCCACTTTCTTTCTTTTTTCTTTTTTCTTTTTTTTAAAGATTTATTTTATGTAAGGACACTGTAGCTGTCTTCAGACGCACCAGAAGAGGGCGTCAGATCACTTTACAGATGGTTGTGAGCCACCATGTGGGTGCTGGGATTTGAACTCAGGACCTTTGGAAGAGCAGTCAGGTGCTCTTACCCACTGAGCCATCTCTCCAGCCCCTATAATTCCACTTTCAATCAACTTAGAAATATTTTTATGCCTACCATTTTATCTGTAATTTTCCATGATAATCTTCAATTTTAATGTTATTTATATTTTTCTACAATTTTATTAGAAATATTTCCCATGTAAATCTTCAATTCTATCATAAAATGTTTCTAATTCCTTTTTCAATTAATTTAGCAATGTTTTTTTTTGGTTTTTTTTTTTTTTTTTTTTGAGACAGGGTTTCTCTGTGTAGCCTTGGCTGTCCTGGAACTCACTCTGTAGACCAGGCTGGCCTCAAACTCAGAAATCCGCCTGCCTCTGCCTCCCAAGTGCTGGGATTAAAGGCGTGCGCCACCACCGCCCGGCTTTAGCAATGTTTTATTTACTTTTTTTTTTTTTTGTTTTTTGTTTTTCGAGACAGGGTTTCTCTGTGTAGCCCTGGCTGTCCTGGAACTCACTTTGTAGACCAGGCTGGCCTCGAACTCAGAAATCCTCCTGCCTCTGCCTCCCAAGTGCTGGGATTAAAGGCGTGCGCCACCACCGCCCGGCTTTTAGCAATGTTTTTATGTCTACCATTTTACTCTTTAATTTTCCATGAAAATTGTCAATCTTAATGTGTTTTCCTATATGTTTCTTCAATTTTATCAGAAACATTTTCCATGTAAATCTTTAATTTTATCATAAAATGTTTTTACTTTCTTTTTCAATAAGAAAGAAAAAAAAAGAGAGGGAAAAAAAGAAAAGTTTAGGGCCAGGAAAGATAGCACAGGCCTTTATTCCCAGGAGACTGAGGCAAGCAGATCTCTGAGTTCAAGGTCAGCCTGGGACAAAGCAAGTTTTAGATCCAGGCCTGGTGGTACACGCCTTTCATCTGGGCCACGCCCTCTACTGGAGACCTTTATAAGGACATTGCAAGATAGAAGATTCGCTCTTCCTTGCCTGCTCGTGCTTACTTGCCAGACCATCTGTCGGAACCTTCTACTTCAGGATTCCAGTTTATACAGAAGACCGGCCGAAACACCTAAGCTCGTGGGACCGAGCAATTGCTAGGTTTGTGGAGTTCCCATTCCCTGGTGCCCATTGTTGGGTTAGTTAGACTGCAAACTGTAAGTCATTCGGATAAATTCCCTCAGTATATAGAGACATACTATAAGTTCTTGTGACACTTTTTGTTGGTAATTCTTATTAGGCAAAGCTTTATGATTAGTTCACCTCAGATGAAAGACTCTTACCAGAAAAAGTGTTCAGGCTATTTCTAGAGAAGTAGATGCCGTTAGAAAACAAAGAAAGGAGCTTGGCTTGGTGCTGGCCTGAAATACTATCATTATGATCTATTCAAAGCCTTACAGAGAGGTGATTTGGTGCTGGGGATTGTCTTGGGGTAGAATACAGGACTTTGCATATGGTACGTAAACCCTCTACCACTGAGTTAAACCTCTAGCAAGAGGTTATTTTTAGTGAATTTCCTAAATGGGTTTCTTTACTTATTTTTATTTCATGTGCATTGGTGACTTGCCTGCTTGTATATCTGTCTGTGTGAGAACATCATCAGCTCTCCGGAAATGGAGTTCAGTTGTGAGTTGTCACGTGGATGTTGGGAATTGAACCTGGGTCCTCTGGAAGAGCAGCCAGTGCTCTCCAGTCCCCAAGCCAGAATTTATATTGGAAGTTCATGGGCTGACCATGATGTATTTATTCATGCCTTTTGTTTGCTTGCTTTTTTTAGTATACAATCGAGTTTGTTAAGGGCATGGGGTGGGAGTTAACAGGATAGTAGAGGCAGAGAGAGAGAGAGAGAAGAGAGATCATGAGCACGGGGGTGGTGGTGGTAAGGGACGAGAGAGAGAGGACAGAGCAAGAGCCTTTGGTTGGCTTTTTGAGACTGCGTTTTGCCACATTGCTTGGGCTTTGGACTCCTGAGGTCAAGATCGTTTTGCTGACACCATAGCACCTAGCCTTTTTGTTTTCTTAGTTGACTAGCTTTTTAAAAAGCAAGAAACTTCACAACCATTTGCTTCATAGCTGCTCCTGGTAAATTGGAATTTACATAATTTCTGGCTCCACCATTTCACGGGTCAAGAGCTAGGCTGCTGGGCTTTGCTGCTGTTCTGCTGGGCAGTGTACACCACATCTTCTCTTGCTGTCTCTCTGGCTCGGCTACACCAACTAGCTTCGCTTCTGTCTTGGTTATGCTTGACTGGTGGGCACTTTAAATGGAGACATAAAGTTTGTTTGGTTGTTTTTTTTTTTTGGTTTTTTTGGTTTTTTTTCCGAGACAGGGTTTCTCTGTGTAGCCCTGGCTGTCCTGGAACTCACTCTGTAGACCAGGCTGGCCTCAAACTCAGAAATCCGCCTGTCTCTGCCTCCCAAGCACTGGGATTAAAGGTGTGTGCCACCACCGCCCGGCGAGACATAAAGTTTGGACAGCTCATTATTTTCCCTTGGGTCAGAGGGTGGCTATAGACAGCTAAATATTGATATTGCATTATTGGAACGCTATCCCAGTAGTTTCATGACGAAAACTCCACAAAACAGGTCATAAAACCAGCCAGTGCTTTTTGAAGCCCTGGCAAAGGAAGAGGTTATTTACCTAAATTATTATTACTGTATGACCCAAGCAAGACATTTAAAGTATGCTGAGTATCTTTGTTTTACTGAAGAATTTCCATGTATCTTCTCAAAGATGATGATGGTCAAATAACCAATTTTTTTTTTTTTTTGGTTTTTCAAGACAAGGTTTCTCTGTGTAGCCCTGGCTGTCTTGGAACTCACTTTGTAGACCAGGCTGGCCTTGAACTCAGAAATCCTCCTGCCTCTGCCTCCCAAGTGCTGGGAATAAAGGCGTGCGCCACCATCGCCCAGCTAATAACCAATTTTATTATTGCCGATATGAGGGTCCCTGAGGGGTTTTCCAGTCCCACACCCTCCTTATAGCTTCCCCCTCCTGCCTGGAGACAAGGCTAGGACAAGTTCCACTCTCTGCCCACAGGAACATTCTTGAGTAAAAAATTCTTAGAATGTACTGACTGATAGTTACCTGGTCCTCTGGAAAGCAGGAAGAGTTCAAATGTGTGTCATGCTTGCTAGCCAATAGATTTACAGGTCGATATGCTTAGCCAATACCTTGCTGATGTAACCTATGTAACTCCTAAAAAGTATAAAAGCTGTGTGTAATAGCCATTTGGGGTCGCCTTCTAGTCACTCACCTTGAGGGACTAATTGAAGGTCGACCCGATGGGCTCACTGGGGGAGCATCTTGATCGGTGGGTCATACAGTTGGTGTCAAGCTGTCACTTTGGGGTATACCTGTCATGTTCTATGCTGTCCTCAGGATCCCTGTTCTCCACCTTCTCTGTTTGGAAGTATTGTTAAAAAGAATGAAAGATACATTTCCGTAGCTTTATTTAATAAGGATGTGGTGTGTAAGGCAAGGTAGCAAACTTTTTCTCTAGTGATCACAGTGGGAAAGTTATGTTTCTTTTAACGCCTAGTCTGAGCTGCCATCTTGGTCCTGGCACGTGTGTGCTTTATCTCAGGTGGTCTGCCTGAGACCGCCCTGAGCACGAACCCTAGTCCCTAGTGTGATTCCATTCCACTCCATCAAGATGAAAGGACTGATCATGAGCCAGGAAAAGCTTCCAAACTGCAGGGACAAGTGCACATTGGTGGGATAGGAGTCATTGACAGACAGATGGGGGGAAAAAAAGAAAAAAAAAGAAAAAGAAAAACCTGTAGTTCTCCTTAAAGAAGTTAGGGGTGACCAGCATCTCTAATATTGAAGAGGTGAACATATTTATTTACAAACCAAGGATCCAGGGATCCATTTTAACAATTCTAAAGTTCAGGCACCTCTGGCAGCAAACACCTTCACCATCGCAGGCCACGTTGAGACAAAGCAGCCGACAGAAATAACTTCCTAGCATCCTAAACCAGCTTGGTGCAGACAGCCTGATAGATTAGGGAGACTGGCTGAAGCTCTGTGGATGGGAAAACACCTCTTGGTACTGGAGAGCAGGGTAACAATTCCAGATCTGGTGGAGAGTTTTGATGAGGTTTCTAAGAACCAGGTGAACTGAACTGGGGTGGCGTCTGAAGAAGCTGACACTTGGAGAAGTTACAGGAGCTGCTCTTTTATATCATGACTGCTTTCTGAAACCCTTTTGTTTATAGATTTGATAAAAATCGAGACCTCATAATTTTTTAAGCCCAAGCTCCCTGGACACTCTCTTTGGCTCTTTTCAATTTTTGCTTACACACAATTCATTCTTGGAAAAGGCTAACAATTTTTTTTGCCTAGTGAAAAATATAAACTGCTAATTTAACTTTATCATTTTATGAATTTAAGACTGTGGACAAAGCTTTCCCTGTGATGTGGAATGTGTATAAGATGTCAAAATGTCAAGAGAACCTAAAGAAACCCTACTCTGTTCATGGAGAACTGCAAGGACATATATTTCTCAGAATCAGCCAGTAGAATCTAAGGCCACATTTATTGTGAAGACTTGCCAAATTTGGTAGGATGAAACATTTTTTTATGATGTAAAGAAGGGGCAGGCTGTTGGTATCTGGCTGGAGCAGAGCTGGTGAGCAGTTTTATTAGCTCTGCCTGGAGAGAGTGGGTGTGCTCACTGCCCCTCACTAACCCTGGTCACTCCACTCCATTTCAAGCCACTTTTTTTTTTAACTTTTACAACTTTGAACGCCTCATTGAAGATGGTAGGCACAACATGTGCCAAGCCTGTTTTTGAGTTATTTGATTGGACAAAAGGTTGTGATATCATTCACAGTAGGGAAAGTGTAATTTTCCATGTCTTTTTGGATGTTTTGAAGTTGAGTGATTTTTTTTTTTCTTCTGTAAAATTTCCATGAGTAAATAACTTTTACACCGGTGTTTTTAGGTTGATTTCGAGTGCCTTGGTAATCATCTTTAAAGTAACCCTTGCTGCTCCCATCTCCATCCTCATCCTCATCCAGTAAAGGAATTGGAGACCCTAGACTCAAACCTTAGCAGTGCAAGTTTGATTTAAAAGTATGAAAAGTTTTAGCATCTTAAAAGTGCTTAAATTTTTGAAGCTACAGTGCAAACCTCGTTTTGCCATTAAAATTACAAGCTCCTGGCAGGCATCTGGGAGGAGAGCTCTGGTGTTCACTGTCACTCTTTCCAAGCCCCTGTAAGGTCCTAGCACACTTTCCTGTTTGTATATTATCTCTCATGGATCTGTTTTCAAACACAGGATTATTTCTTGAAGCCTATGTAGGAGCAGATACATCTGCTAGATCTTCTTCTCTCTTCCATATATATCCACTTACCCATGAGACTACATTTATTGTTATAATCTCAAAAGTTCTTTACCCCGGGGGGTTAGGTGTGAGAGGCAGTTTTTGAAATTTGGTTCAGCTTCTTTGATGCACTCTGCTTTTTAACAGGTTTATCAAGTGTATATCTTTGGGTCATCTTCTAGACCATTTGTGATTAATAACTCTTAGAACTGGTATTTTCTTAAAAAAAAATTAAGTGTACAGGTTATGAATGTCTTCTTTGGGTCGCGCAAGCATGCTCATCATGTCTGTCGGTCTTCTGAATTGTCATTATCTTCCAGAGCCTGTCTGGCAAATATCTACTTCCACAGTTCACTCCACGCCAGTGAACGCCGATGCGCATTCCATTCCTGCAGGTGCTTAGGCGTCCTGCTTCCTGTCGGGCTCTCCCTCGGCCCATCAGCCGCTCGCCCGCTCGCTCGCTCACTTCCCATCGCGTACTCTTCTCACTTCGGGAAAGTGCGTCGAGTCCTCCTCCAAGTCTCCCGCCAGGCCCCTCCCCCGCCCGGGGCCGCCCCCACGGCACCGGCCGGTCCCCGTGCTCGCCCGCAGTTCAGCTGGAACTTTACTCCAGCCGGGGCAGAGCGCTGTGGGCGCGCGGGGCGGGCGCGTGCAGGAGCGGCGGCCGCGGGAGCGCCGGACGGCGTGGGTGTGCGAGCGGGCCGGGGGCGTCGCGGGCCGGCCTGCCCTATAAGGGGCCGAGCCGCCTCTGCCTCCGGGCGGGTGCCTGGCGGGCCGCGGCGGCGGCAGCGGCGGCGGCGGCTGCGATTGGCTCAGGCGCCCCATCCGGGGACTGGGCTCGGCGCTGCTCGTTCGCCCTAAAGGTACCAATATGGCGGAGGTGAGCGGAGAAACCGGGCAGCGGCGGCCGTGCGGGAGCGGGAGCCGGGCGACCCCCCGAAGCCCCGCAGCCGACCTGAGACCCACGGCTCCTCCCGCGGGTCCTCGGAAGGCAGCGCGGCGGCGGCGGGGGGCGCGGGGCGGCGGCGAGGCGCGGCGGGGCTGCCGAAGGGGCGGGAGCGGGCGCGGGAGCGGTCTCCCTTCGGGACTAGGCCGCGGCGGCTCCGACCCCGGCCGGGCCGGGCGGCGGGGCCGAGCGGTGGAGGGCGGCGGCAGCGAGCCTCGGGCAGGGGTAAGGTCCGGGCCGTGGCCGGGGCGGCTGACGCGGGCCGCCGTTCGCTCGGCGCCTCCTCCCGGGATCGGGGTGGGTGGAGAGCGGCCGATCCTCGGTCGGCGGCTGGATTGCAGCGCTGAGAGCGGGCTGCGCCACTGCCCCGCCGGAGTGAGCCGGCCCGGCCCTCGGCTCTCCGGCCGCCCGCCGCCCCTCCTGACCAGGGGCTCCGAGGCCAGCGGGAGCCGAGCGGGACTCTCTGCCCCGAAGCCTGTGAGGTGCGGCGTCCCCGGGCGCAGAGACCAACCCACACCTCGACGCCCTCGCCGGCCGAGCGGCCCGAGAGTCCCTTTACTCCGGGCCAGACTGGGGGGGTGGGGGGGGGGACGCCGGGCGACCCGGGCTGCGGGGCTATCTCCCCCGGGACGGAGAAGCTGGGGGAGGGGGCGGCGAGATGGGAGCATCGGGGCCGGGCAGGGGCGAGCTGTGCTAGGGCCGAGCTGGCGGACTCAGGACCGACCGCTCACCCAGGGAGGAACCGGCTCATCCCAGACTCAGTGGCCACGGCTCCGACCTCCGTGGGTAGGGGTGGAGAAGTGGAGGGGGGGGGCGCTCCCGCTTTGCGTTGGGGACCAGTGTCAGGGTCGAGCCGGCCTACGCTCGGGGCAGTAGACAAACCCTGGAGTTGGGGCACCCGCGCCCCCACAGGGCAGGTTGTGTGTCTCAGAGCGTGAGACCCTCCTAGGGGACGGGGTTGCGTTTCGAGGAGTTGCTCTGGAGCCCGAGGAGAGCTGGGCGAGCTACTGGGGGGGGGGGGCAACTCCCGAGATGCCCGGGATGAAGGGCTGATGCTGCGAACCGACTAGCTCTGGCTTGGGCTTCCCGGCTTTGTAACTTGCCGAGCCCCAAACGGTGGCTTGGAGTTACCCGTTTCAACTCCAGCCTTCGTCCCGAGTCTGCGAGTTTGTACACTGGGGACTTGGGGAGGAAGGCGAGGCAGCCAAGAGGGGGCCCGAAAGGGGCCGGGAGCGATTGGAGCGAAGCTACGTCTCGGCACTTTTTGGCAGCTGCCTGGGAGCGCTCGGCTCCGCCCCCTCTGCGCCCTGTTGCCTGCGCTGCCTCCTTTCCTTGCTACAAGATTCAACCTCACAGTTTTCTTTTTCTTCTCTCTCTCTCTCTCTGTCTCTCCCAGGCTTCCTTTGGAAGTTCGAGCCCAGGTTTGTGCAGTTTTCTTACCTCTTCGGGGGCTGGGGGGGGGGGTGTCCCAGAGGGAAATAGGCTCAAAGATTTGCTGCTAAAAGGATTCTGTACACCCACAGAAATGGATCCTATTTTTTTCCATCATTCGGATCTTAAAGAGTTCCAATGTAATTACCTTGTTAGAGGAAGGAATAGTTTACTGTTCTCTGTGCATGTTTTTGTTTTAAAAAAAGTACCCCTAGAAACCTTATTACAAAATCTTTTATTCTCACATAACTTGTTTGCCTCGAAGCTGGAAATAGTGAATCCCAAATCAATTTTCTACAAATTAACAGTTCATTTTATTTTTATTTATTAAAAAGAAATTGTCCCTTTAGCTTGCCAGAACTTCGGGCAACTTGGATTATTAGCTTTTAACTCTCAGTTTTTCTTTACTCAAGAAATGTCTGTATATTTAAACTGAAAATTGGGTTAAGTAAAGCTACCTTAATAGTAAAGGAAAAAAGCAATGTGTCTTCCCAGTTTTGCACAGAGAAGTATTAATATAGTTATTTTGAGCGGAGACCATCTTAGCTTACCGACTACAGAAATCAGAAAATACTTTGGGGATCCAATAAAAGTAGTCCACAGAGTCTGCACAGGTGTACTTACATGGAAGAGGAGGGTGTAGTATCTCCCTTTCTTCATCTGCTAAACTTAAATAGTTTCTCAAACTTTTCCTATTTGCCTTGTCTCACAGGTTCCAGAAAAGTGCCTCTGGAATTATCTACCCCCTTTATTATGCAAGAAGGCAATTAGAATTGTTTTGCAGAGAGTCACCCAGTATAACAGTATATGTTTTTTTCCCACTTTTTTGTATAGGGACCACTAAGTGCTAAGCAAGGTCTCTGCCATTGTGGCACCCCCAGCTCCCCCAGACTTTCTTTACATGTTGCTTTAGAGGGATAGAGCCATTTGCCTTGCAGTCTCAGTTTTTGTATTTAGGTAACTTTCAAAGATGTATCTTTAATAGTGGTAAAATAGATCAACACAAAATGAGTGGAATATGATTATTTTTAAAATCATTGTCTATATCATCTGTACAAGTGTTTTTAAGATTTTTCCTAACTTTGAGACAAACAGCTCTATGTTATGACACAAGTTCAGGGAAAGAATATTTATATATGTGATTTGAAGCATCAGTTTGATAATATAATTTTTCTATTTTGCATCCCCTGTAGAAGCTGCAATTTAAATAAAAAATCCAAAAGGCAGTGTGGCTTCAGTATCTAAGCAGACACTCAGTTTTAGTGAATTAGTCAATAGAGAAGGGCCTCACTCAGCTCATCCGTTAGCTCTGTGTATTTTACCAATGAAAAACTCAAGCTAGACCTAGAAATTTTGAATGGCCTGCCTCAAGTCACGGACGAAGCCAGGAGTAGATCTTCAGGGCCTTTTGTTTCATCCTTGATAGTGGCACACCACAGATGTTTCTCAGAAAAGAAAATTTATAAAGGTGGTGTTCTGGTTTTGAGCTAGTGAGTAAATTTTCATCTTTCTCTAAAAGTTTAAGTTAATCCATATCTATTTCAACAAAAAATGAGCATATACTTTTTTTTTTAGCTTTAAAGAAATAACAAAATAACAAAACCTCTTCGCAAATAAAGTCTTATGGAAGTGGAAATTTATATTTGTGTGAATGGGAGTGGGCTGATGCTTATAATTCTCTGAACTCAGAAACATGGAGGAGGCTCTCCATCATGAGAACATTTTGGCCCAGTTCACTGTTTTGGTAATGATCTCACGTGGTGCTTAAATGTTTGAAATTTTAAAATAGTAATAGCTTTTTTAAAAAGAGAGCAAATGCCGGGCGGTGGTGGCGCACGCCTTTAATCCCAGCACCTGGGAGACAGAGGCAGAGGCAGGTGGATTTCTGAGTTCGAGGCCAGCCTGGTCTACAGAGTGAGTTCCAGGACAGCCAAGGCTACACAGAGAAACCCTGTCTCGAAAAACCAAAAAAAAAAAAGAGAGAGCAAACTTTTGAATATTCTTCCATATATCTGGCCACACCTCCAGATCTCAGAACACTCTTTCCAAGCTCTGAGATTCACTGGTCTAATTGCATTCAATACTAGCTGCAAAACAAATGCAGAGACTCCTGCTTCTCACATGTTTGTTTCATTCTTTTGGAGCAGAACATCTTATTTACTTATTTTTGTAACTTGTTGATTGCATATTAAGAATAATATGGTGTTATAATCAACAAATTTGTATTGACAATAGCAACTTGCAGTGGGATGTCTTCTAAAACCTGTAAATAGAATTTTTTGTGTTACCTTCCTATAATCCTAAAACTTTTTTTTTTTAGCAATCTAGAACATGGATTTGCACTTTAATGTCTGTCTGATTAATTCTGGGGAATTTGAAATTCTGCTAAGATCTGAATAAAATGATTCTATGCTTTTAAAAAACTAAATTGTTATATATAGCTGCTTCATAGAAAGATGTATTTGTCTTTAAAAGCCAATTTTCTATTGAATTTTGTGTCTTTGTTTAAGTAAGGATAGAGTTAATGTAAAATATATAATCCCTTCTGGAATGTTAATGTTAGTTTGACTCATTTTCTGGAAGTTTCCCATTCCTGGAACTTCTGCTGTTTGGCCATTTGGCTTGTCTTTTGGCTGTACTAGGAATTGAACCCAGGAGCCCATGTATTCCAGACAGGCACTATGCCATATTGCTGTGTGCCCAGCTTTTGCTATTTTAAGAAAATGATAACTAGTAAGAAGTTTGATTTTTTTTCTCTTCAGAACATGCCACTAAAATCATATTGTTATTATTGAACATTTTCTTTCCCATGGTCTGGATGCCTATGAAGTGTAAACACTGCCTTGGTCTTTTCATAGTATGGATGCCTGTAAAAGTGTTTGTGAATACTCTCTCTACCTTGTCCTTTTGCTGGTTTGGATATCTTTTTCAAGACCATATAGTTTACTTTACAGCCCATAAAGTATATAATAAATTCATTTAATAAAATTCACATATAATATCAAAAGCAACTGGAAGACCAGTGCACATTTTTGTTCTCTTTTGTAAATGGCCTTGTGGGTGTGTGAAGTGACTCCGTGTGTTACCTTCCAGTTGGGTCTTTGTCTTCTGAGGATCATGATTTTGACCCCACTGCTGAGATGTTGGTCCATGACTATGATGATGAAAGAACTCTAGAGGAAGAGGAATTGATGGATGATGGGAAAAACTTCAGTTCTGAAATTGAAGACTTAGAAAAGGTACAGGATTCCTGTAGTGTTTTAGAACACAGAGACTTTGGTAATGACTTAGACATTTTATTGTAAGTTCTTCTGGAACCTTTCTGAACTACTTTATGGACCTTTTTTATTTTTAAAATCTAACCTAATGTTGCAGATTTCCTCATTAATTTTGAGAGTAGTCTAGTCAGAATATTTTCATTATTTATCTGTTAGCATCATTTTTTAGCTTATCCCAGAACAGTGAGGGTCAGACTTGAGCTTAACTTAGTCCTATAGTAGAGTAGGGAAAAATCTTTTCCTTCCAAAACTTATATTGGTAGGATGCTGTTAAGAGACTGAACAAATTTTACTGTACTTTCAAATGTAAATTGGTTTTCACCCTCCAGTCATCTTTTCAAAACTTGCTGGATTGAATGCTGTTCACAACTTCTTAAGTCCAAAGTCAATATAAATTCAAATGAACTGTATTTTAAGTCTTCCCTTGCACTCTGACTATAGCTAAAGTCTTGCATAGGGTCACCTTGGAAAGCTGTAATTCCACTCTGTAAATTAACCCCATTTGAAAATTTCTGATCAGCTCACAGGAGCAAAAGCCTTCAGGAACAATAGCGAATAGTATCAGTTGTTGGAGTTCCACCACTCTTGTGCTTCTGGTTTTTTAGAGTACAAATGTACAGTCTCTTCAGTCTTTGAAGCAGGACTGTGTACTGTAGTCCTTTCTTCCTGTTAGCATACAGGGAAAGTCTTCAGGGCCTAGAGTCTTGGGCTCAAGTTTTCGAAGCCCCTCCATTCATGTGACTAATTAATCCATGGTAATTATAATTAGGTTTATCCATTTTAAAAAGTGTCTCCAGGACAGGAGTGGTGGCCCATGCCCATCTGTATTCCTAGCATTTAGGAGTTAAACACTGGATGATAATGAGTTGAAGGCCAGCCTGAGCTACATGAGGAGTTCTAGTCCAACCTTAAGAGTGTGTAGTCTCTTATTGCTATTTAATAAAACTTAAAAATGAATAAAAGAAACAGGGTAAAACAGAAGAAATTTTATATTTTGACTTTTTTATGTGATTTAAGATAATATGTTGATCTTTATTATTGAAACGACAATTTAGGCATTGGCATATTTCAACAGTTTTAAGGATAGTATGTTAATGTTCATTTTCAAGAATTAGAAGTTCTTTTTATGTTAATTAGAGTGACTATGAATGTAATTTAGTGCTCACAAAGTTCTGACCATCGTGCCCATCGTGTGGCATAGGAAGTAAGACTAGAGATGCGGAATAATTAGCTTCTCTTCTGTGGCTCTTAGATTGTGTAGCTAGAATTTAGTTATTTTAGTTATAGCAAAGTGAAGCTTTATCATACTGAGATTTTTAATTTAGTAGTTCTAGATTTAGATGTAGTTCTTTAAAAGGTTGTTATTAAATTTTCTAAAAACTTAGACGTTTAAATAAATAAGAAACTTTATCCTTTGCACTAGGTTTTGTGGAAAGATTAAAGGTTATGAATTTAGATTCCATATGTATTGTTTTGCAGAGTCTTAGGTACCAACTTTGTTCTGCATCACAGTCTTTAATCCACCTACCAGAAGTCAGAAGTGTTAACTTATTTCCCTGTTGCTAACTATAAAATGTCCCATTGGTTAAGAAATAACAAAGAGATGAACATTTGGTTGGTAGTAGTGTGTATCCTAATTTCTAACGTGATCATCAGATTAAAATAATATTTTCCTTTTTTACAGACAGAGAGATGGAGGTGTAAGGGGCTAGGTGGTTACCCAAGGGGATGATCATTTAATCAGCTCGCCTGTGGCTCTAAATTACATACTCCACTTTCCTCACTCTTCCCACTATAAAGCAGTTCATTGATAAATATGGCTGCGCTTACCTGTGTCCTTAAAATTAAATCCAACGAAAGATCCAACAAGAGGGGAGAAAAATCTGTCCCTAGCATGATTGGATGGAACTTTTCAGCTGAACTAGCCATTGCAGATGACCTTAAGCCTTGGTAACTTAGTTTTGAGGGGAAAAGAATGAAAACACTTTAGTACTAGGTTCAATAGGAAGTTCATTTGCAAAATGCTTCAGAAACTGGATTCTCTTTAACCAGTATCAAATCCAGTGCTTTTCCAACAATCTTTTACATCAACCCCGCTAGGAAGACTGCCATCTTTTGAACTTAGTAAGTTCTCTGTGATCACTGTCAAAATACTATTTGCATTTTTTGTTTAACAATGGTGTTTTTATGAAGAACCAAGAACCTTTTGCCTCTTCCCTATCTCTGATTTTTTTTTTTTATTCTTTTCAGCCTGTACTATCTGGAAGTATATGCCTAATCTTACATGAATCCATATATCCCCCCTTTGCCCTCAGTGTATCCTACTTACCGACTATTCTAGATAGGATCGCACTATAGAGCCCAGGCCTGTCTCACATCTGGGATCAGTCTCCCAAGTGCTGAGATTATATTCTTTTTTAAAAAGAAGTCGTCATCTTACAACTCTTGTCATGTATGTCTCGCAGTTTGATGAACTTTCCTCCTGACCAGTATTGCTCTTGGTCACTCTCCTTTCTAGTCAAGTGTCAGACATCTCTGAATCGCCCTCCAGTCAACCCTTAGTTTGACCTCTTCCAGCTCATTGTAAGGTCACCAATGATCCTGGTTGCCAGATGGTAAGAATTCTTGCCTGCCTTTTTCTCATCCTGTTTCTCCTTGCTGTTTGACCACAGTGAACACCCTTGGCTCCTTAGCCCTGCTCGCCTGCCTCCATCTCTCTCAGCTGTAGGCTCCTTGGTCTCGGATTCTGCCTTTGTCTTCCCCTCCTTTTACCCATCCCTGCGCTCTCCCTCAAGCACAGTCCACCTGTCCTCCATGTCCTAAGCCCTTGCCTTGGTTTTGTCACTCTTCCTTGTCGTGTGGAGTTAGCTGGCTACAGGCTGGAAGGCCTGTACCATTTAGACTCAGATCTCTTTCATTCCTGCAATTAACTTAAAAAACTGTATTTTCCTCTCTTACATGTTACATACGGAATTCTCTTCAGGTTCTTATTCTCCTTGGTCTAGAATAAGGATCCCATTTTAAGATTTATAACTCTACCCCGCTTCCTATAAGCTCCTGTCCCTGAAGCTCTTGAGCACAGGCCCTTCCTTTTCTCCTGGCCCTTTTTGTAGGTGAGCTCATCAGCTCCCATGGCTCTAAATATCATGTAGATGCTAACGAGTGCCAGATTTATATCTGTAGCCTAGCCTGATTCTCTGAGCTCCAGGCTCCTGGCCAACTTGACTTTTCTTCTTGGATCCTTATAGTTCTCAAACTTGTGTCCTCTGTAAAAATCTTGAATATATAATTCCTTTTTTAAAAAATTCTTTTCCCCCCTTGCCCTTCATCTTTCTGTCATTCTTAAAGCACCCACCCACCTTTTTGCTCAAGGAGACACTCTTCGTGTCTCCCCATAACCCCATAACTTTCTTTATGCAGCTTTCTAGTATTTCAAGAAGAGTTATGTCGTGTTCCTCCTTTCTATGTGTTTTGTACTCACGCTCTTGTCTGTGGACATGTTGTGGTCAGAAGACAGTGTGCAGAAGTCTGTTCTTTCCTTCTGTCCTTTGGTTCTCAGGGTGAACCACATGCCTTTGCATGCTAGCCCCCCTTTCTCTTCTCCAGTGGCTTCCTGGTTCTTTGGGATACAGCACACGCTCCTTTCCTTGTCATGAAGTCCTTTTGATCTGTCCTTGCTACTCTGGCCAAGTCTGAGTCACTTCTCATTCACCCCACTGAGCCACGGCCACCAGCTTCTTAAACCACCTTCAGCTTTCAGGGATATCTTTTCCTTTGACTGGAACGCTAGCCATTGGACTATGTCCCATGCTTCGAGACTCAGCCACAGTGCTCTGGTGTCTTTTCTCTGCTAGCCAATGAAAATGGGCCCCGGCCTCACTCTTTGTCTTAGAGCTTTTTGGGTTTTATTTGTACTATATAGCTTGCAACTCTATATTTGGGTATTGTTGGTTCCCCTAATCTACACTAAGCTGTAAAAGTCGGAAACCTGTGTTTTATACCAGCAACTAACTTGTGCAGTGTCTCAACACACGGTCACTGTTACTGCTGGTGGATCACATCCCGAGACACAGCTTTATCAGTTCATCCCTACTCAGTACTGTTTTCCCTGGTTAGGACCTTTATCTGGGTACACAGCTGTAGGGCATCAGTTTCAGAGTCAGGCGTCACAGCCATTGTTGAATGGCAGTTAACCTGTTTCTCTCAGTAGCACTGAATTCCTTCAGAGAAAGGATCTTCTGTAATTTTCTATATCCCTGTCCAATAACTCTCAACAAAATACGAGAATCAGTGAATGATATGGTAGACCATGAGGAACAAAAGCGGTCTTCACACTGTGGAGGAGGGTCATTGGAGTCCTAGAAAAATGATGCTATGGACAGGTGGTCAGCAAGGTTGCAGCCTGGTCCCGTCCGAGCAAGAGCCAAGAGCCAAGGGAATGCGATGGAGGGAAACTGGGCTGGTGCTCATTACCTTCCGGGGTCTCTAGGTTCGGCAAAGAGTAGTCCATGATGGTTCCTCCTTGGCATGAGTAGTGTCCTGGCTGACTTTACATTTGTAAGTTAGCACTGTGTCATATGGTTTAGTAGTCTAAGCTCTGTTTGTGGTGAGGCCCAGTGCTGTACCTGAACAAAACCAGATTTTAGGACCTTCCACCTTGTGGCCTGGTGGATGCCCAGCATCCTGTAGTCTCAGTGCTTAGCACACGTTTGGTCACTTGTGGGCACTAGTCAGAAGCATCTCGGTACTGTGGACTGGATGACGGAGGTGCTTGTCTTGAAGGGAAGCTTTAGAGAGAAATCTCTTAATTGACATAGGTAAACATCTTAAAATATGGGAGTTATCAAGCTTATTTTGCAGTTACTTGTGAGTGACAGTTGTGGTTCTGTGTACTGTAGTAGTTAAAGCAGATCTGCATTAGAAGTTCAAGATCGACCTGGGAAACAGTTTGGGGGGTCACTTGTACCCAGGATCTAGTGCCAAAGCATGCAGGCTATCAAAGCAGTGCTGTCAGGAGGGTTGGAGAACTAAGTGTCAGGAGGGTCCAAGAACTAAGGACGTAAAATGACAGTTGGGGTTTGGACATTGCATAAATATATAAATATAAAATAAATATACCAACATTTACAGGAACGCCAAGGTTATTTAACTGAGCAAACAAGCTAAAGATGATGTGGAGTTGTCTGTTGGTCACTTGATTGGTTTATTGGAAATATTTGCTTTTGTTAATATACCAATTAAGCACTGGGCTTAGAGCTATTTTCCACGGCAGTACACAAGAAAGCCCTGTTAATACCATGCTATGTAAAACTTTAGAGCATTGCAGTTAACCCACAGTTCAGATGATGACATTACTGAGTCTGTGTCTACCCTGCTCACATAGGAAGGAAATATGCCTCTAGAAGACCTATTGGCATTCTACGGCTATGAATCTACAATTCCAACCGTTGCAAATTCCAGTGCAAACAGCTCCCCAAGTGAACTTGCTGACGAACTGCCAGATATGACTCTAGACAAAGTAAGTACAGAAAGTTTCAGGGTCACTGTCATGCCTGATTACTAAGCTAATACTTCTTAAAACCATCATTCTGTAATGTAAACTTCTTGTTATTTTGATTTCTGCTTTGGTTTTGATCCTGTTGCTTTAAGAGTAGTAGTAGTAGCTGTTCCACTCAGTATTTCTCTGTTCAGACATTGTATCTAGGAGATTTTTCTTTAACTGCAGTTGATCTGAAGACATCTGTTAAGAAATCTTCCAGAGCCTGCGTACCAAATGGGCTCAGGCAGAGTTCTGCTTCTAGTCCTAGGAATGACAGTGGTCATGGCAGCCAAGACCATGATGACCATCTTACACAGACTGCTTGTGAGGAGGCCCTCTCCTTGCTGAGGAGAATCCCGCAGCCATGCCTCTGGGTGGGATCAAGGCTTTCTTTGCCTTTTAGGCTTTAGGCAGGAAAGAAATCCACATCTTGAACCTTTTCCTGTGAGTTTCCTTCAGTAATCATTCAACCTTGAGTGCCTGTTGTGTAACAGTATACGTTCGTATAAAGCCATTCCTGCTTCTTGTAAGCACTGTCACCAGTCACTGAATTGGACTTTTTAAACCATCTGAAGGGTAGAGTTTGGAAATATTACTAAATTTTTAGAAATTGGAAAAGAGTATAATAATTGCTAGCCACTAAGAAGTTCTATTTTTATTGTGGTTTTATTGGTTTTGAGTTACTGTCTCACTCTTTTGCTTAGACTTGCCATGAACTCCTGAGCTCATGAAATTCCCCTGCCTCTGCCTCCTAACCTGCTCCAGTAGACACATACTGTTATGCTATGCTAGAATATACTGTTTTTATTATAAATTCACTGAAAATTGGTCTGGACCTTCCAGTAAATTCTTTGCATGCTCCTAAAAAGGCAAGTTGTTTAAGTGTACAATTGCATTTTTTGTTCCTGTTGATAAGTCATTAAAAATTTAAAACAATATATTAAGTATGCAATTAAATGTTAAATGTTATTAGTACTTATACACAAAGTAAATGACAGAATTTCAAACTTTTCAGAACTAAGGGGCAAATTGGTTCTTAATTATTGAGTATTCTAAGAACAAAAAGGCATCTCCGCTAACTGATGTTGCAGCTCTTAACACATACTGCTTCCCAACTCTTCCAGGAAGAAATAGCGAAAGACCTGTTGTCGGGCGATGATGAGGAAACCCAGTCTTCTGCAGATGATCTGACACCATCTGTGACTTCTCATGAAACTTCTGATTTCTTCCCTCGGCCTTTACGATGTAAGAATGCTAGTGTCTTCAATAATACCCAAGCTCCAGGAGAGTGTACTGACATGCTTAGTAGTGAGGAAGTCTTAAGTATTGGACATACCTTAGATAGAGTGTGGTAATGTGGATATATAATGTGTTATAACCATACACTCACTTAGTTTTGCAAGACTGCCTGTTTTCATCTGTTGCTATGGGAACACAAAATATTTTTTGGGCTTGTTAAAAGGTTCAGCTTACCTGTTTTGAGAATTTACCAGTTTTCAAAAAGTATTTTCATTTTCAGTGATTTATCATATTTTTTTCCTTTTAGTTCTTGGTGGTTAGTGTTTATTAGTAATATTAAAAGGGCTTTAGGCTGAAACAAATGCTTAATTGCAGCCCCGTTTATCTTGTTCTTAATGTAGCTAATGTTTCCTGGTGCGCATGCCTGGTTATGTACAGGGAGACAAAACCCCCATGCTGCACTTGATGCAGGTGATGGCTTGGTGACAAGGGGACGGCACACTGAAGTGTTAGTGCTCCAGTGTTTGTGACAGGTGCCAGCTGTGAAAACAGCTCAGGGGACTCAATGAATCTTCTTTATTATTCAACAAGTTTTTATAAATGTCATTCTCTTAGAATCTTAAAGACTTTGTGCATTTTCTTCTTTAAGCAAACACTACATGTGATGGAGACAAGGAGTCAGAGATTGAGGACGTTGAAACGGACAGTGGCAACTCACCTGAAGATTTGAGAAGGGTAAGCCACCTGCCACTGTCATCTAATAGAGCATTTGGACTAATGGTTCCAGAAACACTGAGGACTGGAGACAGATGGCTTAGGGTTTAGGAGCATGTACTAATCCTGCAGACAAAGGGGTACAGTGCCCAGCCCCAGGTTTAGTGGCTCATAGCTGCCTGTAACCCCAGCTTGAGGGGATTTGACCCTCTGACCTCTGGACTCCTGCACTCATTCATGCATGCATGCATGTGCACGTACAAATATACGTAATTAAAAATAAAATAAATTGTTAAAGTGGGCTCACTAGATGGGCTCATCAATTAAGTGGACATATGCTCTCGCAGAAGACGAGTTCAGTTCCCAGCACAGTGTTGGATGGTTCACAGCTATGATTCCTGCTCCAAGAAACTATCACTGTCTTCTGGCTTTGCACCTGTACTCTTGTGCACACATTACCACCTCCCCAACACACACACACACACACACACATTTAAATGAACCTTAAAAAAAAACCTAAAAACCTTTCTTAAGCAACTTGTGATCGTTTTAGTGTTGCATTATAAGGTTTATTTTGATAGGTAAGAACAGATTTGGGATTGTTTATGTTTTTATAATGTTGCTTTTACTTCTTAATTTTCCTAGGAAATAATGATCGGTCTACAGTATCAGGCAGAGATTCCCCCTTATCTTGGCGAGTACAATGGTGATGAAAAAGGTAAGGTCAAATTATCCCACCACTCAGGGTGTTTCCTTAAAAGTCTGACTATATACCAACCTAGATGGTGTAGAGACAGATTGATCCAGAGATTCCAGAGTCCAGACCTTTAGTCCTGTCTGGGAAAATATATCAAAAATAATCTTGAAGCTGTGCCTGGTGGGCCTGCTTCTCATCTTAGCATTGGGGAGCCAGTGGCAGGGGGATCATGGATTCCAGGGCTGCCTGAAGGGAGGGCTACAGCAGCAAGATCTGGGGCTTCAGGAGCTGTGAGCAGAACCTTATGTCTTGAAGTAGTGAGAGTGTTACAGACGTACATAATCTTGTGGAAAGAAACTCCGGGAGCAAAAAGAAACCAGGAGGAATTCTTTGTCCTGTTGGTGACAGAGCAGGAAGTTGAGCGCACTCCTTGGCTGCCTTTGCTGCACGCCACTCGGTGTTGTCCTCACTGTAGTGCCTCAGCTGTATATGTCCCGAGAGTTCTGAGAGCATGGGGTGTTGGGCTTATGAATGCACGTGTGCCTTCAGTGAGCTTGAGACTCCAGTAGATCTGGACTATTTCTATGCGTGTTATTTTGTTTTTGCTCAAACTAGTTGGCTCATCTCTGGACAGGCCCGTCTCTCTCCTCCTTTCCTCCATATTGTATTACTCTCCGTGGAAAAGACCGAGGACTGGGTACCTGGGGCTGTTAGCTTTGGCAGCTACTAGCAGCACTGTTTTCCTAAGCTAATGGAAAAGCCTGTGCCAAAGGAAGAGGAAGAGCCGATGGTCTCCAGAGCCCAGTGGTCCTTCCTCTGTCACATGCCACACACAGTCCAGGCTTTACATAGGCCTTAGGTCCTTTAGTCTTCTGCTATTTCTTCTAGCCTACAAATTCAGGAGGGAAGGTGTGTGCCTTCTGGTATTAGCCTAAACATATCTATTTCAGTTAAAAAACTGGTTCTAGAAACTGTTCAAAAAAGGCAACCGAGACTTGACAAGATGTGGTGGCATGCCGGCTATCCCAGCACTTGGGGCTCACATATTTGAGCTAGCCTATGCTATGTACTGATCCTGTGTATGTCTGAATTAATAGTGCATGTGCATCTTCCCTTCTTAACTTTCCTGCTAACTGGGCAAGGAAGTCCTTAACTTACATAGTTCAAAATGTAAGCATTTTGGTCCTGCTACCAGTAAGTTATTTATAAGGTATTACGTGCTTAAAGAGTGGATTATATTTCAACAGTGGGGTAAATGCTTTCTTGGGTCCTGTCTGTTAGTTACTCTTGTGCAAAGTGATGCTTTGGTAAAGTGTTAGAGCACATTAATAAATCAAGCCTGTGTTAGTGACATTATGCATCAGGAGCTCATCATTTTAAGGGATTGTGCAAAGTTTATTTTATGTTTGTTCTTCATAAGCCCCTCTAGGGGTCTTGATTAATCTGCTTTTTCTTTTAAATAAAAATTCACTTTTGATTAAAGCAATCTGCAGAGGAATAATAGGCCTTTCTTAGGGATTAGGTTATTTGATATTTTGGCTTTTATTTTTTTATTTGTAATTTTAACCATTAGAAAGTTCACAGGGCCATTTATGGAATTCAAGAGTAAACTTCAAAGAGGTTGTTAGAGAATTTAACAGTTTAATTTTTTGGTTTGGTTTGGTTTTTACAGCTTTTACAAAACTATAAAATTCTAACATGTGGTTTTACAGTTATGGTTCACTAGCCTTAGAAAACCTTCTAATGGTCAGTAAATCCAACGTCCAGAATAGCTTTATGCTTTGACTATTGGCCCCCAGATAGATAGTCAAGTTAAAACAGTTGTGTTTCCTTCTATCCTAGCAAAAGACTGTTTGTGTCCAACATCACACTGCTGCTCAGATACTTATCGCAGTCAGTCAGCTCTGTCCAGGAAGAGAGGCAGTCTGAACATTCTTTAATGCCTTCATTATTTGTGATATATTAATGGGATTTTCTTTCTCAGTTTATGAAAATGAAGACCAGTTACTGTGGTGTCCTGATGTGGTTTTGGAGAGCAAAGTCAAGGAGTACCTTATTGAGACCTCATTGAGAACTGGAAATGAAAAAGTCCTAGACAGAATTTCTTCAGGCACACACACCAGGGATAATGAACAGGTAAGCTTTCTCCTATATAGTATTTGTTAGATAACTTTGCTGATTTAAATAGTTTAAATGTAACTAGGATATCTTTTTCTCAGAGGGGTTTTTGTGTGTTGAGGTTCTGAGGGGTGAGTTCTGGCCAGAGGTTGACTTTGTTGCCTTGGTTGCTCTCCATCATTTTTGAGACAGGATCTCATAATGTGGGCACTTGGTTTAACATGTGCTGTCTTACTGTTTCAGGGCAGTGTTCATCTGTATATAACTAATTATCTCATTAGAAATTTATTCTGCTTTGTCAGGTCCTTTTACAATAGCTGTTGTAAAATTTTGGGGAGGTATTTTAATTATGTCAACTTTTATTTCCTTTCCAAACCTTCCCATGCCTAATTCCTCCTTCCCCATCTCCTATACCTATGCATGCGCGCATGGGAATTGGTATAGGGTCACCCTTGTCTGAAATGCAAGACTCTCCTGAGTTCTATCAGACTCTGTTTCAGTAAACCCTAAAAAGTATTAAAGAACCTTCCGAGGTGAGAAGACCCAGAAAAATGTAAAAAGGCAATATGCTGCTAGTGGATGACTTCTGGGTAAGAAGGAGCAGATTGCTCTGGCAAGATGGCTTGGTGAGGAGCCTCAGTACCTACATAAACAAAGAGGGTGTGGTGGTGGTGAACAGTCCGAGAAAATTCCTGAAATCAGAGTCAGGCCCACATAGGTGCTTCTGTGTACACTTGCACACATATAATACACAGACACTCACATACACAGGAGTGAACAAATGCGTGAAGTCCTAGAGTCAGTTTAAAGAATGGTCCTGTAAACTAATGCCTGGACAAGCCTGTTTGAACATCATGACAGAGTCTCTGCATAACCCTGGTTTTCTTAGCCTCACTAGAGACCAGTCTGGCCTGGAACTGAGATCCATCTGCTGGGATTATAGGCGTATGCCAGCATACCTGACTTGTCATGAGATTTGAAAGCATTTTCGACAAACAATACCTGTTTTTAAAAATGCTCTTAGATGTGAACTGTTAGCAGTTTTTATTGGTTGTTTCTTCTCTCCCTCTTGTTCTCTTAGGCATTATATGAACTTCTCAAGTGTAACCACAATATAAAGGAAGCAATTGAAAGTTACTGCTGTAATGGAAAGGCATCTCAAGGTGAGAAACAGCTGAAAAGAGAAATGTTGAGGGTGTTCATCTGAGGATCAGGATAGGTGTTGTACTCTACAGGACAGCAGACGGTAACCTTTCTGTGGTCATAGCACTGACTTCCTTTTGTCTGCTGGTGGTACCCTCCCCCACAGCAACCCCGACACAGAACAAAGCGGACCCCACAAATGATAATAGAGCCAAAGTAACTAAAAAGAATGATTTTATCGCTTGACTGGAAAATGTTGGGAATATTTCGGTTTTATTTAAGTCAGAAAATGTAAAGATTAACGGGGACGAGAAGAGTGCTGGCTAAGGCACTTGCTGCCAAGCCTGAGGACCCAAGGTCACAGGAGTGGAAGGAGAGGAGCCGCTCCTGCAAACTGACACACGCGGACACACAGCTCAGAGATAGAGAAAAGGGCAAGATGGCAGTGTACTCATCCCATGAAGCTGACTGAAGGAAGTGTAGGTTTACTGGTCATGTAATAATAGAAGTTTTTTTTTTGTTTTTTGTTTTTTTTTTTTGATTTTTCGAGACAGGGTTTCTCTGTGTAGCCCTGGCTGTCCTGGAACTCACTTTGTAGACCAGGCTGGCCTCGAACTCAGAAATCCTCCTGCCTCTGCCTCCCAAGTGCTGGGAAATAAATAATAGAAGTTTTTATAGAGCTCTTTGTCTGTTTATCAGAGTTAAGGAACATGGATGGCTGTTGCTGGAACATTGTCTTTATAGAAATGGATATTCTGTACTCTAGCCTTCAGTAAGCGCATGTAGAGTGAAAATAGTACTTAGTGACGTCATAGATGGCATGGGAAACGCAGAAGCTGGGAATGTTGTATTTACATTTTAGGTTGACATAATATATTGAGATACTTCCGCTGTAGAAGACACTTCTTTGAAAGGATTATTTTAAGCTGTCAACTCTTTAGACCACTTTTTTCCTGAATTCAAAATATTTTTCACTTTGTCTACTACTATTAATGTCTCTGAGGATCTGGTCCCCAGTATCAGTGAGTGAGGTACAGAAATCAAAGAGAACAACGAACTAATCCCCAGCCTCAGCTGTAATCTTGTGAAGGCTTTCTCGCCCTAACTAGAGTTTTAATTTATCAACATGAGCGTCTGCTGGAAAATTTTGGTGAATTAGTATTTTTGAGAGCATGGATTAATTATCTTTACATTTCCCCAGCACTCACACACCAACTTTAAATAAATATGGATGGATTATTCTTATAGTCTGGAATTAAATAGCTTTTTATGTTAAACCAAAATAGAACCTTTTTTTTTTTATTCCAGAAAGACGATAGTCATTTTTCTTCTCATAAAAATGTGTTTGTTGGGACTGGGGCCACAGCCTAGTTGGTAAAGAATCCATGTGAAAAGCTGTGCTGGTGCGCGCGGGCAGTGCCCGGGTACTGCTGTGCTGGTGCGCGCGGGCAGTGCTGGAGCTGGGGGCAGGTGTGTACATGTAACTGTACACACTCAAATGCACACACATATACACGGAGTGTTTAATTAGAAAAATTAGGACAACATTAAATCCTTGTTCCACAATGCAGAGAACAAAAAGTATGTTTTTTGTTTTCTTGGGTTTCAAGATTTACTATTTCAATTATGTAGATGTGTATATATATATATATATATATATGTCTGTGTGTGTGTGTACACACAAGCAGTGCAGCCCACAGTGGTGAGAAGAGGAGGGAAGCCAGAGTAATGGGCTGTGGTGAATTGCTTGATATAGGTGGTAGGAATGGAGCTCAGGCCCCCTGGAACAGTACACACTCTTAACTGCTGAGCCTTCTTTCCATGGAGCCTGTGTTTTTATATTCTAAACGACACAACAGAGTACGCGTGTGTAATGTATCTGAAACACCCTGCACCCTGAGTGTGTGTGAGAAGTGAGTGTGAAGGGAAATCCATGATGCACATGAAAGAGTCCTGAGCTCTTACATTCTGCTTTCCTCTCTGTAGAAGGAATGACAGCATGGACAGAAGAGGAGTGCCGAAGCTTTGAACACGCACTAATGCTTTATGGAAAAGATTTTCATCTCATTCAGAAAAATAAGGTGAGCTAATGGAACGATTGATTGCTCACTAGTTAAAATGGTACAACCAATGCTCTATGCTGTTTCACTAGCATAAATGAATGAGCAATTTGTTAACGTTCCCTGCTAATGAGTAGCATTTCTAATATTCTAAACATGATTATTATGTGATTAAGATACAAGGTCTAGATGTGTTGGCCTGGGCTGCTCCCTTAATGTGCTTGCCTTCTGTACCTTAACCTCCCTGTATCAGATTCTCTTTGCTTTCCCTGTCGCTGTCCCTCTCCCTTTAATTTGAGACTGGGTCTCACTATATAGCCCTGGCTAGCCTGGGATTCATTGTGGACCAGGCTGACTCTCCAGAGTACATCTGGTTAGTGAATGATCTTCCTCTGTAGAGCTAGAGGTTGCTGGGTCTCTGAATTCATCGGGGCCTTGGATAATGTGGTGAGGCTGTTTTGTTCGTAGTTTACCTGCCCATCATTTGGGGAATTAGTAGGTCATGGACCTCTTTTTGGACGCTGGCTAATTCCAACAGTTGTCAGTTGCAATGGGAATTCAGTCACAATCATTTGAGGATTTTTTTTTTTTAATAAACATACAACACTGTTTGTGGATATGCATTTTGGTTTATAGCAACTTGGTGCTTTTGAAATCTGTTCATTATTACATGTAGAGCTATGTCACTGATTGGCATACTTAGAATTTCATAATTATGCAAGAAAAGTCCTATGAATTTAAGCTTCCTTGTTGGTGATCTTGCTAAAAATGGTGTTGGGAGCATCAGTTTGTCTGCCTTTCTTCACTAGGTGAGATCTAGAACTGTTGCTGAGTGTGTAGCCTTCTACTACATGTGGAAGAAGTCAGAACGCTATGATTACTTTGCTCAACAGACAAAATTTGGAAAGAAACGCTATAATCATCACCCTGGCGTTACGTAAGTATAGTGGGTTTGACTTGAGTGACTGCCATGTTTAACTATGATGCACAATTAAGATTATTGATGTGTATTCTTTAGGGACTATATGGATCGACTCGTAGATGAAACAGAGTCTCTGGGTGGTACGGTCAGTTCTTCAGCCTTAACTTCGAACCGGCCTGAGCCCATTCCTGATCAGCCGCTGAACATTCTCAGCTCCTTCACTGCCAGTGACTTGACAGGTAAGTTGAGGCTGCCGTGCACAGCCTGGTGCAGGCTACGTTCTCTGTTACACAGCAGTGACCACTCACTTAAACGACTTTCCCTTTCTTCCTAGCTTTGACCAACAGTGTAGCAACTGTCTGCAACCCCACAGATGTGAATTGTCTGGATGATAGCTTTCCTCCACTGGGAAACACACCTCGTGGACAAGTCAATCATGTGCCTGTCGTAACGGAAGAGTTACTCACCCTGCCCAGCAATGGCGAAAGTGATTGTTTTAATTTATTTGAGACTGGATTTTATCACTCAGAGTTAAACCCTATGTGCAGTGAAGAATCGGAAAGACCGGCAAAGAGATTGAAAATGGGCATTGCTGTTCCTGAATCCTTTATGAATGAGGTTTCTGTAAATAACCTGGGTGTAGACTTTGAGAATCATCATACACATCACATCACCAGTGCCAAAATGGCTGTCTCTGTGGCTGACTTTGGCAGTTTGTCTGCCAATGAGACAAACGGATTCATCAGTGCCCACGCTCTGCATCAACACGCTGCCCTCCATTCAGAGTGACGTGAATGCGAAGCCCAGAGGCAGTGGGTGTGCAGTGTCAGTAGACTTGAGGGGAGCTATCAGGTTTGCATAGTCTTTCACTGGAAGTTTGAACCTTTTTCACTATGACATCAGTGATGTCAGTATGTATAGAACTATATCTTGATTTATCAAGAGTATTTTCATTTTTCAATCCATAAATGTGGAAATGAACTATGATAGCAGAGTTGGGAACTAAGACTGAACTCTGTGGGGCAGCTTTAAGCTCTGCCTCTCTCTTCCTCATCCCTTAATACCTCTTCCCACGTCCTCCTCCTCCTCTGTTCCCGTTGCCCTCACCCGAGATTTAAGACCTGTAGACAGAGGCCACCAGCTCAAACCAGCACAGATGTTCTGAACTGATGGGTGGCTCTTTTCATGTCAGCTCCTTTGCCGTAATGGATGCAGCAGAATCACAATGTTTACAGGTACCAACCCTGATCCCTGCTCAATGTAGCATTTTTTTTTTGTTTTATTTTCTTTATTAATAAAAGCAGGGGTAGGTTTCTTTAAACTGCACAAACATGCAAGGATTTTTTAAACACGGAAACTTCTCTCATGTTATTCAACTAGAGCACTTCAGTTTACAAAACAGCAAGACCATCTGTCTGGAAGCCAGCACGAGAAACTGTGTGCAAACGATGAAGACAGCTGCTTGGACCCTAACTCTAGACCAGGGCTACCTTACACAGAGTTGGTCATCTTACTGCCGGGAGACTGCTGTGTAAAAAAAAATTTTTTTTTTTTGACTAAAAATTTGGCATTTAAAGATGTGGTATTCATGTGGGGTCTTGTCCACCATTGTCAAGATTGTAATATTAAAAATCATACTGGTCACTGGTAATTTAGTTTGTTCCAAGGCAATTGACTTGCAGAAGCACAGTCTACAAAGTCCAGGAAGTTGCCACAGTGGTTTACATTTTGGGACACCTCTTAAGTGTGGAGCACTGCAGTTCAAAGTGTTAATAGACTTAGACTTCTAGATGGTATACATAATGCAGAACCTTGAAGTATATTTAAGCTATTTTGTTTAGCTTGAATAGTTGGAAAGAAAAATGTGAGTTTCTGTCTGAAATAGAATGGTACGTTACCACTTTTAAGTTTTAAAAAGTGACAGATGTTCACATGCATCTCAGACGTGATTTTATTTTACTTTTATTCCAAACGTGAATAAGAAGCCATTGTCATAGCTTTGACCATTTTTGCTTTATTAGACATGCTCCTTTAAGTTTTAAGGTGAATCAAACTATACAATACAGTATTAGGATATAATAAGCTTTGCTTTTATAGTACAGTTAGAACAATTACTTTTTTGCACCGTCTTAATTAAAAAAATTTTTTTTTTATTTTACTAGTTACGTTGCTTTGCAAAAAAATTTAAAAACATTTGACTGTGTTGCTGTTTGTAAGTGTAAGTCGCTTCAAGGTCGTGCTGATGAGTAGATAGGAGGTAGTGGTCTTAGTGATTGAAAGGGAGGGTATTTATTATACAAACTGTGAACTGCAATGACATCCTTGGTTTTGGATGATGTGTATTTTTCTTTGCAGCATTTTAATGAAGATTGCTTTGAAGTGTTTACGCAGTAGCACATTAACTACAAAATTTAGTTTAGCACAGAGGACAAAGGGTAGTTAAATTAATAACTTAAAATCAGTCTAACTTATACATCTAAAATTTAGTATTCCTGTATGCACACAGTAAATAGTGGGTAGCCTGGGCTCCCTGTTGCTCTCGAATAGTCTCCAAGTGGTTAGCTTCTTCTGCTGTGTTGTGCTAAACTTTGAACCTTATTTCTTTCATTCCCTTCAGTGTACTTTCTTTAATGTAGGAGGATACTGGGCATATTCTTGCATTGTTATAACTATATTTTTCACTCTGGGTTTACAGTGGCTGGTCTGTATAAATAATTTACACAGAGATGACTGAATGCTAATACCAGTTGCACTTAAATGAAAACGCCCATTCTCATTAGCTGGCGCAGTTTATCTATGCATTGCTGGGGTCTCGATACAAGATGGAAACACTGTTTCTTATCTAGAGTTTTGATTATCAGCAAGTTGAATGGACACTTTAGTTATTTAAATAGATTTTTGACCAAAATCCAGAAAAATGATATGAGAGAAATAAATTCCAGCTAGTTTAACAGATTTTTAAATGCTAGCCGGATTTTAGCCTCTTAGAGAGTGCTACCTAGCTGGTAACGTTTACTTTTAATTCCTTGTTAAAATGAGGCAATAATTTGCAAGATTTTTGTATATATGTGTACAGTAAATCCTTCATATCTTTTTAGACCTGATTCAATATTTTCTGACTGCTCCTGTCATGTATGATACATTTTTGTGCATGCCTGATGTGACATTCATAAATTGTACCACTATGACTTTATCCATGTAAAATAGCTATTTATTGAATTTTCTTCCAACAGCTGGACTTATTTTTTTGTCTCCATTTAAACATCTTAACAGAGAATTTGTTACTGTTTATTAAAAGAATTGAGTTTGAAAGCATAAAATATCTGATTTGCAATCATATGAAGAAAAACAATGCCTTTATTATCACGTGTTAAGCACAATTCTTATAGCAAACTGTGATAAATTCTTTGTTCCTTTCATTTGCCGCAATATTTTCATATGAACAAACCAAAAATCCATGGTGAGCAGTGGCGTGTCGGCTGGCCCATCCTGTGTGTACGGGGACTCAGAGGGTGTGGACATTGACAAGTGTGACCTGGTGCTGTGACTGGAGCAATACTTTACTTTCCTGTCAGGTGTGCTTCGCCGCGCTCATGCCGGCCTTTTAAATGTTCAGTTTTCCTCTTGTCATGGTCAACTGCTGAATTTACTTGAAGGATGTAGAATACTATTTAAAAAAAAAAATACTAAAGTCTGTACAATTAGGTCAAAGAATTGTGCAATCGTTTCCTTTTTAATTTTTAAAATTGAAGGTCACAAATATTTGAGATCAGACCTGATAGAGTAGTAGTACTATTTAATTTAACCAAAGTCTAGTAAATACTTCAACTTTGAATGTAAACTAACAAACCTGACCACCAAGGAGATTGTTTGCCCAGAGTTTCAAAGCACATTGTCTACGAATGGAAATTGAAATAATTTATAAAATATTGACATTACTATGTTTTTTAAAAAGTTCCTAATTTTTTCACTAAAAGGAGGGAAACTATTAGTTTTATTGTTAAATAAGGTAGATATTAATATTCCTCTTAGATGACCAGTGATTGCAATTGTCCCAGTTTGAACTAAGTACCCTGTGAGTATGAGAGAAACTAGTGACAATCAGAACAAGTTTTAGTATCCAATGTTCAAGAGGAAGTTGCTATTGTTGCATTGATTTTAATATTTGTACATAAACACTGATTTTTTGAGCATTATTTTGTATTTGTTGTACTTTAATACCTGGTGTACAGTTCCAGAAATAAAAATCTGGAAATCTGTTTTTCCTGGTTTGTGTGACTATTTACCAAAAAAAATTAAAACCAATCTTAAGCTATGTCAGATATGTAGATATTCAGCTTGAGAGACATAATAATTTTCTTAAATCTCCTCTACTATTATAATCATTCTAACAATTCCCAAAGATCCTCATTTAGTTACTGAATTATCTGTTCCAAACAGTCCTAGGCAACTGTCTTTTTGGGAAGGCAGAGAACCGGAATATGATTAGACATCGGGACTTAGCAGGCTGGTATCTCTGATCAATTACTCTCGTATTTATAATTTTCATAATCCCATTGCCTCTAGGCATTCCTTTCCCAAGCCTTGATCTTTTCCAGCTGGAGATCTCAATTTAAATCCCAGCATTCTGGGTTCCCATCTTAATATCCAAACTGCAGTGTTTTACACAAAGCAAGATAATAGAGTAAAAACGTTCATCCTTTTGCTCTCCTTGCTTGTCTAGAACCACATCCCTCCATTCCCAAACACCATGGTGTCTCCTGTGACATGTCTGTGTGGGCACAAACACAGGAGCCCGACCAGTACTCCACAGCCTGGTGTGAGAGCTGTGCTACACTGCAGGCTTTGAGTGAGGGAGAAGTGTGGGAACAGAAATGTCTCTGGTGACTTCTAGTGATACTACAGCCCAGGGACTTACTCGTCGTGTCCGTTCCTAGTTGCACTGTAACATAACCGTGAGCCTTGAGATCTTTAGTGCTGTAGAGAAAATGGGGTTTAAACTCGAACTATGGGGTGGGAAAAGGAGCTTAGGGTTTCATCAGTCAGGCCTCTGAGAGACCAGGCTCCTGGGCAGTCTGGGGAGAAGGGTCTGTAGGTTGAGAACTCAAGGCAGAGGAGGGGATCTGAAATCACAAATAACACATAGGTTTCTAGCAAAAGATGTGTCAAGAAATTACATTAAAATACTCACCCTTGCCGGGCTGCTGGCACACCTTTAACCCCAGCACCTGGGAGGCACATGCAAAAGGATCTCTTGAGTTTGAGGCCAGCCTGCTCTACAGACCTAGTTCCAGGACAGCCAGGACATCCTCCCACAGAAACAGGAGAAGAACAGGTGTCCCTGCCACCAACCTTGTCCTTCAGTATCCCTACACTGAAATAACCGTATGCCCTTTTGATCCCTCCTACCCCCATGTAGAAATGTTCAGTGGGTAGGGGGAGGAGGAGGACATATCCAGTTGGAACAAAGAGAGGGAAAAACCAGTCTCCTTGGCCATATAGTCTGTAAAGGGCAGGAGTGGAAAGAGAAGCCAATTTAAATTGCAATAAAGGAGGCAAACAAAGTTAGTGAGGTAGCTGTGACAGTGATCAAAATCTGGTCCTGCAGTTCCCCTAGGGACAGAAGGAAGGGCTAAGGAAATGATGTCATCCTATCTGAGCTTGGAAGTTGGAGCGTGAGGCCGGTGGATGCAGCTGGGCTGAGCTGATAGTTCTTCACCTCGGGACAGTCATGTTGTCAACACCTGGGCTGCCATTTGCACAAAGCAGAGCCCATGGAGAACTGGGGGGTTGTGAACCAGGGGTGAGCTCAATCCAGCAGGTGGAGAAAGGTTAGGAGCATTATCAATGGATGCCCCTTTTAAGTAGAATCCCCTCGCTAAAGCAATCCTTACAGCCCTCTCATCACTCTGCTCTTCGATTGGTTTAGAAATGTGCAGTGAACAGAGAAAGGAGGATGATGAACCCAAGAACATTTTGTAAATGACACACATACCAGTTTACTCATGGAAACACCATAGACAGTTTTTCTTTATTCTATAAAAGGAAAAGCCGGGCGGTGGTGGCGCACGCCTTTAATCCTAGCACTTGGGAGGCAGAGGCAGGCGGATTTCTTAGTTCGAGGCCAGCCTGGTCTACAGAGCGAGTTCCAGGACAGCCAGGGCTATACAGAGAAACCCTGTCTCGAAAAACCAAAACAAAAAAAAAGGGAAAGTTTTTACAGAGGCTTGTACACATCCACAGTGCTATAACAATTGCTGGGGCTGGAGAGAGAGCTCAGAAGAACATTTTGCAGCTCTTCAAGAATCAGTTTCTAGCACCCATGTCAGGCACACTAGGTGACACCTGATCCAAAATCACCAGAACTCCACCAGGAACTTGCATAAGTGTATCCACACACACAAAATCTTAAAGAATTGCTAATGCTTGGTTAAAGTTCACAAACAGCTTATAAAAAGAATACAGGAAATGATAAATTCAAGTAGTTTTAATAAATGTTATGAAAACCAATTGAAAATTGAAAGTTTATTATAAATTTGAAATTAAAATGAAGCAATCAGGGTTTACCTGGAAATTGGGGCACATATTTAACATCAAAACAACACATTAAAAAAAAATCCTTATTTCAGTTAAGTCTAAAAACATTTGCTTTGAAGGAACTCAAGAGAAGTGACCAGCAAACAAAGCCGAAAACATTTAGAGTGAACACAACAGCTACTTAGAAAATTTGATTTTTTTTTTTTTAAACAATTCAGAAATCAAGCCTGGAGTCTCCAACATACCAAACAAGTGCTCTGTCACTGAACCACCTCTGGCCCATCAAGTTTTTACTGAAAAGAAAAAGATGCTCCAAATTCTATAGACTTTTCTTAGAAATTTTAATTTCAAGTGTAGTGTGATGTAGACGACCAAACATGCTGATTTAAAAGGCTGACCTTTGTCGCAGCTGCAGGCAATGTTTGGGAAATTTGCTTCAGTTCTCTAGGGAAAACTGCAGGCACATCAAATTCCTGATAACAGACGTTAGTGGCTCTGTCTAGGAACCGGCACTCTTTAGAGAAAGACATATCACGGGGTGAGAGTAAACAACAATGAATTATATTTAATGTATGTTTTGCTAAAAACTGTTGGAACATCCTCAAAATATTACTAATATTTAGTAAAATAAAATTTTAAAATACTAAGAATAAGTGTTTAGATTACACATAAACCTATATAGTAAATATGTATGTCTGTACTGGTTGTTCAAGACAGGGTTGTCTTATGTAACCCATGTTGAACCTAAACTCTGATCCTCCTGCCTCAGCCTTCCAGTGATGGAATAATAACCATACACCACCATGCTTGGCTTCACTGTTTTCTTTTAAAATATCAGGAACTAAGGGTTCCAGACATTAATTCAAATAAAGGAGCCAGGCCTGCTACTTCTAAATGTAGTCAGGTAATCAGGCTTTGGCCAGTGGGGAAACCAAGCCAATAAAATGGATGACTTACAAACTTAGCAGCACAAAGAAAGGGGATACTAGTCTAGTGGTTAATATGTAAAACTATATTACAACACTGATAAAAATAATCAAATCATTTAAAATTTCTAAAGTAATAACTATCGGAAGATATCTTTTCTTAACAAGTTGCAGTTGCAAGCTCTGTTACTCAACTGGCTTTGTGCTCAGTCACATGACGAAGAACAATTAGCCATTGTTGTACCTCCTGTCAAAAGCCCAGGCAGGCCAACTTACTGCTGAACAATTGTCTACATACTGTCCTATAACCAGTGGATTGTGAATCTCTGATATTAACCATTCTTAAAGGGCCAGGTTGATCTCTCCCACTGCAAGAAGAGTTGAAAGCATTAGCTAAGAGTTTTTTCTTGTATGTTAAAGAATCCAAAACCACAAAATGAACCCTACAATTGTAATTTATTTTCAAAAGGTTTTATCTACCAGTCAGGCAACTACATTGTCACATAGCAGCCTTCTAAATGGATTTTATGTAAAATATAAATGGTACAGCCACAATCATTATGACAAATATGGGTCTGCATCCTATAACTGAGTTTGAATATGGACATTTATTGCCTGAATACAATTTTTGATATTCCTTTGTCATTTCCATCAATGAGTATCCTATCCAGGCATCTAAAATGAAATGAGTTTCCAATGGAGTGAAAAGAAATGGGATCATACTTGTGATATGCTGTACCCATTATAGAGCAAGGCAAAGGAACAGATAGCAACACGTAAAAATAAACTATCCTGATAAGGGCATTCTTAATTATAAACCTAAAATAGAAGTCTGTTTTAATCCCTCCATCTTTAAGAATGATTCATTAGTGTATATTAATTGCATAAAATAATGGGTTTATTATGATACTTTAATACATGTTCTTTCATCTTCTTAAATAGTTAATTTCCAGTCTAGAATGTCATGTTTTTGAAGGACTTTTCTTTTTGTAGAGTTTGTTCCTAATAGATGATGAAGCACAGAAACAGCAGACCAGAAGCTAAATCTTAATGGCAGAAGCTAAATCTTAATGCACAGAAACAGCAGACCAGAAGCTAAATCTTAAAGGCAGAAGCTAAATCTTAATGCACAGAAACAGCAGACCAGAAGCTAAATCTTAAAGGCAGAAGCTAAATCTTAATGATAATATGAACAACATTCTTTAGGCTCACTTTTACAAAGTTTTATACACACATATATCCATACACATATACTTAGTCTAATTTGATATCCCTTGGTTAGTACTTTAAAAGTGTATTTTGCTAATGACTAGTGTAGAAGACTTGTGTGAGAACAAATGTATCTGACCTTCATACTGTTTTTAGTTTGACTGGCAAAGAAGAAAAGGAGAAAATGAATATATATTGGGAGAGTCTCATGACCAAAAGGATGGCCTTAAAAATACAAGTATTCTATCAAACATTATAGCATACTTTTATCGCACAACGTAATTTATAAGGTTAGTTATGAAATTACAATTTTTAAAAGTCTGAAAACTTGGATTTCAAATTCAAATCTAATCCTCTGACTAGAGGGCTAGACAAGCAATTTTTGGCAGTACTAACTGAGCTTTTACCAGGATGCATAGATTCTGGTATCAGTCCTTCAGTGACAAGACACATCTTCCTACAGACACCTAAACCCAAGGTTATACAAAGAATGTCTTCTGGTTTAAAGACATTTTGTTGTTGATAGCCATTTTCAAGCAGTTTCACCTTTTGATGCTGAACTTCCAGAAGGTGTTGATATTTTGACTGGAAGAACTAGAGATTTGATTGTTTATTATGGTCATTTAAAAATAGATCCTGGGAAACCTTTGGTAACGTTCCCAGAACAACTTCACCTGCGATCATTTTATCTTTGGAGTCCTCTTGTAATGTGTTGAAGAATTTTAAGTTTCCATTTCTTACCTATCCAATCGGCTAAAGTCAGTGTTCTGGGTGATTTCTGGGTTATTGCCCTTAATGAACTAAGGTATGCTAAAACTAAGACCTTAGAAAAAGCAATTCTTTGGGAAAGCTCAATGATCTCTAACCCCCAACAATGACCATCCAAGTAGCCAGTGATCAATATGCGTTTTCTTGCAAAGAAGCTTAGGCGTGGAAATGTTAGGGAACTTGCCCAAGGAACTCAAGCTGTAAACGGGAAGATCAAAAGCAGAAACGTAGCTCAGCTTCCCCTCGAACCATTCAATAGCTACTTGAATGCTTTTCAAATAAGAATCTTCGTCAACACTTTTTCTCAGAGGCGTGTTCTTTTCAAAGGCAAACTTAAGCCAAACTCACATCCTTTGTCATATTCTCTCCTGGTAGTGGTAACTTCTTTGACTATATCACTTTTACTTCCAGAACTAAAAAAAAAATTTTTTTAAACAAACTGTTGTTTCTGAACAAAAAGGAAGAGACTTTCTTGACAATTCTACAGTAACGATGCACCCGAATTCACGTCTCCGTAGTGTGAGGCTTTGGGAAAGTGCTTGTCTCAGTTTTTGAGAAAACGGCTTTCGGGTGAGTCTCCTACGCCAGCCGTGACAGGCCCACGGCGACCCACCCGAGCAATTAATTGTTTTCTGCTCGTCTCTACACCTTAGTGGGAATAAAACCTGGCTTTTCTGAGGAGGTTCACGCACCTATGACCCGGCTGAGGATCACCTATTTGCTCCACGGCAGCAACCATGTAAGGGCGGAGCACGTACTAAAGGAAAAAAGCGCGCGTGAGACCCAGCAGCGCGGCGCACACTGGGAAAGGGGACACAGGTCCCGCCTCCGTAAGGTGGGCATCTGCGTCACCCAGTAGCCCCAACCTCCTCACGGACCCTCAGCCTCAGGGCTCCGCCTACTTTGGGCTCCACCCACTTCAGGTTCCTCTCGCCTTAAACCTCGGGTTGTTCCAGGCTCCACCCACCTCAGGCTCCTCCTCTTAGGCCTGCCCGCTTCAGTTATCTGTCTGCCCAAGCTCCACCCACCTTAGGCTCCTCCCCCGAGGCCCGCCCACCTCAGAGCTTTGGACGCCTCAAGCTCCACCCACCTCAGGCTCTGCCCCCTACGCTCGCTAGCAGCCGCCTGGGGCTTCCCCAGGCTTCCCCCACCTCAGGCTCCGCCTCCACGGCCCGCCCGTCTCGGCCCGCTGGCTGGGCCTAGCAGCTTTGGCAACCTCGAGGGCTGCGGGAAGTCGTGAGATCCTGCCATTCCGCACTCTCGCCTCGGGTTGTAGGTTAGGTTCTTCGCAATCCGGCGAACTAAACGGCGCCATCGCCGACACACACCCTGCAGGCTGCGCTGTGATGCAGCGACGAGGAAGGCGTGGAATCTTCGGCCCTCTCAGTTCTGGGAGGAGCCGGGCTGCGTCGTCCCGCCCTCCGCCCGAGTGTCCCACGCTGCGAGGCTCTTGCTGCCTGGGCTTGCAGAGCTGGTGCAGCCCGCGATGCCCGCTCTCAGTGCGTTTTCGCTCCCGGGTGCAGAATGATCTTGCTTGTGCGCTAAGGGTCACCGGGCTTCATGGCATCCTGGCTTCTAGGAGCGCGCCTGGTTTCGCTCCCAGGGTTGTGCCTGCGGCTTTAGTCTGTCCTCAGTCTCCGCTTAGCCCCTACTGTCATTGCCTTCACTCAGCTGAACTCTTCTCGGTCTAATTCCAGCTTTAACCTGAACCTCAGGCGCTTCTAAGAGCGAGCGAACCCATTCAAAGAGGTACACATACACCGACTTAGTTTATATGTATTAGTGATTTACCTGCATGTATGTATGTGCACCTCGTGGGTATCTGGTGTCCACAGTGTCCCCTGGAACTGGAGTTATAAATGGTTGTGAGCGACCATGTGGATGCTGGAAACGGAATACCAAGATAACTGCAAGAGTAAGTGTTCTTCACCACCGAGTAACGGAAGCGATTTGTGAATATATAGACATAAGAACAAAATGCCCTGTTTGCACTTCATTCTCCTAAACATTACAAAGGCAAGATTACCAAACAAAATGCTTTCTTAAGAACTTTTTAAGGTATAGTACATGATATATCATAGTGGTATATGGTAAACCACACACACAGTGGACAATTTGATAAGTCTTTTGCCTATGCATTAATCAAAATTAAGATTACAAATGTATCCATCATTTTCAAAATCCCGTTAGGACCTTTCTTTAATCATTCTCATTTGTTCTTTTATTTCCAGTCCCCAAGTGGCCATTAAGCTTTCTGTCATTGGATCAATTTGATCATGTTATATTATCCTTTAAATTATTGGATTCTTTTTATAAGGTATTTAAGGAAAATTTGCATATGTATTTATGAGAGTTATGGGTCTATAATCTTGTTGGATGTCATTCTATCCAGTTTTACATAAACACTGGCCTCATGGAAGGTAGGAAGCCATTTCTCCATGGATGACATTTGAAAGAACTTTAATAGCTCACCCAATGCACACAGGCAGCACCCATGTGCATCAATAGGTCAGGTGTCCTCACGGCAGAACTGGACAGAGTTCAGTTGCTTTGAGGACGGCCTGTAAGAGTTCCCCCGACATCTTCCAATCAACGCGTTTATTGCACCTCGTATGCATTGCTACCTTTTCTTCAGGCTGAAGGATCAGCGAGCGTCTCTGTCCTTTGCTTGAGAGTAAAGGGGAACCATCCCCAATCTGAAGTTGGAAGTAAGTGGCTCAGATGGCTGAGAATTCTGGCAGGTGCCCAGGGCCTTGGAGCTGATTGCTGTATTCCAGAGAAGTAGAGACTGGCTGAGTGTCTGCGCATGTCTCCTTTTCCCTCACTCTAAGGACACGAAGCCTGTGGGCAAGCTTCAGGGCTCCCCTCCTGGGCTCTGCCTATGGCAGCCGTATAGATCAGACTTATCTGACCAGCTTAATGAAGTTGGTTCAGTTCCATAATGCGTTTTCCAGACTTTACCAGTTAATGGCACATGACCAGAATGTCCTTATGATCTCCAACTTAGACAGAACCCAACATAACTACAAGTTAATAGAATTTTGACTTACAGCAAGTGTATATCACTAGCACTTTTATACTTCTATTATTAAAATTAATTTTTAGTTCAATGTGGAAACATTGAATTAAACTTGTGGAAACATTCTTCTTAGAATGAAAATATGATAGCTAAACCTCAAGTACTCCATACTACCCCAGTTCTGTCTGGCCCTCACCAGCCCTCTCTAGATGTTGTTAGAGTGATGTGGATTTTGCAGGTTTTATTTTGGGGCACTGATGTATTTTTGTGCGTTGCTGTAGCTCCATAGTATTTTGAGTGAGTTTTAAAAATACCACAGTATCCACAATTCTTTCCTTCCTTCCTCCTTCCCTCCCTCCTTCCTTCTTCATTGAAACAGGTTTCAAGTGTGGAGAATAACCTTGTACTTCAAACTCACCCTTCTCTACCTGGCTTTACAAGCAGGCGCCACCACACAATTTCCTTAAAAAAATTTTCTTTTCAGACAGAGCATCAGTGTCTCCACAACCTGTCTCCAGCTGAGGATGAAGTTGAACTTTCATCCTCCTCCCGATAGCTCCAGAAGCCTGAGATTATAGGTGTGTGCCCCCAAGGGCAGAGTCTAGGACTTTATGCATATGGTGAGAGCACTTTATTTATTGAACCACATCTGTTTTCCACATTTATTTACCCAAAAATATAAACTGCACCTTGGAGGTCTGTGCATGGTTTTTTGTACCAGCATTGACTCACTCTTCTGCTACTAAGATTTGTGTCCAGTTAAGCACTTACTGCAGTTTTCTGGTAGGTATAATTTGTGGAATTTTTTTTTTTTTTAATTTTTCGAGACAGGGTTTCTCTGTGTAGCCCTGGCTGTCCTGGAACTCACTTTGTAGACCAGGCTGGCCTTGAACTCAGAAATCCTCCTGCCTCTGCCTCCCAAGTGCTGGGATTAAAGGCGTGCGCCCACCGCCCGGCAATTTGTGGAATTTTTCAAAGTCCTATTTTTGACTTTCTAAGACTACCTTATCTTAATTAAGGGAATGATAGCTATCAAATGTTTGCCCTAATAGTGAGTAAGATGGCTGATTACATGTTTTATATGCATTCTTCTGTTAATGTAGTGAATTATAGGCATGCATTCTCCAGTACTGAACCACCCTTGGAAGACTGAGATAAAGCCTATTAACTTAAGGAGTGTCTCTTTGACATGACCCTACAGATAGTTACCTATGCTTTTGCTGTTTTCCAAAATTTTCTTTTCTTTTTAAATTTCCAGGTGAAATTTGCCAATAGAACTATCTGGGTGTGAAGAGTTTTTGGGGCCACTTGGCAGGAATCTGATTTTAGGCTAGAACAGGGAAGTAAAGTAAGCTCAGGCAGGAATCTGACTTTAGGCTATAATAAAGAAGTAGGCTTCGGGCATGAATATGACTTTGGGCTAGGTCGGGGAAGTAAGCTCAGATATCTTGGTCATCCTGATAAGCCCTTAGAAGCAGTGATCACGGGAATGATCAAGGGACTTTGTTTATTGCCTTGCTTGTTCCTTGACTATTTGTGTCTATTGTCTTGCTTGTTCCTCAACCTAGACCTTAATACTTGCATGTAATTAAAATGGTATAAAAGCAGATTGAGAAAAAAAAATTAAACCTGCCTCACCTTCAGAACTGGCTGGGGTCATGTTTTTTTTTTTTGTTTGTTTGTTTGTTTTTCGAGACAGGGTTTCTCTGTGTAGCCCTGGCTGTCCTGGAACTCACTCTGTAGACCAGGCTGGCCTCGAACTCAGAAATCCTCCTGCCTCTGCCTCCCAAGTGCTGGGATTAAAGGCGTGCGCCCACCGCCCGGCAATTTGTGGAATTTTTCAAAGTCCTATTTTTGACTTTCTAAGACTACCTTATCTTAATTAAGGGAATGATAGCTATCAAATGTTTGCCCTAATAGTGAGTAAGATGGCTGATTACATGTTTTATATGCATTCTTCTGTTAATGTAGTGAATTATAGGCATGCATTCTCCAGTACTGAACCACCCTTGGAAGACTGAGATAAAGCCTATTAACTTAAGGAGTGTCTCTTTGACATGACCCTACAGATAGTTACCTATGCTTTTGCTGTTTTCCAAAATTTTCTTTTCTTTTTAAATTTCCAGGTGAAATTTGCCAATAGAACTATCTGGGTGTGAAGAGTTTTTGGGGCCACTTGGCAGGAATCTGATTTTAGGCTAGAACAGGGAAGTAAAGTAAGCTCAGGCAGGAATCTGACTTTAGGCTATAATAAAGAAGTAGGCTTCGGGCATGAATATGACTTTGGGCTAGGTCGGGGAAGTAAGCTCAGATATCTTGGTCATCCTGATAAGCCCTTAGAAGCAGTGATCACGGGAATGATCAAGGGACTTTGTTTATTGCCTTGCTTGTTCCTTGACTATTTGTGTCTATTGTCTTGCTTGTTCCTCAACCTAGACCTTAATACTTGCATGTAATTAAAATGGTATAAAAGCAGATTGAGAAAAAAAAATTAAACCTGCCTCACCTTCAGAACTGGCTGGGGTCATGTTTTTTTTTTTTGTTTGTTTGTTTGTTTTTCGAGACAGGGTTTCTCTGTGTAGCCCTGGCTGTCCTGGAACTCACTCTGTAGACCAGGCTGGCCTCGAACTCAGAAATCCTCCTGCCTCTGCCTCCCAAGTGCTGGGATTAAAGGCGTGCGCCACCACCGCCCGGCATTGGGGTCATGCTGCAGTGTTGTCTAATTGTCTTTTTTTCTTTTTAATCCTGGCTCCTGCCCTGGAGAACCTATTGACTGACTGAGCTGGCCTGGTCATCTGGGTTTATAGTTCACTTTGATAGAGTTCAGTTTTGCAACATGTAAAAAGGCTATTCAAAACTTCCTTTCTTCTCATGCAACATTTAATCAAGTTTTTTTAAAAATGAAATCCTTTTTTATTTTAGTTTAGGTTGTCAAATTTGTCATCATGAAATTGTTCAAAAATGTTCTGTTAATGCCACCAACCAGGCAGCATACACTACCTGATATGAGGATATACCTAACCCTCAAGAGACTTGGAGCCCCAGGGAGTGGGGAGATCTGATGGAGTGGGGGTGGGGGGTCTTGGAGGAGATGTGGGATGAGGAACAGTCGGAGGGTGGACTGGGACAGGGATAAAGTCTGAACTGTAAAAACGATTAAGGAATACATTTTTTAAAATGTCCTGTTACTATATATATTTAAATCCTAATTAATTTTCAGTTACCATACAATGAATCAGGATTCCTTGTGATATTTGCATACATTCATATCTTGAATTTTGTTCATATTCACCCTGCAACCACTGTCATCTGTTCCTCTTCCCATTCTGCCTTGCTGGTGCCCTTCTTCCTGAAAAAAATACACATACATATATATATTTAAATATAGGTTACATATATTAGAGAAAACATATTTTATATTTCTAACTCTTGTATTGCTCCCTACTGTTCCCTGTTCTCTCTCTTCATAGTCTCCTTTATACTTTGATGCAATTCATATATACGTATATGTTTGTCTTAAATATACATGTATATTTAAGTCTAGGTCCTGCATGTAAGATAAAATTGGTATTTGTCTTTCTAAGCCTGGATTATACTGGTTAAAATTATGATTTTCAGTTCCATTCATTTTTCTGCAAATATCATACTTTCATTCTTCCTTATGGCTGAATAAAATATCATAGTGTTATATACTATATTTTCTTCATCCTATTAATGGGCATTGAGGCAGGTACCATATCATGGCTATCTTGAGTAGTACTATGATAAATTTGAGTGGGCAAATATCTCCATAGCAACTTCCATGATGGCTGCATCAGTTAGCATTCCTACCAGCAATGATAATTGTTCATATTTGTCAGAATTAGGAGCTGTAACCTGTGCAGGTTTGGACCTAGTTCCTCTACTCTGTTTCACTGGTTTTCCAGTGTATTTCTTTTTCTCTGGGAATCTTCCTGGTTTTGTTACTGTGGCTCAATAGTATGATTTGATATCAGGTGTTGTGATACCTCTGGCCTTATCCTTTCTGCTTAATATTGCTTTGGCTGTTTGCTGCAGTTCCGTGTTCCATCTCGCCGAATTTTAAGTCTGTTTTCTACATCTGCGAATCACAGAATTGAAATTCTGATAGAATGTTCAGATAGAGATGTTATAGGATCTATATACCGCGTTTGCCAGTAAGAGTTCTTCAGTCTATGTACACGGCAGGCTTTTCATCGTCCAGTGTCTTCTTCTATGTCTTATGTCCTGGGTTCGAGTATTTTGTCTGCATATCTATGTGTGCATCATATGCATGTCTGTCGTACTTGCAGGCCAGAACAGTGCCACGGACTCCTGGAATTGGAGTTACAGATGGCTGTCAACCATCACGCAGTGGTTCGAGGAATTGAACCTTGGTTCTCTTAACAAGTGCTCTCTTAACCACTGAGCAGTCTCTCTAGCCCCATATCTCTTTAGTTTTAAAGTATTCATTGTAATGTCTTTTATCTCTTAGAGTAGATTAGTTTTTTTAAGTTATATATATTTTTAAGTTATATATATATATATTTATTTATTTATAAAGGATTTTCTTTTTTCCTCCTGATGTCTTTCTTGGTAGATTCACAAGTGGTATATAGGAAAGATACTGATTTTTATGTTAACTTTATATCCTGATACTTTGTAGAGAGAATCTCTGGTATAGTGTATGGAAGTATCATCTGTAAATAAAAAGCAGATAGTGTATTAGCTTAGGCAGAAAATAGAAGTGGGCATTCCAGCAGGGAGAGAGGAACTCTGGGATAGAGTCATGTGTAGGAATCAATTTGTACTGAACTCTGAAGAGACAGACACATGGAACTAAGAAGAGATAACCAGCCACATGGCACTTGTAGAATAAAATAAGTGGGTTAATTAAGTTACTAGCTAGCAGGAACAAGCCCAAGCTTATGGCCTGGGCATTTATTCATAAGTCTCAGAGTTGTTATTTCAAGAACTGAGGTGCTATTGGAAAAGCCCACAGTTACAATACTTTATTAAAAGTGTTTATTATATCCAAGAGTTTCCTGGTAGAGTCTTTATGGTCTTTTAAGGATAGGATCATACTATCTGCAAATAGGGATAGTTTGACATCTTCCTTTTCTATTTGAATTCCTTTTATCTCTCTCTCTTTTTTTATTATTATTATTTTTTTTTTTTGGTTTTTCGAGACAGGGTTTCTCTGTGTAGCCTTGGCTGTCCTGGAACTCACTTTGTAGACCAGGCTGGCCTCGAACTCAGAAATCCGCCTGCCTCTGCCTCCCAAGTGCTGGGATTAAAGGCGTGCGCCACCACCGCCCAGCTATCTCTCTCTTTTTTTAAAGATTTGTTTTATGTATATGAGTACACTCTAGCTGTCTCTATACATGCCAGAAGAGGGCATCAGATCCCATTACAGATAGTTGTGAGCCACCATGTTGTTGCTGGGAATTGAACTCAGGTCCTCTGGAAGAACAGTCAGTGCTCTTAACCACTAAGCCATCTCTCCAGCCCCCCTCCCCCTCTCCCTTCCCCCTTCTCCCTCCCCCCCTTCCTGTAGCTGACACATCAAGCAGTTTATGGTGTAAGAGTTGAGAGATTGGGTACCCTTACCTTATTTTACACAATATGCTTTCAGTTTTCACTCAGCCGATAATATTGGCTATCAGTTTGTTTTGTAACACCGTTATTGTATTGAGGTATGTTCCTTTTGTTCCTAGTTTCTTCAGGGCTTTTATTATAAAGAGATGTTGTTAGAGTGGCAGACTTCATCTATGGAGATATGTCACATGATTTCTAGCTTTGATTCTATTTTACATGCTTATTATATGTGTTGATTTATATTCCTGAAGTGAATCAGTCTTGTTTATGATGTGTGGTCTTTATGTTTTTAAATGTAGTTTGCATATTTTCTTGAGAATTTTTGCAGTTTCCTTAATAAACATTTAATTATTTATACCAAAATACTTACAATGCTGCATTAAAATGTATAGTGACATTTTTGAAAATTCTGAAATTTTGGTTTCCTTTAAAAAAAAACACAGAAATATTATAAGAATGTGTTTTGGGGGCTGGAGAGATGGCTCAGCAGTTAAGAGCACTGACTGCTCTTCCAGAGATTCTGAAGTTCAAGTCCCAGCAACAACATGGTGGCTCACAAACATCTCTAATGGGGATCTGATGCCCTCTTCTGGTGTGTTTGAAGATAGCGACAGTGTACGCATACATGAAATAAATAAATCTAACAACAACAACAAAGAATGTGTTTTTGTTTTGATCCCAGGTATGGGATCTGCTTTGAATGTCAAAAGCAGCTGATCATGATTTGCCTAATGCTCTAGCAAAAGTCTGGCTTTGCCAGCTGCAGGTAGTTTCTATGATTATGTAACATTTGGAATTCTGGGAACTTTTCTGATGGTATATAAATGTGAGGGCCAAAGTGGTGGTTTGAGTATGCTTGACTGTGTTGAAGGAAGTGTGTCACAAAGTGGGTTTTGAGACCCTCCTTCTAGCCACTTGGAAGCCAGTCTGACCTGGCTTTGTTTGGATGAAGATGTAGAACTCTCAGCAACTGCTGCACCAAGTCTGCTTAGAAGCTGCCATGCTCCCACCTTGATGATAATGGACTGAACCTCTGAACCTGTAAGCTATCCTCAATTAAGTGTTGTCCCTTATAAGAGGACTGTTCATAGCAATAAAACCCGAACTAAGACAGGCCCCCAAGAGGCATGGTGTGTAGTCATTGGTCATTTAGGGAGGTTGGTTGTAGTTTGTTAGTAGCTTTGGTCAAAGAAGAAATAATAGGAAAGAAATTAGATTCAGGGATCTCTCTGTCCTCTCTCTCTTTTCCCTCTACCTTTATTTTTCTCCTTTCTAGTGTTAGGGGTGAAAGTGGGGGGGGGGGGCGGGATAAAGGGTGAGGAAAAAGAACCCACAAAGTAGCAAAAACCAGCTACAAGTGGCTCCTATTGTGGGGCACAATAAGAAAAAAATGAGGAATTTGATTTTAAATGTAGTAGAGGAAATGGCAGGTGACAAAGAAGTGGATTTTTTTTTTCAAGAGGCCAGCAAAAATTATTTTGACTGATTATCATTGGGATATCCTTCCCTTTACTCTCAGAGGGGGATTTTCTGTTGCTTTTTTGTATATTTTTGTTTCAAAAAGGTTGAAAGACTGGCTGAGCAATTGGAAATGTTGCAGGTGGGAATAGAGGGGCCTGAGAAACAAACAAAAAAAATGGCTGAAATGGGAAAACAGAAGGGGTCGCTCTGCGCTCTCATTTCTGAAAGGGTTGAGAGTTGTCTGTGCAACTGGAGAGGTTGTGGGTGGAGGTGGAAGCACCTGGGGATGGAGGAGTACTGGAGAAAAGAACAAAACGGCTCAGTCCTGGTGACTGAGCATGACTGTGGGAATTTCCCAAAGGAGGAAAGAGGGAAAGAAACTCTGCTGGAGGGCAGTGGGGTCAGAGAAAAGCTGAAAAAAATGGACAACCCGTTGAAACAGCCTGTTTTGAAAGAAAGGGCCAATCTCCAACCAGCTGTGCTGCCAGAATTAGGGGAGGGGCGTCCGGGATTATGAGATTCCCACCAGCTTTCCCATTAGTCTACAGCATATATCTGCTAATGGTGTAGAACGCAGATAAGACAGGATGGTGTCCTGTAAAAATTAAAGAACTAAGGTATTTTAAAGAGGTCATGGTTTCAGATGGTGTGCACTTGCATTATGTGAAACAAATTCTAAAAAAAACTGGGCTATTTAAAATAGAATCATTCCCCCAAGACTGGAAGGGATTGATGGCAGCTGTACTAGAGGCCAGTCCACAGTTGTAATGATTAACATGGAGGAGAAAATAAGCTATACATACTGAACAGTAAAATAGAGCGAGGGGAATGAATATAGTAGAAGATCAGTTGCTAGGCAAAGGGCAGTACTCTGATAGACAAGAACTGATTCCATTTGATGGTGCTACTGGAGAACAATGTTGATTAGTGGCTTTAAGAACTTGGGACAAAGTTGAGGAGTCTGGGGGAAAAATACATTTTATTTTATTTTTTTTTTTAACAAAGATTATACAAGGCTCTGGAGAAACCTTCACTGATATTTTACAAAGATTAGTCTTAGGTGTGAGGAAGCAGTATTAGACTCTGACATAAGGCAGGTGCTGGTAGAGACTAGCATTTGAAAAGATAAATACCAACGTAAAATGTTATAAGATCATTAAAGGCTTGAACAGCATGTATGGAGCAAATGGATAAGGAATATGAGTGATATTGGTTCTGACATATACCATGCTAATATGTCAAACTATAGTTAGAGGTTTCTGATATCAAAATGCCTGGTGTTTCAATTGTGGGAAATAATGGTTATCTGCAAGAGACTATGGACCAAACCAAAAGCCTCAAATCTCAAAACACCCAGTGCCTTAACTGTGAGAAATACAGTATTTTGTGCCAGAAAAGTGAACAAGCCATTTCTAGGGGCAATGTTTTTTCTTTTTTCTCTTTTCTTTTCTTTTCTTTCTTTCTTTAAAATAATTTCTTTTATATATATGATTACATTGTAGCTGTCTTCAGACACACCAGAAGAGGGCATCAGATCCCATTACAGATGGTTGTGAGCCACCATGTGGTTGCTGGGACTTGAACTCAGGACCTCTGGTAATTTTTTACCATTGGGAAACAGCTTTGGGGAGCCTATCTTGGGGCCCTGAAGCAAGAATTATGAGCCATTTCAGTCAAGAATTAGCATGAATCCTGAAAAAAATCTCTACTCAGCATTGGAGATTTAATGCTTGCTACCGCAGGCAGTACTGCTCTAGACTTGACCACAGACAAACATCTTACTCTATCCCCCAAAACTCGGTGTTGTAAAATAACTACTGGAGTTTATGGTCCTTCGCCCTCAGGGATGATAGGAATGATCTTGGGAAGAAGTGAATAGATTTCCCAAGGACTCATTGTGCATCTAGGAATTATAGATGAAGATCTCTAAGGAGAAATTACAATTATGGCCTATGGAAAAAGAGAGATACAACTTAATGCAGGTGATAGGATTGCTCAGCTGCTACTGTTTCCCTACGTCACAGGCAAAGCCCCTCCAGTAAAAAGATCAGGAGGGTTTGGAAGTACTGGGCAATATGTGTTCTGGCAAACAGTTGTTAATGATCAGAGGTCAAAATTAAAATTTCAAAGAAATGGCATTGGAATAGAAGGTTTGATGGATACAAGAGTTGATGTAACTATCATTTTATAAAAATTTTGGAATTGAGAATGACCACTTCAAAAAATATATGCCCAATTCCTAGGAATTGGAAAGTTATCCTAATAAAACTAAGTGTGTGAGGAATTAAATGTGTGGGACCTGGGCTGAAGAGATGGCTCAGCAGTTAAGAGCTCTTCCTGAGGTCCTGAGTTCAATTCCCAGCAACCACATAGTGGCTCACAACCATCTGTAATGGGATCTGATGCCCTCTTCTGGTGTGTCTGAAGACAGCTACGGTGTACTTATATACATAAATAAGTAAGTAAATAATAAATACTTTGTGGCACCTAAAGGCCAAAAATCAAAGTTAAGGCTTTATAGGGATGACATACCCATAAATTTATGGGAAATGGATCTTTTACAACAGTGGGATACTCAGATTAATATTCCTGCAGTCCCAGAGACAGCCCATAATAAGGGGTGAAATGGTAGATGCTTCTGGGGAAGGTATAATAGTGGCTATTCCTGGTTGTCAACTTGAGTATATCTGGAATGAACTACAATTCAGAATTGGAAGGCTCATCTGTGATCCTAATCTGGAGGTTGGGAGATACAAGTTTCTGGCCTGGATCTTGAGGCATAGTGGCTATGAATTCCAGAAGATTAAGACCGGGAGATCTTTGAGTTCAAGGTCATCTGGGATTAAAGGCATGGTGGCACACACCTTTAATCTGGGCCACACCTGCTGGAGACCTACATAAGGACATTGGAAGAAGGAAGATTTACTCTCTTTTTCATCTGCTTGCCTTGTGGGACTGAGCAACTGCTAGATCCTTGGACTTCCATCCACAGTTGCTGTTGACCATTGTTGGGGAATTGGACTTCAGACTGTAAATCAACAAGTTCCCTTACTATATAGAGACTATCCATATGTTCTGTGACTCTAGAGAACCCTGACTAATACAGGTATAGATACAGGTCATCAAAAACAACCCTAGGCAGTGCCAATTGTCCAAAGCTAGGACAAGCACTTGTAGAAAGATTTAATCACACCTTAAAGGAAATGCTATAAAACAAATAGGAAAAATAAAAAATCTCAGAGATAGAATAGTGATCTACTACAAATTTTCTGACTATTAATGAGAAAAGAACACTGGGTTATAGAAAATACACTGGAATTAAATCATCATACATACTATGAGGATGTCTTAACATCAGAGTAGAAGCCAGCAAACATTTTGAGTTGGGGATGGAGATTTGTTTATATTTCCACAGGAAATAAAAGATTATAAAGATTGTAATTGAGCAGGAGATGTCTCCTGAAAACGTTGGCCAATGACCTGAAAAGCACTTAGTTCATTGAAAATGTCTATAATTTTTCACTACACACAGCACAATCCATGACTTCTCTCTTAGTTGAGATTTCCATTGCTGTGAAGAGACAAGATGACCAAGGCAACTCTTATTAGGACAACATTTAATTGGGGCTGGCTTACAGATTCAGAAGTTCAGTCCATTATCATCAAGGCAGCTTCCAGGCAGGCATGGTGCAGGAGGAGCTGAGAGTCCTACATCTTCATCTGAAGGCCACTAGGAGAAAACTGGCTTCCAAATGGCTAGGAGGAGGTTCACGTTGCCCATCCCTGCAGAGACACACTTTCTCCAACAAGGGCACACCTCTTAATAGTGCCACTCCCTGGGCCAAGCACATTCAAACCACCACAGCTTAAAACAGAAGGGGGAAACTGACATTTCTGAGAATTGTGGAATTTTGGTTTCTTTAAAAGTACAGAGATATGATAAGAATGTGCTTTCATTTTAATCCCAGGTGTGGGGATGTGGAGCTGCGCCGGACTGTCCTTAGCAGCTTCTGTGACTTGTCTCATGCTCTAGTAGAAACCTGGTTTTGCCAGCTACAGATAATTTCTGTAATTGTGTAAAGTTTAAAATTCTGGGAACTTTTCAGAGTATATAAATTCGAGGGCCCTGAGAGGCATGGTGTGTGGATGTTGGTCATTTAGGAAGGTTGGTTGCAGTTAGTAGTTGTGGTCAAAGAGGAAACAATAGGAAAGAAATTAGATTCAGGGATCTTTCTGTCCTTCCCTCTCTTTTCCTCTCTCTGTTTCCCTCCTACCTAGTATTAGATGGTGAAACTGGGGGTTAAGGGAGGGGTAAAGGATGGGAAAAAGGAGAACCCACAAAGTAGCAAAGACCAGCTACAAAAATAAGAAAAATTGTTTCTGCTAGTTTTCATGCAAATTTAGCAAAAGCCACTTCTTCCTTCAGCGACTTTACTGCCATCTGCCAGGACATAATTATAAGAGACACAGAATCTAGTAAAACTATTGTGTACATGATGCTCCTAGAACTGTGTAGAACACAGGAGGTTGTGGCAGCCTTGAGTGTCAGCTGAAAGGTGGCAGTAGTTCTTAGTTGCTCTGAGGGGGAATGAGGTAGAGAGTCACTGTCTTCAGCAAAGGTGCAGGGGTGGGGCTAGAACACAGAGGGGTCACAGAGCGAGAGGAAGGGAGAAACTCGGACTTTTGTTTTTGGCAATAGTGGGGAATAAGGTTTTAGGTGGAGTGAGCCCATTGCACTAGAGTGGCAGACATCAGGTTGTCATCAAGGCTTATAAGCAGAGCACAGGTGAGGAAGAGTCTTCAGAACTCAAAGAACAATGATTGGCAGCTGGCTCGGATGGATGGATGGGTGATTAGCAGTCAGGAGTGAAGTGGGTTTGAGACCAGGAGTCCCTGCTGGAAGGCAGGGAGTGTCTGAACTTGGTCTCTCCTTTGCAGCAGGTGGTATAGGCATGTCTTTTTAAATAAGTACCAAATCTAGATTCTAGTTTGCAAAAGTGGGATTATTGTTGTGTTTATTCTTTTCATCTTTCTGAGGAAATCACCAGGGTTTATGCTGTAGTTTTGAGCGGAAAATAACAAACTTTAAGATTTCTTAGCAAAGTTAATACACTAAGAAAATAAACTTTTTAAATCAATTTTACTCTGCTGCCCTCTTCTGGACAGGGCTTATGGTCAAATGATTTTTTTTTTTCTAAGTAGGTGCAGGGGAAATGCAGGCCCTTGGCAGCAAGAGAAAATAAAGATTTATTTACTTATTTATTTAAAGTAAAAATGAAAGTACATTTAAAAAAGTCTAGTCAAACCAAAGACTCTTTAGACTTTAAAATATTTTTCTATTTTTTTAATTTTGTAAATTTCTCATTGTGTTCACACCTGCAGTACATAAAGTTTACTCCTCCTTCGTCCTTGGTGTGTGTGTGTGTGTGTGTGTGTTGGGTTGTGTGTGTGTGTGTGTGTTGGGTTGTGTGTGTGTGTGTGTGTGTGTTGGGTTGTGTGTGTGTGTGAAATATTCCTTTGGATCTTCAGAATTCTCCAAATGCTTGATGGTCAGATGGTGCAGATGACCAGATGGTGCAGTTGTCCTCAGGTGATGGGCTCTACTCCTAGGCACTGAACTTGAGGTCATAATCACTGTACCTTTCATGAGCCTCATGACACTTTTTATATGTTGGAGCTTAGTTCTTTTCTCTCTCCATGATTGCTTCCTGTTGTCTGTCTTCTACCTCAGACTGTATCAAATTATTCCCAGGTTCCTTTCCTATGGTAATTCCTGGTTGATGGTTCCTCAGTCCTAAATAATAATTGCTCTCTCAAATAGTACCATACACAGTCTTCTGAGACATTGGTATGACACAGTGCCCCTCTTCCCCACTGCTGACTAGTTCAACTAACTTGAGTATGTTCTAGCCTCTGTATTAGTGTATTTAGCCACTGTATTATACAGTGGCAACCCCACAGCCCTATAGAATAAGAGACTGGTGACTTACACGTGGGATGCTAAGACATTAGCAGAAGAGGATCATTTGACCTGTGTAGACATGATTTCTCTGGGGAATTAAGAGTCTACTGGCTGGGGGCTAGAGAGATGGCTCACTCTAGAGCAGATGGCACTGACTGCTCTTCCAGAGGTCCTGAGTTCACTTCCCAGCAACCACATGGTGGCTCACAACCATCTGTAATGGGATCTGATGCCCTCTTCTGGTGTGTCTGAAGACAGCGACAATATACTCATATGTATAAAATACGTAAATCTTTTATATATACAAAAAGCCTATGGGCTGAAGAGGGGGCTCAGCAGTTAAGAGAACTTGTTCTTGCGAAGAACCAGGGTTCAGTTCCTAGTACTCACATGGAAGCTTTTTTTTTTTTTTTTTTTGGTTTTTCGAGACAGGGTTTCTCTGTGTAGCCTTGGCTGTCCTGGAACTCACTTTGTAGACCAGGCTGGCCTCGAACTCAGAAATCCTCCTGCCTCTGCCTCCCAAGTGCTGGGATTAAAGGCATGCGCCACCACCGCCCAGCTTCACATGGAAGCTTACAAATTATCTATAACTGCAGTTATAGATACGCCTTCTTCTGGCCTCTACAGGCAGACACATACACACAGGAAAGCAATCATAACACAAAAATAAATCTTAAATGTGAGCAATTTTAAAGAGTAAGTAGGAATGAGTCCAGAGAGGGGCAGGAGGTCCTGGTACGTGTGTCTGATAGCAAGAGAGCATTCTGATGGCTGACAGCCAGCAATGACTGGTCATGAGAGAGGGTGGGAAGAATCAGGAGAGCAGAACTGAAAAGCATGGCATGAGAGAGCCCTTTAGCTATGCTAAGTGCCGTCTCCTCGCACACATGCCCAGTGTATGCTCCGGAGCAAGCTTCTTGACTACATCATGCCCTTCTTCTTTCCCATAGGATTCAGCGATTACATTGAGTACAATGAATCCATTCCTACAGCACTCCGAGAATACAACCTTATTACGTTCTTTCTGCTCCATTGAAATTGTCCTCGTCGTTTGTCTTCAGAGACTTGGTGTTCTTGTGTTAGTTTTCGTTCCCATGACAAAATAGCTGAGAGGAGCACCTTAACACAGGGAGGGCTCATTTGGCTCGAATTTCAGAGGTTGTAGGCATGGTCTGGTAGCTCCCTCGCTTTAAGACTGATGGCAGGGAAGGAGCTCACTAATGAGTCTGCGAGAAAGCCGGTGGAGAGAGGAAGGGGCCAGAGATGACCTAGTGACCTACTCTATTCAGCCAGGCCCTACTTCCTAATACCCATTCAGTGTGGACTCATTGGTAGAGTAAGTACCTTTAATACTGAGTCAGCTCACAGCACTGTCAGCTAGGAGCCACGCTTTAATCCATGAGCATTTGGGAGACACTTCATAACCATACTCTACCCTTACATTATAGCTTTGGAAATCACTAACTTCTTCCTTTCCTCCTCTGTCTGGTCCTTCCATTCGCCCACCCTGAGTTTTGTTGTATAGCCCATGCTGGTCAAGTTCAGAAGAGCCTCAAACTTGACTTTTAATGAAGCACTCACTATGCCTGCCTTCCTTTAAGGACCTCTCCTCTCCTGATTTCCCTGATCTCATACCTCCATTATCTAATGTTCTGCTTCTTTTCTTTTCCTTTTTTGGTTTTTCAAGACAGGGTTTCTCTGTGTAGCCTTGGCTGTCCTGGAACTCACTCTATAGACCAGGCTGGCCTTGAACTCAGAAATCCGTCTTCCAAGTGCTGGGTTTAAAGGCGTGCACTACCACTGCCCAGCGTTCTGCTTCTTTTCTGATTGCAACTTTAATCTTCGTCTTCATTCAGATCTGGTCTTTATCACTTCTTACTAGACAGTCTTTTTGCCTACTATGGTAGTTTGAATAAGAATTGCCTCCCTCCCCCAATAGGCTCATATATTTGAATGCATCAGGGAGTAGTACTACCTAAGAGGGATTAGGTGTGGGATTAGCCTTGTTGGAAGTCCACTGGGGGTGGGCTTTAGGGGTTCAAAAGCTCTAGCCAGGCCCAGTATCTTTGCCTGCTGTTGTGGATCCAGATGTAGAACTCTGAGCTCCTCTTCCAGCATCATGTCTGCCTCCAGGCCGCCATGCTTCCTACCCGGACAATAAGGGACTAGCACCCAGGAAACAGAAGCAGAGAGATATCTCTGGGTTCAAGGCCAATCAGGGCTGCACAGTAAGACCCAGTCTCAAAAAACAAATGACAACAAATATTCAGTAAGAAACAAAGCCCCTAGGTGCATGGAGGAGATGGGAGTCCACAAAAGGAAGGCTCTTCTATGAAATCCAGGTGTGGGGATCTAGAGATTTACATAAGGAAGAGAGAGGGAGGGAGGAGCTAAAATAAACTAATCCATTAGGGGACAATTACAGTCATAGTTCTTGGAGAAAAGAGTTACAAATTTGTAAAGTAGGAAGGCTTCAATGCACCTGTTAGTGTTTGATCAAAACCATAGTTCAAGCTCCTGGTTTCTATGTGTAGATATGAGCATGTAGACTTATATACTGTATACTACTGATTGGTGTGTATGCAAACCTCTATGTTCTAATTCTGCAAGAAGCCTGTGAGAGCAACAACACCCAGTAGCCATGAGCCTATCTAAATGTGCAGACTGTTTCATAGTTTTCCTTTTTATACAGATGCTCATCCAAATTTACCACAATCGCTGGACAGTAGATTTAGATTTGACACGTCTTCCACTTGTCTCATCTTTATTTTTTAAGATTTATTTATGTATATGAGTGCTTTATCTGCATGTATACCTGCATGCCAGAAGATCGCATCAGATCACATTATAGATAGAGAGCCACCATGTGGTTGCTGGGGATTTGAACTCAGGACCTCTGGAAGGGCAGACACTGCTCTTAACCACTAAGCCATCTCTCTAGCCCCTTTACTCTTTTTAATTCCTTTTCTTCTTTCTTTGGGGTTGAGTGTTTTTTATCTATTTTTGTTTTTTGAGACATAGCTCTGGGTGTCCTGGAACTCATATTGTAGACTGGGCTGGCCTTATACTCACAGAGAGCTGCCTGCTTCTGCCTCTAGAGTGCTGGTAATAATGTTGTGGTGACTGTGCTCTGCTCAGTTATTTGTTGATATGTAACCTAATAGTACACATTAATGGGATACCATGTGATATCTGATACGTGCACACACTTAACTTTTCAAAATGCTATTGTGTTCGAAGAATAAGAGTGGCTTGCTGTGATAGGCAGTCTTGGTTGTAACTTGACTGGATGTGCAATCAACTAAGACATGCCTCTGCGTAGGTGTATAAGGGTAGTTCCTGGAAGCACTGAGAAGCACCCTTCCCCGAGTGACAAACCAGATGTAAGGAGGTTCCCAGGAAAAACTGCCGTTTGCTTGCTTTTCTTCACCCTTCGCTGGTGACCTGAGTTGGTGCTATCAAAACCCAGGTTCTTCAGCCTTCCTACATAGTTGGAAGATAAGTATCTTCCCGGAAATCTTCCAGACCTTCGGTGCCAGATGGCACTGCTGAGGTGTTCAGCCTCCTGGGCTGAGCAGTTTACCAGTGACTCAGCCTACGGATTGTAGATAGCTCTTGTTGACCACCTAGTATTGTAATGGCAAGCCAATCTACTAAACACCTTCTGTAATATATATTCATTCTATTTGTTGTTATACAGAACCTTTACTAGGAGTCAAGACAGATGCTAAACCTTAGAAACTGACATTCCATCACTGATCTGTGACTTCAGCAAATAAATGATATATAAACGATAAATGGCTCGCCTTTCACAGCAAGCCGTTTTTCTTTGAATATGTCATACATTTAGCTCCATCTTGTGTATCTGTCTTTTGTAGTCCTTGGAGCAGCCATTTTTCCTAAAGAGCTCAGATTCTTCTGACGGACAATAGCATTTAAAAGTTAAAGTATATACATGTATCAAACATTACATGGTATCCCATTAATTTAATCTCCCTTATAGGAAAGTACCAGTTGACATATGTTGAGGAATGAAGAAACTAAAGGAAAAACCATCATTTGGTAACTATCAGGATGATATCTCACGCAAAGCTAAGAGCACATAGCTGAACTGGATGACAATGGTCTGATGTGGTCTGTTGGTTACCCAGGGCTCCTCAGGTCATCTCAGCAGCACAGGAACAAATTCCATCTACCATCATGTACCGAAAGCAGGCACTGCCTGCAGCATTCCAGCCCACCTGCACATTCCCAGCCCAACGAGGAAGCACCACACTCAGATGAGGTCTTCCACAAGCCACCTCTGCATATGAAGGGTCTGACCAGGCAGCTGAGGTGTCACTGGGTGAAAGGCAGGAATTACGTACAGTGCTTTCAGAACCTTTCTATTAGGATGAGATTCCATTAAAAGAAAAGCCAAAATACCAGTTAACTTTTGTTCAAAAACTTTTATTTACTATAAAGACAAAACACCAAAATAGGTACAAATACTATAAAATTGGTTCAAAGGGGTAAAAATTTTAATTAAAATATCTCGATATATTTAAAATAACAAAGGATACATTTAAGCCAAATTTTCTTAACCCAGAGTTTTTTTTTTGTTTTTTTGTTTTTTTTTTTTTTGTTTTTTTGTAGCATTTGCTTACATAGTAAGGTGCTAATAGGAGTTAGCCCTTAAGCCCTGGAAGTCTTAGGAATCAGTCACACAGCACATAGAATTTCATTCTGAGAGTGAACTTTGGTAGAAGAAAAATCTATAGGACACCTGAGGTAGTAGAGACTGGAATAAACAACAGTAGACGTTATTTACAACTGAGTACCAAATAACATTAAAAACACAAAAATAATTACACAATACAATTTTCAGTCCAGCTTTGATCCAAAGAAAATAAGAATATTACATCACATTTGCATCGAAAACAAAACACCACAATTACCAGCAAGCTGAGGGAACTGTGAACAAACTCAAACACAGTGGTCTCGACATCGGGGGACAGTGTGAGTCTGAAATGTGGCGGGCATGTTGATCTACACAGTAATACTGATTAGCTGAGGTTCCTCAATTTCTACAGTTTACATCTCTGTCAGACACAGTGCTCATCTGACCAATGATCTTCCAGTACGTTAAATGGCAAGAGTGCGTCCTTTAAAGCTTGCACATGAGAGACTTGGAAACAATCTTATTAGAATTGTGAAAATTCTAAGTAGTCAAAAAGTAAAAATAAAAAGAAAAAAGTCAAGTACAATACATTTAGCATTACCAAACTTCACATTTCTGTATTATTTTTAACTCTTCAAATATTGCCAATCTTCCAAAACAAAGGAATGTAAAATTTCACTAAGAAGCACATTCACATAAAACTGCCTTTGAAAATTATCTGCAATATATTCCTGTAAACTTATCTTGGAACTTATTTTACTTCCAATTTGTGTTGTACATTCCAAATGTACTACATATATATAGCTTATTTAGTTTATCCTGAGTCTTTGAGAATAACCAATTCTATTTCACACGGCTTCTGAAGAGTTAAAACTTAACATCTCAAAGTTACATTTAATAGCTAATCAGTACTTGATTTAAAAGACACACATACAAAGGGCTACCGTTTTTCCTTCACGATTCCATGCATCTGAATTCAACTTGAGGCTAAGACAAATAGTTGTGCAAATGCCAGGAATTCGTGTGTAAATGAAACTCAACTTCACTTTTCTTTCTGAGCATTTTCCAAATGCAGAGCAAATTTAGTATTTGTTTAAAAAAGTTACCGATTGGTAGATGAGTGAGTTTATCATATCAGCCCAGTCTAGTATAAAAACATCATGCATGGCAGAAGGAAAACAGTAGTTACATTATAATCAGTGGGATGAATGATGGATTGTTACAGAGAGATTTAAATGGTGTGAACTTCCTATAGTCTAGCAAAATAATATGAAATAATTCACCCAACTTTCAGACAGTCTTGCCCTGCCCTGTGAGCTGCATCCGAGAGCAGCAGACTCCTAAGTGAGTTTCCCCTTAACCTGCACAGTGAGGGCAGAGACTGAGTCAAAGTGGCCAGTACTTCACTATATGCCAATGGAAGAAAACAGAACTCTTGCAATAGACACAGACTTAATAAACTACTTCACACCTACTTCTATTTCTTTTTTTCTGGTTTGAAGAGATCACCTTTCCCTGAATAGTCAATACAAATGAAGGTGAAATGAAAATTCAGAACCATATTTTCCAAAACAAAACAAAACGAAATGAAGGGGCCAACAGTAAAATGCACATTGAACCACAATAAACCAGGAGCTAAAAAAAAAAGGGATCCACTGTGGGTCATAAAGGAGTTATTAACTTTTAAAAACACATGTATTTACTGTTAATCATAGCATACTCTGACCCGAAAGAGCCAGACACTGATTTTCATTTTTTACAGCCAGTGACCAAAAAAAAAAAACACCCAAGAAAAACAAAACAACAAAAAAAACCCGAACGGAATTGCAGAGCCCCTGCTGTGACCACTACATGAAATGGAAGAAGTGACACATTAAAATAGATCCTGAGCCCTCAGCTGCTAATATTGCTGAAAAAGTGCTCCAAAAATAAATTTATGCTTCTGTTATTTAATCATGCAAACTCCGTCGCCTTCCTGTTCACCTACAGCCAGTCCTGTGAAAGGCACGGTTTGCAGTTCCTGCACAAGTTGTAGATGTCTGCACACTGAGCTTAGGTACAGGTCATGATTTGTCAATCACATGCTTAGGTACGGGTTCCCTGCTGGCCTCGTTTCTAGCGGTTCAGTGGCATGAGGGCCAGCAGGTTATCAACGTGGTTGCCCACGAGTTCTTTTTGTTCCTCTCCTTGTTGCACATCCTGTCTCCATCACAGCTGACCTGAACAATTAACTACCACGTGGTACGGAAGACGGGATGCTTCAGTAGCTCTCTTGACGGAGGCCTGTCCTGAGGTTGAAGTTCTAGACAGCGCAGAGCCACATCGCGCAGACCGGGGGACAGGTGTGACGGGATGGACGGTGCAGTAGTTGCACTAGCGATCTGCAGGAGAGCAAACCAGAGCACTGAGTTTCCACAGGACACAGATGTGAATTTCACAGCCAGTCAATCATACTTACACCACCGTATGTTATGCAGTTAGGCTTTCTTCAGTGTTGGACAAATCTTAATTCTCAGTAGCAAACAATATAAACTACTAATTTTTACTTTTGATAAGGTCTTAGGATGGGCTGATGGCTTGGCTCTTTCCACCTCCTCTTTAGGAGGACTTCAATTACACTTGTGTGCCACCGTGCCAGAGAAGAGCTATTATCCTATCAATGGCTAAAGGACGGCGAATCTCAATCATTTAAATCTACCTACTTACTCACCATAATAAAACCCTTCCTTTCCCCAAACTCATGAATGATTATTAAAAAATGCAACTTGATAGATGAAAAAGAAATCCTAAAAAGTCTCTGATCTACAGACACTGAGTGGATGTGCTCACGCCCGTGATCCCTGTCTGACTGGAGATACTGAGTGGATGCACTCATACCTGTGATCCCGGGCTATCTACAGACACTGAGTGGATGGATGCACTCACATCTTACACACCATAAGACAAAAGTGACACCCTTTTCCACCTTCCCAAGTGTAACCACTCACTGTTTTTATTTTTCCTTCACAGGGAGGAAAAAAAAGAAGCCAAACATTTCTGTTAAACACTGTTAGTTCAGGCTTTAAGTATTTTATCCACAGTGCAATGCCTGGTCCTGAGTTTGACCACATGGAATAAATTCCTTATAAGGAGCACAGAGAAGTCAAAAGAAGTGCACTTAAAATTTGGGGAGTAGAGCTGGGCCTGGTGGGGCACGCCTTTGATCCCAGCACTCAGGAGGCAGACGTAGGCTGTGTGTTTCAGTCCAGCCAGGACTATATAGAGACCCTGTCTCCCCTCCCTCCCAAACAAAACAAACCGTGGAGAGTAGGTTAGGGAGTTGGCTCAGTAGCTGGGAAGGCTTGCCATGCAAGCCTGATGTCAGCCTGAGCTGGGATCCCAGACCCCATGTATCAGTCAACTCTGAGGATGCACGTCTATAGGCCCAGCAGTCCTACAGTGGGATCAGATGCAGGGGAATCCCCTGGAATAGAAGTTCATAGTCCTGGAGCAGTGCAGTGTAGTGACCAACAAAAGAACCCTACCACACACAAGATGGAGGGTGAGGACTGACACCACACACACACACACACTCACACACTTCATATATAAAAGTAAGTATCTATTTTTTATAATCACTGGTTCCAGGGAATCTGACCTCCTCTTCTGGCTTCTGCAGGCACCAGACATGCATGTGGTGCACAGAAAAATGTGCAGGCCAAACACCCATACACATAACAAAATAAAAACAAAGACTGGTAGGGACAACGCATGAGAATTTGACTTCTGCTAATTTTACTACTAAAAAGTAGTTATCATATCATAATCACCTTAAATATCAAAGCAAGATGATTGGAGTGTTTCTCTGCATTCCAAGGTGGTTTTGCACAGGCCATTTCTATAATAGCGCAGCCAACACTCCATACATCACAGCTCCTACCGTACTGCTGACCTCTCAGTACCTAAAACAAAGCAGAATTAATTTGGAAATGTGACTTACTGAAAAGCGGTCTATTTTTTATAAGTTCAGCACAAACAGTGGTACAAACAACAATTACATGGATGGCTTGAAATCTCATTATCCAGATTAATGTCCATGTGGCACAAAGTTAAACATCCCAGGATTCCAAAGCAACCCCTCTTCTTAAATAATGGGGCACGAGAGCAAATCATCACTACACTGGACACGAGGAGCTGCGAGCTCAGGTCAGGCCACATTCAGAAGTGCACTGTGCTAAGATGTTGACAGATAGGGCTCTGTGGCTTACCTCCCTTCAGGAAGAGGTAACTTCTGTATATTTCTACCACATGCACTAACAAACCAACCCCACAATTCTGTGTTAAATTTGTGTTAAAGCAGCCTTTAAGCAAATCTATAAAAACTTGTCTTTTATAATTTTGTTATAAGGCAGTCTGAAATGGAGGGTACTATTAAAAACTGGCCTAGAGATAGGGTCACGGCCTCCAGTTACTAAGTGCACACCAGGTCCTCCTGTGAGGCAGCCTGGCACAATGCTGCCATATGGGAGTCTACAATACTGTCCTCCTTTGTGCCCAAAGCCACCTCTCACCTCAGGCGCCATGAATGCAATTGTCCCCAGTAACTGTCCCTGGAACTCTCCTGCGCCAGTTCCTTTTGATGCCAACCTGGCTGCAGCTCCGAAGTCTGCAATTCTCAGCCTCTGCCCGGTGCTGTCGATGAGCAGATTGGCACCTGTCAACAGAGACAGCAGATGACCCTGTCTGTTAGCTAAAATAAGGACACGCTGGGAGCCCCACGAAACTCTGCTAATGAACTACAACGCAGGTACAGCCACTGCCTCACAGAAAGCGGTGCCTGCCTTCCTCTGCGCTCTCTCTGCAAAGGCACACTAGTCTCTCTAGTATGGGTCTAACCTAAGGCACACTAGTCTCTCTAGTGTGGGTCTAACCTAAGACCTCAGAAGGAAATTCTGAAGATCAAAGTCATAAGGCCTATGGCAATAAACGAACACGCTTAAAGACCCTGTAAAGTCAGGATTCAAAACCCTGAAAATGATGATTTCAGCTAAATCTATCCAGAATTCAAATTTTGGTACAATTTACATTTTAAGACCAAGACTTGTTGACTTATACTAACATAGGCCAATTCAAACTATATGCTTATTTTATAATCACAGTTTAATAAAAGTATCACAACAGTACTTTAATACACTGCTAAATATTCAAGATCTTCACAACAGAAAATTCAAGTTGCCTTTAATAAAATCTAAGGTGCAAGATCTGTCAGGATTTTCTTAAGTTTATGATACACCAATTATCTAGGAAAAACCAAGACCAGGGGTTTGTATCTGAAAGCAAGATGGGGGAGGAGGAAGCCTCAGTCTTAATGTCCTGCAAGTCACAGCCTTTCTGGTACTGAACACACTGTGCTAATGAGACAGACAGAACAACTCTTAAGGGTCCTTTTAGTTCTAATAATCCTAAGGTTATTTAATCCTTGACTTAAAAACTTGTGTTAGAAACCATCAAAGGTCAAGTTTTAAAATGCCGCTTGTTTCCTTGCTGTCATGAGAAAATGACTAAGCCTCTTACCTTTGACGTCCCTGTGAATGACCTGGTTCTCGTGGAGATATGAAAGGCCTCGGAGTAACTGCTCGGTGTAGTTGATGACCACTGGCTCCTTGAAAGCTCCGTATTTACTCAGGAGATGAGCCACAGATCCTCCTGGAAGACAGACACAACGGGCTTCTTTATCACACGTTAGCTTCTTAAGCCTCCAATATGAGCTCATATGAAATGTTAAACTCATAGCCCATGTCAGAGTACAACCGGTTTCCTGTATCAAAACTGTAAATTAGTTAACATTTCTTTACAGAGTCCTCATGAAACCAGATTACTATGGGGCCAAGATTTCAGAAAGCATTAAAAATTATAAATTTAGATGGAACTCTCTCTGCAATGTAGATTCCACTCCTTTCCTTTGTCAATCAAAGTGCATAAACTATTACAGATGTCGTATTTAGCAGAAAGTAAGAGAGCAGGGGAGGAGCAAGAGGACAGCTAGGCATCAAATACCATGTACTAGCTCTGATGGGACAAGCTACAAACTCAATGAATCTCATTTACAAACCATCTGTTCAGTTCAGGTAAGGGACTTAGTGCCTGCCATGGATGTACAGAGACCCGACCGAGTTCAATCTTTGAACACACATTAAAAACCCAGGCATGAATGGGGAAAAGAGGAAGGGAAGGGGGCTTATGGGACTTTCGGGGAGGGGGGAAAGGGGAAATGAATTTGAATGTAAATAAAAATATAAAAAGAAAAAAAAAAAACCCCAAGCATGGTGGTGTGTCCCTGTAGCCTCAGCATGGGCTCGCCATCTCAGCCCAGCTGAGGAGCCTCAGGGTCTTCGAGACCCTATCTCGACACAGGTGGGAGTGACTGAGGTACAAACCATTTCAGACCTCAGACATCTGCATGCACATGGGCACACATTCACACCAGTAAGCACACGCAAACATTAACTACAGATGCACTCTTAAACCATACAAGAACTTAATAATTGGCTGAATAACCTAGTCTTCCTATCTGGAGTCACTGTTACATATATTATAGAACTGAATTCAGTCTATGTTCAAGAGAACAAGGTCTAACTTTGTGTCTCAGTGCCATCTTATCTAAAGTTAAGTTTTCTAATTATATATTAGTTTATTTAAGTTGGTTTGTTTACTTGAGACAGAGTCTCACCTATTATGGCTCAGGCTGGGCTTGGACCAACCACCCTTCTGCCTCAGTCTTTCGAGTACACTGCCTTGCAGACGCATGCCCTGCTTAGTAACTTTATTTTATATTGCTAGAAACATGTCTTACAAAAATATATTCTATACAATTAGTGATGAACAAAAGAGAATTATGGACTTTAAACAAGCCAGATAAGGTTCTATTATGCCAAACTATAAAGTCACTCTTAGGGAAGGTTGCTGAGCGGGAACAGCTCAGGGCCAGAGTACTTGCCTAGCGTGTACAAGGCTCTGGGCTCAATTACAGGACAACAAAACAAGACAAGACAGCAAGATGAAAAATTTTAATATTTACTAGATTTAAGACAATGTTTGCCAGGTGGTGGTGGCGCACGCCTTTAATCCCAGCACTTGGGAGGCAGAGGCAGGAGGATTTCTGAGTTCGAGGCCAGCCTGGTCTACAAAGTGAGTTCCAGGACAGCCAGGGCTACACAGAGAAACCCTGTCTCGAAAAACCAAAAAAAAAAAAAAAAAAAAAAAGACAATGTTTTTTTGTGTATACCCGTATATTAGGAGTGGTTTGTTTTTAGAGACCTAGAAGTGTTTATAAAGAAAGCGCTCAGTAAATTGTGTGTAACTAGACGTCGCGTCTGAGCCCTCGGCCTCTTGGGGCGCACGCACCCGCCATCCACTCGATGAAGAGGTTGTAGTTGCTCCTCTCGCACGTCGCCCCCAGCATCCTGATGATGTTCGGATGGTTGAGGTGGCTCATCATCCTGATCTCTTCCCTCAGCGCTTCCACCACTTCCTCCTGCTCAGAAGACGTGTTTCTGACGTAAGTCACCTGTTTCAGTAAACACATTAACAGGATTTTGAGTTTTACTGTTCTGAATTTTCAAACCAACCTGATGTAAAATGAACAAATACAAACACACGGCATTTGCTCTCATGGATGCAGTGTGCTTTATAAAAACAGCAACTCAACAGGGAGGCCCAAGTCAGGTAATTACACAAGAGGAATATAGCTTAGTGAGCTGTAGATCAGAAAAATGACATAAGGGATGCGTGCTGTAGCCAAGGCTCTGACTGTATAGAACAGTAAATACGAGAAAAGACAATGACGGAGGAACGAACAGCATGACGTTAAACTGGGAAGTCATTACTTCTGCATCTGCTGAGTATGTGACATCATGATAGAAGGGTGGGGAAAGCCCAGAGTGTGGGAAGTCAGCCAGCGCGTGCTGAGGGGCGGGAGTGACCGACCAGCTCTGACCACCTTCAATGCTGGACCTTACAGTGACCAGCCTCAACTTTTAAAAAGAGGTCATGTGTGTGCTGCTTCTGGCAACATCTACTTTGCATCTGAAGCTTTTCCAAACTGTCAACTGTGGTGGCAGAATCCTGTAATCCTACCACTAGGAAAGTAGAGGCAAGAAGGTCCCAAGCTCAAGACCAGCCTGGGCTACATGATGCTTCCAAAACCAAACCAAACAAACACCTCTAACACCGAAGCCTAAGAAGTCAGCATTTCCTCCTTTGAGTTCACAGCTGTACACGCGCCATTTCATAAATCTGCACAGTCTCTCACCTTGTGCTTCCGATACTGACCTGTTTCACAGCCATCAAAGTTCCAGTCCCCACATCTTGTGCTTGGTAACAAGAAGAAAATGCTCCAAGGCCTATCTGCTGGCCTTTCAGCCACTCAGTGTCTTCTCTGTAAGGTTGTTTCGCTTTGGTATGTCCTGGTAGAGTTTCTGGTGTCTGAATATTAAACAAAAGGAATCATTTTACTGTTAAGAGAGCAAGATCCTATAAAATTAGACTAAGAAAATACTGTTGTAATTCCCACACCACACATGAATTTGACCTCCAAATGGACACTGTTAACAACCAGTATCAAGTGTGTAAGTGACAATCATTTCAGAACCAGCCAGAAGTCGAGTACTGCTACTGCAGTGACTCAAAATCACTGTCACTTGCTTAATTATGCACGAAAACTCTCATATCTGTCTCATCTCGAAAGTACCATTTCTAACAGACTTTAACATGAGTTTCCCAGGATCGTGAAGACTCAATACTCACATCCTGCTGGATGATGATAATATCCTCTCCATTTTCCACCTGCAGCTGAGGAACTACGGGGAGGGCATCCTGTGACGCCGACATTGCCATGGCAATGGCTAACGCCTCCTCCTCTTCAGCTTCCATCTTTTCTTTGCACTTCTGATTGTGATTGACGTCATCTTTGTAGGTATCATCATTTTCGGCCTTTTCAGGAGAGAGGACCGCGACTTCAGACTTGAAAGTGACCGTCGTGTCACTTGAAGGCATGGACGCTTCAAGGAGGTCCTCGATACTGGAGTTGAGCTCGGTATTGACATCTAGCCTGCACTTGTCCTCCACCGGGGTGAACACGGTCTCATCACTGGGTATGACAGCATTGCCGCTGTTGCTGCTACTGCCAAAGCTGTCGTCACACTTGGAAGCACTGTTCAGATCCAGTGTCATGCTGCTTTTTGTGGTATCCTCTAGTTTGCTTGTACTGCCCGGAACGGGTCGAGACGGCTTTGGCCTGTGTATGTTACTGGAGGGTGGGGGTCTTGACTGAGTAAAGACTGGGGACAGTTTATCTGAGTCTCGGTTTTCAGAGCAGTTCCTCTGGAACTGTAGAGAAAATTTGCGCTGTGTTTGAGGAGAGGCGGAAGGTATTTTGCAGGGAACAAACGCCTGAGGTCTATGCTTAGAAACATCTGTTACAGAGCCAGCTGGGACAGATGGGGCAGATGGACAAGGGGTTGATATTGCTGGAAACATTAACTGAGGATGAGACAAAGAGGAGTTCAAACACTGACTGTGGGGTCTGCCTTTTGTTTGAACCGTTGGCTTTGGTTGTTCTGTTGTGGTTGAACTAGGAAGTCCTACGGAAATGCCAGCCAGTCTGTCAGAAATGTCCTCTGAGCTGGCACTCAGTCTCGTGGCACTTAATCCTTTTCCAGTTTTCTCTACGTGGACCGTGTGCTCAAGGGAGCTGCTCTCTGGATAGCTGGTAGGGGCCACTGCCTGTAAGCTGTCCTGCTGGCCATCCAAAGTGTCTTCCACACCCAGCTGGATGACCTCGGCAATTTCTACCTCATCTGCGATGGCCATGAGACGCCGGCGCATCCTGGTGAAGTGGGTGGAGCCAGACGCATTCAGCATGGTTACCAGCTCGGAAAACACCGCGGGCACCGCAGTCACCATTCTGGCAGAGCTCAGATATATCCTCCGAGAGAGTTTGCCAACCATCGAGTGAGAATTGTCAATGGATTGCAAGGCAAAGGTTAAGAGGGACAGCAGCTTCTTATACCTGAAAGAAAGAGCAGAACATCTTCAATTACTAGGAAAGCTCAAATTATCAGAAAAATAATGCACAGTTTTTAAAAGGCAATTTATAGCCTGCCCTTGTACACAAAAAACATTTTGGTATGAAGAATTTATAAATGTTTAAGTTGCCTAGTCTTCAGGTTTCTATGCTACTCACAAATTAAGGTATTAGTATTCCACTTGGGGATATGTGAGCAAGAAGGAAGAGGCTGGTTCTGATTTCCACAAGAAAAATTACCTGATTTCAACAGGCTCAGCTTGTGAGACATCAGTACTGACAATATGAGGATAAAATTCAGCAGGAAATTCCAACAGCAATCTGTCTATAAGACAGAGGCGGCCTAGGAGTTCTTGCCAGTTGTTTGATTCTGCTTGGTTTCCAAGAATACAACTTAAGACGTAATCAACACCGCCAACACCAATGGATCCTACAGAAGGAAAAACAAATGGTGGAAAAATAGCTTTATAAAACTCTAAAACCAAACATGAATAAATAATGGGAAGGCTCATAAAAACTCTCTGGATTATATCAGTCTTAAGGACTTATCTTAGATTAATTCCTATTTTTAACATAGTTGAATGAATCAATTTATAAAGTTACATCAATGACAGTCTCATGAGAAATAGTAGGTCAAGAAGATAATAAATTGTGCTCATTATTTTAAAGTAGAAGTTATTACCAGCTTTAAGTATTTCTCTTCCAACTGCCAACTCTCCCGCTTGGCCCTTGCAGAGTTCCAGCAGTGTTGATATGGACAGCTGACTCGTGCGGCTACAAAGAAACGAAAGCAACCGTAATCCCAGAGAGAAGGCCAACAACTCGCTGGTCAGCTGCAAGCGTCATGAAATCGCTCTACAGTATTATGTTCTCAATTGTTCAAGCAACTACCCAGGATAAGTAATCCAGAGTTCCAACAAGTGGGCTACATAATACTTGCCATCTAAACCATCCTCAGATTGAAAACCAAGATTGTCCCTGTGCATTTACAAACTCTACAGGATTAACTTCTAACTCGGAAAGATGAACAGGAGTGAGAAGGCTCTGAGCAGGGCAGCCACGAAGCAAGCAAGGGGGCCGAGCCGCTCTGCTGGTCAAACCGTGCTGGGTGGAGGTGGTAACGCCCAACAGTGCCTGCCAGGGCTTATGGAATGAAAGCAAGCTTTTCTGTCCACGGATCTAAGAGTCATGACCTATGCTCAGACTCACTGCCACCAGTCTGTATTTCACCAGTCTATAGTTCTGAAGACTACTGTGTACAGATACAAAACTTGAAAACTAGTTAAAAGCTCTCATAATTACAGTGAACTTCCATTAAATTAAAAGTACTGGAACAGGATCCTTTTCTGATCCATATGAGGCAGAGGCAGGGATAATTTAAGTTTACTCCTGGTGGTTATATCTGCCAGCTAGTGTTCTTGTCAGTGGGACTTAACATTAAGAATGCTATGATCAGGGCTGGAGAGATGGCTCAGCAGTTAAGAGCACTGACTGCACTTCCAAAGGTCCTGAGTTCAAATCCCAGCAACCACATGGTGGCTCACAACCATCCAAAAACAAGATCTGACGCCCTCTTCTGGAGTGTCTGAAAAAAAAAACAGCTACAGTGTACTCACATAACAATAAATAAATCTTTAAAAAGAAAAAAAAAAGAATGCTACGATCATAATACTTTAGATGTCCAGGTCCACACACTTTGCTAGCCTGGCTTTTACTTGCCACTGGGATTTTTTTTTCTCTAGCCCTTACAAGCTTTAAGTCCTATGTTTTCAGATTTCATATTACAAAGTAATATTCAAAGACTCGCTAACGTAGATGTATCAAGTACTGAGCGTGAGTCATGGGGCCAGGTATCTGAAGCGAGACCTTACCTATTGGCATCTGCACACTTGACTAGGATGGTGTCCACAACTGGCCGGAGGAGTCTCTGAAGTTTGATTCTTTCTGCCAGACTATGGCAAGGAGTGTATACCAGCATGGCTCTCAATGTTTTCTGGGGAGAAAAAAAAACCACTGAAGGTCAGTTTAACCACATTCATAATGCATCAAAGAAAATGTCCTAAGCTGAGATAATCTGGGAAAAGAAATAATAATAGGAATGGATAATAAATAATAGGAATGGATAACCAGAGAGGTGAGAACCAGAGCAGTGGCGAATGGCTTAGACCAGAGTTGGAATCAAGGTCGCTGACATCTCCATGGCCAGACTTCCTTGGCTACTCCCAGTTTAACTGGCACAGTTAATGTTCTGGTTGTGAAGGTTTTTGAGGTCACTGAATTCTGATTAAACTTATATTTGTGGCCATTTGTGTTTCTTAAAAGGAAGATTCACTAGATCCAACTGTTAAATTGAGTTAGAAAAAAAGATTGCAGGAGATGGCTTAGAGGCTGAAGTTTAAACAGATTAGGTAATTCTTAAAAGTAAACTAGATAGATAGATTGATAATAGATAGATGAAACCACTGGCACTTGTCACTAAATGTGACAGACTTGGTTTGATTCCCAGAATCCACATGATTTCCATACATGCACCCCTATCCCTCGTCTGTCTGGTCGGTCGGTCGGTCGGTCGGTCGGTCGGTCGGTCGGTCGGTCGGTCTGTCTGTCTGTCTGTCTGTCTGTCTGTCTGTCTGTCTGTCTATCTATCTATCTATCTATCTATCTCATCTGTCCATCCTGGGGATGAGTTTCAGCTCCGGGGTCATTTTGCATTGCCTGAAGACATGCTTCATGCTCTCATGAGATGGAGAGCTATGAGGGTTTAATACTGGTGGCCATCTAGTGGTTAGAAGCCACAGTGCTCAAAATCCTACAGTGGCAGCAGCTCTGGTGTCCTCACCCCTAGGTAATTATCTGGCCAACCATGACAGTGCTGAGATTGAGAAACAAGGCTCCAAGAAGATGGGTTCCACTGAATGGCAAAGGTCAAATAAGCCTGTGAATCACCTTTCCATCACACTACCTTGCTCCTGGAAGACAAGTCGTTGAGGTAAACTGAGGCAATCTATGTCTACTACATGTGCGATGGTTAGTGCCGACTGTCAATTTGACAGCCTCTGGGACTACACGTGGCATGGGCCTCTGTGCCCATGCTGAGGACTGTCTTGATTGTGATTGATATGTGGTTAGCATCCTAACTGTGGCCAGGATTAGGTTATGTAAGTAGAAGATGTAGAGCCATGTACTAGCATGGACACACTTGTCTTTCCCTGCTTCTTGACAGGATGCAATATGACCAGCTTCCAGAAATTTCTACCACAGTGGACTACACCTTGGAATTGTGAGCCAGAACAAACCCTTCTTCTCTCAAGTTTCTTTTGCTGGGGTATTTTATCAGTGACAGGAAGGAACTGAGACATCATGGGGCCATTTTCTATAATAAGCATCTGAATTTTCTCACAATATTTATTGAAGCTGAGAATAAATTTTGTTAGAAATAAATACTTGTCAATGTTTCATGACATCAAAAACAAACAACAAAAACCCTCGAAGAAAATTTTCTAACCCTATGTTTTTGTTTCTTGAGACAGGTCCTCACATCCCCTATATAGACTCCCTCTATGAAGATCAACTTAACTCCTGGTCCTCACTTTTCTCCTTTCAAATGCTGGATTTATGGCATAGCATTACCATACATGCCATCAGGAGGTTTTAACTTGGCTCTATGTGATGCATTCATTCAAGAAAATATCTGAACAGCAAGACATTACTACCAGATGGTAGAAAAGTAAACAGTGCATATGAAATCATGAGTACATTAAGATCAGTAAAATTACATGGTCAGACAAAATGGAATACTTCAATTTCTTAGGGCTATGGGATAAAAATTTTTGGATTTTTCTAAAGTTAAGGTAAAGAAGATTTATTGTTTCTTATAACTGATACCTACAAAAGACCAAAGAAAGGAAATTCATAAGATATGGTTATGGAATAAAGTACTTACTAAAGCAGCAACGTACACTTTGTAGACAGGGTCAGCGCAGACTATAGACAGGACGCTACAGCACGCCTCCACCACATCCCCTGAGATGCTGGGCTGGGAGGACCCGCTGGCGGCTCCAGAATTTCCAGTGCTCTCCCCGTTTGCCAACAACAGGGCCCCACTGACATCGTGGGAAAGACGCCTAAGGGCCATCTCCCTTACGTTCCAGTTTCTAGAGAATAAGCAGCCAACGAGTTCCATTCCAAATACCTGAGTCGAGCAGACACAATGATGAGAAATAAGTGAACCCATGATATATTAGCAAGTTTCTGATGATTAAAGAAAAAAAAAAACCTCTCCAGTCTTTACTATACCTGACAGATACTTGTAATTGTCAATGTCTTTCTGGTTTTGGTTTTGGTTTTTTGAGACAGGGTTTCTCTGTGGAACCCTGGCCATCCTGGAACTGTAGACCAGGCTGGCCTCGAACTCAGAAATCCACCTGCCTCTTCCTCCCAAGTGCTGGGATTAAAGGCGTGTGCCACCACTGCCCGTGTCAATGTCTTTCTAATGAAGAATTATTATATACACATTCTTGCATGGGCACATGGATGCACATGTAATGTGTGGAGGGCAGGGTCAACCTCAGGAGTTGTTCTCTGGAGGTATCCACTTTTCTCTTTTTCCCTCTTTCAAGATGGGCTCTTCTAATAGGTTAACTAGGCTAGGCAGGCTGGCTGGCTACTGAGCCCCATGTGTTCATCTTTCCAGAGCTGGGATTGCAAGTACATCAACACATCCAGTTTTCTATAGGATGTTGGACATTAAACTCAGACTCTCGTACTTAAAAGGCGATCACTTGCTGGGCAGTGGTGGTGCATACCTTTAATCCCAGCACTTGGGAGGCAGCGGCAGGAGGATTTATGAGTTCGGGGCCAGCCTGGTCTACAGAGTGAGTTCCAGGACACTGCCTCAGTTTTAATCGACCTTACACGATGCCCCAAGATGGAAGCAAAACAGAGCTGTTGACAGCCTCAAAACCATAGCATCTAATAGCTGAGAGCCACCAAGGAGACGCGTCTCTGCAGGACACTGTTCACAAACCAGACGGAAGAATTAAGCCGTGTCTATAAAATCTGTGGATTTTTATCAGATTGAAGGAGAGGGTGGCTAACAGGAAGAGTAGGTTTCAAGGTTGCAGAGAAAGGGCCACAGTGCTGAAAGGCAGCATTTGCTCTAACAGAGACATTACATGAGGTAATATACTCACAAACTGCACAGCACCCAGAGGCCTGCCAACCAACAAAATGCTGATTATCCAACTTCATTACTATCTCACTATCTACTGGAAGCATTGGCTATAGATCCAGTAAGAATACGGTAAGTATTCAGACACTGAGAAAATAATTTGTAAGTTAGACAACCAAAACCTAAGTTCACTGAGGATGCAAAACCATTCCATGAAAGGAATGGCATGGTACCATGAAAGGTAAAGGCAACCGAAATCCCAAACCCAAGATAAATCTGAGCCTCACGAGTCCTCTCAGCAAGCGCCTGTTGTATACTGTTGTATACAAGTGTGACATAGAAAGGAGAAACTGGGTTTACATAGCAGCAAACGGAGTCACAGCAGAAACATGTGCTGGATACAGGGATTAAATGGGGGAAGTCAGCTCTGAGGAGCTGCGCTTCCCTTCCTTGCACAGCGTCTTAGGTATGTTACATTAGGAAGAGAGACAGACGTCTAGATAGGTGGAACTACAATGGAACTTTAAAGTGCAAGCTGTGCAACATGTATATAGAAAAGAATAACCCAGAAGCCAGATTCAAGGTTTTAGGAGTCACATGAGCCAAGTGTTTGCCTAAATTAGAAACAGCTGAGGGCAGCGCACAAACCCAGGGCATGACCAACATGATTCTCTGGGAATTACACAGAGCTGCCTACCTGAATCCATGGCTCGGCTAGATCTTTGTAAGCGGGAGGAATCTGCTGGGTTCCAAAGTGAGTAAGGTTAAAATTGCTTTCTTGACTCCTCCGCTGTGATCCGGCCGCAGGCTGCTGCGGGGAAGATGGCTGCTGTACAGCTCGCAGGGAGGCAGGGGAATCCACGGGGCTTGATAACTCATGGCTAAAATGAAAAATAACAAGACTTAGCTGCAAAATATTAACAGATATAAGCCCCCCTTTTTTCTTCTCCCCCCCACCCCCCGACAGGGTTTCTCTGTATAGCCCTGGCTGTCCTGGAACTCATCTGTAGATCAGGCTGGCCTCATACTCAGAAATCCCAAGTGCTGGGATTAAAGGCCTGAGCCACCACTGCCCGCCTCCCCCCCTCTTTTTTTGAGACCAAGTTTGCTGTAGCTCAGGTTAGCCTTGAACTCATGATCCTCCTGCCTCAGCTCCACCAAGAGCTGGGATTACAGGTGTGTATTACCATGAAAGCCTAGAGAACATTTTAATTTTTTGTTAAACATATACAAATCAGATATTCAAAATTACTACCTGTAGAAGTCATGGGATCTCCACTTAGATCTACAAAGGGGACATATTAAAGGTTCTCTATTTCTTCTACATTCTTCTGCCCCTGAAAAATATAAATAAAAATATCGTGAAAATGTAAAATGTTTAACGTTGAATATCAAGTCCTAAGCATTCATAAAATGGTTAGTGTAAAACAGATATAGAAGGAGCGTCACACAATCTGACAGGGCATCAATCTTAAAGCTGGCCAGTGCAGCACAGTAAACCCTGATGCTTGTGCCTATACAGATGCTGCTACTGCTCGTGACAATGCTGTTGTGCCTCGCAGCCTTCAAAGCATCTCCCACTCCGTTCTGTGGTTCGCCTTTCAGACTCGCCCTCTGGAAAGCCCGCCCAGGTCCTCCACCCTTTTAGTGCTCACAGCTTCTGGGCTGGGAGATTTTAAGGCCGCATTCCTCCCATTTCCTCCTGCATTTCTGCATATACACTGCCCTTTTCAATCTACACAGATCCTACAGCCCAATGTGTGGGAAACTTTACACAGAGCTTAAGCAGGACTCCTTTCTGCTCTAGCCAACGTCCCCACAAGCCATTTCGCTACAACCCTAAGTGAATCCCTGGGAGGAGCCACCTACAGATGGACATGCAATGGTGGTGCAGCTTGTTCCTGCAGCCATCTTCACACACAGTCAGGCTCTCCTCATCCAGCATGCCCAGCAAGCAGATGGGGCACATCTGCTCCTCTTCATCCTTGATGCTGTGAGGGAGGGAAGGAAGCAGAACAGTAAGCACCCAGATCCAGAAGGCTCCCTGGATGTGCGCCCGTCAGCCACAGCTTCCTGTTGGGCAGCACCATGTGATCGTGTAATAACTGTGGGGCAGTTCTTTAGTTCATTCTTTTTGAGACAGGGTTTCTCTGTGTAGTCCTGGATATCCTGGAACTCAGAGATCCTCCTGCCTCTACCTCCTGAGTGCTGGGATTAAAGGCGTGAGCCACCACCACCTGGCCATTATTTCTCCTGTTAACACACAGGAATTTAGGAGCAGAACCCTGGAACTGGATTCACAGACTGTAGGTTAGTTAGGTTGTCCTTACTGCGAATGGAGGAACTACAATCCATGAAAGGACGTTTGTCTCCCTGAAATCATCCCTTTGTCCCAGAACTGGGATTACAGTGTGCCCAGCCATGGACATATCATAATGGTCACTGATTTGATAGATTCTAATTCTATGTATCTGCTTATGATTGACACTCTGGATGTATTCTTAATTTTACAGTTTAAGAAATCATCATAAACATTTTTGAGTCTACTTTTTTTGATATTTTAGAAGCCAAGTCACAGGATTACAGAACAGTGAGTCTCAAAAGCAAAGTTATTCAGTCAATATGTGGTCTATTTTATAAATAAAGTTTTATGGACAGTGGTCACACCCATTAACTTTAATATTATCAGTGAAAACTACTTGAGCTTACTAGGGCATGACTGACAGTTATAACATGGACCCAGTGGCCATACACAAAGAATAAGAAGCCAGCTGGAATAGCAGGCACTATTAGTGACCATTATAACTCCACCCTAATATATTTATATACCTATAATTTCTTATATAAAACTGGCACATGTAAGACATGGTAATATAACTCAAGTAAGGTTTCACTTATCAACATTTTCCAAAGTAGTCAATAGAGAGGTGTAATTTTAATGGTTGCATGACATTCATAACATGGACATATTTGGGGGGCGGTGTAGTGCATAGGGCCCTTCTGTGTACCCCAAATTGGCCTGGAATTCACTACTCAGCCCAAATGGCCTCAGACTCACTGTAGCTCTCTCTCAGCCTCCGGAACACGTGGGTCACATGCATGCGTCACGTGTGGGTATGCTTTGATAGTTCATTTGTTGCTGGCTATTTAAACCTCTCTCTATATTCTCACTACACACTGCCACACATAACAAACAGGCCCCACATAAGCACACTGAAGATGGTACATTCCTTAAATGCACCAGCTCTGGCTAGCACTTGTTCTAGAGCAGGGTATGAAAATGTTTCAGAAAACCACCCTCCTGCCCAGAAAGGCCGAACTACAGTGGAGTGAACGCCTTTCCAGAACAGAACTGGTGCATCACAAAAGCTCCCTTAATTACATAAGTAAAATGTGCCATTTTCCCATATATATGTATATTCATGTATATGGAGAAATATATAATTTTTATATAAATATTTACTTTTTAATAAAAGTTCATAAATGCTATTTTTATGACATAAAAAGCACAAGGTGGCATCTCCAGCCACCGATGGCGTTCTACTGTGCTCTAACTCACACTTCTATCTTCCCTCTCCACCTGGTGTGCTTTTTAGGAAGCATTTTTCAAAATGTTATTGGGTTGACTGACATGTTTACTAGCTTCTTCAACATTCCTTTTTATGAACCGGGTGGTGGTGGTGTATGCCTTTAACCCCAGCACTCAGGAGGCAGAGGCAAGTGGATCTCTGAGTTTGGGGCTGGCCTGAGTTCTAGGACATCCAGGACTATACTGGGAAACCCTGCCTCAAAAAACAAAACAAAACAAAAACAACAAAAAATTTCTTTTATGAATATTTTCTTTATGCATGTTTTTTCCATACACTGAGGTTTTAGGATCACTTTTGCACTTTTAGTTTTTGGAAGGGTTTTGTGTATTTTCAGTATGCTTTAATCTTATTTATTTTGAATTTTTATTGCATGCATGTGAGTGTTTTGCCTGTATGAATATACATGTACCACATGCATGCCTGGTCCCTATGGAGGCCAGAAGAGGGTGTCAGATCTCATGGAACTGGAGTTTTTATGTATGGTTGTGAGCTACCATGTGGTGCTGGGAATTGAACCTGGGTCCTCTGGAAGGGCAGTCAGTGCTCTCAACCACTAGGCCACCTCTCAGTCCTCTGTTTCTATTTTCTACTTTTTTGAGATATCATTTGAAATTTTTATAAAATTGGACCCCAGATCAATCTCCCTTTAGGTTTTCTTTTTATTATTTAGTTTTTCTATAAAAATATGTGATTACATGGACAAAATCTTACACAATATATTATGACAGACTCTTGTGCGCACTGTGCTGATACACCATTGCCCCTGGAAACCTTGGATCTGCCAATATTACACCGTGTCTTTGCTTAACTTACAAACTTCTGATCTAGGCTTTCGCTACAATCTAGCTTTAAACATTTTTTTTTCTTTCTTCAACAAAATGAGAAAATAAGTTTGGTTTCTGAAGCTTGATAATGAGAGACCAGTCTCCCCAAGTCGCCTCCACCTATTTAGAAACAGAAAGAAACCTGGGAGAGGAGTCAAGATACCCACACTCTGGTCCTGCTATGACTTAAACAGCTATGCCGCCTCTTCTGGCTTCATCCACATCTAAGGAAGCCAGAAGATCTTTCATTTCACAAATATTTGTGTTTTCCACAGATCACCCGCTCAGTGGGCCTCAGCCCTTGCCTCGCTCTGTCAATTCTGAGGCAGCTCTGAACGTAAGGGTCTGCGATGGGAAGCAGCTGAGACCTCACACAGTCAGTGCTTCTCAAACCAGGGAGCCGAGAACACGGATGCCTGTTCTCCTTCCTGCAGTAACTGAACCAGAAGGCAGTGCCATAGAACAGAAAGAAAAGTTCCGTTATGGAGTGGATAACTGGCTCCTTAGAGTACTAGCGACTTAAAACACCCACATTTCTTCTTTCAGGCTGCATTCTGCATCCCTTGGAGCTTGTTCTGTCATCTTTCTAGTCAATGGAGAGTTTGTGAAGCACCACAGACCGTAAGTAGTAACTGAGTGATGAACCTCCTATCCCACGACTGTCCTGCCGACTTAGTGAGAACATGCTAATCTTCTCACAGGTACAGAGTCTCTGAAAACAGCCACGAATGGAGTACTGATGTTATATGGTATGAAAATCCTATACTTGAAAGTGATTTTGGAAAACCACTTTGCCTTGTATATAGTTTATTTATAAAAGAATCACAGATGTTTCCTTCTACTTTATAGTGCCTCAGCTTCATTCTGTGTGGAACAGTGACAAAATCTACCTAAAATAAGAACAGAAGGAAATAGTGCTATCAGGGGCTTGGCTACAGAAATGTCCGACATAGCTGTCTCCCATCAATTTATACCTGCCGCCCGCTTTCTCACAAGAGTGGACATTATGCTAATTTCTAATAAATGCTGTAGTGTGGAGAACAAAATGTCTTCATGTGACCTTTAATAGCCTTTACCTTTGTTTTGAACATGAAAAGCCAAGATTCAACAATTACATCATTGTATAGCAATTCATTAAGTAAAAAAATAAATAAATAAAAGAAACTCCTAAAATTACGATGTGACAGTATATCAGTGCTTGGCTTTGTGACAAGTACAAACCTGTTTTCTGAACTAGATGTGGATGTGCTAGACGATGACAATGTGTGACAGTTTGACATGCGTGAGACAAACTTCTGGATGGTGTTCCGAGATGGAGCTTTGATTCGCGAGCTACGCCTACTGTGGTATTTCTGGAACAAACTCTCAACCTAACGTTGGAAAAAGACAGCGTCAATGATATGGATGCCATAATTATGCACATGAAGAGGTGAATTATTCATCTTTATTTGCATAAGGCTTGCACAAAGCTGTTTAAGAGCTTCAAATGTAAGAACGTAGTTTACTAAGGACAACGATTTTTACAGCACGACAGAGTTCACTGCCTTTCACGGTTTAGGAGAAGGAAAACCAAACCATTTGTCACTTGATAAAACACCAAAGAACCTTTAAAGGCAACAGATGATTCTTATGTAGCTTCCCATGCCCAACATGGTCACTGTCTATTTAAATTCAGTGCCCTTGGTAAAATTCAAGATGTACCATACAAGTCTGTTGCCAATTTTACCATAGAGTTGCATATTAAAGAATTACCTCAAAATTTTTTAAGGTTTTTCTCCATAACATGGGGTCAGAGGGTTCGAGCTGAAACACCCGGAGCATGACAAATAAGAGGTGGATACAGAATGCCCCTCGGCCACAGCTGCAGTTCTGAGAGCAGAGAGAAAACGCCGTGAACAAATCTGGGAGAACGCTTCTGTCTACCCTGCTCTGGTATTTCAAGTCTATTTTTATTAAAGGTTCTACTAACATTCTTCATCCTCCTCACATAAAGACAGATATTTCCATGCATTAATCTATTTTCAATGAATGTATTTGATAGATTAAATTGATTTTATTCAAGGCACTAAGCTATAGTAAAAACATCATACATAGCCTAGATGCATTTTAAACTCACTTTAACTCGCTAAACAGAATGAACTCCTCTCAGGTGAGGACCTTATAAAATCGAGAGCCACCCAGATACATGCCTGTAACTCTAGTGGTTACTGAGCTGACACAGGAGGATCACTGTGAATTTAGGGCAAGCCTAGGCTACAAACTGAATCTGAAGCAAGCTAGATGCATAGTAAGACTCTGTTGCAAAAGGAAAACAGAAACAAAACAAAAGCCATGAACAGGACAAACAACCAAAAGAAACCTGTGGGGCGAAGCAACACTTGTGCAGTGAAAGGAAGCTGTGAATTCAGTTTCCAACCACACACAAGAAGAAGCAAAAAATGGTACCATAAAGTAACTAAATATAAAACAGTGTCAGACACTACCTGTGGCCCAATAAACACGCGGTATTTATTGTCTGGACTGTCCCCTCCAATCAGGAAGGAGTTGGGTCCGATCTGCTGCAGCAGGTACAGCCTGGCTCTCATCACTTTGTTCACGCGGCGGCTCGTCTCCTCTGGGCTGTACGGTGAGAAGCCATCTGGGGACGGGGCTCTTCGGGGTGGTGTGATTCTGCCACTCTGGAACTTTACAACATTGTTTTTAATTAGGTAAATTCCTCACTTCTTGATAAGAAATAAACATTCAAAAAACGGGTCATACCAGAAAGTCATGTGGCAGATTATATTCCCAGATAAAAAAAATACTTCACGTATGAAGTAAAATGCTGTTGTTACCTGACACACTCATTTTAGAAGAACTTTTAGAATCTCAGTCATTCCTAGAAGAGATGATAAATCTTTGCCTGAGAGACAACCAAATGCTCATTTTATAAACTACTCCATAAACCTGGGTTTTCTAAAGTACTGTGCAAGCTAAAAGCACATAGCTAAAGGCATACAGTGACCATATGCAGGCAAAATACTGTTTCTTGCGGTGAATGTAACATACAATCTCTGGGCTTCTAGCTCCCCATGGTGGAATTCACAAATGCTGCCATCCCCAATACCCTGGCAGACTCTTCCTCCTTTAAAATGCCCCCTGGAGGGGACCAGAACCCCTTGAAACAGACATCACTCTTACTGAGCTACTCCTTTCCTTAGAACTTGGTCTTGTCATCAATGCCTAGTTGGGATTATGTTTGGTGGAGATGCCTGGCCTGAACGGTTGCCAACAAAATAAATAGTACCAAACCATAAAGCTTCCCAGAGTGCTCTGGTGGTGTGTAAAGTGTACAGTTGCTGTGGCAAAGGAACGGTGTAACGGTTTCTGAAAAATCTTAAGTTTCCACCCGGGAATCCCACCCCTAGGTATAAACTCAAGAGAAGTGAAAACTTGTATGTGAATGTTCACACCAGTATCCCTCACAGGGGCCCGAGGAAGGAGCAGCCCATTCGATGAATGGATAGACAGAACGAGGGATCCGGTCACAAAAAGAATATTCAGCAGTAGAAAAGGAGCCTGATGCGTACTGTGCCGTGACCTACGTCAAAGGCGCCTGCCATGGAATGTCATCCGTAAAAGGCAGATGCCTAGACAAAAGAGGCTGGTGACGGCCTGGGGCTAACGGAGGGACTGGGGCTAACAGAGACTGTAGATCATGATTTACTTGAGCAAAGAATGAGACCATGGATTGGGCAGCACTTAAAACCTGGAGTTTCAGAGAGATGACTTAGAAACATCTAGCCAGCCTGTATAGGCTGAACACAAAGCAAGGTAAAGGGATTGCTGGACTGGCTACAATGAGCCTCTGCTACTCGCGCGCGCGCGCGTGCGTGCGTGCGTGCGTGCGTGTGTGTGTGTGTGTGTGTGTGTGTGTGTGATAGGCGCACCTTAGCTATGTAAAAAATAGGCTGTCTGTCTTGTCTGTCTGTGGTTGATTAAAGCTCAGTCTGACTTCCAAGTATAGAAACAACTTCAAGCTAATGGTGCCTCGCTTGTCCTTACAGTGAGTTAAAAGTAGGGTGGTTTGGGGCAAGGGGCACAGGAAGATACGATTCTGTCTACATATATATTCAGGGTCCTCCTTCCCTTCGGTGCCTCGTGAATCAAAATGCAAATGGACGCCTAAGAGCTCCACGGAGCAGCTTCTGCTGTGGACCAGCAGCCATTCAGGAGGCAGCCGCCAACAGTCCCCGAGGCTGGTGCTTTGCAAAGGGAGCACTGCATGAGCTGAGAAGCAGCCTTGGTGTGAGCAGAGGCCATCAGGAGCAGGGACAAGCTCCTGTATGAGTCGGTCAGAGCTACAGTGTAGTCACCGGTGTTAGTGATAAATGTTTACTTTGGGTGGATTTATGTGCTTTAACAATGGCCAGGGAAAGGCAAAGGTTTTCCTTGTGCTCAGCACTGTTCGCTCGCTCGCTCGCTCACTCACTCACTCACCCACTCTTCAAACAGCAAGTGCTTAAATGTGCATTCCCACCACTAGAGTCCCTACTTTCCTGTGCTATCTTATCTCTTTGATGTCTGATTTATTATAAAAAGCCCTTTGGTCTGCTGTGATATGTGTTGATTAAAGTACACATACAAAAAAGAATCTGATTACCAAAGGAAGGGGTATTTTGAGAGACTTTTCAGAAAATCGTGCCTATTCTCTATGATACTATATTTGCCCACCACCTCCAACCCCAAATTTGAGCCCAAAGCTCAAACAGCAGTCTCTGTTTTCTTTACATCTATTTACTTTTATTTTATGTGTACAAGTTTACCTACATGCATGGACGTTCACTGTGTGTGTGCAGTGCCCACAAATCCAGAAGAGGGCATCAGATTCCCCCGCAGTGGAGGTACATGCAGCTGTGAGCCACCTTGTGGGAGCTGGGAAGGGCAGCAAGTGCTCTCAACTACCAAGCCATCTCTCCAGCAATGGAAGCGGCTGCGACGGGAATCTGGAAGAACTGTAGCTGCTTTTTCTTACTAGCGTGTTAAATCCACATGGTACACTTTACCCCCTCAATAGATCCTATGAATGATTTCTTTTCCACATACACTAATTATTTGGAAAATGTTAGTTTGCTAACAAAGATATACTTAGTCATGCAATGTTAAAAATTGTATCACCCGTCTCAGAAAGGTCTAACACTGAGAAACAGTCAAGCAGGGTGGGACTTGTTTTCTAAAACTTAAAATTTTTGCTTTGGAACCTCAAATCTTATCAAGGGTTAAAAATACTTTCTTTGAAGAGACAGTTTCATTTAGTTCGCTTTAGGGAAAAACGTCTGCTAAATACACGTCTAGGCAACCATACTTTGTTGGCCAGTTTTTTCAATTAATGATTTTGTTTCGTGAAAACAGGATGGTTAGCTCATCTTGCAACTGCAACAACTGCATGTAAATGCTTTTCCTTGAGATGGTGACCACATTTTAGGGTGTGGCAGAAGTGTTTTATGCAAGCGTCCCATTTTATCAAGTATCACAGGATAAATATTTAATACGCATCAAGATTCAAAAACATAATTTCTACTTCGTTCACAAAGGCATTCTTAAGTCAAAGTAACCCTTTTCATTCATAGACCATATTTAGCAACGAAGAACACAAATTCTCTGAGAGGGGGTAACGCAGGTGAACAGGAGACATGAAAACGTTGTAATAGGCTGATTATTCACACAATACATGTATGTTAAGAAAGGGGAAACCCCAATTCTGATGTTGTAGTCTACTGTCAGTTGGGGTGAGAGCACCAGCAACTTCATCAGTTATTCATGCACTGAACCAGGCAGACAAAACACTGGTTTTTGTAAAAAACTAGTTTTGATCTGACAGCGTCCACAGGGCATCTCAGGGGTCTAGTTTTGACCTGACGGAGCATCATCCGGGTTCCTAGGACCCGTGATCCTATGGGATCACTTCAGGCCACACTTTGAAAAGCTGCTGCTCTGTGGCACAGCTAGGCAACCCTTTCTGTGGTGTGAACAAGCCAAAGGTGACAGACATGAACAGACTGGGTTCAAATCTTAACTTACAGGCACCGGGGACACTCGTTTCCGTCTCACTCCTGGGGATTCCGGCTTCACTGAGCGCCCTGATGGGGAGCTGCTAGGAGACGGGCTGCGCCGGCCCTTCGGGGCTGGTACGGCAGAGCCTGCCTGGCCCTCTCCTTGGGGTTCAGCTGCCAAGTTATTCATTTCAGATCCATCTCCTTTAATAGGGATTGGTTTCACCACCTGAATCGAAAATAGTTCAATATTTTGCTTACTTTATACAAGAAGCACATCTGAACATCACAGAGTGGAAAATGAAGTGAGTTTTTATACAATATTAATATACAAGGTAACAGGTCACACTTTATTTGGTATTACTTTATGTCACTGGTGTTGGATGCCTTTTTTACTTATACAAATGTCGTTTATTTTGTGTTTGCACTAAGGTTACCATACAAAGTTACAGAAAAACTAATTGCTATTGTATTCTCTAGCTCTCTTGATATTCAGGATTAACTTAAATTAGGAATCAAATGCAGAAAAATTAGCACTTCAAGAATTATTCAATGAAACTGAAGAACTATTATTCCTTCGTATTTGGAAAAAATGTAAGCCATAAAAACAGTAATAATGGGTATTATGTAGTCAATACAGTTTGATTGTATTATACTATCATGAAAAATGTCATTTTACAATAATTTTAAGGTGTAGCTCAAGAAGGCAGAGGAGGCTGGCAGCCCAGCCTGGTGGCACAGAGGTTTCTCAGCATGCATGGGCCTGAGGTTCAAATCTCAGGACCAAGGGGAAAAGAGAGATTACGGGGCTAGAAAAAGCCAGGGCAGTTTCAAGCTTAAAGACCAACTTCTTAAATAGGAAACATGCGATTTACACAACCTGCTGCTACTGCCATGTTTAAATACAGGCTTCTCGGACCAAATCTCGGCACTGCAGCCTGAGTGCAGTGGAGGCTGCCTGGTGTATTCCTGCACCTCCTCCCCTGTGCGGCACAATTCCATCTGAGGAACGCTCGCTCACCCGTCCCTTAAGTTCAGCTCCAGTCCTACCGGTCACTAACCCTCCGATAACGCCACCTACATTCTGTAAAGCTTCCTGTAGTTTAAAAAGGTTTATCCTCGCTATTTTTATTTATGGGGACATGTGCACATGGGTGGAGGGACCTGAGGATGACAGACAGCGACTCCCCTGGAGCTGCAGTTACAGGTAGCCACCGACGTGGGGGCCAGGAACCACTCAGCCCCTTTGCAACAACAGTATATACTCTTTTACCGCTGAGCCACGTCTCCACCCCTAAAATCTTTTTTTTTTTTGAAACTGCACTTCTTTCTTTCCTTGTGTGTGAAGTCAGAGTGTAAGTGTATAAACTGGTTCTCTCCTTCCGCTGTGTGGCGCAGAAGCTGACAGTCTGGCCTGGAAGGAGCCTTTAGCTGCGGAGCCATCTTGCTGGCCCGGCCTCCATTCTGCATCTGCCCCGACTCTTGACTGCTCGCTGCCCTGCACATCTGCTCCCCGACTGCTTTGTGTTATTTTACACATTGCTTTTATGTATTGTATATAAGCTTCAAGTTCCTGTTTGGAGATATTTTTTTAATTTAGTGTTTCAAGAAGGTTTTAAACGCAATTGAGTAAAAAAAAAAATAAATTAACATAATTAGATCTTCCAAGTACACAGTAAACTTCCTAAGGATAATTTGAAATCTGTAAGCCACAGAATGCAGGATGGGCAATTATGCTCAAAGATTATATGTTGGGTTACTTATTCTACACATCTCTTCTCTCTTTCCTCCTGTCCCATACATAGGCAAGGTATTTAAGTATTTGCCAGAAAGTAGACAGTGAGAAAAAGTTAGTTTTAAACAATATAACATTAATGTGATTGGCTTTGACATACAGCACTGTAGAATAACTCCAGCTCCAGGAGCTCGGACAGGAGCACGCTCTAAGCTCTGTTGGAGCACATCCTTAGTTCTGATGGAGCACACCCTAAGCTCTGATGGAGCACGCCCTAAGCTCTGATGGAGCACGCCCTAAGCTCTGATGGAGCACGTCCTAAGCTCTGATGGAGCACATCCTAAGCTCTGATGGAGCACATCCTAAGCTCTGATGGAGCACATCCTAAGCTCTGATGGAGCACATCCTAAGCTCTGATAGAGCATGCCCTAAGCTCTGATGGAGCACATCCTAAGCTCTGATGGAGCACATCCTAAGCTCTGATGGAGCACGCCCTAAGTTCTGATGGAGCACATCCTAAGCTCTGATGGAGCACGCCCTAAGCTCTGATGGAGCACGCCCTAAGCTCTGATGGAGCACGCCCTAAGCTCTGATGGAGCACATCCTAAGCTCTGATGGAGCACGCCCTAAGCTCTGATGGAGCACATCTTAAGCTCTGATGGAGCATGCCCTAAGCTCTGATGGAGCACGTCCTAAGCTCTGATGGAGCACATCCTAAGCTCTGATGGAGCACATCCTAAGCTCTGATGGAGCATGCCCTAAGCTCTGATGGAGCACGTCCTAAGCTCTGATGGAGCACATCCTAAGCTCTGATGGAGCACGCCCTAAGCTCTGATGGAGCACCCCCTAAGCTCTGATGGAGCACATCCTAAGCTCTGATGGAGCACATCCTAAGCTCTGATGCTGTATACTGCTTAGTTCTCTACACTGACCGAGCAGAACTAAGCCCCTCTTCATTCCCACCTCTAAAGGTGTTTCAGCAAAATTTTCCAAGCTTAGTCCTTGATTTCTCCATCCTCTCCAAAGAATAAATGGTGAAGGATCCCACAGCACGTGGGCACCAGGTATGTACATGATACACAGACAACATGTAGGCAAGACACTAGGACATACAACAGAATTTCAAAGCTGAAATTTTTACTTTGTATTTAGTCGATTTAATCTTAACTATGCCCATGGGATGAGGAAGGAGGCCAGAAAACTATGTGGCAGGTTTAGTCAGGTGTAATGAATCTCATCATTGCTATCTCTATTTCAAATGAAAACTATAAACCAAGGGTTTTCAAGAGACTGGTGGCAGGCCTCTTCCTTTGTCAGAAGCACATTTCACAGCAGCTGTCTGGGTGGAAATCACAGGTCAGGATGCAGGATCCTTTCCTTTCTTAACCTATCTATTCTTGTGACTCCATACATTTTATTTTTAGCCCCACGTCTATTTAATCTGATTATTTTTGCCTGCTTTCCTAAAAGATTTCTGGAAGTACGATTCTTAGACCTTATCAGATATAAAGCATCTCAAATAAATTAGAATTTTTATTCAGAAAGTCCAGTATAAAACCTACTGAGAGTACAGACCCTGGTGTTAGAGGGCAGTGTTGCTTTAAGCACTCAGCAGAACACATTGCTATGGCGGTTTAAGGTGCTTAGTGGGCGGGGTGTTAATTATGACTCCCTTCATGCCTCCTCCCGGAGCTGGTGCCCTGGCACTCACCACAGGGCCTCTCCGGTTGCGCCTCTCCAGCCACTCGTGCTTCCAGGCGGGCATGCAGGTTGCCTTGAGCTTCTCCCTGATCATTCGCTCCTCTGGGCGATCCTCCATCTTGTGCAGTCCTTTGAGGGTCTCTCTAGTCTCCATCTCTCGCCTAAAGTTATGGGAGACATGAGGACGAAGAGAAACGTCAGACGCAAGAAAATAATTTCTAGGCACAAGTAAACAACTGGTTGTTTTACACAGGTTACAGGTGCCTGAAAAGACAGAGCTACAAACCCCACAGAAAGACGGAGGCAAGGTACAAAAACAGCGCATTATGATTCTGTGTTTGGCGGGGATACTGCTCAGCACTGTCTGCTACCACCAACTTTAACAGTGTCTCTAAAGAGAGAAGGCTTTACTTAGAGGTTGTAGACTTCCTAATAATATACAATTCGGGTCCTTTCCCAGTAGTTACCAGGACAAATCCAAAACATTAGCTACTGCTGTAGCAAAGACTGCCCACCACACCAATATTACAATATACGAAACAAATGTTTGGGAAGCTCCTTACTACCCTTATTTCAGAATTTCTAACTATTCGTGTCAATATCCTGAAATAACTTTTTGACGCCTGAATGGTCAAATCTGCAAGTTCCCGGAACAAGAACACTGTGACGAAGTCCTTGGTATATACTTCATAACTAGAGAGGAAATGACCTGCTACAAACATGCTGACCTTCGCTTCATAACAATGACTTGCCAGAAGTAAGGTAATTTTTAAGTAAGGGACTTCGGGGAGCTAATTAGACAAAGTCTAATGGGTAAAAGCAGCACTCTCTGGAAGACCGCTGATTTCAAAGTGCACCCATCCACACCGGTGTGCGCGCACACATATGCCTGCCTCCCAGGGAAGGCTAAGCTAAGCACCTGTATTCTGGGAGAAGTACCAGTTTTTAGAATTCTAGGCTAACTTCAGTAACTATTTTTAGAAAGCCAGTAAAGCTAGAGAATAATGATTTTTGTACCCTGACAGGAAAAGGAAGCACTCGTGAAAACACCAGAAACGATGACCTTGAACTCACTCCTGAACGGTAACTTCGAAGTTGTCAGGGAATTTTCCAGTTAATCATAACTCAGAAGCAGCGACTTTACTGAAACAAGCAAAAACAAAAACTAAAACAAATCAAAAACCCAAGGTACATAGGACCAGACAGGGCGTGGTCATCAGACTCCAGTGAAATACTGATATTATGGCACTAGAAAGCAGACAGCAAGCACACCCTCAGAAATGGCTAGATGCATCTGGAAGATAAAGAACACTCTACAGCTCATCTGCATCTCGCCAGTGGGCAGTCACAGGCTACGATGCAAACATCCTGCTACTCAAAAAAAAAAAAAAGTTCCAAAGAAAGAGGAAATGCAGGATGGAAAGGTTGTTTTCAGTGATGGTTCATTTCCTTAGCAGATTTTGGCTGTTTCCATGCTGATTATGAACGGGGTTGTTATGATGATGATTGTGATGATGTCACTGTCAGAGTAAGAGAAGAAAGGCAGACAGGAGGTAGAGAGAAGACAGGAGAAAGTGGGTACCTATTTCCTCTGAACTGCTCCCAGCCTGAAGGAGGCTCCCTTAAGACTTGAAGCAAGGAACGCTTATCAAGGCTCCAGAAGGAAACAAATGGAGGACCCCCAGGAAACCCCTCAGCTTAGAAGAGGCAGAAGGTTCCAGGCTACTGCAACAGCTGCTGGGAGAGGGGGCACTCAGGTCTGCAGGGTCTCGGAGCTGGCTTATTCTCACTGCTACCCCCGTTTCCCAGGCCCCAGGACTCATAACTCCGGGGTGTCCTGGACAGGCTATGGCCCATCTGACTTCTCACTGAGTACACTTCTACACAACCACTCAGAGACTGCGTCGGTTCACCTTTTCACAGCTATTTCTCCTTCAAAGTGATCACTGCAGCTTACAAACATGTCTCCTCCTCTCTCCAGCTGCAAACTCTCCTGGAGAGAGCTGTCTCTCCTGGAGCCCTGATAAGCAGGCGTTCCTTGCTTGGAGTTTTAAGGGCGCCTCCTTCAGGCTGGAAGTAGCTCAGAGGAGAGAGATGTCCACAGTCTACCTTCCTTCCTCTCCTGTCTCTCCTGTCTTCTCCCTTTACCTCCTGTCCGCACGCGGAGGTGTATGCTCTATCTAGCCACTGTGCGCCATTGCCACAGATGAAATGAGTTCTCTTTTACTAACATCTTCAGCAGTCCTAGAGGCTTTTCTACTACTTTCAACACTGAATGACTTTCTTGTTATTTAACATTTCTATCACTTTGCACTTGTGATTACGTCTGGAACTTTGATGTTATTTATTGAGAGAATTTTCATCATTCCTTAATAAATAAATATATTCCTTAATTATATTCCTTAAATAAATATAAACAAAGTGTTCTAGTCTTCTCACAATTATTTTGCATAATTAGTTCTAAAATGTGCATTTTTAACACTATATCATCTGAAATCTGAATGGCTCAGAGCAATGAAATGTAATTTTTAGGTGACTTTTTGCCTTCACAGATTATGAAATGGTATAATTTGCAAATGCTGAGGTCTCAGAAGAAAACAAGACAAAACATGCAGTGTATCCTGTTTTTCATGCCACAAACCCCAAAACAAACAAACAAAAGACAAAAACAAAAAAACCCTAATCGTTTCCGCTGTCTCTGAAGTGGGAACCAGGAAACAATTCTTTCTCACATGCTTACACGGTTTACTCAACAACGCCAGCTTGTCCGCCACCCGTGGACAGCAGGGTTTCTAGCTGTCAGGTACTTGTGTGTGTACATGTACACAGCAATGGTTTGCCAGCCAAGGAATACTACAGCTATGGTAGAATGCAAGCTACTACAGTCAGAAAGCCTTGAAGCCACTAGGAACGTCTAGTGGCTGGTTAACCACGGCAGGTGTGTGTGTGTGGGGGGGGGGGCGGGGGGACCTGTACCATGGCTGCTATTACCTAGAAACATACCTGCTTTTAGCTAAAATAGTTCATCTGACCTTTTAAGTTAACTGACTTTAATAAGATATTCCTGGGGAAGACTTAGTTCAAAAACAAGGCTCCGGCTGGGTGAGTCTGAAAGGCAGACACTAGTAGACAGGTCTGTTCCTGTTTCCGATCCTCAAATGTCTTCAGTACAGAATCCCCTACCAGCATTCTGTAGTCCCTCGCTAGTCTATCCTTGCTGGCTACATATCCACCATAATACGATCTAAGATTGAGGAGCTAAATTCCTGGTTTCCACACAGCACTGGGAGATCTAACAGGACAGGGTTCATTTTCAGCACTGTCCCATGGGTGGAGTCAAGTGTGCTGGGCCTGATACACTGCACCTTTTAGAGAGGTGTGTGCAGGCATGGGAGGGTGCGGGAGGGGGATGCAAGGGGCAGTTCCTAGAAGTTTTCTCTCTTTCTGTTGTGTACTGAACCCATCCTGTAGTTCACAGTTGTCTGGTCCAATAGTATGCCTTGGTTCAAAGACACTCTATATGGAGATGGTATTGGACATCTTGGAGTTTGAAAGTAAGATCCGTGAAAAGTGTCACTGCATAAGGCACAGAATCAGAGTAACAAAGGAGAAACAAAGTGAAGCGAAGCTGTAGACACAGAATAAAGAAGTCAGAACTCAGGGAGGACGGAGCTACCGAGGGAGGAGCAATAAAAGTAGGCATGAGGGTTGAACTGGTCCCTCTGCAGCTATTAGACAATTAGTGCCAGCCTAATACTGCCCCAAGCGGCAGGCTGTAACTCTCCGAGGGCCGCAGGCATGTCTCAGTGAGGGAAGCATTGTTACGATTCTTTAGCCAACTAAGCCAAGATTTCAATGTTATTTATCAAGAGGGTTTTTCATTATTCCTAAATTAATCTACAAATATAAACCATCTAGTCTAGAATGAAACACCCTAACACACTCTATTCCCTGGGAAAATCCCAAAAAGTCTGACTCGGATTTCAGCTTTGCACAACCAAGACATAATACAAGGCTCTCAACGGCACTCAGAACCCTACCATTTTTTAAAAAGTTGACAGGCTACGTAGGAGTAACAAGGGTTAAACGTGTGCTGGAGGATGGCTCAGCAGGTAAAGGCAGCGGCCTGATTTTATAAACCAGGCTGGGGGCACAATTTAGTAATCCCAGCGCCTGGGAGACTGAAGCAGGAAGATTCCAAGCCCCAGGCCAGTCCGAGCTACATTCATAGCACAGCTCTCTTTTTAGTGACATCCATTTTACTACCAGAATTTGATTTTTTTTTTAGATTTATTTATTTATTATATGTAAGTACACTGTAGCTGTCTTCAGACACTCCAGAAGGGGGCATCAGATCTTGTTACAGATGGTTGTGAGCCACCACGTGGTTGCTGGGATTTGAACTCAGGACCTTCAGAAGAGCAGTCAGTGCTCTTAACCGCTCAACCATCTCTCCAGCCCATTTTTTTTTTTTTGTTTTGATTTGAGACAGAGTTTCGCTGTATAGCTCTGACTGTCCTGGAACTCACTCTGTAGACGCCTGGCCTTGAACTCAGAAATCCGCCTGCCTCTGCCTCCCAAGTGCTGGATTAAAGGCATGTGCCACCTATAGCCCCAGAATTTGAGAAGTACACAAATTCTGCTTGTGATTATAGTGTTCCTGTGTGGCAGGAGCAGCCACTACTACAGTGTCCAAGCAAAACCTCTCTGGTTAGCACAGGTCATTAGCATAGACAGGCACTACTTTCACAGTGTAGACTCTGGGTAGCTGTACAAAGGAGACTCTTTATGCCCTTGGTGTCCACAAGAGAAAATGTGGGAAAAAACCTGGGTTACGTGAGACACAGACTGCTCCCAGACATGGGTAGGCACTCACTCCAGCAGGAAACCATACACCAGCTGCACGTTACCGCCAAGGAGTGAGGAGAGCAAGGGAGGAAGCATGTGCCCACCCAATGGCAGTAGGACCCAGGGAGAGGCAGGGAAGTATGCAGTGAGTGGGGAGAGGCAGGGAAGAATGCAGTGAGAAGGGAGAGGCAGGGAAGAATGCAGTGAGAGGGGAGAGGCAGGGAAGAATGCAGTGAGTGGGGAGAGGCAGGGAAGAATGCAGTGAGAAGGGAGAGGCAGGGAAGAATGCAGTGAGAAGGGAGAGGCAGGGAAGAATGCAGTGAGAGGGGAGAGGCAGGGAAGAATGCAGTGAGAGGGGAGAGGCAGGGAAGAATGCAGTGAGAGGGGAGAGGCAGGGAAGAATGCAGTGAGATGGGAGAGGCAGGGAAGAATGCAGTGAGAAGGGAGAGGCAGGGAAGAATGCAGTGAGAGGGGAGAGGCAGGGAAGAATGCAGTGAGTGGGGAGAGGCAGGGAAGAATGCAGTGAGTGGGGAGAGGCAGGGAAGAATGCAGTGAGAGGGGAGAGGCAGGGAAGAATGCAGTGAGAGGGGAGAGGCAGGGAAGAATGCAGTGAGAGGGGAGAGGCAGGGAAGAATGCAGTGAGAGGGGAGAGGCAGGGAAGAATGCAGTGAGAGGGGAGAGGCAGGGAAGAATGCAGTGAGAGGGGAGAGGCAGGGAAGAATGCAGTGAGTGGGGAGAGGCAGGGAAGAATGCAGTGAGAGGGGAGAGGCAGGGAAGAATGCAGTGAGAGGGGAGAGGCAGGGAAGAATGCAGTGAGAGGGGAGAGGCAGGGAAGAATGCAGTGAGAGGGGAGAGGCAGGGAAGAATGCAGTGAGAGGGGAGAAGCAGGGAAGAATGCAGAGAGTGGGGAGAGGCAGGGAAGAATGCAGTGAGAGGGGAGAGGCAGGGAAGAATGCAGTGAGAGGGGAGAGGCGGGGAAGAATGCAGAGAGTGGGGAGAGGCAGGGAAGAATGCAGAGAGTGGGGATGCGTGAGGACCCCTCACTCAGCACAGGGCACAGCACGGGCTGCGCTGGTTCAGTCAGGGAAGGTGTAGGTGCACAGGTGCGTCCCTATGTTAAAACAAAATAAAACCACGCCAAACCCGCTCAGCAGCGACTTCAGTCGTTTCTACCAGTGACAGAAAGCAATGAGTACTCACAGGTACTCACAGGTCTACTAAACTAGATGTGAACACGTACTGACAGAAAAACAAAAACAAAGTCCAAAAATCTGTATTTCAATACTGAGACAGCTGTGTTTTCTCTAGGTGGACTGTGGCGACGGCTGGCCTCCTCCCGAGCAGGAAGAACCACGGAGAAGGGCAGCCCTCGCACCTCCGCCCAACGCAACACTCAAGTCTGCACGGTAACCCCTAGCACTATCAAAGCAAGTTCATGGGAGATTTTTTTTTTTATCCTAGGTTATTCATTAACACTCGGTCTTGAGAGTCAAAACCAAATGACGACCTTTTACCTTACAAGGAGAAACAAGATAGCTTTTCCCAAGTAGGATGAACATTCTCTTTAGCACAACAACAACAACAGCAACAACAATATTCCATTTCCCTTTCTTCCAGGGATAGTGTCTCTCTGTAGCCTAGACTACATCCTCGGTGAGCCCCAGTGTGCAGAATGGCTGTGTATCGTTTGGTTAATGTTACACGGAACCTTTGCATTTCTGCACCATGTTTTACATTGCAAAAAACCCTGCAACTGCTGTTGAAGATTACTTTTAATTTTAAAATCACATTGGATGACACTTTAATAGAAACTAATCTGTGAATCCAAGTGAATGGATTTCTACCACGTATGTATATGACTATTTGGAATATATTATAAATGTAAATCAATCAAAATAGCATGGAGGAGCTAGTTGTGGTGGTTGGTACACACCTCTAATCCCAGCACCTAGAACACTGAGACAGGAGGATGACAAATTTGAGGCCAGCATGGTCTGCATAGCAAAACAGCCACACTGCAAACTGAGGCTCACTGACTGACCGAGGAAATAGTGATTGGGAGCAGGTTCTCTCCTGTCCTCTGTGAGCAAACCTTACAGCAACAGAGATCATGGTCATCATTTCTAATCAACAGACCTAGAGAAATAATGCGTGATGAGCATGGCCTGACAGCCTGGGACTCCACCACAGATTAGTGCCTGAGGGGACATGGGAACAATTTCAAAGAGGATACCCAAAGGTCTTCCTACTTCTAAATGAGTACTCTTGGTAAGGCTGTCTGAAAACCCACCGTGAACATTTAATAACGGATTATAAAATGCCAGAGAGCAACCACTCAGCAAAACCATTTTTCAAATTAACTGTGTACGAGTGCCAGCATGTACGTTTGTGTGTATGCATGTATGAGTGCCAGCATGTATATGTATGTGCATGTGTGCATGAGTGCCAGCATGTACGTGTGCATATAAACGCCAGCGGGTACGTGTGTATTTGCGTTTGCGTGTGCTTATGTGTACCAGTGGCAGCTTGTGTGTACCCTGGTCCACATATGGAAGCTGCAGTCAGGTTCTCAGGAACCAGGTGTTCCGCTTGGCTGTGAGGCAGGCCTGTCCTGGTCACTCTCCTCTACTCCAGCAGGCCGACTGGCCTACAGCTCCTAGCTGCTTCTCCTGTCCCCACCTTCCGTCAGGAACCAGGTGTTCCGCTTGGCTGTGAGGCAGGCCTGTCCTGGTCACTCTCCTCTACTCCAGCAGGCCAACTGGCCTACAGCTCCTAGCTGCTTCTCCTGTCTCCACCTTCCGTCTGGCCACAGGAATGCTGGGATTAGAGATTCAGACAGCCTTATCTGGCTTTTACGGGAATTCCAGGGATTGAAGTCAGGTGGTCAAGGCTTCTGTGGCAAGCATTTTAAGTGCTGATCCATTTCTCTTAGTTTTTAAAAGTGACTAGTTTTGTATAGCTTCCCTCTCCCCTCTATACTTGTCAATCACTCGTGACTTATGAAACCTGTGACGCTAACTTCATGCCCAAGTCTTTCTAACATCCTTTTAAATTTATTTATTGTGTGTGTGTACACTCACACATGCACAGATGGGAACTGGCTCTCTCTGTGCACGTGTGGGCCCGGGGACTGGACGGAGGCTGTCTGTTCGTGTTCCTAGCGACTACCTTTGCTCATTCAGCTCTTGCTGGGCCCAAGTCTCCTGAAGACAGACACCTGCATTCAATTACACACTTATTTAAAATAAGTTAGTCTGTTCTCACACATCAAGGAAATCATCTTTGCCACAGGACTTTTAAACGCTTTTCTGCAGGGAATCGGAAAAGCGGTTGGGTTTAATGCAAATAACTTTCCGAGTGCCCACGGTATTCTAAGGGAGCTTAGGCTCAGCAGACTTGTTTCCCATTTGTTCCTTTCCAACAATTGCCCATGAAAGCTTGTAATCCTTTGATATTCACTGCTAAAAATTGCAATGTTTATATTTTTCCTGGCTGTGTCCTTGATACTTGATAAAGGACCATCCGTCCGTCCATCCGTCCATCAGAAGCCTTGGGGAGGGGAGAAGGGGATGCCTTGAGCATCCTTTTCCTTAGTGAGTGGCAAGGAAAAGGATGCTCTTTTTTTTAAAAACAGTGTTTGGCTGTCTATTTCCTCTCAAGGACCCGGCCCCTCTGTGCTACTCGACACATCCAGGCCTGGGACAGTCGGCCGGACCACGGTGGCCAAGCCTAATGAGATCTCACACTTCAGTAGAGAAGCAGGCTGGATCTCCAGCACTTGTGTGGTGCAGATCTCAGCAAGGCCGCCTGCTACCTCCTACAGTGCTCCCGGGGAGCACTGCCCAGCGCCTGCTCTACACCAAATGATCCCAAGTCTGTGGACTTCCTTCGGGACTTTGTCCACATGTGTGTCACCTTCCTAAGAGATTCAACCAATGAGGCTAGTTATGAGGAGCCATCTGTTATTATAGATTCCCGTCTCAGATTTTAGGAAGACTGGTTAATACATGGCACTTTGTTATTTTGTCTTTTTTTTTTCCAGAGCTGAGGACTGAACCCAGGGCCTTGCGCTTGCTAGACAAGCACTCTACCACTGAGCTAAATCCCCAACCGATACATGGCACTTTGAACAACTATTTTCTATGGTAATAAAACACTTTAATATGGTTTAGATGTTCAGAAATTTTAATACTGAAGTAGAATACAAAACTCTTTTATAGCCTTTGCTAAAAGAATTTCCTTGCACCCTGAGGGACAGCCAGGGCTACTGTCCTTCCTTCTGGTGGGTGGGAAGGCATGCTAGCTAGGATGCTCAAAATAGAAGACTAATGGTTTCCTGAAAGGCTAGCAAACCACTCTACTTGGTGAGTGGCACACCTGCCTATGCAGGCAATAACTCAGGCAGAAGAATAAAAAAAAATGCATAAAAGGTACACTGGACACTATTTAAGAGAATTGAGAAAAACATCGCATCTGCTGTCCCAGGAATATGAAAGTATCGCGATGCTGCAGTAGAATCAATCCATTGCTAACTACCTAAAGGAAGATCTAGGAAGGTCTACAGAGGTGGCAGGGCCTGAACCGCTATCAATAGCAGGACCTCTGCAGGATGAAGGTATTGAAGTGTACAAACTACCCAGGAGCCACGCCCTTTGAAGAGATAATGCTTTATGATTCCAAATACCACATCTGGGTGCAGATCGGGGGCCGCCAGCTGGAGCAGACAGCTGAGCCGCCCACTGCAGGCTATCTCAGAGCCTCTAGTGAAAGCCCAGTGCGCGGCAGGAAAGAAGGCCCGCAGCAGCCTTCTTGATTGCTCAGCGTGGCCGTTCTTTTGAGCAGAACATGCTGCCCTATGGAACGCACTGCACGAAATCTGCTCTGGATTTTGATTACAGACCCCGCGTCAACAGCCAATATTCCTAAGAAGCAAATCCAGAGAAGAACCTGGCACCAATTGTCTTAGATGTTACCGTAGGACTTCAGTGATCACAAAGTTCACTGTCTTCAAGAGCTAAAATAGGGAGGGAGAAGATTACTTAGTGTGTGTGCCAGCAAAGGCTCCAAATTGGAATCTCCCAATGAAGGGAGTGGTCCTCAGACAATGGAACTTGACTCCATTAGCGGCTGGCAGAGCCTGAGTTCAGCGACACCTGTCTAGTCCACAGTGAGTTCTGAGTTAAGTCCAAAGAAGTTAAGGTTTTCTTTAAAAACCTCTTTACTGCTACAAGAAGGCCTCAATATTCAGATCTTTAGAAGGGGCCTATAGAGTGTTCTCTTTTCCTTGTAACAGACCCCGGGGGTCTGAAAAACAGCACCATGAGCCTTTGGCCTTCAGCACGTACAGCTAAGCGTAGGCTGGGACTGACTTATGGCCGAATCATGTCAGAGAACATTCAGCATCAGGCCCTGGAAGGGATGCAAAGGCCACCACAGCTGAGGGGTCATCTGACAGCTGGAGGAGCTGCAGTCTCCACAAAAGACATGGAACAATAGACCACAGTCACTCAGTAACCTGCACTGAGGAGGGGAGGGAGCCTCCCTTCAGGGGCGCAGGCATGCGTGTGTGCAGTAAATAGAGGCACCAAAGGGACAACAGCCACCAGTCCCAGAAGAGGGCGTAGTGTCCATCAAAGAGACAGCACTTAACAAGCTGGACTTGGTGAGAAAATGTATACACACATTATTCAAATATGCCACAGAACTCAAGGGGCTTCTCAATAAACAGAGATCCTGTCTCTGGTAAGGCACGTTCCTAGGATGGGGCAGACAAGGTCAGATGTCAACTCACTGACAGGGGGTGTGAGCCCTGGAGCCAGGCTGCCTAGGGTCAAATCTTCCTAGTCATGTAACTTAGGTCCAAGTTATTCAACACTTCTGTGCCTCCAGCTCCTCACCGTAAAGTGGGGTTAACAGAACCTATTATGTAAGGCGGTTCCAGAGCATGGATTTGTATGCATAATACTTAGGAGGACGTCAACTTTCATACTTCTCCCTGCTGATCTCTTGTGTAAAATGGAGAGACAGGAGATGCTGTAAGTATGAACACTGCTTCCACTGTTATGCCATGCTGTGGGGGCCTCCTCGGGGCCACGTGCTGCTCCACATGCAGTGGCTCCAGGTCTGAGCACAGCTAAGACTCATGGTCATGGCTGAGGACAGATTAAGTAGTCTAGTGAACTCTCGGTTAAGTGATGACTCGGGGGCTTTTGAATCAGGTCTTTTTGTCCTCAAAGCTTTCTGATCTTCCACATAACCCTGTGATATTGTGATAAATTGTGAGATACTCACAATATTTACTATTGCATACATGAAAGCATCAAATAGAACCATTACCCACTCCACCGCCACCTCTTCCCGTCAGGTTCAGAGGGTAATACTTGACTAACGAAGAACACGAAGAACATGAAGACGATGGTGGAGGCTCTTCTGGGGTCAGGGGTCAGGGACTGGGACTGTTCGGTGTGGGTACTAGGATCACATAATCGCTATCAAATGATAGGTGCAATTTCCCTACGGCACGAGGACCCAGCATCAGAAACAAGGCTTCCTGGAGCAACAAACACCCTTGGCGACCAGCGAATTTAAACGTGAGACTCTTGTGTGATCTCCCTCTAGTCAGAAGCTATGTGGATCATACACTTTCTGTGTTAACACAGCCTAGGAAGACACTCAATAGTCTATTATTTTAAAAACAGTACTAACTTAGTTACTAAGCATGGGCATCATTTAAAAGCTCTCTTAGAAAAGCTGTTAAGAACATTCAAAGTAGCCAATGCAACGCATGCATTTCCAGGCTGCTTTACATTAAAACATTACTGTTGCGGTCTTATAAAAGGTTTACTGCATCATAGATGTCCTCCCTTAAAAGACACGGAACCACCCCCCATGCTGGAGCACAGGGAACCAGAAAACAGCAGGGCTGGAGGGAGGCTAGGCACGCCTGCCCGGGCTCAGCCAGCCCCGCCATGCTGACGTCCTACACTGGGGTCCAACTCTCTAGGACAGGCCTCTTTGTAGACGCCTGGCCTACTTTGCCAAGAATCGGGGCTAACAGTACCAGAAATGCTTAATTTGTATCACCTCATGAAATTATGGCTTATTTCTTACTTTTAGACAAGGTCACTTATGTTCCAGGTCAGCTTTACAACTCACTGTGACCAAAGATGACCTCGTGCTCCCTGCCTGCCCAACTTTATCTTCCAAGTGCTGGGATTATCGCCACACCTGGCTCATAGTAGCCTCTGAGGGCGAGTCTGAAAGATAACTATTGACATAACTGAGCATTTTACATTTTTTAAAAATAATCTTCTCAGGACTACTAGCTATTCGGCCAGTTAATATTCATTATTTAAGCATCTGTCAGTTCAAGATACATCTTAAGCTCAAACAACAACAAAACAATGACTGAACTTATGTGAATTACACTTGGTTCTTCTGACTTAGACACACAAACATCCTATATTAAGTTCTAAGTCCTTAAAGTTGTGGTGGTTAAAAGACGTGTGTGTGTGTGTGTGTGTGTGTGTGTGTGTGTGTGTGTGTGTCTGTCTGTCTGTCTGCATGTGTCTGAGTACTGTGCATGGAGGTCAGTAGAGGATGTCAGATCTCTCAGAACTGGAGTTACAGATGGCTGTGAGCCACCATCTCGGTGCTGAGAACCAAACCCAGGTCCTCTGCTAGAGCAAACGTGCTCATCACAGCTGGGCCAGCCCCTGGAGTTGTATCAATCAGTTCATGATCTTGATATAAATCCTTTCGCCAGCTGTACAATACACATGAGCACACCATCAACTATGAATCAATTCAGCCTGTAGTTTACATATCCCTTAAAAGCTACCTTAAGCTTGTATAGTTTAGCAAACTGGAAAAGCTAAGATAAATGTCTAGTAATTAATTAAGCCATGTTACCAAAAGTGTATCAACCCTCTAAAAACTGTGAAATGGCCTTCCTTGGCTCAGATGCTGGTGTGTTTGCTAGCGTTCGTTCCTTTCTTCGATTTCTCAGGAGAGAACAAACTATTGTTAAAACACTAAGAATGAGAAAACCCAGGTGGATCACACCCAAGTAGGTCTCTGGATTTGCAAGTGGATCTCAGGAATCCCTGCAGTGACTCGTAAAGGGACCATCTCAGTAGACACAGCAGCCGCAGCCCTGAAGATGCAGCTCCTAGCAGGTGGTGGCCCCGGCCATATGCCCTAAGTCACTCTTCCTAGTCTAGTTCTCTTCTTCCCCGCCAACGTGTCCATCATGTGACAAGACAGAAGCGCCTGAGTCATTTGGTACACTGAAATTACGGCCCAGCTCCGAAACACGCAAAGCGCTGATCAGCCGGTGTTAGGAGAATCCTGGCTGCCCCTCTATGGCAAGATGAACCGACCAGAGCTGACTGCAGAGGCTGGAAAAATTGGAAGATCACAGGAAGGGAAGGGGCTCAAGAAAAACATCGCTTTACTCAGTAGGGGGCGCTCTTTCCTTAGAAATGTAATTTAGACAATTATTAATAGCAAAGGTGGCCTGCCCACAAATCACTTCAAACAGAAGCAGCATTCACTCCGACATCCTGCCTCAAACATAGCTGGAGTCATGCTTCCTAAGTAATGTCTTCCTCACCTCAGCGGAATCCTCAGGCCGTCCATAACTGTCAGTTTCTTTTCGCTTTTGCAGGACCAAGCTGCTTTGGCTTTCCGCCTGCAGTGTCGGACTCACAACTGTCGGGCGCACGCTTCCAAACCTTCTGTCATAACCACTTTTTAGTTCTAACGGCAAGTGTGTACTGGGCGAGAGTGTGACAGAAACCATTATTCCCACTAAACCAGCAGCAACTCTTTCGTAAGCACTCACGTCAGTCGCTGCTTTCTGTCAGGAACGGCTGTCTCAACTATCAGTGAGGCCGATAATGGACAAGACAGTTATAAGCCTCAAGACTTTCAAACTGACATGAAAACCGCTTGGCAGTGGATAAACTTGAGTCTTCCTAGCGCAATGGAAAGAACAACAAAAGCGAAGACCTCCATGCCCTCCCTCGTGTGTCCGCCCAGGACTACTGTCTTAGCTCCCTGACGCACTGCTCCTCGGGGAACGGCAGATTTTTTTTTAATTATTTATTTTTAAACTTTTTTATTGGAATTATTCCTTTGAAGGAAGAGTGTTTTGCCTGCCTGTTCAGAGGTGCACCCTGAGTGTGCTAAGTACCTGAGGAGGTCGGAAGAGGGCGCTGGAGTTACTGTTAACTGGGATTGGAGTGAATCCCACCCAAACTCTCTGCAAGAGCAACAGAGCTCTTGACTGATGAGCCATCAATCTAGACCCCCTCAGCCCCACCCCCACGCAGTCTTTTAACAGCCTATGGGCTCACCTTTCGAAGGCCCTAGGGTCAGTCACCCCATACCTTGGTGGAACTGTCCCAGAGACTGACCTGAGCTCCCCTTGGGCCCTGGTCCCTGTAAGAGTGCAGAGAGCCTTCCTCCAGCCTCCTCGGCACACAGCTCCTCACTTGCCTGTCCCTACCACCAGACTTTGAATGAAGACACAAGTGGGTTTCAACTCTGTTAGCTTTGTCTTAGAAGAAAGGCTGGGACGAGGGACAGACTAGGTAAGTACAAGCTGAAGAGAGTGGATTGTCCTTCGCCTCGGGCTGTGTCTACCTGAGAGCAAGATCTGTCTCACTCAGCTTTCCGTCTACAAGCTGACGGATGCCCCTGGTATGTGCAGATGCTGTGAGAAAAAAAAATGCCCTTCCAAACCAAAAAGATCCCTGTAGGGTGAAAGCTCTTCTCTGAGCCCCCGTGGAAACATCTGCCGTGCCCTGAGGGGCGCTGCATGGAGAAGGGATCTCAGATGCTAGTCCTGTGGTTTAAAAAGACAGGATTTGGCCCCAGGGAAACACCAAGACAGGATTAGTAAGGAGTCACCCTGAGTCTAGATCATCTGTCCTTAGTGAGGGGGCTTTCCCGCTGCTTGAAGCTTGCCCACATGATCTACTTAATTTGATTTTCCTGAGGTTAGTGACAAAACATAGCCCCGAGGAAGATCCAAGAGTTTGTGTTTAGGAGGCAGGCGGCTGTGCCTTATCAGCAAAGCAACCTGGGAGGCCATGGAGGACTAAGCCAGCCAGGGAGTGGTGTCCAGGGGTGGGGGACCCAGACACAGGCGGAAGATGGCGCTGGCAGGAAGCATAAGAACCAAGAAGGTAGGCCATGCTGCTTGCACATAGTAACTGTATGAGCGGTAAGGTTATTATGACGTTGTCATAGTCCACCATTAGCCTCGTGACACCTCGTCCCGCCGGTCCCCTTCCTGTCAAATAGTCCTCTTTCTACTTTGGGGCCCATGTGTGTGACAGCGGCTGCTTGTTTCCCAGAGGACAGGAATCTCAAAGCAGTCTTTCCTTTTGGGTTTTTGAGACAGTGTCTTATGTAGCTAAGGCTGGTCTTGAACTCATTATGTAAGTGAGGATGACCTAACCTTCCTCCTCCTATACTCCCCTATGCTGGGATCACACCCTACACTACCATACCCAGCTCAATGTAGTTGTGGTTTGCACTTCTCCAACGGTCTAGGATATTGACATTTTCCCATGTTCAACATGCTCATTTGGACTTCCTTCGAGAGCTGCCTCTTCAGCTGACTAGCTATTGACCGGGTTATTTTGATGAGTTTTGGTTGTTTATATATACTGGATATTAACTGTCAGACGAGCAGCCGGGATACGAGCTGTGTTGAGCTTTCCTAATTCTTGCAGTTATCTCCCGAGCCACTGCAGACTATTCAGAATGCCTTGTCTATGTTATATCTTAAAGTAAGTCCCGCGTTAAGGTCTTTGATTCACTCTGGACTGATTTTGTACAAGGTGAAAGACCTAGTTTCATTCTGAGTGTGGATATGTCTTTCCAGCACCATTCTGAAAAACCCATCTTAAATTAAGAGACAAGGTAGCTGCACCTCAGGTGGCTGCACCTGAGGGTTCATTTCCTGGTCCTCTCTTCTGTCTTTGGACACGCATGCCTCTTTTTACTACAACAGTGGTGCTTTTATTTCTGCAGTTTTCAAGTTTAGTCCAAGACTTGCGAGACAGGCAAAGATACACAGCAAAGGTTTAGGTTAAAAAGCATGTGACTAAATTATACAAATGAATTATATCAAGCCGTAAGACTCAGTCCGCTCTGTTCATTATTCCAAGTTAATATGCACTCTGGAGTTGGGGTGTATGTAGCTCAATGGTATGACACTTGCTTACCCAGCTCTACAAAAGAAACCAAGACAAAAGTCAAAGGAATAAACTGGGTGGTCGGGCAGGCTTGCAGTCCCCAGAGAGGTGGGAGACAAGCCAGGACTATGTAGCAGGATCCTGTCTCAGAACAGAACAATCAAAGCTTTCCTATCTCATTAGCTATGTTCCTACACTGTCCATCTGAGAAAGCTATCCATGTACAAGAGAGTAAGCTATAGATAGTATTTCTCTATGTCTCAAACTGCTTTTCTAATCAATTACTGAGACTTAGGCATGTTCTACTCATCTCTGGAGTACTCGGATACCACGCACTAGGTGCTGCCACCCTCTGCTTCTACAACAGCCAGGCCTGATGGTCACCAGTCATACAAAGCTGAGCTGCGAGTGAGTGGAGACAGACGGCACCTGTACACAGTCATCTGAAAGGACAATCAGGATCACAGAACAGCGGACTGAAGGGCTAAAGCACGCACTTACAACGTCCTAAAACAGGTCCAAGAAAACAAGGAGACACCAAAGAGCACAAAGCCACGTGACTAGAGCACAGCGATGGGGCTGGGCTCACGAGGAGCCACTTTCCTTAAGATGCACGTGAAGGCGGGCGACCTGTGTTGTCACTGCTGTGTCCCCAGAGTCTGGCACAGCCCATTCCTAATGAATCTGCTGAGCCAGTGTTGCGTCACACCTCGAACTGCAATGATTTAGGCAGAAAAACTCCTATGCACATACTTCATGTCATTACTATGGCAAACGCTTCGCCACAGACGGCTTCCGACTAACTCCCAATCAAGCCCCGCCTAACCTTCCTCCTGGAGAAACCAGTCAGAAAAGCATGCTCACGACTTAACAAATAAAACTCTTTACTTCAAAAACCTGTCCCTTCCTGTCTTACGGCAGAAACCGACCTACAGCCCCCAAATGCTTAGTCTTTGCAAACCATCTGGCTTCAGCTCTCTCCAGCCTCCCTCCTCCTCAGGCCTGCCCAGAGCTAGCCTGTGCTTCCATCTGCCTTCTGTCTCACACTGAAGAACAGCAGCTACCGCTACATCACTCCATAAGCTGCTGTCTTGGGACAGTCCCTGTCATCCCCGTGGCCCTCATTTGCTGCCAACCATCTGCTCTCTGGGAAAGTCCTCTTCTCGGCCTCTCCTCTATCCCTCACTTGGCAACGTCCCAGGTCCTCTGCAGGGTCCTCTCTGCTCTCTTCCAGGAAGTACTGGCCTTAGGGAGCAACCAGATGCTTCCCTGCTGCCCTTCCGGAGATACCAACCTGAGTCCGGGCCTACCTATCAAGGAATCACATTTGTCATTAGGGACCATCCATTCACTTCTCCACCCATCAGTATGTCTGTCAGTCATGATCTTAGGAAAGTAACATCAGAGGCAGACAGTCCTGAAGGCAAATTACTATGAGTGTAGTAGGACAGGAGATCAACACAAGTTCTTTTTCTCCAAGGAGCCTCAGATGCAGCATACCCAGGAGGCTGCCATCTTCAGGGGGAGCACACACCTCGACCCTCTACAAGTGTTCATTGTTATACTAGTTCTGGCTAATAGGAAGCAGCTAATGCCAGGCCTCACCCCAGGTGGACCTCCAGAGCTCCAGCTTTGACTTGGGGACTGTCTTAGTTTCTGGCACAGTGGCATCCACAGAGCAAACTGTGCCAGTCAGGCACTGGGTTAAGGCAGTCAATCTGTAAAATGGAGGGGGTGGCAAGCGTACGATCCGTACTGAAGAAAAGAAAACACAACGTGAGAGACACAGGCTGAAAACAGGCGCCTTCCCTTAAGTCTTGGTCTTGCCTGGGTACCCTCTCCACAGTTAAAACTCAAAGAAAATCAATCTCCTTTGCAGGGATGGCAGATGACTGAATTCGGAGCCACCAAGGACTTTTAATTAGCAAAGATGCCCACTGAACAGTTGGCAAGGAGGCAGGCATTAACTTACTTCACCAGTGGAACAGATTTCAGTAAGAGAATAAATGACCTGAACTCTATTAAGGCAGAACTTTATACGGGCTGCTGGTCTTAGATATTATCTTCAGTTAAACGAGAGGCTTGACCAATAACAACTCAAACAATACCGAAAGGGGATAAAAAAACAATAGTAGTCTGAAATGAGTTTAGAATGAGAACCGCTGGAAGAGAAAATTTGCTTTCTTCTGGTAGCCTAAGCTATGCTGGAGCTAGTTCATGAAGAAGTGACTTGCGATGCCTGAGGAACCAGGACGCTCCGGGAGGTGTGCACAGGTCACACTGGGTTATGACAGAGGGACGCTCCCCATGAGAGTCAGACTTTGGACAAGCTCTCAGAACAAGGTAGCGCTGCACAGGTGTTAACAATGCCTCTTAATGAACGTGTACACCCACACTCTCCCCTGCTGGCAACAAAACAAAACCATACAAACCCAAAACCAACCAAAGAAACCAAAGTGACCCGCCAAAACCCTGAGCATGTAATAAGGAAATTTAACCACATTTGGAGTCTGATCTTTTGCACATTACACTAAACACATTTAAATCTAAAACTGTGTTTATTTTCCAGGGTGTGCATATGCATATGTGGAAGCCAGAGGACAACCTCCTGGTTGGTCCTCACCTTCAACCTTGAGACTGGGTCTGATCTTGTCACTGCAGAAAACAGATTACGAGGCCCAAGGGCTTCTGGGAGTGTCCCTCCTCTCTTCTCTCAAGGTCTAATTCCCTAGAAAGAGGGTTTTGAGGTTCACTGGCTCTGGGGACTGAGCTCTCTCTCTCTCTCTCCTGCTCCGGCCTGCGGCCTGCGGCTGCCTCCGCACTAGGGCTGGGGATAGGCCTGATCAATGCCCTTCTGAGCAAGGCAAGACTTGTTTATGGGGACAGTTACGGGGGATCTGAACCCTTGGGCCTGGGAGGTCACCATACTTCAGCTGCAGCACTGTGGCCAGGCCCGGGCTAAGCAGGCATCATGCACTTTCCATATTATAAGAAAAACTCCAAAATGCTACTGTTATTGGAGCCAGTGAAAGCCGCAGGAGCTAGAAGGCCCATCCCCCAGCTCCAGGTAGGAATCCCAGGGGACAGATGCCTATGTGAGAGGCCAGCCTCTGCAGTGACTGCAGTCTCTGAACTCAGTACACAGTGAATCAAAGAAACAGCGAGACTCATGAAGGCACAAGTTAGAATAGCAAGTGATGAGATTTCTGAAACAATTTTAATTATTTAAAGAAAGAGCACTTTATATGTATAAAAAGATCTGGGCTTATATGACTGCCTAAGTATTGGTGGAAAGAATGAATCAATATTTAAAGCAGATTCCTAAGATGAACCCCTTGAAAAGTCATGCAAATGTGAGCATCGATGCTTCTTATTAATTCACTGAAAAACAAACAAACAAAAACCAAAAATCAAAAACTAGCATTACATTAGCATCAAAATTAGGGGAAAAAAAGCAGCCAACAGTGCAAAATTTTCTGGCTTTGGGCTAATTTTGTGATTTAAAACATTTCTGATCATTATAAAATTAACTCATTTGCTCTAAATACACACAAAAAGAAACAGCTGGGGCAGAGGGAACCCAATGTACAAGGACAGAGAGTTTAGGGTATGCAATCCTAAGCACTAAAAGACAAACCCAAAAGGCCAGTAACACGGCATGACGAATGCTAAATCACACAGTGCTGGACAAAATAGGATCCACTTGAAATAACTCATGGAGGAAGCAGAGGGAGGGAGGAGCGCCCAGCGGCTCTGTGCACCGTGGTGCTGTGGAGAACCTGATACAAGGAGCCTGAAGTAGCACATCCTAGAGCATCATGGGAGCAGGCGGTGAACCCGAAGGAGGGAGGGAGGGAGGGGAGGGCTGTGGGGGGCGTGGACAGGAGTGACCAACTTGTCAAAAGCGGCTTCATATTACGGAGGGTGGCCCTCAGCCCCTTCTCTCTAGATCAGTGGATCTCAATCTTCCTAATGCTGTAGCCCTTTAATGCAGCTCCTCATGTTGTGGGACCCCAACCATAAACTTTTTTTTGTTGTTGCTACTTCACAATTGTAATCTTGCTACTGTTATGAACTATAAATATCTGATATACAGATGGTCCTCGGTGAACCCTGTAATAGTATCAATTGTCCAGCCCCCCCCCCATGTGATCCACAGGCTGAGAACTACTGCTCTAGAGGGTTTCAGGCACCTTGGGGTGGCCTTGAACTTCTGGTGCTTAGACCTCCACCTCCTGATCAGTAAGGGTGCAGGCTAGGCCCCACATCCAGTTTCAGGCGGTGCTAGGGATTGAACCAGGGCTTTGGGAACACCAGGACTACTGAACTACACCCCCAGCCCTAGAAGAGTTTTCTGCTGATTCACTTGTATGTATTAAGATCTGTGACATCTAGCATGTGGGAACCCACCAACATGTATACAGCACTGTACCCTACAACGAAATTCTGGATGCATTTCTCACCAAGTTGCTGGATTCAGAGAGAAGCTGACTTCAGACACTTATGACTTTGTATCAACAAAACTTGGCCCAGGAAGGAGGTAGAAGAAAAAGTAACAAGTTCTTGAGCATAACCTTTTTCTCTCTGATGCCAAAACTGTCTTTTGGGCCTATGCCCCGAGGGAAGGCGTTGTTTCCGGGTCTTTGGCACTGGTGTCAAAGCTCTCCGGATGAAGGAGTGCCCCACTCTCCACTTTGGAGACTGCAGGACCGGCCCAGTGCCCACTGTGTAGATTGACAGTCCAGCTGCCTCATTTCATAGTGACTGAACCCATAGCCAGCCATCACAATCTGTCACAAAGGTTCAGAATGGTGCCTTGGGAATCAGTTTGTCACAACTGTTCTCCTCACCCTGCCTGGTCTGGAAATCACGTGCTGGGAACATACAGTAAGGCCTCAACCACAAATCTCAATATCTGATGGCAACATTGCAACGTTGGGGAGCAGGCAACTGCCGTGAAGGGGCGGGCTTTGCAGAGGCAGGAAGGCTCAAGTGTCTTCACCACCAATCCGAGACAAAGAGCAATTACTGCTAATGTCCCTGTGCTCAGCAGTGAGTTTTGAGTAGCCTCGGTGTGGTGTGTGGTGTAGACTGACTCGGAGGAGGCTGAAGAGGAGGCAGTGAAGTTACCAGGAAGTAGGGTTATAGCTCCCGCCAGGCTTGCTTCCTAGCTAGCTACTGCCTGTTGAACACATTCTACTTTTTCTTCATTTTTTTCCCTCCACTTTGCAAAAGAACACTCTCCTCACGGTTGTAAGCTTCCTTAAAAAAAACATTTCCTCAGTACTTAATGTTATTTCATACATGATAGTTTCATCGCACCCTCCCCCACCTTGGGGGCGTACGTGCGTGCGTGTGTGTGCGTGCGTGCGTGTATGTGTGTGTGTGTGTGTGTGTGTGTGTGCGCGCGCGCGCTGACGGGATCTCTCACTTCATCCCTCAGGCTCTCCTGGAACACTCTCTCCCTTCAGCGTCCTGAGCCCTGGGATTGCAGGTGTATGTGGCCGTGTCCAGCCTTCTCTTTACATTACTTTAAGCTTCTCTTCACGGGTGGCATACTGTTTGAAATTGCAAGAGTTTATAAATTAAAAAAAAAAAAAACACCTTTCAATAAATTTAGCCACAAAAGTAACTTTCAAAATTAAATTTCACAAAGGAACAAGAACTTGAAGGACAACCAGGGGTCTGTAAAGCAAATGCTTGACTTCACGGTGCTGAGAGTACTGGTCTGCTGGGGAGACTGATGTGGGTCAGGACACTCTGAGGAGGAGTTTTGCCTGAGCTGGGCGGGACAGCCTGAGTCTCGAAGCTAAGTGGCCTCAGAGGCTCCCTGCCACTCCTTCCTGGGTCTACTTTGGAGCTGCACTTGCATACGAGTCACACAGAGTAGGGGTTTTGAGAACCTAAGTCTCCCAAGCCAGTTTGACAGCTATCTCACCCCGCATCACAGAATCGAAAAGCTGCACTTTTCCATTCTTTCTTCATGGAAAAAAAATCTTTCAAAATAGTAAGGCGAAATGAATTTCTAACAATGTGATCACTATGTACACAGATGGCCTTTGCTAAAAAGGAGAGCGGCTAAGTACAAGCCTTCAAGGTCATGTGTAGTGGCATTGAAGTTAATGAGAAACTTTTAAAAGGGATCTTGTCTCACAATCATCTACTCCTACTGTGAACTCCATTTCGGGGCTGGGAGATGTGAGGCTGAGACTCCGGCGTGGTACTCATTCCCAGGGGCCTCGTGGCCGTAGGTGGCTGGCAGGTCTGGCTCCCAGCACTGCAGCTCCTCCTTTGAGCCTGCTGACCCACTTCCTGGTGCAGCGTGGTTACCCGTCCAGCCACAAAGGCTTTTTATTTAGTTCTAGGCACTGAGACCTAAGGGTCAGTCTGTGGAACAAAACCCAGGGGGAGAGCTCTGTCTAGCTCTCCAGCCGGCCCGAGCCAAGGACCTTGTCCTAGGTGTCTGAGCTTCATCTGCACCCTCTCTCCACTCAGGTGGGGCTGCCTGAGCTACCCGGGAAGATTTCTAATCACGCTGACACTGACTTCTGGGCCTCCGTAGTTTCCACCCTCCTAGCCCATGGATTCTCTTGAAAGTCCCGAATGTTTCGGGACTTAACAGCATGTCCCCGAGCCAGGCTGATGTCTGTAGCATCAGGGACACACCATGGGACAACTGACTTCCTCCCCACTGTGTCCCCAGCACCCTGATGCCCAGCTCACAGCAGATACTCAAGGTTATTGAAGACCTGGTGTCCCGTAATCAGGAGTGGTGACTCACATGGGCCATTCATGCTAACACTCACTACACTGCCCTTCCGGTCCTCTAAGAACACCACTCCAGGTTCATGGAGAGGGGCTGTGGAGGCAGCTGACTCACGCCTGCCACAGACGTCCTCATGCCCAGCCAGACTCTCTGCTTGAAGCATCTGAGCCTATTTGTCTGACCCGTAATGGCCTTGGATTAGTCTCAAGGGCAGTCTCGGCCTGGTACCAACATTTTTCCCCTGCCACCGCACGTCTGAAATTTTAACACCAGGGAGTTTGAACATTTGATTTATTTTACAATGTGTGCCTCAGACACCTCTCTGTCTGTCGATACTGCTGGGCTGAGAGGAACAAGCACGTATACGATGATAAAGAAAATGAAAAAGCTTTAAAAGCAGTGAACATAGAGAACTTTTTAACCAAGGAGTTCAGCAGTCTTTACAGCATGGTGCTGACTTCCACAAATAAACACATTTATTTTTAGTAGAATACAAATAATTCTTTATTCAAAGAGAATGAAAATACAAAATAACACTCCACTGAGGGAGCATTACGGTGACCAGGGAGGGCTCGAGTGTTCTATTTGGAGATGACAAGAGGCTACATTCCCAGAGTGTCTGAACTGCATTACGGAGAGTGGGCATCATTCTAAGGATGGAGAAAAGTCTGACAGGGCGAGGACCCTGCATTGACAGCGTGGGGAAGAACGGGCCAGCATTTACCCAGGAAAGGCCTCCTGAAGGCCACGGAGGCTCTCCTGTGAGGACTGGGGGCTGGGACAACAGAGCGCCTTCCTGACAGAGCACACAGAGCACACGGAATACATGACAGAGCCACCCTCTGCCCTGCCCAGGAGACCTCCCCGGGTGACAGCCATCACGTGAGCAAGGGCACTCTCTCTGCTGAGTCAGCAGACTCTAGTTTCTGGGCGCCGCAGGGTGGCTTTCTTTCAATTTAGTGCAAAGCTTGAAATTTGGTGACTTAGGAATGTAGAATTCTCACCCCTACCCCAAGCAAGAAAAGCTAAGACATGCAAATTCAAGCGGGAAACTTTCTTTTACCCACCAGCTTGACAAAAATGGAAGATGAAATACAATTGTGGCAATATACCATGATGGTAAGGCTGGGAAAATGGTCACTGTCACCTACTGTGGCATGGATGTAAACTGGCATGAAGATTTATAGGGCAATCTGGCTGTGTTATTTTAAAATACACATTCCCTTTCACACAATTTATGCCAGCATATTTATTTTATGAAGCCAAGAGCACAAGTATATATATTCTCTCTCTCTCTCTCCCCATATATATATATATATATATGTGTGTGTGTATGTATGTATATATGGATGTATACACACATATAGGTATCTGTCTTTAGACATTTATATTGTTTTGAATTGTTATATTAAGCTTTAGTGACATATATATGTATGTGTATATGTCAATTTATTATTTTATTGATGAAGTTTACTTCATCACTGTAATATAAACAGCAAAGAGGTGTGTATTTAGTATACTAAAAAATAAAATGTATAATTTTAGAATAAGACACTAGGCCAAGTCAGAGGTGGTGGCACCTGTCCTAGCACTGGAAGCAGAAACAGAGGGATCTAGCTCATTCAGGCACCAGGGTTTATGCTGAGTTTAAAGCCAACCTCTAAGATCCTATGTTCATGCCTCCCCCCTCTCCCAAGACACAACCCAGAATATTAATAAAGGCTGGGGCTCTGTTTCACTGGGAGAGCCCTTGCCTAGCATGTAGGACACTCTGGGTTCAATCATCAGCACCATAAAGAAGAAGAGAATATCCACACTTTCTGGCACATCTTTTTCTGTCTGTCCATATGTCTACTTTTCTTTTTGCAGTCTCTGCAAATATGAAGCGTACTTTATGACTGAGCTACCTCCCCCAACTTGTCACATCTTTTTAAAAATCTAAGGTCCAATAAAAAGGCACCAACTGAAATCCTGAAAATCTGTAACAAATACAGCCAATTAAAATACTTTTTCAGAGGAAAGAAAGTAGAAACTGACCTACCAAAATATCCTAGAACACATACACAATTAAGGTTTTTCGAGCTATTCTCATTAACCCCAAACCTTTAGTAATTTACACAGTTTGGTCAATGCTGGGTGGGAAGCTGGAACTGAGTGCCTGACCCTTGGAAATCTAGGGAAAAGGCTGAGATACACTGGTGGCAGCTTTATGCTTCTTGTTATTTCAAAGAAACTGCAGACCAACAAATAAAAAGGTTTCTCCTACACAGAGGATTCACAAGGTTTCTATATATCTATATCTTTATCTATATTAGAAATAACTAGCAATATCCACTCTATGTAATTCAAAGAAAAGTTCACTTATTCATTGTCTAGACTGCAGAGCTGCAGACACTTGAGAAAGGCTCACCACCTTAAGCATTATAATTTGAGAAGATTTCCTTAACACGTTACAAGCTCTAAGATGACCAAAAAATGACAACTTTAAATAAGAAGCCATATTTGTTATAAAGCAAAGTGATTTTACGTCTTGATTCCATTCACTTTGCAGGTTAGGAAAAACTGACACCCAAACCATGGTGCTCAAAGGGGTTCTATTCTAACAGGCAAACATGTCTACCCAGGCGGAGCTAACTGTCCCACCGCCAGGTGACCCTGCATGTACATTCTAACTCTCCTCTCGTGCCTCCCTGCGCTCCCTTGGGTCAGTCTGCTAATCCTCTGCCAGATAGCAACCTGCTGCCTCCTGCCAAGGCCCACAACTCCCTAAATAAATGTCACTCCTGCACAAATGCCTGAGACTCTTGTAAAATCGGAGGACTTCACGAATCCACTGTCCCCCGCCCCGCCCAGTCTGGCTGCCTCCAGCCTCTCTCTTAGTTACTAAACTGTGCTCTAGGTAAGGGACCTAGCTGGGTTCAGTTACCTCCTGTGTGGTTCCTGTTACATGAGTCCGAGGCGCCTGAAATCTCAGACAGTGCTTGCCTAGCAAATCTTTTCTTTAATGTGAATGTGGACTTCTACTCATCCCCAAATGACTTACTAAGACTATAAATCTTAGAAGCCAGTTTTCAAAGACAAAAATCCTAGAAGTATATCTCAACACTAAACACCATCCTGAAAACTTGGTAAAAGAGTTATACATATCAAGGCCCAACACCGTTATGCAAATATTTATTCCTATGTGTGAGTTCTCAGCCACCCAGTCAGTACAGAAAAGTCTTAGGCACTGAGCAAACTCCTCATACCTGAAGGGAACCAGGCAGGACAGCCACATGCTGCAGACACACTGACTGACCTAGTTACTGGAGGCACCGGGCACTCTACAAGCCCAGAAACTTCCAGCCAGCCTATCGGGAACCTGCGGGTTGAGTCTACACTTTACGGCTTGAGCCACTCTCAGCTACATCGTAAACTACATCTGACCAGCGGGAAGAGCACAGGATCCACTTGTCTGAACACGCATGGTGCTGTCCCGCATGCTCCGTTTCCACCGACAGCTGTGAAGCTGTTGAGCGGGTGCTGGTGTGAGGTTCCTACCTGGCCACAGCCCTGGCCACTCAGGCCATACAGTCCTCTGGGGCCAGCAGTCGGTCAACAAGGGAGTTAAATTTAAAATCTCAACAATGTTAACAGGGGCACTGTACCACAAAGTCAGACTGGGCAAGTGAGTTTCCCTGGGGAAGGTACTAAGATTTCAACAGTGAGGCTGCCTGAAGTTCTGAGGCAGGGGAACACTGATGGCCAGCAGGAGGCAGTGTGCGGAGTTGAGGACAGGAAGGAGGTGAACCTAGGGACATGGGCTAGGATGGACCCAAGAGGTAGAGGCAGAGGTGGCACCCAGCCTGTCAGGGACCACTGCACATGGTCTGTAATTCAGTGAAAACCCGAGGAAGTCTTTGGACTTAATAAAATTCCTTCGTTTTTCTGGCGGTAGGGAAGCTAAGGTTAGGTCTGCATTTAAACACTCTCTCAGGCATATAACATGGAAGACAGTCTGGAAACGCAAGAGTGAGACTCGGAATGAACAAGGCCGCTCTCCCGTCTATGACATGTGGAGGATGCCTGGACTAGGCAGGTGGCAGATGACCCGAGAGTGACCAAGGCTGAGGGAGAGGCGGGCAGGTGCTAAGGAGTTCTGGGTCCTGTTTCTGCCCTGAGTGAGCAGGAACGGGTTTGCGCTGGCTTTGGGAAGGACGGCAGCTTGGTTCCGGTGCAGTCTGCAGTCCAGGGAGGCCATGACCAGGAAAACAAACTCCAGAGTTATTCTGAATGTTAAGAAGATATTCTGATGTAAGAAGGATAGGGGAAGTTTAGGGCTGTTCTGAAGACTTCATTCTCATGTCCCAAAGGATAGAGATAATCTCCAAGGAAGAACTGCTCAAGATGAGGAGAAAGGTGTACCATCTCTCCAAGCCACCAGGCACTGCAGATACCAGAGCTCAATTACTCAGTACTTGACAGCTTGCATATGGCGCCAGTAATAATTATACACAAGTTACTGAAATATGCTAATTATTCTAGCTTTTAAAATTATAATTTTAAATTTATAATTTTATAATTAAAATTTCAATGACTGCTTGCTAAATACCAACAAACTTCTGCTCAACATCAAGCAAAATATATGTACAAAACATAAAACTCCATGCTGGGAATTACAATTCCTGATCTGGTACTTAATATTCAGAGTGTCAGACCTGTTTGAAGATGACATAACAAGTAATCATAACATATCAGTTAATGGTTACTTGGGCCACCCAGCAAGCAAAGCTCCCACCTATACAGTCTATAGAGTCTACCCCCTCCTCACTCCACATACCCTGGATAGACAGGCACCCATGTGACAACTTACTTATTATCCTAATTACAGGACAGTATATTTGGTACCATGTGGCTCCAGGGACTTCAAGTCTTCAAGAGGTCCAATGGCCAACAGTAGGAATTCCCAGCTGACAGCCATGCACTTTAAATGTGCACCTGGTTAAGACTTAAGAATTCTGCCTAGCACTGTATCACATCTCAGTCAACAGTATCAAAGTATCAATCCACCACTCAAATGCTGATGGAACTAACCACCCTTTCCACAGCAAACAACCCAAATTAACCAGGGAGCAGAGAAAACAGGCTGTCCTGATCATCCCATGCCCTGGGGCACAGTCTGCGGTCCCCTGCCTTATTTTCCTACCGGGAGCTGCTTTGACGAATAATAAGGGCCGAGGTTTAAAACCAGTGTTGGCAGATAATTGAATTTCCGGCTCCCATACTCTCATTTTAATTTTCTCTTAGAACAGAGGAAAAAATAAAATCATGCCTGAGCTTGCAGCTTTGTCTCCATCCTCTTAATAAGAGCAGGTAGGCAGAGTGTGGACCAGATAGGCATCTGTTTGCTATGGCTGCTGCGACCCAACCCAGCACGCCTGTTCTGAGAGAAGGGAAAAAAAAAAAACAGAGGAAAGGAGCGAAAACCAGGTACACCAGATGCAGGAAGGGCAAAGCCTTTCCAAGTTACTGACTTATGAGGCGGGCAGTCAATCTGTGACTGGCCTCAGGGAGCTAGGAAGGTGTGGCTGTATTCACCTGGTGCCTTGGGTGAGGTTCCGAGGACTGAGTTTGGTCTCTCTCCTCTCTCCTTCTCTGCACTTAACATAGGAGCATGGAACACGTTCCCTCTACCATCCACCAACTGAAACCTAGGCTCTGTACTAGTGACCTTTTGATCAACCAGACCACTGTCTCGAAAAGTTCATCTACACTGAATGAATGAAATCTAAGACAGTGGGAACACTATTCCGGCGTCTTTGTCTCCTTTCACTTATGATTTAATATGGCATTAATCTAAGAAACTTTCAACACTAATCATTTATCCTCTTTGCCAGAGCAGGGAGGGGGGGGGAGCATACATAGTACTTCCTTGTAAAATATGTGCGCCCACGCAAGGCTATCAGAGAATGTATCAGATCTGTGCAAGCAGGGCAGAGTCCGAGCCCGTCCTCTCACGACTGCTACAGAGCAACTTCCTTTTTCAAGTTCATCAATTAATTTAATAATTAACTTGAAAACAAAAATAGAAACAGCAAAAACTAATGATAGGAGCTGGCAACAGAGGCAGGCTGACTTGGGTTGAATCCTAACTCTCGTCTGTAACTGAGTGACCACGGGGTTTTTCTACGTCCAATTAATTTTTATCTCCCCAAACAGAAGTTACCATGCCCGACAGGGCTACAGTGGCGATTAAACAAGGTGATCTATGTAATCTGTCAGCCGCACGCAAGGCAAGGAAGCTGACTGTATCAAAAGCATACATATCTATCTACAAAACCACCAAATGTGTTTTAAGCCATAGGTAAAATCCCTACGTTTAGCGATCTAAAGGGTACCAGACTAACGCCCCCGCTTCCGGTGAGTCACTTACTTTAATTCTGGTCCTGACTTCTTTCATGATTAAAAATATTCTCAAGTAATTTTTAAAAGACATTTGTTATATTTTTAATATTGCGTATGTCAGCAATCAAACCCAGGGCCTTGCTCATGCTAGGGCAAGCGTTTGTCTACCTCCTGGCTTCACGGGTTCCCTTTACATTCTTCAGCAGCTGGAACGTTTAACTAAAGATACAGAAAGGCCAGGACTAAGGAAGATGGCCAGTCTACAGGATGTATGTGACACCCGTGAGGCAAACAAGTCATCCTATGTTGAAAAGTGCAGGCACGGGGTCAGCAGTGTCCGCCATGGACCGAGACCCTCCCGTGCTGCGCTCCCCACTTCCTTTAATTCAGATTTCCCCTCAGCTCAGGGAAGCACGTGGAGTGCAAAATGCAAGGGCAATCCTAACAGCATTTCGGAACGTCCCTCAGATTTCCTCAGACTAACCCATTCTCCCTGACTACATGTATCTCATCACTTCTTCCTTTGGAATTGGCCAACCCGGTCAAGGACAAGGTAGCAGACAACTGTAGCTGTCTCTCTCTCTCTCTCTCTCTCTCTCTCTCTCTCTCTCTCTCTCTCTCTCTCTCTCTCTCTCGTTGAAAGCAACAGAATATCCCTTTCTCTGCACATTTTGAAATCTGTAGGCCCACAAGTCAGGGACCATTTCCACAATGTGCAACACATCGCACTTGTGGTGCTACAGAAGTATTGATCAACAGGGCTCCTTCTTGTTTGCCTATCTAGCAAAATGGAGTCATTATAGTGCATTGGAAATCATATATTAAGGAATGTGGGTTAACCAGTCACTCTTGCCAAGATCAGATATGAAGAGAAAACAAGGGCTGGCACCCACCCTAGCTCTGATATTTCTCCTCCAGAATCCTATTTAATAAGGTTAATCTTTTAAAAACACAGTAATTTCCTTACCTAGTTTAAAACAAAACCTGGAGAGAAATCCAGAGCTAAGTACCAGCGCTCAGGAACTCACTCAAGGCTAACTTCTGGGGCTACATCTATGATTTTAGAGAATCATCTACTCAGAGTTTGAAAGGACTTATTTTTAGGTTTATTATTAATGTTTTTATACCTCCCCTTCAGCAAAGGATCAGTGAGTTGTATTTTTAGCCTAACAGCTTCTAAAAGGAAGTGAAACTGAGGCCCGAGGAAGCAAAGGCGGCTTATGAAATATCTCTAGTTTTAAACAAAGCTAACATTAACAAGCACAGCATATCTTGCTCTTTCACGGGGCAGCAAATTGATAGTTTGGTTGAAGCTACAAAAATAGGATGGAGTAATTATATCTGCCAAACTCACAATAGCCTGTTCAATGGAGAGTAACACTGTAATTTCTCTTCAAAGACAGTAAATAGGAAGGAAAAGCCCCCTTATTCTGTAGTATAAGGAAAAAAAAAATTCCAAACCCTTGGGCGCCACTTACAGGCACAAACTTTCACTGACTTGAGTTATTTCACTGAAGGAGAGGGGGCAGACATATAATCTTTGACTTTAATGAATTTCCCATAACTTATCTTTTACAAATGTGTATTTTTTTAAACTTTCAGTTTCTACAGTTAAAGTTTAGAAACTGAATTAAACAACAACAACACAACAGGTCTTCAAACACACAGAGGGGGTCTTTGGCTCTCTACTACTACTGAAAACAAACCTAAAATATCAGTATTAAATCTTCCTCTTCAAAGTATGAATTTGAACTACTTGAAAAAGGGGCACACACTGTTTAACTGAGATTTTATATGACTGCCTTATAATCATTTCCCCAAGATTTTAAATGATAAAATAATAAAGCATCATAACAGGAAACCCAAAACATGACTATATTTTTGTATAACCCCTTCTTCATGATATAAGTTTTATACCAGCAGATTTGAAATGAATTTCAAACCAGTGCTACAAAAGCTGGAAGGGGATGTTAGTATTATTTCTAAAGGATAGATAATCGATATTTTATAGCCAGTGAAACTATCACATATAACATTTGAGATGCACCAACAGAATTCTAGGTAGCAGTATTTATTTTAAAGACAGCCTTTACAATTATAAGCCTCTACTTAAAGAGATAAAGAGAGAGAATAGAAAATGCAAAAATGAAGCACAGATCTCTCAGGTATATAATTCTACCTGCCCTCACCTTGACCCTCCAATCTAGAGACACCACTAAAGTTCTATATATCACTGCAGTTGCTGCTCTCATGCTATTTCATAGGTCGTTACATTGGCTTTATAAATGCTGAAGTGTGGCCAACTGTATTATCATATAGGAAAAAAAAATCAGGTCTCACAGGACTAGATAAAATTAATTCCTCAAAGTTTGAGTTATTGTTTTTTCTTTCATCTGCAGTTGATCTGTAGTAAGAGTTGCCACCTAAGAATGTTTCTGGTTAGGTTTTAATCTAATCTGAACAGCAACAGGAAACCCTAGAGGAAGATACGTGTACAAGTGCACACAGAAATCTGCAGTGGGGCTGCCTACTGCCTACCTTCCTCCCTATTCTGCCAGAGCTAGGGGTCAACACACTTTTACTACTGGGATTGGGGGTTGGGGGGAGGGAAAACGACCTCCAAGTAATAAACGGACCGTGATTTTAAACAATCCAGAGCACAAAAGGGAGGTCAAATTACTTTAGATAACTAACCGAAACCAAGGGTTCCTACTGTCAGATTCGACACACAATAAAACACTCTCCACCCACGGTAAACGTCAAGAAATTCTACGGGGGCCACCGGGTGACTATCACGAAAACATATCCAGCAACTTCACACATCTATCAAGATTTTATGCTTTTGTGTATTTTCATCATAAATTTTAAAAGGCTATCATATACTTAAAAGAATTTCCTCTAACAGAAAAATTTCCAGTAGCCAAAAAAGGGCGAGGCCAAAGAGCCGTTGGTGTAAACTATCTTACGCACATCCTACTTCTGGTGCACCGGAAGACCCCTGCGAGCAAAGCCGCAGCCCCGCACCGTCCCTGTCCTCGCCACGCAGCGGGGCCGCGGGGCGCAGTCCCCACAGCTTTGAAGCTGAATGGCTGACACATCCGGTCCTAGATCCCACCGCATTCCGCCAAACGCTAACTTCAAAGGCGGATTCAAACTCCCAGCACTAGGCGCTCTAGCCTCCGAGGTGCTGTAGGAATTCCCAGGGACACGCAGCGAGGGGAGTCACGGAGTCCCCGCAGACCCGGCCGCCCCGCGAGTCCGCAGCGTCCGCCCGCGTCGCTTTGACAGGCGTTCCCCGCAGTCCCCGGAATCCCCCGGCCGCCCGGGGCGCGCCGCCTGAGCCCGGCCCTGTACCTGCCCGCGGGCGCGCGTCCCCGTGGGGCCGAGGGGCTCTATCCTGTCACAGCGCGCATACCCACCGCCGTCATCTTCGCGATCCGAGCCCCCCACTCACTGCGCGCCGCGGGGGCTCTCAGGACCCGGCCCCGGGAGTCCCGCACCTTCGCGGCTTGCACGCCTGTCACATGTCCGCAAACAATAACAAACTCTCCCGCACGTTCCCGTCCCGTCCCCACGCCGTCCCGGGCGCCGCCCGACCTTCAGGGCTCGGGGGCGCGGGGCCCCACGAGCGGAGCCCCGGGAGCCGCGCGCCGTGCTCGCTTCATTCATTGCCCGCCCGACCCGGCCCGCCGCTCACCCGGAGGGGGCCGTTGCACAGGGCGGCTCGGCCCCCGCGGGGCTCCGGGCGCCGCTGTCCCGCGCGGCCGCCAGCTCGGCAGAGTGGGAGCCGCAGCGACTCGCCGCTCCCGGGGGTGGCGGTCCGGCCAGGGGCTGGAAGCCACTGGCTCCTGCAGCCGCGTCCGCGGGCTCCGGCGACGGGGAAGTGGATGGGCAGGGCGGGGAGGCGGTGAGGAAGAGCGGCTGCTCCGGCAGCTGGTCCAGCTCCACACTCCGCACTTTGCGCAGCTGCCGCCGCCGCCAGTCCGCGCGCTCGCGGCCCGAGCTGCCAGTCTCCCGCAGCAGCCCCGCGCCCGCTGCGGGCGCGCCGCTTCCCTGGAGAGCTCCGCCGCCGCCGCCCGCCTCGGGGCTCGCCGCCGCGGCGCCCGGGAATCCCGACGACGAGGCGCGATCGCCCGCCGCCGCCGCCATTTTCTCTCGCGGGCTACATTCGCTCGTGCCTGCGGGGGAGGGAGGGGGCGGGGAGAGCGCGGGGGGCGGGCGGAGCGGCGGGCGCGCGCTGCGCCGACTGCGCGGGCGCGAGCGGGGCCGCGCCGCCCGGCCCGGGAGCGCGGAGCGGCGGGCGCGCGGCGCAGGTGGGAGGGCGCTGGGGCACTGCGGAGGCCGCGCGGGGCGCTGTGCGCTGCGACCCGGCAGCCGCCAGGTAGTGCGGGGCGGGGCAGCGGCTCGGCGGGAGCTCGCCCACCCTTGAGCAAGCGGTAATTGGGGCGTGAGTCCCTGGTGCTGGAAGGGGACGCAAGCCGGAGGACTCACGGTCTGTCACTCCACTCGCTCAGTAGCGGGCGCTGGGGGGGCCCCGCGCGCACCGGCCCGGTCCGGCCCGCGCCCGAAGCGCAGGTGGCGCCCGGGACTGTCGCCTGCTGCAGACGGACGCGAAGCGTTTTCTTGGGAAAGCCGACTTCTTGTCCCGCCCTCGTGTCACAAATAACACTACTTAAGATTTCCTGTGCTACCTTGTGCACAACTGAAGCGGCTGGTTTGGGACACCCTTCCCCCTCCCACCGGCTGCGCAGAGGGACCAACCCGGGTGCTCAGCCAGAGGTTACTCCCCCGTCTTGGAAAGGCAGGCTCCAACCGAAAGCGGGAGAGCACGTCTGGGGAAGGAGCCAGCGCTGAGCCAGGAAGCGCTGGATCTTGCCATCTTCTACCAGGTCTCTCCCCACCCCCTCAGATGCTCCCAGCTGCACGTCCCTCTTCCTGGCAGTCAGGTGACAGGCCCGGTTCCCGGGTCCCCCCTCCCACCCCCCAACCCCCCAACCCCCCCCCCCGCCGCTCCCAGGTTGTCCTATGTGGCTTCCCTCGCCTTTCTCCTGCCTGAGAGTCTTTATAGAAAAGGTGCTGGGGATAGAAAAGCAATATATACATGGGATTTTCCCCCCAGTTCCTTTTCAACGGGATAGAGCTTCCATGTCGCCTGTATCTCACCCGCCTCCGCTACTTCTTTTCCTCTAGCCACTTTGTCTAGAATAAACAATCTCTCAGAGCCTAGGATCTCTAGATTTATTTTGTGAAACATTAAGACATGAGGCGTGGGGGAGGGGTAAGAAGGGTTTCCATCTTACAGAGAAAGGAGAGATCTCTCCAGCATTTAGACAAAAGCCTGAACTATCTCAAAATAATTCATTTAACCTCTCCAAAGTAGATCAAATGAAGCCCTCCTTAGGTGTGTAATGTCAGCTGGAGAGCAAGGGTTTTTTTTTTTTTTTAGGATCCTGACTTCAGTTTAAGCTCAGTGTTACACTTACTGCTATAACATCTGGCACGCTATAGTTTTCAATGGTTACATTAAAAGGTACACGTTTTGAAAGTTTAGATTAGCCTGTTCAAGATTTAGGTCTGCATTTAGGCTATAATTATATGCTCTTTTAATGGTAGACAAGCATAACATCCAAACCAAACAGTAGTTATTTCCCAGGTCTTCCTAGATTGCCACACCCACCAAATCCTAAATTGAAAAGGATTAGCTTTTCTGGTTTCTACTGAGATCTAAACTAAACTTACAATTGGCACACTCGTAGTTAGGTACCTGTAAGTGAGAAAAGCCACTGCAGACCCTCAGCCTTTGTTTCCATCTTTGGAGCAGGTTTGGAAGTTTGGCCTGAAGAGTAAAAAAGGAATTCCAACAAAAGGTGACTTTTGCCTCTTTATTTGTACAGTGTTTGAACTGTTTGAAAATAAGGGTGGGCATCAAATGAAGCTCTATTGACTAACTGCAGTTCACTGGCCTCCATAGACCACATCAGTCTACGAAGACTCTGAAGACTTAGCTGTCTCTTCCCCAATAGTTTCTGGTGTTTTGAATCCCGTTTCCTTTCATCTTTTATGGACATAGTCTGCTGTCATAATGCACCTACACATGGACACACAGTTTTCTTTCAGAGATAAATAATAAAAGGACCAGACTGGCTAAGGAAGTCTGCTCTCTACTCTATATGTTAATATAAAGTCTCCTTTGGAAGCAGTTAACTGGATAGATCCCTACCCAACTTTGTGAGTCGGAAGTATGATTAAGCGTGGCCCTCCCCATCACCACACACCCAACCCAACCCCACCGCCTGATCTTTGGAGCTGTTTGGATCCTGTGCTGTATTTCTGTAGAAGCATGTGTCAAATGGCTGGCTGCTGTAGGCTCTACGTTGTCTTGATTTGATCCGTTTCCCCTCTTTTCTCCCCAGCTATGATTTCCATTCTCACTTGGGCTTAAACATAGCAGTGATTTCCTGTACACTGTTGCAGTTTCGGTAGCTTTTACCAGAAAGTAACTTTTACCGGAGCGTTCCAGGTCACGGCTCCCACAGAGTGCTGCCGGGAATGGCCTAAGTCACACTTGAGCTGCTACACCAAGTTCATTTGGAGGATAAACATAGGGCATTTCCTCACTGGGCATAAATATCACCATGTTAAAATGAAAAGGCGTATGTGCTGGCAGGGTATTTCAGCTTATATCTCATTCCATTCATATTTACTGAGCACCTCCTTAGCACACACAAGATGTTTTATTCCTCTCGAATTGTTTTAATAATTTTAATATTTGTTTAGTTAATAATTGTTATTAATTATTAACATTAGCATATAATTAATAGTCTTAATAATTGTCTTAATCTCATCGACTGTTTTAACAGAATAGAATGTTTTCACCTGCATATATTTTTTTATCAGTGGGTATTTGTTGGGCTGGCTGTCATATTTTCAGACTCATGGGTATTAAATTTAATAAATTTCTAGCCTAACATAGTGGCATATGCCTTTAGCCCCAGCACTCCAGAGGCAGAGGCAAGTGGATCTCTGGTTATTAGATCAATAATACAGTATGAGTGTGAGTGAAAATTGGAAATCGTTCCAATGAGAACTGAACCAAGTGCTTCAAAGAATAAATGAGGTCAAGACATGGAAAGTTTTCTCTGTCAGATCAATCATGGTTATGATCATTATAAAAGATGAGGAAGAGGGTGTACCTCTTTAAACAATTAGACGTATTTACTTTGAAAGTATCTATGTCTGCTAGCTTTAGTGACAATGCCACTTGCAGGCAGGGTCAGTGAGAAGGACACATGGTAGTATAAGCAGAGGCCCTACACACAAAGAAACAGGGCCCTGTCACAAAATCCCAACCCCAAACCTGCAAACTGAACAAAACAAAGCCCTGTTAGTTACTTGAGAGTAAAATGACTAAGATACATCTATGCATATAATTACCGTTGAGTAAGGAGTATCTAAAGACTTTTTATGAATTTACCTCTACTGTAATAAAACCAGAAACTACATTTTATGGTAGTCAAGTCAGGAGTTTTAAAATTTAAGGATAAAGTGGAAATTTATTACTTTTTTCCCCAAGGTCCAGGGTCTCATGGGGTAGGTAGCTCAGGCTATCCTGAAACTCACTATGCAGATCAGACTTGCGTCAAACTCACAGAGATCCACCTGCCTCTGCCTTTGCCTCTGCCCCTGCCCCTGCCCCTGCCCCTGCCCCTGCCCCTGCCTCTGCAGCACTGGGACTAAAGGCATGGGCCATTGTGTTAGACTGGAAATTTATTAACTTTAATCATTCCTCTTAGCAAAATTTTACCCTTTCTAATTTGCCCTGAGTCTTCAAATTATTTGAATGAGCAACATTGGTTACTGATGTAGGGTGATTTGTTTGTTGGTTTTGTGAGACAGGGTCATGCTTGATAGCCCAGGGTGGGTTCAAATTTCTTATCCTCCTATCCTTCCCCTTCTAGGTGCTGGAATCATAGGCATGCATCATCATACCTTGTTTTTGCCTTTTTTATTCTTTCACAACTTGAGGTCAAAAATGTGAATAAGGTATGCAGTATTGGTATCCACTGGAAGAATAATATTTAGAAAAATATAATGTAAAACACATTCAAGCAACATAGACAATTTTAGTTTTCTTTTACACTTAGGAGGAAGTAAAATGGTAAAATTAATCTCAACAAAGTATTTTATACCCTAAATATTTAAATGCATACTCACACGACAAAATATTGCTAATGACGTGTGTTATCTTTCTTAATTGAAACTGACCATTTTATATTTATAGAGCATCTCAAATATCTTAATTTGGACTCCAGGCTTCCGGCCCTCTAGATCAGTGATTCTCAGCCTGAGGGTTGAGACGCCCTTGCAGGTCACATATCAAATATCCTGCATATCAGATATTTGCATTCGTAGTACTATAACAGTAGCAAAATTACTATTATGGAGTAGCAACGGAATAATTTTATGGCTGGGGGTCACCACAACACGAAGAACTGTATTAAAGGGTCACAGCACCGGGAAGTTTGAGAGCCACTGTAGATGTGCATGTGGCCTGTGGCTACTGTAAGCCACCATCACATCTAAGACATTTTATGGATTGTAGGATGTCTGGTTAGGGCATATTAGTGTATGAAAAAATACCCATCTGTATGTGTTCAGAAAATGGAGAAGAAACAACAGGTTTGTGGTCAGAGTATCTGTCTCAGGATATTCCCTGTCCAATTACATTAGTGCAGAGGAGGTTTGTGATTGGACAGGGAAGGGGGGGGGGCGCAGAGCTAAGAGCTGTTCAGAGAGGGAGTGTCCTGGAAGGTGAGGAGGAGAACCAAGATGACTTCGGACTTGTACCCGCGTGGCATTTACCAGCCACAAGTAGCTATGATTTTACAAGGTTAGAAATGTTGGCATAAAGCTTTTATCATTATCAATTGGCTCTAAAATTATTGTATTGACATCTTGTAAATTGTGATATATTTGATACATAAATCTGATTGGTTAATTAGCTTTAAGAGTTTTGATTTTCTTGGTTACTGGAATGTGGGTCCACTGAGCAGGACCCGGCTAGAACATAGTGTTGTGACCCGCCAGTGCCGGTACTAGAGTGGGACCATGACCGCAGGGCAGGAGAGTTGGTGGGAATATTTTTAAAACATTTCCTGCAGCAGATATCTGTCCTGATTATGTTCACTTTCCTCAAACTCTTTCATGGCTCCACTCAGCACAGAGTATAGAATCTGTTCTTTCATAACTGAGAGAGGAATGCTCAGTCAGAGATCTTAGATCTTGGCGCCTACCCTTACAGAACTCTGAGCACCCACATCTCTATAACTTCACTGACAACTGTTTAGCTCTCTCTGTGGCTCCTGTTGTACATCAGGTTCCTGTTCTTTTACGGTTTCTCCTACGGGACTTTGTTCTCTGAAAATGCTTCCTAAAAACAAACCTGCTCCACCCCAAACCCTCGCCTTCCTGATACTGCCAAGGACAGAACAGTAGTACAGGAGTACATCTCACACAACACCTTAATTACCTTGGAGTTAATATATGAGTACAGTAAATGCATTCTTGAGGATCCTAAACATACAGAATTTACATATATATAATATATATAAATCTATCTATATACATATATATCTATATCTATATATATTAAAGGTGAACTGTGTTTACAACTTTAGGCGTTTACAGGCCTGAGATGACAAAGAACCAGTTACGGATGTATTTAGCTGCATATATCTGTGTGTTCCGTTGCTGTGCCGACAGTGTTCCAATGAAGAATAAAGTCATACATAATTTTAAACTTCTAAAATGAAAATTGTTAGGCTTTCTGAGGCAGAGTTTTGCCATATAGCCCTGGCTGGCCTCCAACTCATTGCTATGTAGGCCAGCATATTCTCAAACTTGTAGTGATCTTTCTGCCTCCCTAGTGCTTAGAGCCATTACAGGTGACGGTTATTCTGTCCAGTTCTATTTAATGACGTTGATGCTTTTATATTTTTTAAAGTTCTAATTACATTTCACATAATTTATGTTAAATCTATTAAAACAATTCAATAAAGTATTAGTTTTATTTTTCAATTTAAATTAACTTCATCTTTCATATTGCGTTATATATTTTATATATAATATAATTTTATTATGTAGCATTATAATATATTATTTTAAAAGGCAAAAGTAAGTTTAAGATACAAAGTTTGTGACTAGTAAAAATTTGAATACTAATTATCTAAATGAGCTGGTACTAAAACCCCTTGAACATTGAATGCTATTAAATATTTTATTAAAATACATCTGTAATTCCAGCAATTCACAGCCACATAGTTATCAGTGTGTACAATAGCAACATGCTTTATATGTTTTGTTTTAATCTATAGAAATATACATTTAAATATATATATATCTCAAAATTATAAAATGATCCTTAGCATTTTTTAAAAAAGATTTATTTGTATTTTATATTTGTTATTTTTGCCCATGTGTATATGCCCCACATGTGTGTAGGGCTTGTGGAAGCCAGAAGAGGGCAGTAGATACACTAAATTTGGAGTTAAAGATGATTGTGAGCTACCTCATGAGTACTGAGACTCAAACCCGGGTTTTTTACAGGAGTATCAAGTGCTCCCAACTGCTGAGCCATCTCTCCAATCTAATTCCTTTGCATTCGTATACTGATATGAATAGTTTTGGGAACTCACATAATGGGCCACAAAAAGAAGAGTTTGGATTATCTAGAGACTAGAGTGTCCTGTTCTATTGTTCCAGAATCCACCAGCTTCTGTTATTTTAAGAGATGGATTTAGCAAGTTAATAGCTATTCCTTTATTTTCATACTAAACACTTCAACCAGTGAGAGCCCAGCTGTTTACAAGCTGATATTCTCTAACACTGGTAGCAGTACCTCTGTGAACCTTGGTCCATTCGGTTTCTAGGCAAGCATATAAAGTGACACTTCCCTGGGGGGTTGTGGGGCATAGGCTTGGGGTGGTAGGTTATGCTGAGCCACTACTGTGTGCCAACACCAGTGACCAGGTGACCTTTCATAAACTTGCTTTTCCAAATCTTTGACACACAGCACACTATGAAGCAGAAGGCCAAACACAGAGTTTCCCTCTGCCCAGGTCTGAGGGAGGCACTGCTGGGCACCAGCTAAGGGCCAGGCCCTGTTCTAGGGTATTGGAATAGACAAAGTGAGATAGTGCTTGTGGCTTAGGGCAACTTACAAAATCTTCTTGTATTAAGACCACTTGTTCATTTCCAAGTTCGGGCCAGGGAGGCATTTCCTCTTTGCCATCTTCATTTGCCTTCCCAGACTTGCTAGCTAGCAGATAGTCAGTAAACAGGAACTGATTTAGGGGGTGGGGGTTACAAAACACCATCTAAAAGTTCTTAGGATCTGCCTTTCAATCACACCCCTCTTTGATACCTCCCCCCTCAACAAACAAAATTTCCTGGTGATATTGCTTCCTCTGTAAACTTGTGAATTCAGTTTAGAAAAAACAGGATTTTTATTTATGCACAGTCTAATTGTTTCCTCTGTGTGTGATGCATTTGTGTAGGTGTGCATGTGTGTATGTGGGTACATGGACAGTACATGTGCAGGCCAGAAGCGGATGTCAGCGTCTTCCTCTGTTGCTTGCCATCTTATTTATTGAGACTGAGTCACTGAACCTGGAGGTTATTGATCTGGCCGCACTGACTGACCAGTGAGCTCTGGGGATACCCAGCCTCCCACACCCCGGCTCCATCCCGGTCCCTCCCCGCCCCACCCTCCCAACCCCCAAGTTACACTTCTGCCTGGCTTGTACTTGAGCCTAGAGATCAAACTGAGGTTCTCCTACTGGTGTGGCAGGCATTTTACTGACCAAAGCAACCTCCCCAGCCCTTCTAATTGCCTCTTTTGAGGATAATTGTTGTTGAGGAGGAATCCACAGAAGGGGAGCAGAAATTTGGGAAAACTTAAGGAAGATAAAGGGTGGAGAAGATAAACTTAAGGAAAATAACTTAAGGAAGATAAAGGGTCAGAAAGCTGCACTTCTGGAGCCCCTGGGACTGTTGGCACAGGGAGGCGAGAGGCGGATGCCACCAATATCCATGGAATTTATTCTATACAAAGATGTGAGAGAGCCCTCTGAGGCCCAGAACTTGGGGTGGGGGGGTCTTGCCCAAGGACAATGGGGGTTACCATAGGAAGTAGAACCTTGAAAAGTGTCTTGGGGTTCAGGTGGTACTGTATTTCATAAAGACAAAAGGCAGTGGACATTTAGAATAGAAACCTGGAAAAGAAAAAAAAATGTCTCTATAAAACAAACACATTTCAAAGGATAGAGGACGAAGATTCTAGAAGTTTCTTGAGAGCAGGTGCTAAATATTATTAAATATAATTATAAATGTTTATTGAGTACTCACTGTGTGCCAGAGCAGTGCTAAGTGCATCATATTATTAACATTTAATCTCTATAATAACCCTCTGACGTAGGCACTGTAATCACCTCCATTTTACAGGCAGAGATGAAACAGAGAGGGTAGGTAACTGAGCCAAGGATGCTCAGCTGGCAACCAGAAGATGCAAGATTTGAACTTAGATAGCCTGTTTCTACAACACATTTCTTTTAACCTCAAGGCTGCTTTGATGTCTTTCTGAAGTTAGTTGCCATCGTTTCTTAGTAGACATAAGCA